>JAQSUU010000617.1:1200000-1800000 GCA_038087645.1 Saccharum hybrid cultivar R570
ACTACTCGATAGCATTGTTATGTACCTATAGAAAATCACTTCAGCCCAAACCCTGATAGTATGAAAAATATGCACGAAAGCAGTAAAGTAAGCTACTCGCTCTGCCCGCATCCCCGGATACGAGTATAACGGTAGCAACTACCCGAATTATCATCCTATTGACGACATCGTCACCTCATGACAGAATTCCCACACATTGGATACCTTTATACAAACATGCGTATAGCACGTAAATATTTTGGCATCACACAAGCACTTCCCTAGATCGGCAGTGTATCCGACCATGCTCTCACAACTCTCACTTACCAAGGCGTAGAGGCAACTGATCCATACATTACCACTCAAGTGAATGGCACTCATACAATAGCACGACGTATGAGCGACGAATTTGAAATATGATGCCAAAACCCCCAAGTTAGTACTTAAATAAGCCACCTAGAATCCTTAACTGGGCATAAAGGATATGACCACTAGCACACTATTAAGTTTTAAAACTCAGTTTTAAACACAGTTTTGTTTTAAATACTCATGTGAATAGTAATATGCTAAACCATGCTTCGATTCCAGCTGTAACGGATCAACATGATTATATGAGATTAAGTAAGAAAATCTTCCACCGAAGCAGATAATTTACCAAACTTAAGCCCGTACAATCCGAGATTCCGTGAAATCACGAAGGATTTCCAACCAACCAACATTTCAACCAAGATCGTACTGATCTAGCAGCCACCTTCACATGGTACATAAAGTTCACAATGAGAGTTGAATACATTGGAGTTTAGAGTAAAAAGCTATTACAACCCAAGTTCAAATTAACATTGCGGAAGCAAGTAGTTTTAAGACCATACACTTAGTTCAGATATAGTGCCAGCAGGTAGTCATAATCCACAAAAGCATGGGATAAGATGGATGGAGTGACCATTGCCATTGGTCCTAGTTGTCACCCATTGCTGGGTACAGACAGTTGATGCAATACTCATAGTACATCTGACCATATGCAACAACAATGGAAACAACGCTCTAAGTACGAGAAGGTACTCAGCTAGACTTACCCGTTAGAAACTAGAAATAAATGACACCAAGGAGTATGCAATGCTTTTATAAAGTGGGTTGGCTTGACTAGTTTTGCAGAAAAGCATAAATTATTAGTTATGAACCATTTAAACTATAAGCATCAACTTAATTATACCTGATTAATCTAAGTAAGCACCTATGCTAGAGCAATCACTTGATCAACCATAAACATTAAAGGTTACTATATTAGGTTTAGCTTTTCCAACGTCATTCACATAACCATCCGTGTTTCATCATTATTACTATGATGTTGTAGCTCGAGTCAAGTGCTCACTATCCAGGAGCAATGGCGATTCGAATCGATTCCTAACCAACTGCGGGATAACAGTCATGGACCGCACTACCCAGGGACCGCCCGACTGCCAGGACGCACCTTGGGCTCACTCTTCGTGTCCCCGTCATACTCCCTTTAGCACCAGTCTGCCAATCTGAGTTTATCTCGGCTCGAAATAGTGTCACTAGCTTCACGGTCGAAAGGTACTTTATTCGGCCAGCTAAATGTAAGGCATGCGTTCAACATGACAAGAGGGACGAGCAATGATCGGTCCTTAATCAACACAGACAGAATCACTATAGTCCAAAACCCTATAAGACTCCACCCGATCTCCATTTATCCATCAACAGTTGGTTACTTTCCATGATAACAATTATAGCTAACCATAACTAGATATCCACCTATATCTCGCAGGTGACAGGAAATCTCCTGACTTCTACCGGTCTAAGCATGGCTAAGCAATACTTTCGATCCTAGCTAAAATTTGATTCCGGGCATATTTATGTGACAAGAAAGAGATATATATATGTAGCAAGTGTTTCACACAACTCCTATAACTTAATGCAACAATATATAACTCATATATAAAGAATTGCTTGGATAAAATAGGGAATTTAAAATGCTCCGGGGCTTTCCTCTTTCAAACGAACTAGGCTGGTGATCTAAGCACTCGGGCAACTCCTCTCCTTGTTCCTCTTCCTCGGGCACCTCCTGTGCCTGGAGCTCTTGCGGATCGGTCCAAGTCTGTTCTTCCGGCAGTGCTACCTGTGACTCCTCCTGCGATCCTATATGATGCAATTACATAAGTAACCATGTAGACGGTGCATCGGATGTGGTGGAATGCCATGATGACATGATATGCAGATGAGCACATTGAAACTGATAGTATAGATTAAAGACAAAATCTTCTACAAGGTAGTCCACATCATCCACAAACATGTACCACAAAATATGTCATCTACTCTTATACTAGTTAGCATATAATTCTCACACAAGTGTTGCTACACTTTGCCAAACCCTAATACCTTAACCTATCAAGTAACACCAGCAAGGTAGTTTGGTGCTTCAAAGATACACCAAACACTTTTTATTACTTTTAATTATTCATAAAGAATAACCTTTTATTTCCCATTAAACTAGGGTTACACATTAACACCTATTTCTGTTGCATGTAAAAATCCACAAAAATTATAGTAGCATAGTCCTACTCCAAATAGCATACTATAGAAATTTCATGGGATTTGGATAAGTAAAACAATCTATACAAAATGAACAAGCTATAACATAATAATGAGCATGAAAATACTTTATACTAGGAAAAGTATCAAACAATATATTTAATATTTTTCCTATGCTCTACAGAGTAAACAAGCACGTTACAAAAATTATCACATGCATGTGTTATACAATTTTTGCTCTCTACCAAAAATAATAAAAATTATCAGTTAAAGACATTTGAACTACACCTCAATAATTTTTCACAGAACATGCCTCAAATAAAATTTTCCTAGAAAGTACATCACTAAATAAGACTAATGAAATAGGGACCATATTTTTCTAATCAACATTCTATTTACTAGACATTTTCTAAGATAACAGCGATAACAAGAATTAAATAAATCTACACAGAAAAGTAATATAAAATCATCATGCAATATTTTTAAACTGTAGATCTACTCATGAGAAACACTATAAAATTTATTTCACAATTTTTAGAGCTAAAATGGGTACACAATATTTTTCTAGCGCATTTTCTTTTCTAAAATATAATAGAAAACCGAAGCTCATTTTTCTTTTCGGCTAATGGGCCAGCCCAACGGGAGCCACCGGCCCACGGCCGTTTTCGGCCTGAGCAATTGAGCGGGGAGAGGGGCAAGATGGCCCGGCTCGGGGCTTTGGCCCAAAGCCAACTTGGCCCAGCGAACAGAGGGGGGAGCGGGGCGTGGCCACGGTGTGCCGGCGTCCCCGACGTCGTGGGAGCGCAGCGGTCGCCGTCGGCCAATGGCCAACCCCCAGCCCTGAGCGGGCTATCTGGAGTGTGCACGATTTCTGCGAAGAGATGGCAAACATGGTAGTGCGATGCAAGGGGAGAGAGAGAGAGCGAGGGCGCCGGCGGCAGAGCGCGAGCTCGGTGGCCCGGCCATGGTGGTGCGTGCGGGAAGAAGCTCGATTGAGCCTTACCATCGACGAGCAAGGCACACGGTGGCCCGTTCGGAGGAGAACGGGAGGTGGCGGAGCGGGTGGCTAGGCGAATCGGAGGGAGGTGCGGCCGTTGAGCGGGAACGGCGGCGTTAGCCGACGGTGGAGCTGCGGCGGACGTGGGGAGGCGGGAGCGGCGGTCGCTACGGCTCGCGTGAGGCCGAGAGGGGCAGAATGGAGGGAGTGGAAATGAGGGAGGAGTGGGAGCGGCTTCAAGAGGCAGGGCGCGGCCCGGTGGAGCCCACGGCTTGCCACCCGTACGCCGGTGATGGCGAGCAGCAGCCACGCGGTGAGCGCATGCTGCCGCTGTCGGGCGTGGCGCGCGTGCGCGGGCAAAGGCAGAGGTAGGTGCGGATGCGGGCCGGGCTGGCCTAGCCAGCTAGGCCGGAAACGGGGTGGCGGCCCGCTAAGCCGAAAATCCACTTTTCTTTAACTAAATAAATTTCCAGATTTTTCTAAACTGATTCAAATTCAAATTTTGAAAGATGAAAAAGACATTTTCACAAGCCGTCCCCAAAACAAAAGTTGTTCAAAATTTAATTCTCTACAACTTTGCTTAAGGGCAAATTTTAAAATTCTAAATAGATTTTGAATTAAGGATTCAAAGTCAAATTTTAAAATAAAACTCATTTTTCTAGAATATTTTTAAAAGCAAAATTTGGGGAGATTTTAAATACAAAAGTTGCTCCAAAAATCATGCTAATTAATTCTAGGTTATTTAAAATTATAGCTAAATAAGTCCTACACTCTAGCAAGCAAATTCAACAATTATGCTTCAAACAGATGTTTTTCACACTTCAATTTAATTTCAACTTATAATGCATGTGATGATAAACATGTATGTGATGCTAATGCTCATGCTTTGGGATGTTAATGTATGCTTAACACCCAGGGGTGTTACAGCTATCCTCTAGAAATCGCTGAAAATATTTCGGTAAAAATATAAAACTTTTTCATTCCTGTAGATTTTGTAGTATTTGATATGCAGGAGGACATGAAGACACTCCTTATTCTTGGGTGACCCTTCCTGAGCACTACAAATGTTCACATTGGTGTCGGAGCCGGAGAAATTAAATTCCATATTAATGAAAAGGAAGAGCGATTTGCCTTCAAGCCAAGACTAGAACAATACTCCAATTTAGAATGTCTTGAGAAACAAGTATCAAGGTCTCCATCTCCGAGACCGAATGATACACCAAAGAATAAAGCCGAATGGACAAGTCCAGTTCGGTGGCCTTAAAATTTCAAACCCTCGCCAGGAGGTAACTTGGTAGTTATCCATAATTACTTTTCGCATTATATTCTTACTTCAACATATTTACTTTTCAACACTTGCATTAAAAAAATAAAATAAAAATTCTCATCATGGTATTATAAAAATTTTAAGCCCCATGTAAATAATTTTTACAAATCGTAAAAATACCATAAGAAATATTTACCATGGAGGCATAAAAATATAAAAATACCATCATTCATCTTATTATTTTTCATAGTCTCATAAAAGTATTTTTTGCATAACACATTTATACATGTATACAGTAGAAATATGGGAGACACATGGGACCCACCACCCATCACATCCATTACCACCATACATCACTTCTTTCACCTCCATTCCCACTAATCCTCACTCTGTGCCCTCCAGAGCACATTTCCACCGAAAGGAAGCATCCACTTGCTTAACAATAAAGCAAATAAAATATCAGAGAGAGGAGAGGCCATTTGGCCACCTAGTGGGGCCGGCCAACCCCACCACTAGGTCAACCGGCCTGCTGCCTCCTTCGCTATAAATCCTAGAGCAAACTCGTTGCTCTCGGCCTCCAACACAACTGCATACCACCTTCCTAAGCTCAAAATTCTAGAAGCAAAATTCGTAGTGAATTTTCTCTTGTTTTAAGTAGTGTGTAAATAAGAATAAGTGTGAGAAAGGTTTGAGTGAAGGAGTAGTGTGAAGATCTTGAGAAAGAAGGAGAGAAGTGCGGTTGAAATTAGAGCAAGAAAATAGAATTTTAGAGTGGAAGTGTTGTCCAATTTAATAAGTAGAATTAAAAGAAACTAGGGAGAAGTCATTCCAACATATTGATTAAAATATTCATTAAGAAACCTTGGACAACTAACTCCCTGGATGACTGACTCTCGAATGACTAACCACTAACATTTTAATTTCCCAACCCTGTTCCACAAGTTGTGTTTTTGTCTATTTTGCAGGATGAGTAAGTTCATCGGGAAGGTCAAGCGTGCGGTGTCATTTTGATCTACCAGAAGCTCTTCATCATGGGCAAGCTCTGACATGGAGGTTGATCCTCGATCTCCCGCTGCTAGTGGATCTGTCACACCCGGCCTAATTTGGAATTTGGCCTATAGTGGCCCATGTGAATGTTATGAGATATTATGGAGAGTTTAGTCCCACCTTGGTTATTTAGAGTGGGATAGACCAACATATAAGGCTTCTAGAGTCCATCTCACCATCCCCGGATTAATCCTTTTACGCGAAGCGAGGACGAAAGCGTAAGTGGGATGGTGGTAGGTGTGGTTCATTTAGCGTGCAGAGTGGATCTGAGCCGTTTGGACTCTGGGGCATTACAGGATCATTGTCTCGATCAACCCCCGTAGAGAGGAACGTTCTTCTACAAAGACAAGCAGCTCAAGCTTTGGGATAATAGGGAGAAGGAAATCCACAAGAAGCTGAAGGACCAGGAATTCGTCCTTGCTCCTGCCTTTAATCCAGCCCTACTCCAGGCCATAGGTATGGATTCTAAATTTGGTCTTGTTTTTAAAACATAGGATGGGAGGATGCACGGGAGATTAATGAGCAGGGTTGCAAGCTTTTAACTATTGAATTTTTATGCACTTTACAAACCACTGGTTCAGAAGTTTCATTTAGCTTTTTTGGGAAAGAATTTTCTATTTCCTGAAAAAACTTTAGTGGACTCCTAGGGTTCCCTGCCCAGTGCATAGTAGATGTAGACTCGACCATAAAAGACTTTGATAGGAATAAATTTTGGAGCGAGATCTCAAAAGAAATTATTTGCTACCGCCCTCGCACTAATGACATTCATCACCCGACTTTGTGATTCATGCACAAATGGCTAGGATTTTCTCTTTTTTCCTAGAAATGATTTCTGTATGGTTAGAAATGATGAATTAAAATTGCTTTATGCTATGGTTAAAATAAAGAAGGTTTCCTTTGTAAAATTCATGATGACATAATGGGCAGAAATTCCTGGACTTAAGGGAGCAGTTGGGTACACTTTCTTAGTTAACCACATAGCCGAGAATTTAGGTTTGTTAGAAAATGCTTCTGTTACATACATTAACACCTCTAGGGCTGGACAAAAAGCTCGTTAAGCTGGCTCGATACAAAAGTGCTCCGATTGGACTCATTTATCTTTTAAAATGAAAAAGACTTGATTTGGAACGACTTCCAACTTCGGCTCGGCTCGTTAGGCTCGTCGTGAAGTTAGGTCTTAAACAATGCAGGAAATAATGATGAATAAGATTATACCAATTTCTAAAAAAGCTCAAAAAAACTACGGTTGGCTCGATATCCAGCCCTAAACACCTCCCACTAGATTATTGATTATGGTTATTTCAATTATGCACACATGCTTAAGAAGGGTAAAGATGAAAAAATAGTCATGATGTATACAGACTACATGAACGAGTTCCTGTTACCAGACCAGAACCTAGGTCTATATGCGGTAGATTCTTTTATTTTTGATTTGTAGAGAAAGGAGGAAGCACCTCACAGGAGTGCCTCTACGAGGATCACGCGCAATCCGAATCCTCAATACCGTGGAGATGACCCTGCCCTAGAAGGCCCTGCATTCACTAGTTACACAAGATTTGAGCAAGCAGAACCTTCCCAGGTGCACCATCCTTAGCATACAGGCTGGGACTAGCCGGGATCTTCTCGTATGCACCAACCTGAACATGCTGGGTAGGAGCAACCTTCTCTATATCTTTCGGAGAGTTCCTGGCATCAGGGCTCGAGCACATAATGGCATGACAATAACTTCGACTACTACCAGCAGTAGTCCTATGAGGAGATTTCCAGCGACTTCTAGGGAGGACGCATGTCCTTATCTGCTCATAGCTTCCACGACCACCCCATAGTGCGCAAGACCATCACATGGGCCATCATCCACCGCCCATGGTATATCATGAGTAGCAAATGGAGCATGCTCGTTTTGACACCAGGCTCACTACCATCGAGGAAGGACAATAGGAGATCTGAAACACTCTTCAGCAACACACTCAGTGGCAGTAAGAATTAGGACAATGCCTCGCCGCATCCAGTAGCAGTAGTAGCAAAAGGAGAATGACAATTGGAATTGGTTGTTCTAAGGTTTCAACATTGATCCCACGCCTCGCTGAAGGACCACAGCAACACCTAACTTGGGGGAGGAGCCTCATTATCCAAGGTAAGTTTTCTTTCTTGAATTTTATTTTCTATTATTTTTGAGTTTGTTATATATTAGTTTATTAAAAAAATGCAAAACTAAGGAAAAAAATAAAAATTTGCCCTTGTCTTATATATATATATTACTATAGTGTGATCTAAAAAATGATGAAAACCAAATTAAAAGAGTGTGTATATAGTTTGCTTAAGGTATGCTTTAGTTTTTCTTATTTTTAAGAGTCAAGTAAATAAATAGAACTTGAAGATGGTCTCACATAATGGAAATGATGAATAGTTGCTCTTTTGTAATTCCTTTCAAGTATCTAGTTTTCAGCCTTGAAGTCTCCTGAGTTTTGAAAAAAATTGATTTGACATGAGAATTTGCTCTGAACTTGAAACTCATGGGTAACATATGCTTCATCTAAATCTAGGTAATTGACAGATATGATATGAGAAGGTCTGAGCTGTTATTTATCTTGTTCCAAGTGACTTAAATTCTAGAGATTTCTTTTGAAAAAACATAAAAATGCAATGTGATTAGTTCCTTGTATGACAAAGCTTGAATTCATACCAGAGCCAACCATGTTTATTTCAGCTAAAAAAACTTTCACTTATATGCTATTTGTTGTGCATTGAGTTTGGTCAAGCTTTGTTGATGCCTTATGAGAGGTTTGTCATGCTCTTAAAATCAAGATCACGTACACACCACCCACATATGTACTACTCCTATACTAGGGGTAGGCGCAAAAATATGTATTTCATCTAGATCCACTCAAAAATGTTTTACTCCTACACTAGGAGGAAACACCAAAAATATGCTTCATCGGTTTTCCATCAAATAAATGCTCCAAATTCTTTTTGCTATCTCTCAAATATTTTATTACAGAAAAGAAGCATGTGGCTATGCAAAACTTATTGAAAAAAGAAAAGAAAGAAAGAATTGAAAAAATGGACAAGTGTTCAAATTATTAAAACAGTGGGTACTTAGATGCCCACCTAAAAAAAGAAAGAAGAAAATATGAATAAGATAGCCCATGTTTTCTTGCAATTGTTTTCAAAGTTTAAAAGAGAGATATGTTTCAAGGAGCATAGTAGAATTAGGATAGCCACTATATATATTCACCATACTTTACACACATGCACATCTTGATTTGATTGTATGACTTAACTCTCTTTGGATCCGGGGTTTGACTTTACAAAATATGTATTGCAAGTATGCTCTTTCATTTATCTTTCCTATGAGCTCCACATAAGTATTAGTTGTAGGAAGAGAAAGGCATAACATCATTTTTGCCTTGGTATGGATCCACAAATACCACATATATGAGAGACTTGAGAGTGTCATACAATGAAATCTCTGAGTTTTATTTTGAAAATTTATAAAAACTCTAGAATAATGGTTGAGCAAAGAACTTGAAACATAGTGCTTAACTTGATTGTTCTGTCTTTCAATTGCTCAAGATCCAAGTGAAAGCTCAAAAGCCCCATGGTTGAAGGTAATATGAGTAAGTTCGAAAGTTAGATTGATGAATTTTAATCCAAAGGAGAATTCTTGATTGAGCGCATGTGTACTTTTGAGGAGTTGCATTAATGTTTTTAGAAACCCTAAAAACTCCTGATCTATTATTAAGATTAGTTTTGTTTAGTGACTAGCAAAGGTTTAGCTTGGGGGAGTTTGTTAACGGTAGTTATCATCTATCATAAACCGTCAAGATAACTTCAGTAAATGCATAAAAAGGATCACCAACATAGACTTAGGGGCTCAAACTGATAATTTTCACGAGTTTTGGTGAATCTATGTTTTCAACAGGATTTATCTAGAAAACCGTTAAGAGGGATCAAAACCTCAATTAAAATTATACTTATCCGCGACGAAAACTACCCCAGAAAGTTCTAGAAGGATCAGGAAGACTCCACACCGAGGCGAAGCCCGAGCCACCGCCAGGTGGGGCTGGCTGGCCCCACCTAGAGGCCACCCGGCCCCCTAGGGGCTCACCTATCAGGCAACTTCGTATGTCTATTTCCATCACCTCCTAGGATGCATCTCCACCGTTCCTTAAGTCGGTTTGATCCAAGGGCTCATGTTGCGAGCTCAGGGCTATATAACCAGGCCCTGCCCCCCTCCATCTGCATCTGCCATAAGTCAAGAGTAAACCAAAAATTAGGGTTTCCATAGAGAAGAGAGAAGAGCTCCAATTTTTCAAGTTTCTAGTATAGGCTAGCTAACAAGGTTCAAGTAGAGTTTGGGCTATTGATCAGGATTCTGGATCTGCCGTCTGAAGACTGGTATAGCCATTGTATCTCTATATTTGTGACTTTGTGCTACTTCAATATTATGTTGCTATTTATTATGTTCCTAGTTTGCTCTAGTTGTATACTTGATATAGTTATGGTTGATGATGAAAATATGCATATGTTTGCAAAGCGCTTAGCTTAGTGATGATGAAAATATGCATATGTTTGCAAAGCGCTTAGCTTAGTTCTTGAGAAAGTTAAGTGATCGACATTATGTAAGCATGGTGCTTAGATATTGTTTGCCTGTGGATGCACTTTACACTCTGGGTCATGTGGTAGATCGTGGATGTGACACTTCCGTTGAGTCCTTTATAGTCCACTCCCCATTTGTAGAACAAGTAGAACCCAATTATGAAGGAAGAAAAGCTCTGTTCTTAATTTTTCTTATAATGTTTCTTATGCATAAATCCAAAGTTAGTTATACTATTAATGAGAGTGTATATACTTAAGTGTACAAAAGACTTAGTATTTAGGAATGACTTAGAAATCTTTTGCTTTTAACGAATCACCTATTTAGCCATATTACATTTATGAGTCTCTATTTCTATTTCTGGAATGCCATTGTTACCTTACACTTATTATTTATTTATGCCTTGACTTACCCCTGCTAAAACTGTAAAGCATACGAGTGGTTTTTATCATAAGTATACATATTAGTCAATATCTCTATGCTAACTCAACTCCATTGCTCTTCCCTATGGATTAAATATAAATAATGATACCTGGCATACTCCCGGGTGAAATGCTACAATGGTATATTATCTGTGCGCTTGCGGATACTTTACTTTTAATATTAATATCTCTAAGTTTACAAGTGTAAACAATAATTATCAACAACACATTTCTGGCATCATGTTAGGGATGACAACTTAGTAAAGAGTGATGCTAAGAAATGTCAATAGACTGCTTGGATGCCCTCTAACTCACTTGTGCTTGTAAGAGCTTGATTCGATTGTGAGTGAGTGATTGTAGTGCGTTACATTGAGAGATTACATCGAGTAGCACTAGGTGTTCAAGTTACAAGCCGGTGGTGCTTGTTACTCTTGGAGGCTGCCAGCTCCTAGATGGCTTGGTGGCGAGTTCTTTGTCATGAAGCACATAAGAAGATTATGCGGTGCTTCGGAGAAGGATTTATGAGGGGTACCGTGCTCACCCCATGTGAGCCGTGAAGGGCAACACTAGTAGAGTGTGTCATTGAGCTACCCTCACTTGTGAAAAGGTTCTTGCGGCGCCCAACATGTGGGCTAGGCTTGTGAACGCTTATTAGCCGCCGAACCACCAAGTGTGCGGTCGTCACAACGGGAACTAGCTTGGTGGTAACCAAGTGAACCTCGGGATAAAAATCACCACGTCAACCTTGTTCATCCCATTAGTTTGCAATTCCCCAACACAAGCTTGTATTAACTTTTATATATATTGTGCTTGTGTAGTTGCTCATGTAATTAGTTAGCTTGTATAGTTTGCTAGTTACCTTCTTACTTGTGTAGCATAGAAGTTGCTCTCTTGCGTGGGTAATTGGCTTGAGTAGCCTTATTAGTCACATTGCTTAGTTTGTGTAGCTAAGTAATTTGCGCTCTCTAATTTGGCATTAGTTGTCTTGTTGTTGAGCATTGCTAGTGAGCTTAGGCTTTGTGCTTTTGCATACTAGTTGTGTAGGAGCTCCCCCGTGCTTGAAGTACTAGTGGCATAGGTTTTGTGTGACCTTGCTTTGAGAATTGTTTAGGTGAGCTCTAGCTAGTCCAACATCTTTGTTACCTAATTTGGATCTTTTCTAAGGTGTTAGAGAGCATAAATAGAGGGTGTAGTCTTGGCTAGACCGATAGTGTTAATTTCACATTTGTTTCAGTTAGTCGGTGTGATTAATTTTAGAAAGGACTATTCACCCCCTCTAGTCCGCCATCTTAACCCTACAGGCAGTGATGAGGAGCATATTATCACCACCGGTTGGTGGTGCAAAGCAGCTGTGATGATGGACTATCACCGCCGGTTGGTAAGACAAAGCGACGGTGATAATTATCAACCCGCACATTCTTACGAACCGGCGGTGATACTCTCATCACCAACAATTCATATTACGATAGCTATCACCAACGGTTTTAATGATACCAGCGATGATAAAGGTGTTGGTGATAGGTCAATCTATAGTAGTGCAACATCATTTATTGGGCATAACAATGCGGCTTTAGACCTTGTTGGGTATGAAGGAAGGAGACATGGCATTTGTATTACATAAGCATTATGATTTTGGACTATGGCATGAAAGCCTTGGACTAGGGCTTTGGGTGAGTTTGTGGGAAGCTATGCTTTTCTAAGGTTTGATGGCGATTGACCTTTATCTTATATGATGTTGTATCACTTGTTTGATTTATCTCATTATTGTTGGTTTACATATAAGTGAAGACTAAATTGATACTTAATGAACTTGTAGTTTAAATAGCTTGTTAAAGTAGTTTACTTGCTGAGATTTTTATATCTCACACCTTCTTTCTATCTTTCCAGATGCTCAGGTGGCTTTTGCTTGAAGGGTGGGAAAGAAGCAGCACACTTGGTACGTTCATGTCATCTTTTAGTCTGTCGTTGATGCTTATATGCTCATTAGGATGCTATATCTTGATAGTGTGCTTATTTATATATATCTCTCTTATGTTGTTGCTTCTGCATTGCTTTTGTTTTAAGGGGAAATACTACCAAAATTGTTGTTGATCGCTCTAGGTTCTATCTCTTGTGGTGCCATCTTAGGTAGTGAGTTTTGGGATGTTACAATAGTAGTGTCATTTTCCAACCACACTAGCTTGCTGTTGACGGTCCTTAACGCTAACATTATACCTTCAATTAATGCACAATATAATGGCAAAAGTGTTATTAGTGCATGGTTGTAGGACTTTATTCTAACAAGTTCCATGAGTTATGTTGTTCTCATTTGTTTTGCAGATTGTCAATATTTTACCACATAAAAGTATCTCAAGTGAAGAATCTGCGCACACCATTGTGAAGAGCTCGTCGAGACGATCGAAATGGACATATTATTTGCTCTATTTGGAGTTCCGGAGAGAAAGTCCCCGATGGATACGACTCAGAAGATTCAAGAAGACTCCGGAACCATCACTAAGCAAGAGTTTTAGGGACTAACATAACAATTTCCATAGCTTTGATGAATTGTGAATTTTTAGGGATAAAAATAGAATAAGCCGAGAAAGAGTAGGAGTCAAGAAACTGAACCAAACCAAGTCGGAATTCCTCAAAAATTGACGGGAAGGTTTTAGAGGACACGAGAAGACACAGGAACAAAATGGAAGCCCGAAGGCTGACAAGTGGGGCTGGCCGGCCCCACATGCTAGGCCAGCCGGCCTGGTCCCACCTGGAAGTGACCTCTCCTTTCTCCGATGGCCTCCAACCGACCTCTACGACGCATCTCAACCATTGTTTCAAGTCGGTTTGATCCGAGGGCTACGGTTCACCCCACCGGGCTATATAAGCAGGGGTAGACTCCCTCCCTTAGGCATCTCCTTCTCATTAGCTACCTCTAGAGCAAAAGCTAGGGTTTTGTCCCTCCATCCAAGTAGAAGTAGAGGTCCCTCTAGATGATCGTCTAGTTCTAGTTCTTCTAGTTCGTCTTCTAGTTCTAGTTCATCTAGTTATAAACTAGAGAAGAGGGAGAGAGAAGAGGAGAGAGCCAAGGAGGAGCCAGATCTATTAGATCTTCCTCAACATTGTACTTTTACAGCAACCGGTTCATCTTTGAGCAATCTCTAGGTTCTTTAATTTATAATTCCTGAGTTCTTCATTTTATTTCCGTATTTACTTTAAGTTATTTATTAGATTCCTGCTTGCATCAAGTGCTCTAGTCTTTGCAATGCTAGAGTAGTAATTAATAGATTAGGCTTGACGCTTAGTCTTGCGATTACCTAGAATTGCGTCTAATCCAGCGAATTGTTGTGGTAGCCCCAGGATCGTGACAGTCCTGACAGCCGACGTATTCCACCACGTTCGGATCGGTGTTTGTAGGACCGTAGTCAGAGCTTCCTAGCGCCCTTCTCATCCCTTTCTGTGGATAGTGTTCTGATGTCCCAAAATAAGTAACCCTAAAGTAAACCCTGATTCCTAGATCTATCTATAGAACTCTTAGGAAAATTCCTCTCTCCCCACAAAAACATAAAGTTATCCCTAGGCGATGTAAACCTCAACTAGTGCACTTCGCGATCCCCATGGAAAATCGATACCTTGGAATACTCCTGGGTGAAAGCTACATCGGTATTCATGCACTTGTGGATTTTTCTGTTTGCATTTAAAATACCCAACAAGCCTTTTGGCGCCATTGCTGGGGAATTGTACCTGTGCTAGTTTCGAGCCAAGTTCATCCATTTATTTTTCTTTTTCTTTTTACCATTTTTTTCTCTTACCATCACTCATCATATGGATTCCATGCCTATTCATAAATTCTCCGCACCAAAGGGCGAGTTCTTAGAGCCACCACAATCGTCGAGGCTAATCACAACTTCTAGCTATGAACTCCGTCCTAACTTTATATCCATGGTTCAGGACCAATCCTTCTCTGGGCTAGAAAATAAAGATCCTTACACCCACCTTAAGGAATTTGAGTTATTGTGTTCTTGCCTAACAATTGATGGCATGACACAAGAGACCCTTAAATGGAAATTGTTTCCGTTCTCCCTTTTGGGTAGAGCGAAACAGTGGTATGCTCATTCCGTAAGAGGCGTCAATGGAAATTGGGATGAACTTCAAGACAAATTTTGTCATGCTTTCTTCCCTCTTTCTAAAAGAGCAGCCCTTCATAGAGAAATTCTTAACTTTGAACAAAAAGAGAAGGAGACACTAGGAGCAGCTTGGGCTAGATTCATGAGCCTTACTAATTCTGGTCCAACCCTTTCCTTGCCTAAAAACGTCCTTTTAGAACACTTTTTATCTAGGACTTAATAAGGAAGCTGCTCTATATCTCGACACCGCTTCAGGAGGTTCATTCTCGCACAAAACCATAAATGAGGGGAAAGCCATTCTTGAGAAAATCCTTAAAAACACCCCTTACACTGGCGTCTTTGATGAGTTTCCCAAAGAAGAGAGAAATTGAGTCCAGCCCTGAACCAAAAGATAAGAAATCAATTCCTGGACAAGAAAATGAAGTTTTGATAGTCAAATCACAACCACTCTAATTCCAAGATTTACCTATCGGTTCTAACCCATTAATCCCCCAAAATCCTCTAAGGGAAGAAAAAATTCCACCTTTGGAGAGCCCTGATCTTTCTAGTGCTGATTTTAGGGATGGTTTAGACTTCCAGTTTCAGCATCTCCAACAACTCCTTAAAATAGGTTGCTATTCTTATAACTTTGGCAAAAACACAAAATTCCTTCTCCAACAACTCCTCAAACCAACTTGTTATTTATCCGCACTTGCTATTCATCGGCCTCACGCGTGGAAGAATATGCACGTGGAAAGGATTTGCTATCCCGATCTTGGGGCCACTGCGCGGAAGGAGAAGCCTCCCGGGCAGCCACGGCGATGCTCTGGGACGGCCTTGGGGCTGGAGCCGAGGGGTGGGGCTGGCCGGAGTGAGGAGGACCGTGCGCCAGTGCTGCTGTTCCTCGCCGACACGGGGAGGAGGTGCCGTGGCCCTCGGTGAGGTGCCGGCGATGAGCGCAGACCACCGTTGTGATGAGAAAAGTTAACGGGGCTCTTCATTCGTTAGTGGGGCTCTTCGTTCGCTTAGCGAGGCTCTTCATTCATTTAGTGGGCCTCTTCATTCGCTAGCAGGCTTCTTCATTTTGGCAAGTGAGTTTTAAGGAGTTGTTGGAGAGAGGTCTTTTTTTCACTTGCCAAATAAATTAGCAACTTGCTAAAACTCAAGATTTACCAAGTGATTTTTTCTAAGTTGTTGGAGATGCTCTAAGAGACCTTCAAGGAAATATAATTTAAATCCTCATGAGAAGGGATATCTTAGAAAACGTCTGCATTCTCACTGGAAAGAATTCGAGGATGGCAAGTCAAGCGATGCCATAGAAGGAGAGCTAAGCCTTAAGGAAAATCCTATCTACTGTCCTTATATGCTCATAGACGACATAAATCACGGACCCATCTCTAAACCCATCCTTGACTTTGAAAATCCCTTTTATGATTGTTCTTCCCAGTCTTATGATGATCCTAGCAATCTACAAATACAACCAAATCATAGGAGTCATGAAGACCACGAGGATGACCAAGAGAGGCTACAACTGTGGCTAGAATGTGTAGAATGGACGGACAAGGAAGAAGCCTTAAAGGAATCCAACCTTGACTTAGCTTTAAATGGTGGGTTTTTAACTCCCTTTGAAGATGAGACTCATCCATCTATGAAAGAGGCTCTAAGTGAGACCAACTCAAGAGTCACCAATCCTAGTAAAATTCTGAACATCCAAATTAGGGATGAAGAAGACATCAATGAGCATGGGAATTACTCCATAACCATCTCATTAAAGCCATGCTCATATGAGACATCTCTCAATTCAATTGGTCTCTCCAACCTCTCCACATTCGAGATTTTCAACCCCCTTATTCTTTCTATTTACAAAAACTTTAAAAGGGTGGTTGTCGATGCATATGTTTATCATAAATATTGCAGATCTCATTATGTTGAATCTTGAGATGGGTACACTTAAGTTGGTGTTGGAGGGAAAACCACTTCACCGAATCGCATTTTGAAGGTTTTCCAAGGACAAGCTTAGTGTCCTAAAATAAGCACTTTTCAGATCCTAACACGAGTGTTCACCTTTCTGCTACTCTACCCTTGTGAAACGAGCTTAGAAATTTAATTATGAAAATATTCCTTCGAGTATTCTTGTCACTAACCTTTCTAGGATTGGAGCAAAAAGATCAAAGGAATAACAAACACAAGGTATGTCCAACCAATCACCATGCAACATTGAATTAAATGCACCTAAACTCGATTTTTGCAAAATTCAAGCTTGCGGGATAACTTTCTAAGAACATCCCTGCCATGTTACTATCCTGGTTGTCCCTACCTTTAGACATGCTCAAATTCCTATACATCAATCATGTTCTCTTTCATCACCACTTAAGTAAATCTCTATAATTCCTTCATGCCACCTTTGTCTACCATAAGATGCTTTGGTTTGGAAGTACTTCCTAAGTAGTTCTAAAGGCTTTTAAATTAAGCGTGGTGCTTAGGTTAAATAGCCTTCCTTAATCCGATTGGACATGGAGTATGGTTAGGTTATTGAACTAAAAACTGCTTGTGTAGACATTGATATATTTTGTTGGACTAACCCCTGCAGGAAAAACTTTTAAAAGTCAAACTGGAAAGTCTGGAGATGAACTCATACGGAGAGAAAAGAGATACATGAACTTGAACAACCTTGCACAAGAGTAATACAACTCACGCATCATGGAGAGATCCATATAACAAGAAGACGAGTGCCACAAGATAAGATCTACAATCAAGCACTCACTCCATGGAGGAGGGTGAACAAATCTCCACCAAGCCCCTTCAAGACAAAGACCATCATGAAAATTCTCAAGATAATAAAGGGAGCACAAGGACTATTAAGAATATCAAGACCAGGATGATCTTATCACCCATGTCATGGACTTCAACTTTATCTTGTTCACCATGCCTAAGGACACACTTTGAACAAAACATGAGGCGTTTGTCAACTCCTAAATTCTGCAAAGTAAAGGTCCTGAATCTACAAGAACACGCACACTAAGCAAGATGCTACTAGCTTCCACAATTAATGCTTCACTTCAAACTGCTACACAAACAAAGAACATGGGTGACGCCATATCAAGAAGTGCACATATCATGGTCTCCACCTTAGAGTCAGATGAGTCACCTAAGGAATAAACATGGTGAAAAGTCTTGTTCATAGGACTTGAAACATTGAATCCTTGCCAGAGGTAAAATTGGTAGTTATCCATATTTATCTTTTCTGCATAATTATTTTTTAGCATATTTGCTTTTCTGCTTTAGCATTGCATTATAAAAAGAAAATACAAATATTTATCTGATGCATCATAAATCCTAAAGCCCCATGTGAATAAATTTATGGTGTGTAAAAAACCCATGGAGATATTCACCGTGGTGGCATAAAAATAAAATAAATATGTATGCATTCATCTTGTTAAACTTTCTTTGCATCATAGAAAATATAATAATACAAAAAATATTGAGAAAGAGATCCTACTGAAAATCTACTTAAACAATCTCAAAAGCTTTGGACAACTAAGGCTTAAGTGGCCAACCACTAACGCTTAATCCGTTCCATAAGTTTTGTTATCTATTTGAGTTTCACAGGATTTGAAGAACCAAAAAGAGCTGACAAGCAAGTGGATGTTCCATCCACTGTTAGAGCACTATTTCATCCATAATCAACACCAATCAATGCTTCGATAGAGGAAGTATGGCTCCACTGCCAGTCTGCTACATCACAAGATCGAACGACTATGTCAATATTCAGCTTGGAGGAGGGCACCCCCATGTATCTAGGTAAGTGTCCTCATCCTCATATGTTTTCTTTTTACATAAATTAACCTAAAAATAAAAAAAAATATGAGCACATGAAGGTTCACTTTATATATCTATGGAGTTTTCATTGTCTACTTTATCTAGTCGAGTATTTGTTCTATATTGTGTTATTTCATAATAATATGTGTTAGTTAGAGTGTGTCAAGTTTGCTTGAATTAGTTTGTAAATAAAAAGAACCTGGTCAAATCTCTATGCATAGAAATGATGAATAGTTGCCCTGCCATAATTCCTTTCAAGTGCCTAGTTTTCAAACTCGAACTCTCTCAAGTTTTAGAAATAATTATTTTGACCTAGGATTTACTCTAAACTTGAAACTTGTGGGTTGCAAATGTTAGATCTAAGTCTAGGTGATTGACGGATATGATATGAGAAGGTCTGAGCTACTATTTATCTTGTTCATAGTGATACTTGAGTTCTGGAGATTTACCTTTTGAAAAACTTAAAATTGCCACATAATGAGTTCCTGTATGATGATAGCTTTAATTCCTACCATAGCCATATATACATGCTTGCTAGAATAAGAAAACCAGCTCATAGGCTGCTCGCTTTGTGTTGAGTTTGGTCAACCCGTGTGAGACCCTTATCGAGAGGATGGTCATGCTCCCAAGATCAAGATCACTTACACCCACATATATCCTGCTGCTCCTACCCTGGGAGTACGTATAAACATGTATTTCCACCCTAAAACTCTATCTCCTACCCTCAGAGAGGATCCAAAAAGATTATTAGGTTTCTAAATAAATGCTCAAAGATTATGATTTATCTCTTCTCCAAGTTCATTGTAAGAGGCAGGAGATCCTTTGTAAAAAAAGAAAGAAAGAAAGAAAAAAGGAGAGAAAAAAATAAGTCTATGATCTCTATGCCAAGAAGTTCATTATTGTCATCAAAGAAAGGAGAAAGAAGACATCCCAAGACTTGCACAACAAAGTTCTTCATAAATTCTTCAGTTGGAGGCAGTCTCTCGAGGAGCAAAGTAGAATTAGGTTAGCCACCAAATATTTCCACACACATGCACATCTTGATCTAAGGGTATGGTCTCCCCTCTGAGGATCCTGGTTTTGACTGAGCAACACATGCAAGGTAAGTAAGCTACCTCCTTGAAATACCCTCAGCTCCATATAAGCCTATTAGTTATAGGGTAAGAGAGAGGAGGCATGATGTACTCTATCTTTTTCCAAAAATGCCACATAGTGAAAGAGAGAAGGCAAAAACACCATCATTGTCTTGGAAAGGATCCACAAATACCATATATGAGAGACCAGAAAGGGTCATACAGAAAAGAATCTCTGAGTTTTATTTTGAAAACCTATAAAAACTCTAGAATGAAGGTTGATCGAAGAACTCGAGACGCAGTGCTTGACTTGATTGTTCTGTCTTTCAATTACTCAAGACCCAAGCGAAGGCTAAAAGCTCCATGGTAGAAGGTAATACGGGTAAGTTTGAAAGTCAGAATGGTTTGCTCTAATCTAGAGGAGAATTCTTGTTTGAACGCATGTGTACTTTTGAGGTGTGAAAGTATAGTAGCAACTCCTGATCCATTATTGAGATTAGCTTTGCTAAGGGACTAGCAAAGGTTAAGCTTTGAGAAGCTTGTTGACGGTCCCTAACGCCAACATTATACCTTCAATTAATGCACAATATAATGGCAAAAGCGTTATTAGTGCATGGTTGTAGGACTTTATTCTAACAAGTTCCATGAGTTGTGTTGTTCTCATTTGTTTTGCAGATTATCAATATTTTAGCACATAAAAGTATCTCAAGTGAAGAATCTGAGCATACTATTGCGAAGAGCTCGTCGAGACGATCGAAACGGACATATCATTTGCTGTATTTGGAGTTCCGGAGAGAAAGTCCCCAATGGATACGACTCGAAAGATTAAAGAAGACTCCGGAACCATCACCAAGCAAGAGTTTTAGGGACTAACATAACAATTTTCACAGCTTTGATGAATTGTGAATTTTTAGGGATAAAACAGAATAAGCCGAGAAGGAGTAGGAGTTAAGAAACCGAACCAAACCAAGTTGGAATTCTGTGAAAATTGACAGGAAGGTTTTAGAGGACACGAGAAGACACGGAAATGAAACGGAAGCCCGGAGGCTGACAAGTGGGGCTGGCTGGCCCCACATGCTAGTTCGGTCAGCTTGGTCCCACCTGGAAATGACCTCTCCTTTCTCCGATGGCCTCTAACTGACCTCTACGACACATCTCAACCATTGTTTCAAATTGGTTTGATCCGAGGGCTGTGGTTCACCCCACCGGGGTATATAAGCTGGGGCAGACCCCCTCCCTCAGGCATCTCCTTCTCATTAGCTACCTCTAGAGCAAAAGCTAGGGTTTTGTCTCTCCATTCAAGTAGAAGTATAGGTCCCTCTTGTAACACCCCAGGTATTTGTCACTCACTAAGCAGTGGGTTTGAGCTCAAACATGACAGATTAGTGGAGATGACGATGCCAAAGTCAACCCTATGGAAATAAACCCTAATCTGAACTTGGATGTTGCACCCTTGCTTACATATAGGCTCAATTAAAAGATATATGCTTGGGTGTTGTTATCAAAGTATCTTCACATGTCTCACATCAATAACTATCTATATTGATCCCTAGAAAAGTTTAATGAAGTTTGGAATCAAAAAGTCACATGAAATGATAAGTTCCATTCCTGTTGGAATTTGTCCCATTAAGTTAATGGAACTATAAATCATCAACCAAGCTTTGCAACTTTGCCCAAATGACTCTAGATGAACTCTACAACAAAAGTCATGAAGGGTTCATGTTGAGCAAAAGTCAAGAAAATGCCCCAATTGGCCTAAAACCCTAGTTTAGGCTTTACCGAGTTGATACTTTGACCAAAGTGAAAGTTTGACTTCTGTACCAGTTATGAGGGTAGACCTTAAACAAAAGTTATAGTCCATCTTATGTCGATCAAACTTTGTTTAATGGTCAAGAGCTAGTTTAGCCTCTAACCTAGTCAAATAGAGCTCCCAAGATTCAATAAAGTGCTGATTTGGAGCCTCAAGAAATTGGCTAAGTCAAAACCGTGTTTTAGTTTCAAGTACCCTAGTTGGGAGTCTTGTATCTTCCTAACCAGGCAGAACTAGTCCTTGACCCTTTAATAAAAGATGTAGTTTGGTTTATGTGCTGCAACCTTTGTTTAAGGACCTAGGTCTAAATCTATTTTTAAGTTTGTCAAACAGAGGCTTGAAGTTTGAATGTTCTACAGTTTTTAGACTTGAAAATATTCTAAGTCTAGAATCCATAGGCATCGACGATGACATTCCGCGTTCTCCAAAATTTTGTGAGAAACATGTTGGGTCCCAAAATAAAAGATGGAGTTTACATCTTGGTGAAGAGCATGTAAAAAGTTGAAATCAGTTTGATCTTGTTTTGCCCATCAAATTTGGATTCTTGGTGATCGCTGTCAATGTGCTGACACTCTCCAATTAAGGCCTAATTATCCACTAATCCGATAGTCTAATAGCCAAACATCCTTAATAGATCTTGGAGAAGAACCTGCGGGCAACAACTTTGCTTCTTGCTGCATGGCCCAAATCCGAGCGGAAATAGCCCATAAACGTGTTCCAACCCGGCCACTTCGTGACCCACGAGCTGCTCGGGAAAATGCCTGTGTGGGCAACGCGTGCCAGAGCGCGTGGCAGCCATGCATAGCTCGCGCTTCCTCCTCTTGCCGCGTGCTCCTCTGCGTGTCCACGCCTCTGAGCCAAAGAAGAGAAGCACCAAAGTGCCCTCCCCATCCCTCTCCACTCGCTTGGCCTTCTCGCTCGCTCAGCTCACCGCGGGAGAGCGCCACCACCATTGCCGAGCCGCTTGAGCTCCATGGAAGCTGCATTCTTCGCTACTTTGCGCCTCTTCATCCCTAGCCATCAGCTCCAGCGGCCTCACCGTCTCACGACGCCCCTGACACACCCCTCCCCGGCCTTGCCTCACCGTCGTAGCGTGCGGCCACCGGTGCCGTGGCCGTCGCGGACGCCGGTGTGTGTGGCCAGGAGGCCTTGAGCCATCACCGCCCGAGCTGCAGCCACCATTGAGTTCCCGCGGGTCCCTTGGCACTTCCCCGCTGCACCACTATCACCGACGAGCCTCCCCACCGTCCACAGTCCGCCACTGTCGGAGCTCCGGCCGCCCCGCGATTCCTTGTCTCTGGCCTCCCTCCACCCGAACCGGATGCACCATCGTGTTACTCATACCACGCCGCCCCTCCCACGCCTCTTCCCCGGCTCCGACCGCCGCGGTAGCGCCACTGCCGCCTGCAGCCGCCGCCGTGCCTCCGGGCTTGCGTGGCCAGAGGCCCACGGGCGGTCGCAGGCCACACTACGGGTGGCCGCAGGAGCGCCTCACCGCCGTGATGCGTCCGCGCTGCTCCATCGCCGTCGGTCGCCGGCAGCCGTCCGGCGAGACCCCCGGCGGTCTTTCCTCCCCATTCCTCTATTCGCCATCGAAGGAAGAAGAAGGTCGCCCCCCCTCTGTGCCTCTCTTTAGGGGACTGACGTGCGGGCCCGGCTGAACCAGGGGACCCACGTGTCGGTTATGAATGGTTGAGTTGGGGTACACGACCGGGTATACCTAGCAGATCTAGGGTTAGGTAATTAATTGCGTTTTTGAATTTCAGAGGAATTATAAATCTTCCAAAAATCATATCTCTTGCTAGGTAAATCCAAAAATAGCAAAAGTGAACTTTTTGGAAACCTTGGGAAAAGATCTATGCAGTGGAGTCATAATATGTTACATGTTTGTAGGTATTTTCTGATGTTTTTATTTAAGCTTTAAAAATGCTCTAAAATGCTTATAAACTTGACCAGAGCAAGATCTGGAGTTTTAGAACTCCAAAAATAGTGATTCTTGTTTGGTTAATTTTGTGATGACTTGTACTTGCTAGGAAAAATATTAAACACACTATTTGTTCACTGTTTTCTTAAGATTGTGATTTGACCTTGATAAATAAGGAGATCTGCATTTATATTGCTTGTCAAATTATATCTTGAGTTGTGTTGCTCCAATTGATGTGAAATTGTTATGGTAGGAGTGTCATGCTATGAATGTACTGTGGTATAAATTTCATGGCCATTGCTTACTGTATGCTCAAGTTATTGATTTAACTTGTTTATAGCTTGATAAATAGCTTATAAATAATATATAAATGATAAAATAGAAAATGTTGTTCCATTACCTTAGTATGATGTTTCTCTATCATATTGATTCATAATATGGCCTTGTGTTCACAGAAAATATTGAGTTTTAGGTTTAACTTGCTCTCACATGATTTATTGTCATAGCTATTTGTCTTTTTCATAGAGGTTGAGATACATGTCCAATTAGCTTAAAATTTGTACAGTAGACTTTTGAGAGTATTTGTAGGCCACTGTAATTTTGGTAGAATTTATTGTGCACCTTGGATATGTGTTCTTAATTCCACCTAATTATCTAAATAAATTAAGAAAATGTATTAAAAGAATTTATTTAGTAATTGACACTATGTTTTTTTATGTTCATTAGTCATGTGTGACATGTTGGTAAAGTTGGTTTGGTCTAATTATATGTTTGCAACATAAGTTAATAATTATCTCTTGCAAATGAAGTTTCTGGACAGATCTGGAAACTTGGTAAAATTCTTTATGATAATGTGCTTTATTGTGAAACTTGTTTATACAAAAGTTGTAGATAATTTATATATCTAGCTGCTGTTAAAATTTGGTGGCATTTGGTCATGTGGTTTAGGGGTTATAGCTGTTTAAAGTTGGGTTACAGAATTGCTTGCTCTCTGTCTTGTTAGACCAGTTTCTGTGTTTGTATAAATTCGACATGTTAGACTTTGGAATCATGATGTGATGATTATAAATGAAGTGTATAGAATTTCATACGCTTTCCAGAATGTCTTCTTGCAAGTCATTTAGAGTTGTAGATCTCCAGTTTTGATTAAATTACTTAGCTGCTGTTCTGATGCCCAGAATGTGGCAATTTCTAGTTCTAGTGCTTTGATTAACTTTGCCATGCTTGTGTATTGAAATGTGACTCATATCTTTGATGATACTTGAGTGGTACCCTATAATCTTGTGAGACTTGTTTCTTGATTGATGTGCTAGCCCTCTTCTATATTATGTCTTAATGAGGATTAAGTTAATTAGCTCTAGGGTTTATGTGAATTTTGGTATGATTGCATGATTGCTTTGTTTATTGCACTTCTATGCATTCATACATATGCATTGTTGCACCTCATTTAGGTACGTTAGCTGAAGCACGTGAAGGACCTAAGGTGGAGCCAAACCCGAAGATGGAGTCGGTGGATCCATCCCGAAGATCGAAGGACCGGACAAGTGGTAGATTGGAAGATGCTCGCCAAGCGAACTCATCTGACATACTCTAACTTGAGTCAGATCCCAGGCAAGCCCCGGAGCATTATAAGCCTCCTATCTTCAAAGCAATTAATTCTATATATGTTATAAGTATTGTTGTATTAAGTGGTAGGAGTTGGTTGAAAACCTTGCTGCATTATATCATTCCTTGTCCAGATATATGAATCCCTGAATCCTACGTAGACTAGGATCGAGTAGATGCTTAGCCCTGCTTTAAGCGGTAGAAGTCAGGTGATTTCCTGTCACCTGCGAGATATAGGGATATTCATATATGGCACGGTTGGCTATATTTGCTATCGTGGAAAGGAACCATGTGTTAATAAAATGAAATGAGACCGGGCGGGATGATGATAGTGAAGCAACAAGGCATGGAGGTCTTGGGTGTGAATCTATCCCCGTCTGAGTCGTTTAAGGACCGATTCGCTGTACGTCCTTGAGTCATGTTGAACGCAGTCTAACACTTAGTTGGCCGGATAAGTCGTTCCGACCGCGAAGCCGAGTAATGTGATTCAGGCCGGGAATCGAATGGTAGGTTGCTTCTTGGAGGAGAGAAAGGATGTGCTTGGGGACATTGGCGTGAGACCAAGGGGGGGTTAGAGTCCCTATCACCTGGCAGAGTGTCGCCCTTGGGGTCACGACATCATTCGGACCCGCGATTCCTGAATCATATGAAAAGGTGGCTTGTGCGACCCTGGCAGGGGCCTGCGCGGTGAGTGTTAGAAATACCCCTCCAGCTGGATAGGAATTCGATTCGAATCGCCGTCGCTCCCGGTTAGTGAGCACTTGACTTGAGCAGCAGCAACGTAGATTCAATTAAATTGAACTGATGGTTAATTGGATCACGATGGAAAAGGTTGCCTCAATTTATACCTGCTATGGTTAATATTGTTTGCTCCTAATAAAGTGAGTGCTCTAGTACAGGTTCTAATATAGATGATAGGTTAATGATAATTAACTTGATGCTTAAGCATTAATGATTGATCATCTATATTAAGCTTTTATGCAAAAAGTTGTCAAGCTAGCCCCACTTTATATCAGCCTTGCATGATCCTTGGTGTCACCTTATTTCTGGTTTCTGACGGGTAAGTCTTAGCTGAGTACTTTGTCGTACTCAGGGTTTTATCCCCTCTTGTTGCAGGTTATGATGTATCATGGTGACTGTAAGAGTTGGTTGGCTCCTGCCGTAGAGGCGGAGTGTGATCATGGGCATGATCCTTCTTATTTACCTTATCTCTAATGCTTTTGTTGGAAGTCGACTATGGTACTGGCATGTACTTGAAATAAGATTAACGTTAGTTTCAAATTACTTTGCTTCCGCTACTTTTGAACTTAAGTTGTAATAACTATGTTGAACTCCGATGTATATTGAATTACTTGTGAAATGGTTGTAACATGTGACTTGTTATGTTGAATCACTACGATCTTGGCTTGTATGTTGGTTGGTTTGAAATCCCTCATGATTTCATTGGACTACCGGAGTTATATGGGCTCAAGTGTGAGAATTTGATCACTTCGGTGATTGTTTTTATACTTGTGCTCTTATAATTTGGACGGTTCTGTTACACCTCTAGATGATCGTCTAGTTCTAGTTATTCTAGTTCATCTTCTAGCTCTAGTTCTAGCTCATCTAGTTGTAAACTAGAGAAGAGTGAGAGAGAAGAGGAGAGAGCCAAGGAGGAGCCAGATCTATCGGATCTTCCTCAACATTGTACTTTTGCAGCAGCCGGTTCGTCTTTGAACAATCTCTAGGTTCTTTAAATTTATAATTCCTGAGTTCTTTATTTAATTTCCATATTTACTTTTAAGTTATTTATTAGATTCCCGCTTGCATTAAGTGCTCTAGTCTTTGCAATGCTAGAGTAGTAATTAATAGATTAGACGTGACGCTTAGTCTTGTGATTACCTGGAATTGCATCCAATCCAGCGGATTGTTGTGGTAGCCCTAGGATTGTGATAGTCCTAACGGCCGACGTATTCCACCATGTTCAGATCGGTGTTTGTAGGACCATAGTCAGAGCTTCCTTGCCCCCTTCTCATCCCTTTCTGTGGTTAGTGTTCTGATGTCCCAAAATAAGTAACCCTAAAGTAAACCCTGATTCCTAGATCTATCTATAGAACTCTTAGGAAAATTCCTCTCTCCCCACAAAAACATATAGTTATCCCTGGGCGATCTAAACCTCAACTAGTGCACTTCACGTTCCCCATGGAAAATCAATACCTTGGAATACTCCCGGGTGAAAGCTACATCGGTATCCGTGCACTTGCGGATTTTTCTGTTTGCGTTTAAAATGCCCAACACTTGCTCCATTCAAATTCTAGACGTAGCTTTATTTCGAGATAGATGGAGTATATGTGTCAGCTACTAGACTTCGTGTTCTAGGCATACATCATGCATATAACCATGAAATTGACATAAATGTGTTATGTCTCCTGATAGTCTAATTTATTTTCTACTACCTTTCATTGTTTCGAAATCATAATCAAAACACACTTAAATGCATTATGCCAAACATAGTAGTCCCTAACTTCAAAACCCTAGACAAGACAGGATGAACCAGTGGCTAGCTGTCCCAAAACATTCTCCTTAAACCCGAGTGACACTAAACACTTAAGATCATATTATATATAGAACCATCAATATGAATGATATATTAATACATTTATACATAAAGTAGTATAATAGTTTTTTAAAAATAAATAAAAAACATAATAGGATCACATCATTTTTGTCACTTTCTTATTTCCATAGCAATGCCATATGTGCACTAAATTATAAGAGGATTACATTAGCTTACTTTAATTTCATAATTTTTTTGAACCCATATGTGGTCTACAAAAATGTCACAATAGAAACACACATTTAAACTCCCTAGCTAAAGCTTGCTGGTGGTGGAACTTTTTTTACTGTAGTGTCACATTGATTTGAGTAACTTACACAAATTTTGCAGGATTTACTGAGCACAATAATTTTCTACAAAAATACACTAAAGGTTCCACAAAATAAAATATGCAACAACAATTCAAGGTTTCACTATTTATTCATTTTTCAACTGGAACCTTCTACTTCTTTCTATTTTTGCCATTAGCTTCTTACTCAAATAGATCATGAACACATGGGAAACCGCCGCTATGGCCAGCTCGGACGGGTCACGTTGCCATTGCGTCCCTATATCGCTACTGCTTCCTTGGACGGCTGTGCCGCCACTACTCCCTTCGACTATTCTTCGATATAACATGCATCGTGCTTGTGCGAATGAATGAGGTAGAGACAGGGCTGAGAATAGGCAGAGAGCATGTGATGAATTATGGTAGAAGACGCGCCCTTAGAGCACTGGCCAAAGCTAGCATCTCGTAGAGGGAGCATAGGCGTAGGGGTAGGGCTTCTCTTCAAGGGCTTTTCTTACTAAATCATTTGGTAGGACCCCTTCGTAGGAGCCAGAGCCAAAGAGAAGCCCTACCAAATAGAATAATAGTAATCGTCTACAAGTCAATGGAGAGATGATCCATGTCATCAAAAAATAGCCACATAAGGAGAGAGAGAGAATACAGGATCCACGTCATCAGAAATAGCCACGTTAGGAGAGAGAATACGGACCACGAGACCTTTCCTTAAATGTTACCGTGAGGGGGTTTTGTGTAAATATTCTAAGACAGACAACTTAAGAAGATGCATTGTACCTGCTTTAAATAGCTAGCTATTGACTTAAAATGCATGATTAATAAATCCATGTATTATGATGAAAATAGATACGGACATGCTAGCATTCGGACGTCCGATCCGAGGAGCTAACATCGGACGGTACCTGCGTAGCAAGCAGCGAGCACCCCAGCGCATTGAGATTAAGAGCGAGCGCCCTAGCAGCGGGCCCATGTCGCCCCAGACGTCGCCTGCGCCGCTAGTCGATTCCCACACGCATCCTATGTGCAACACCCGATCTACTTTTGAAACATTCAGATGCAACAGTTATAACATATAAGAGAAACAGATGAAACACTTGAAACATATGTCTGAAACACTTGCAAAAACACCTAAAAACACTTGAAACCATTTCAAACATAATGTAATATCTAGACGAAACACTTGCAACAGATGCATGAAACACCTGAAGCATTTGAAATATGTATGTATATGCAACATTCAGATCTACTTTTGCATCATCCAGATGAAAACACTTGCAATATGCGTCTTCGGAACATACACTTGAAACATACATGCATAGTCATTACAACATGTGCAACATCCCGATCCACTTTTGCAACACCGATATGAAACACTTGCAGCATACCTCTGAAACACCTAAAACACTTGAAACACGTAGTTGCAACATGTGCTTTCAGCACAAAAATCTCCTTGCTGCTTCGATGAATGAAGGCTCGTCAGCATGTGGAGGTCGGCGGCTTGGAGCTCGCCGGCAATGCGGATCTAGGCAACAGTGGCGTACATAGGGCGGGGTGGGGCTGACATGGGCGGTGGTGGTGCAAAGGGAGGGTGGACGACGTGGAGCTTGGTGGCACAAAGGGCAGGGTGAGGACAACGCGCGCATTGAAGCCATGATGGACGAGGCAGAGTTGGGAGTAACGGGGTGCAGACTCATCCATACGTACGGACACCTTCCATGGGAGGAAACGGAGGTTGGTGGGGATTACCTGGGAGCAAAGCACAATGGCGAGGAAGACATGTGGGTGGATGCAACGGCAAAGTGAGCGAAGAGGGAAAGGAGGAAGGTGGGTGCCCACGGCGACACAGGGATGCAGCGGCGCAGCGAGCAAGCCTTACAGTGGAGAAGGAGCGAGTCATGTGGGCCTATGCGAAGAAGCCCAAAGCGGTGCGCCAAATCGTTTTGGTCCGCGACGTTGGATGCAACGTCTAACAGAAACAGAACCGTCCGAACACCTGATCCAAGTATTTCCGAATCCGAAATATATAAGCAGGTCATCGTATACCAAAACACGTGACGTTTGCCCTTTGGTATGTAATAGCCGTGGGTACCAAGGACAAAGGGTGTTTTAGCTAGCTCAGACTATCCGCACTCATGGACCTCTATATTCATCCTCTATATATCCTAGTCACCAAGATTCTCTTCTCTATACCCAACTCTTTCGCATCTATCCATCATCTATATCATCCTCTATCCACTGTGGGACCCACTTATCACTTTATCTAAATATATCCATGTGAGATCTAGTTTTAAAGGATTTATTGAAATAAATTTAATGGTGCAATCAAAATTTAATTTGGTTTTTGTTTTGTGAGTTATAATATTTTTTAGTTGGTTGAAATAGTGGGGCCTACGCCTGCATGCTCTCACCTCTCTCTCCTCTTTCTCCCACGCGCGTGGTGGGGGTAGCGCATCCGGTAAAGACGTTCAGTACCTTGCAAATATAGCGAACGGGAGCTTTTACAGGAGCAGTTTATAGTACCTGCTGCAGGTATCCAGTCCGGTATTCCATCCGCTATATGCTTTACAGGATGCTTTTACAGTATCCGGTATGGATATCCTCAGAGGGGTAACTTGGTAAGCATGAATCGGTGCTAGCTCACCTGCACTCAACTTACGTACGGAAGTAGCAGTAGCAAAATCCGGTAGCAGCCGCTCGATGATATAATAACTTATCCGGTAGCTGGAACGATGATCGACGATGACTAATATACTCTCTGTCTATAAAAAAAAATACAATTATAAGAAATATATCAGTCAAATTAGCCTAACTTTAATCAAGTTTACAGAAAATAGTATTAGCATTTATATTTCGAAATAAATTTATTATAAAAATATATTCTATAACTAATCTAATGATACTTATTTTGTCTCACGAATGCTAGTATATTTTCATATAACTTTACTCAAAATTAAAACTGTTTGACTTTTCGAAATATGAGAATTGCATTATTCTTTTGTGGACGAAGAAAATACCTGCTAATCTCCTCGTTTCAGTGATCTATGGGTAACCTATCTGGCAAGTTTGTTGACCTGACCAGTTGTGAAATTGTAATCTAATCCCAATAAGATTCATTTTGATTTTGAACTCAAATCCTAAGCTAAGCTAGAGTACATTTCCATCGATTAGCAGCCTCTCGTAGTCTTAGAAAAATTATTTGGTCACTTTTACAAAATTTGGAGAGGCATTTGTCCCCGTTGTATAGTACATTTACAACAGGACAATCTATGATATGTTAAAGAGAGGAAAATTTATCAGTCTGCTGATACGTGGAGAGATGAGTACAGACAAAAGTGGTATTATAGTGGCATGTGGTACGGTTTTCTCAAGGACGACCTAGGTACTTGCGTCTCGGCAGATCCGATGACAACAAAAATACACACACTAATAATCCAGAAATACATCGAAGTGTTCGTCGTCTTGAACCGCACCAGCTAGCTAGCAAGGTGAGCTTAGTTCACAGGTGACAGACAGACAGCTTGCCCATGCCGCCGCAATGCAGGCGAGTGCTTGCATATCGATCGTCTTGAACTCTTGATCCATTCTCTGATCACACGACACGAGGCCGGCGCGCGGTCGGGTTTGCAAATTGCAACAAGTGCCCGCATCAAATCAAATTAGTTGATGGAAAGCCTCCGGCGGCCAGGCCGTTTTGGCGCGGAGCATGCACGTTCGGTCGCGTCGTCGGCGACCTCAGGGATCGAACGGAAGGAGGCGGCGGTTTTCGTGGCGCGCAGGCGGCGGCGCACAAACAACGACCAAGGGAAAGAGAGTCGCGCACCAACCTCCATCCTGCCCAAATTAAAACAGGCCGCGCGCACCATCAACTCGTGTCTCTCTCTCGGCGGCTATTAGTTTTTGCCACGATGGGTTGAAGATTGGATAATAATAATACTAACTAATAAAGAAATAAAAATATATGTGTACCTTCGGCTGGACTAATATGAAATCGTGGTACAGCAAGGTGAGATTTTTTTTAAGAAAAAGGTTTTCAGCTTTGGTAGAGGTTCTTGCTACTTTCCAGCAAACTTTAATTTTGGACTGTTTACATCGACGGATTGTGCAACATATCGGGAGCCAGAGCTCGTGGTGGACAATCGCTCCGAGGCTCTGCACCGTGCCTTCGACCCTACGTTGGTTGAAGTGGACGTCTGTCTGCACCTTGGATTGCTGTCGGTGGATGTGGCAGCCCCGGCCCCGATGGGAGTGCTGGGGGCTCGTGGGAGCCCAGTACTTCTAGGCCAAATGAACCCATGGTGGACACCCACAACTGTGGCGCGTTGTGGGTTGGCAACATTGTCACCTTCGTGTCTGGACTCGGGCTGGAGGTTGCACTGCAACCTGTGGCCGGAGATCTGGAGGAATCACGTTGCGACGAGAAAAATGTTGAACAGGCTGCTCCCTCCATAGTTGTGCTCGTGGCCGAGGATGTGGCCCAAGTCGCGACCCCAAGCGCTCAGCCAGCAGCGGCAGTGGCAGCTGTCGGATCACCTGCAGTGCCTGCGGAGTCCTTGGAGAGCTTTATCGCATCCCTGAAGCTGCCGCTAGAGGAATCGCTGATCGCTTCTTCCCCGATCTGGCATGTATCACGTGTTGACGACTCCGTGTTTGTAACGGATCCACGTAATTATAGGAGATTAAGTAAGAGAATCTTCCACCGAGGCGGTTAATTTATCAAACTTAAATCCGTATAACCCGAGATTCCGTGAAATCACGAGGGATTTCAAACCAACCAATATACAACCAAGATCGTACTGATTTAGCAGCCACAGTTCACATGATACATAGAGTTCACCATAAAAGTGGAGTACATCGGAGTTCGGAATAAAAGTTATTACAACATAGTTCAAAATAACATAGCGAAAGCAAGTAGTTTTACACACACACTTAGTTCAAATATAGTGCCAGTAGATAGCCATGGTCCACAAAAGCATTAGATAAGACGAACAGAGTGACCCTTGCCCAAGGTCCTAGTTGTCGCCCATCGCCGGATACAGACGGTTGGAGCAGTACCCATAGTACATCTGACCATCTGCAACAACAATGGGAACAACGCCCTGAGTACGAGAATGTACTCAGCTAGACTTACCCGTCATAAACCAGAAATAAAGGACACCAAGGATCATGCAAGGCTTTATAGATTGGACTGGCTTGACTCATTTGCGAAAAGCATAAGTTGTTATGAAAAACTATACCAGTACTTTTTGCATCACTTTTAGTATAACCTATTCAAGCTAGGTAAGCACCTATTGCTAAAACAATCACTTGATTCATCATTAACAATCTAGATTACCATATCAGGTTTAGCATTTCCAACATCATTCACTTAACCATCAGTGTTTCCATTAATGTTACTACGATGCCATAGCTCGAGTCAAGTGCTCACTAACAGGGAGCGACGGCGATTCGAATCGAATTCCTATCCAGCTGGAGACTTATTCCTCACATAAACCCTGCTTTCCCCCGTCAGGGTCGCGTAGATCACCAATGACACTTTCCAAGAAGCCGTAGGATAACAATCATGGATCGCACTACCCAGGGACCGTCCGACTGCCAGGACGCACCTTGGGCTCACTCTTCGCGTCCCCGTTACACCCCCTTCAACACCAGTCTGCCAACCTGAGTTTATCCCGGCTTGAAAAAGTGTCACTAGCTTCGCGGTCAAAAGGTACTTTATTCGGCCAGCTAAATGTGAGGCATGCGTTCAACATGACAAGAGGAACGAGCAATGATCGGTCCTTAATCGACACAGACGGAATCACTATAGTCCAAAACCCTATAAGACTCCGCCTGGTCTTCGTTTATCCATCAACACTTGGTTATTTTTTTATGATCACAATTACAGCTAACCATAACCCGGTATCCACATATAACTCGCAGGTGACAGGAAATCACCCGACTTCTGCCGATCTAAGCATGTCTAAGCAATTTACTCGATCCTGACCTAACAGGATGAAAGATAATCCGGTGACCAAGGTAATAATACAACAACGCTTTCACTCAACTCCTATAACTTAATGCAACTATATATATAACTATAGTTTATGTAGTAAGGAACAACTTTTATAAAATAGGAGACTTAAAATGCTCCGGGGCCTGCCTCTTTCAAACGAGCTAGGATGGTGGTCGACGCACTCTGGCAGCTCCTCGCCTGACTCTTCCTCCTCGGGCACCTCCTGTGCCTGGGGCTCCTGCTGATCCGTCCAAGCCTGCTCCTCCTGTACTGCTACCAGCGACTCTTCCTGCGATCCTGTATGATGCAAGTGCATAAGTAAACATGCGAATGATACATCGGATTGTGGTGGAGTGCTTTGATGACATGAGATGCAGATGAGCACATAGAATGAGCAGTTTGAATATAACTATTTCTTTTACAAGGTAGTCAACGTCATCCAAGAATATATACCCTAAAACATGCACCTTATTCTTCTATTAGTTAGCCTATCATCTACACATACAAGTGAATCTAAGCTACCAAAGCTTACCAACCTAACTCAACCACAACATCGGCAAGGCATATTGATGCTTCAAAGATACACCGAACATATTTTATTACTCTCAATTTCTCATAAAGAATAATCTTTTATTTCCTATTTAACTAGGGTTACACAGCAACACCTATTTCTAGTGTAGATAAAAATCTACCAAAATTACAGTAGATTACTCTTACCCTAACTAACCTACTACTAAATTTTCATGAGAATTGCCTATGCAAAACTGCCTGTACAAAATAAACAAGTTATAGCCTAAATATGAGCATGAAATTATTTTGTACGAGAAAAAGTATCAAACAACAGATTTCACATTTTCCTATGTTACTAACAGTAAACTAACATACTACAAAAATTATCACATGTATGTTCTATACAAATTTAGCCCTCTACTAAAAATAACAAATATTATCAATTAAAAGCATTTGAACTACACTTCAAAAATTTCTCACAGAACATGCTTCACTAATATTTTTCCTAGAAAGTACATCACTAATAAAGATTAAAGCAACAAGAATCACATTTTTCCCTTCATTATTTTATTTACTACATATTTTCTAAGATATCAGCATTTATAGCAATTAAATAAATTTGTACAGTAAAGTGTTACAAAAATAATATGAGATATTTTTAAACTGTAGATCTATTCAAGAGGAACATTTCAAAATTTGTTTCATCATTTTTGGAGCTATAAATCTTGAGATATGATTTTTCAAAGCTGTTTCATAATTTCTGAGAAAATCAATTTCTTTAAAACCGAAAATTTAACCGGCCTTCAACGCTACGCGCACACCGCGGTTTCACCCCCAACTCCCACCGAGAGATAGACAGATGGGTCCCACGGGTCAGCTAACCCCACCGGTCAGCCGGGGCCGAGCCAGGGAAGGCGCTGACCGGGGGAATCTCGCCGTCGGCGAGGTCGCCGGCGACGAGGTCAGTAGCAGGCGACTCCCCGCAACTGCGCGAACCCCACGAGGTGGTTATCGGGGCAAGAGGAAGAGCGGAGCATGGGCCGAAAGTGGCCATGGCGGAGGCGGTGGCGCGGCTTGTCGGCGCTAGGCCGGAGCAGGCCATGGCGGAGGTCACGGACGGGAGCACGAGCTCCAGCGAGCGAAGGCGATCATGGTGCGCACGGGGAGGAGGGGAAGGTGATGGCGAAAAGGTGGGACCGATGGGAGCCACGGCGACGGGCTCACCGGCGGGGGAGGAGATGGCCAATTCAGCCGCTTACCTTAGCGAGGTGCGCGTCTAGTGACTCGACGAGGTCGGTCAGGAAGAGGGGAATGCTAGGGCGGGCGGAATTTGGCAGAGGAGCCACGGTGACGAGGTGAGGCGCGGCAATGGCGTGGCGGCGGCTCGGCGTGTTGCGGCGCTGGCGAGGCACGCGAGAGCGAGCGGGAGCGGAGTGAGGCGAGTGAGCGGGAGCAGGCGAGTTCGGGCGGGGTAAGCGCGGGGCTGCGGGGGCCACAGGGGCGCGTGTCGCGCGACGTCGCCGCCGCTCGGCCACGCGGTGGCCGAGCTCTGCTGCGGCGCCACGGCGTCGCGCGCGGGCGCGCGCGCGGGAGGACGCCGGCGCGGGGCTGCGGGCCGGGCTGCCAGCGCCGCTGGGCCGGAAAGGAGGCCACGGCCCAAGAAAGCGAAAACTGATTTTTCTTTTACAAAAATATTTCCAGATTTTCCTTATTTGTTTAAAATTTGAATTTGAAGATGAAAAAGAGGTTTTCAGAACTTTTGCCCAAAATAAAAGTTGTTCAAAATTTTATTCTCTACAACTTTCATGTAGGGCATTTTCAAAATTCTCAATAGATTTTGAATTTGGGATTTAAAGCTAAATTATTAAATCAAAAATTTATTTGTTTAGAATATTTTTAAAACAAAATTTGAGAAAAACTTGAATTCAAGAATTGCTCCAAAAATCATATTAATTTATTCTAGATTATTTAAAATTGCTAATACCCAAAAGTATACTACCTTTTTGGCACTTACATCAAAGTTAGGGTTCTAATTATTTGGTTTTCAAGTTTAAATTTAAAAGAGCTATATTTCATGCAATGCTAGTCATGAAATGATGCTGAATGCTTTATGCTTTGAAATGCTAATGCATGCTTAACACCCAGGGGTGTTACAGCCCTCCTCCTTATAAGAATCTTGTCCCGAGATTTCGATTTACGAACCATTTATCGTAAAAATCTTTATACGCGGTTTGAAGATATTCTTCCGTTTCCCATGAAGCATCACTCTCATCATGATGGCTTCACTGAATCTTGTAGGTTGTTACCACTCTATTCCGAGTGACTCGGTCCTTAGTATCCAGGACTCGAACCGGTTGTTCACGATATTCCAAGTCCGCCTTGATCCGAATACCCTGCGGTTCTATTCTCTCTTCCGGAACACGCAGACATTTCTTCAACTGGGATACATGAAAGATAGGAAAGATTGAACTCATCCATTCTGGCAATCGCAACTTGTACGCCACGGGACCCTTTTTATCTATGATCTGGTTTGGTCCGATATATCTAGCAGACAGTTTCTGCTTGATTCCAAACTGTTTCTTCTTCATGGGGGTAACCTTCAAATAGACATAGTCACCCACTTGGAAATCCAATGGTCTCCTTCTCTTGTCTGCATAACTCTTCTGATGGGACTGTGCAGCTTGCATGTTTTGCCGGATAATACGGACCTTCTTCTCTGCCTCATTTACAAAATCAATTCCATAAAACCTTCTTTCTCCACGCTCTACCCAATTTAACGGTGTCCTGCACTTCCTGCCATATAAAGCTTCAAAAGGTGCCATCTTGATACTCTCTTGGTAACTGTTGTTGTAAGCGAATTCTGCCAACGGTAACCAGGATTCCCATGAGCCTCTAGATGATAGTACACAAGCTCTAAGCATATCTTCAAGTACAGCATTAACTCGTCCTGTCTGTCCGTCTGTCTGTGGATGGTAAGCCATACTACGAATCAAACTAGTACCCAAACCTTTATGAAGATGTTCCCAAAAATAAGAGGTAAACTGTGAACCACGATCAGACACGATCATTTTTGGTATACCATGTAATCAGACAATCTCAGCAATGTACTTTTCTGCATATTGAGGTGGTCGGAATGTTGTCTTAACTGGCAAAAAGTGAGCTGTCTTGGTGAGATGATCTACTATTATCCAAATAGAATCATGTCCTTTCTGTGTGGTGGGAAGACCAGTGATGAAATCCATACTTATATCATCCCATTTCCAATCGGGTACGGACAAGGGTTGCAGAAGTCCTGCAGGTCTCATGTGAAGAGCTTTAACTCTACAACACATGTCGCAACGAGCAACGTATGCTGCAATTTCTTTTTTCATCTTAGTCCACCAATAACGGGGTCACAAATCTTGGTACATCTTATTACTTCTGGGGTGAATAGATAACTTGGAAAGATGGGTCTCATTCATCAACTTGTTCTTAAGCTCTCTATCCTTAGGTACCACCAGACGATCCTTAAACCATAACACTCCTTGGTCATCCAATCAAAAGTGTTTGGTGGGTTCCCTCTTCATCTTCTCCTTGATATGAAAGATTCCCTTATCTGTCTTCTGACCTTCAATGATCTGGTTTTCTAGAGTACAACTGATCTGAATATTATGCAACACAGCAGGATGTAACAATTTGAACCCTTCTTCAAACAACGGTTGCACATCAATAGCATGTGATTTTCTGCTCAGTGCATCTGCTACTACATTAGCCTTCCCGAGATGATAATGCACGTTTAGATTATAGTCCTTTATCAGCTCTAACCATCTTCTCTGTCGCATGTTCAACTCAGATTGGGTAAAAATATATTTGAGACTCTTATGATCTGTAAAGAGATTACACACATTACCCAGCAGGTAGTGTCTCCAAATCTTTAGAGCATGCACTACTGCTGCAAGCTCCAAATCATGTGTAGGATAGTTAACTTCATGCTTCCTCAATTGACGTGAGGCATAGGCAATGACCCTTCCATTTTGCATTAGTACACATCCTAACCCATTCTTAGATGCGTCACAGAACACATCAAAAGACTTTTCTATATTCGGTTGGGCCAGAATAGGAGCAGTGGTCAACAACTTTCGCAAGGTGCAGAAAGCTGCCTCGCACTCCTCTGTCCATACAAACTTATGATCCTTCTGTAACAGGCTTGTCATTGGTTTGGCAATCTTCGAGAAATCCGGTATGAAGCGACGATAGTAACCGGCTAAACCAAGAAAACTGCGAACTTCATGCACTGAGGTTGGTGACTTTCAGTCCATAACCTCTTGCACCTTACTAGGGTCTACGAAAATGCCATTTTCAGACAACACGTGGCCGAGAAAAGGAACTGTCTTAAGCCAGAACTCACACTTGCTGAACTTCGCATACAGTCGATGTTCTCTGAGTCTAGTCAAGACAATCCTCAGGTGCTCTACGTGATCTTCTTCATTCTCTGAATATATTAGAATGTCATCAATGAACACGATCACAAACTTGTCCAACTCTGGTATGAAAACAGAATTCATCAGATACATAAAGTATGCAGGAGCGTTTGTCAATCCGAAGGACATGACAAGGTACTCATACAAGCCATATCTGGTAGAGAACGCAGTCTTAGGCACATCTTGCGGCCTAATCTTTATCTGATGGTATCCTGATCTCAAATCTATCTTAGAGAACACTTTGGCTTTAGACAATTGGTCAAACAAAATATCAATCTGAGGAAGAGGATACTTGTTTTTAATTGTCACTGCATTCAGTGGTCGATAATCCATGCACATGCGTAAGGAGTTATCCTTCTTCTTTTTCACAAATAGAGCGGGGAATCCCCATTCAGTCGAGCTGGGACGAATCAAACCTTTCTTTAGTAAGTCCTGGAGTTGCTTCTTCAATTCGGCTAACTCATTGGGAGGCATCCGATAGGGCCTTCTCGAGATCGGTGCTGTTTCCGGAATTAACTCAATGGCAAACTCAACATCTCGGTCTGGTGGAAGTCCAGGTAACTCATCCGGAAACACATCTGGAAACTCACAGATCACTAGAATCTGGGCTAGTAGAGTAGTTTGGACCGCACAAGTCGTGCTAGCTAGGTCTACTTTCTGTGGTAGGACCACCCGAAAGGTACCTTCCCCACTTGGTTCCTTAAGAGAGATACTCCTTCCTCCAATGTCGATTACTACCTCCATCTTATTCATCCAGTTTATACCCATGATCACATCCAAAACTAACCCTGGCATGACTATCAGATTAAGCTTATATTGTCGGTTTGATATGTTTAGGGTTACTCCCTGAACTATCTGATTAGTCAATAGATCAGCCCTAGCTGAACTGATTTTATATGCACATTCCAATTCGACTATCCTTTGCTCATGCCTCTTAACAAATGCTTGACTTACAAAGGAATGAGATGATCCGGAATCAAACAAGACTACTGCAGGATGATTGTTGATAGAAAACATACCAGCTGTTACCGGTTCTCCTTTAGGGATGTCATCCATGGTGGTGTGATGCACATGAGCTTGATACTGCGTCTGCTGTTTCTTAGGGTAGGGACAAAACTTTGTAAAGTGTCCGGGTTGGTTGCAGTTGAAGCACGGTCCCTTTACTTGAGCCACAGTTCCAGATGAACTGCCTTGTCCTGTCTTCGCCTGAGGCAATGCTATCTTGAATGGTTTCTGGTTCCTTTGGGGTTGCTGAGCATTCTGATTCTTCCTTTGCGGTGGCCTAAACCTTGCACCTAGGGCAGGCGACCGATAAGCTGGACGGTTGGCCACTGGGGCTCTAGACTGGGACGGACCCGACTCGAAAGCTCTCTTACGGATCTTGGAAGCAGCATAAACATTGTTGTTCTTCTCTTGCTTCAGACAGTCACTAACGAAAATCGTTGAAACTAGTCCTCATATTTGTACCCACATGTTTCATCATCTTGGGATTCAGGCCTCTCTTGAAGCTAGCGATCTTCTTGGCCTCAGTATTCACCATATCAGGAGCATAACGGCTCAGGTTATTGAATGCATGTAGATATTGAGTTACAGTCTTTGTGCCTTGATTCAGTGCCAGGAATTCCCCAAGCTTCATCTCGGTCAGACCAGGTGGAATGTACGTTCCACAGAAGGCTTCGGTGAACTCCCTCCAAGTAATGTGAGCGTGGGGAGGAAAAGTGGTGCGATGATGTTTCCACCACATTTCTGCCGGACCTTGAAGCTGATGAGCTGCATACTCAGTCTTCAACACTTCAGTCATTCTCAAGACACGGAACTTGTCTTCCATGGTATTAATCCACTCTTCTGCATCCAAGGGTTCTGCAGCTTCCTTGAAGATCGGTGGACGAGTATCCATGAAGTCCTTGAAACTGTTGTACTGATTTGCTTCGTGCCCACCCGGGTTTATCCCCCGACGGGTGTTATTTGCGATACTGCGCAACGCAGCTTCCATATTCTGTTGCATGCTCTCCATATTACGTTGGCTTCCAAGAAATTGTGCGAAAAACTGTTCCGCAGTGTAGGGTGGAGGAGGCGGTGGTGGATCACGGTCATCATCAGCAGCTACACTGCCACCAGCCTCAGCGGCACCATACACGGTACGACGAGTGTTCTGCATCTGCATGTTTCAGCAACAGTAATTATTAGGTGAGGTTGTAGGAATTGCGACCGAATGAAAAATCATGCCGAACTAAATTTACTGGAGAGAATAAATTCATACAATAAAATAGGGGCACAATAAGTCATTCCAATTAACACAACATCACTAATTAGATTACTTAAAGCGCACACATCGCGTCCATTACAACCAAGTTGCCAGCATACATACACTGGAATTTTTGACGTTCGGATATCGCCACAAACACATCCAAGCTTTCCAACATTACATCAAAGCCTTAGTCTTTCTACTCATTATTACATGCCCAATGTGCCAACAAAGCAAAAGATCATGCAGATGGAACCTAGTAGCTAGCACAACAACTACTAGCCTACTCATCGTGGTCGCTGTCTAAGTCCGAGACGTTGGCGTCGTCGCCATTAGCAACGTCGTGGTGCTCCCCAACTGGTGCTTCAGGCTCTTCAGGATCTTCGTCTTCATCCAAATCCATCTCTGCTGCACCAGGAGGAACATAGGGTTGAGTTGATTATTCAGCCGATGAACCTCCTCATGCAGATTGTCATTATATTCCTCTGCATATGTCAGCTGTTGCTCTAGCTCAAACTGTCTAGCCCTCAACACATTCTCTGTGGACCAGGCTTCATTCCTCTGATGGAGCACATGAGTCAACATGCACTCAGCGTTCCTGTTGGCGGTGGTCAGTCGCCCAACCTGCTCTCTCAGGGCACGTACATCTCCCTCGAAAGCCACAGTCCTCTGGGTAGCCTGATCTCTCTGACGAGTCAACTGAGCCATCTCTGTGTTGAACCTCTCAATCTCGGCGTCGTGATCTCTCTGAAGCTGACGACGGTCACCACGAGCCTAACCAAGAGCACTAGACACACGTCTCAAGCTACCTTCCACTCCATCAAAGGCCCTCATCACTGCGAACATGGCACTCGTAGCGGGGTTGTCACTGTTCTGTGCTTTTGTGGCGCTAATCTCCAGAGATCTTCCTCTTGCCTGCTGCCACGAGTCAGTGGAGGGGTTGCCCCTCGGAAACACTCCAACTATAGCTGCTGCCAACTCCTGAGGAAAGTGATCCATGATATCCCTCAGGATCCCAAAGGCTGCCCTCTCAGCGGCTTCTTTAGGGGTCCTGCCAGTTGACTCAAAATGCCAACCGGTCCACTCAGAACCATCACCTCGGGGACGAACTACTGCTTCCACAGTCACCAAAAGTCCTTCCCCCAACCGCTCATTCTACCAAAAGTAGCGGGGCTCCATCCCATCAGGATAGCCTACATAGCTGAATACTCTCCATAAGAGCGTAGGCATCCCAAACTCTCCAAGAAAAGTGTGGCGCTGACGAGTGCGTGGAGCAAGCTGATGACGGGGAGCTCTGCCGGTGGACTTGCGGGCTGTCTGCTTGGTACATGCCATTTGTAGCAAAAATTTTATTACCGTGGTGAGAACAGATTTTTAAGTTGGCATTTTTATCGAAATGAGATAATCAACTTATAAGGGGAGGAACAATGCCATGAATGAAATGCACAACATGATACATGCACGTTCCGTACGTCCTCACAAACTTAGAAAACTAATAACTACTAACGAAATAAACGGTGGCTTACAACGATCTCTTGTAACGTAACTAATACGTACTACTCGAAAGTGTTGTTATGTACCTGTAGAAAGTCACTTCAGCCCAAACCTCACAGTATGAAAATATGCAAGAAAGCAGTAAAGTAAGTTACTCGCTCTACACGCATCCCCAGATACGAGTATAACGGTAACAACTACCTGAATCATCGTCCTATTGACGGCATCGTCACCGCATGATGGAAGTCCCCACCATTTGAATACCCTCATACGAACATGCGCATGGCACGTAAGTATTTCGGTATCACATAAGCACTCCCCTAGACGGGCAGTGTATCCGACCATGCTCTCACAACTCTCACTTATCAGGGCGTAGAGGGAATTGATCCATACATTACCACTCAATTGAATGGCACTCATACAATAGCACGCCGTATGAGCGACAAAATTTAAAATATGATGCAAACCCCCAAGTTAGTACTTAATTAAGCCACCTAGAGTCCTTATTAGGCATAAAGGATATGACCACTGGCACACTCTTAAATTTAAAAGCTTAGTTGAAAACACAGTTTTGTTTTTAAATACCCATGTGAATAGTAACATGCTAAACCATGCTCCGATACCAGCTGTAACGGATCCACGTAATTATACGAGATTAAGTAAGAAAATCTTCCACCGAGGCGGTTAATTTATCAAACTTAATTCCGTATAACCCGAGATTCCGTGAAATCACGAGGGATTTCAAACCAACCAACATACAACCAAGATCGTACTGATTTAGCAGCCATAGTTCACATGATACATAGAGTTCACCATAAAAGTGGAGTACATCGGAGTTCAGAATAAAAGTTATTACAACATAGTTTAAAATAACATAGCAGAAGCAAGTAGTTTTACACACACACTTAGTTGAAATACAGTGCCAGTAGATAGTCATGGTCCACAAAAGCATTAGATAAGACGAACAGAGTGACCCTTGCCCAAGGTCCTAGTTGTCACCCATCGCCGGATACAGACAGTTGGAGCAGTACCCATAGTACATCTGACCATCTGCAACAATAATGGGAACAACGCCCTGAGTATGAGAATGTACTCAGCTAGACTTACCCGTTATAAACCAGAAATAAAGGACACCAAGGATCATACAAGGCTTTATAGATTGGACTGGCTTGACTCATTTGCGAAAAGCATAAGTTGTTATGAAAAACTATACCAGTACTTTTTGCATCACTTTTAGTATAACCTATTCAAGCTAGCTAAGTACCTATTGCTAAACCAATCATTTGATTTATCATTAACAATCTAGATTACCATATCAGGTTTAGCATTTCCAACATCATTCACTTAACCATTAGTGTTCCATTAATGTTACTACGATACCATAGCTCGAGTCAAGTGCTCACTAACCGGGAGCGACGGCGATTCGAATCGAATTCCTATCCAGCTGGAGATTTATTCCTCACACAAACCCTGCTTTCCCCCGTCAGGGTCGTGTAGATCACCAATGACACTTTCCAAAAAGCCACAGGATAACAATCATGGATCGCACTACCCAGGGACCGCCCGACTACCAGGACGCACCTTGGGCTCACTCTTCGCGTCCCCGTTACACCCCCTTCAACACCAGTCTGCCAACCCAAGTTTATCCCGGCTCGAAAAAGTGTCACTAGCTTCGCGGTCGAAAGGTACTTTATTCGGCCAGCTAAATGTGAGGCATGCGTTCAACATGACAAGAGGGACGAGCAACGATCGGTCCTTAATCGACATAGACGGAATCACTATAGTACAAAACCCTATAAGACTCCGCTCGGTCTTCGTTTATCTATCAACACTTGGTTATTTTTTTATGATCACAATTACAGCTAACCTATAACTCGCAGGTGACAGGAAATCACCCGACTTCTACCGGTCTAAGCATGGCTAAGCAATTTACTCGATCCTGACCTAATAGGGTGAAAGATAATCTGGTGGCCAAGGTAATAATGCAACAACGGTTTCACTCAACTTCTATAACTTAATGCAACTATATATATAACTATAGTTCATGTAGTAAGGAACAACTTTTATAAAATAGAAGACTTAAAATGCTCTGGGGCTTGCCTCTTTCGAACGAGCTAGGATGGTGGTCGACGCACTCTGGCAGCTCCTCGCCTGACTCTTCCTCCTCGGGCACCTCCTGTGCCTGGGGCTCCTGCTGATCCGTCCAAGCCTGCTCCTCCTGTACTGCTACCAGCGACTCTTCCTGCGATCCTGTATGATGCAAGTGCATAAGTAAACATGCGAATGATGCATCGGATTGTGGTGGAGTGCTTTGATGACATGAGATGCAGATGAGCACATGGAATGAGCAGTTTGAATATAACTATTTCTTCTACAAGGTAGTCAACGTCATCCAAGAATATATACCCTAAAACATGCACCTTATTCTTCTATTAGTTAGCCTATCATCTACACATACAAGTGAACCTAAGCTACCAAAACTTACCAACCTAACTCAACCACAACATCAGTAAGGCATATTGATGCTTCAAAGATACACCAAACATATTTTATTACTCTCAATTTCTCATAAAGAATAATCTTTTATTTTCTATTTAACTAGGGTTACACAGCAACACCTATTTCTGCTGTAGATAAAAATCTACCAAAATTACAGTAGATTACTCTTATTCTAACTACCTACTACTAAACTTTCATGAGAATTGCCTATGTAAAACTGCCTGTACAAAATAAACAAGTTATAGCCTAAATATGAGCATGAAATTATTTTGTACTAGAAAAAGTATCAAACAACAGATTTCACATTTTTTCTATGTTACTAACAGTAAACTAACATACTACAAAAATTATCACATGTATGTTCTATACAAATTTAGCCCTCTACTAAAAATAACAAAGATTATCAATTAAAAGCATTTGAACTACACTTCAAAAATTTCTCACAGAACATGCTTCACTAATATTTTTCCTAGAAAGTACATCACTAATAAAGATTAAAGCAACAAGAATCACATTTTTCCCTTCACTATTTTATTTACTACATATTTTCTAAGATATTAGCATTTATAGCAATTAAATAAATTTGCATAGTAAAGTGTTATAAAAATAATATGAGATATTTTTAAACTATAGATCTATTCAAGAGGAACATTTCAAAATTTGTTTCATCATTTTTGGAGCTATAAATCTTGAGATATGATTTTTTAAAGCTGTTTCATAATTTCTGAGAAAATCAATTTCTTTAAAACCGAAAATTTAACCGGCCTTTAACGCTACGCGCACACCGCGGTTTCACCCCCAACTCCCACCGAGAGACAGACAGATGGGTCCCATGGGTCAGCTGACCCCACTGGTCAGCCGGGGCCGAGCCGGGGAAGGCGCTGACCGGGGGAATCTTGCCGTCGGCGAGGTCGCCGGCGACAAGGTCAGTAGCAGGCGACTCCCCGCAACCGCGCGAACCCCACGAGGTGGTTATCGGGGCGAGAGGAAGAGCGGAGCACGGGCCGAAGCGGGCATGGCGGAGGTGGTGGCGCGGCTTGCCGGCGCTAGGCCGGAGCAGGCCATGGGGGAGGTCACGGACGGGCGCACGAGCTCCAGCGAGCGGAGGCGATCATGGTGCGCACGGGGAGGAGGGGAAGGTGATGGCGGAAAGGTGGGACCGACGAGAGCCACGGCGGCGGGCTCACCGGCGGGGGAGGAGACGGCCAATTCAACCGCTTACCTTGCCGAGGTGCGCGTCGAGTGACTCAACAAGGTCGGTCAGGAAGAGGGGAATGCTTGGGCGGGCGGAATTTGGCAGAGGAGCCGCGGTGGCGATGTGAGGCGCGGCAATGGCGCGGCGGCGGCTCGGCGTGTTGCGGCGCTGGCGAGGCACGTGAGAGCGAGCGGGAGCAGAGTGAGGCGAGTGAGCGGGAGCAGGCGAGTTCGGGCGGGGTAAGCGCGGGGCTGCGGGGGCCACAAGGGCGCGTGTCGCGCGACGTCGCCGCCGCTCGGCCACGCGGCGGCCGAGCTCTGCCGCGGCGCCACGGCGTCGCGCGCGGGGGCGCGCGCGGGAGGACGCCGGCGCGGGGCTGCGGGTCGGGCTGCCAGCGCCGCTGGGCCGGAAAGGAGGCCACGGCCCAAGAAAGCGAAAACTGATTTTTCTTTTACAAAAATATTTCCAGATTTTCCTTATTTGTTTAAAATTTGAATTTGAAGATGAAAAAGAGGTTTTCAGAACTTTTGCCCAAAATAAAAGTTGTTCAAAATTTTATTCTCTACAACTTTCATGTAGGGCATTTTTCAAAATTCTCAATAGATTTTGAATTTGGGATTTAAAGCTAAATTATTAAATCAAAAATTTATTTGTTTAGAATATTTTTAAAACAAAATTTAAGAAAAACTTGAATTCAAGAATTGCTCCAAAAATCATATTAATTTATTCTAGATTATTTAAAATTGCTAATACCCAAAAGTATACTAGGCACTTACATCAAAGTTAGGGTTCTAATTATTTGCTTTTCAAGTTTAAATTTAAAAGAGCTATATTTCATGCAATGGTAGTCATGAAATGATGCTGAATGCTTTATGCTTTGAAATGCTAATGCATGCTTAACACCCAGGGATGTTACAGTGTTCGTCCCGAGGCGCAGTGACAGGTTAGCTGTCATGTCCATCCACCACGACCCTAACCCGGAGATGCAGGCGAAGCGTGTCCTTCTCAACAAGTGGATACGCAAGCCAGCGAGCGAGTCGCAGACGCTGGATCCAGCTGTTGCGGTGAAGTTCCGTGAAACGTTTGCCGAGCCGGTTCCCGCCTCCAAGCGGGCTGCCATGCGTGAGCTGTTCCCAATGGTTGGAGCGCGCTTGGGGAGAGTGTTGCATGTGTCAGATTGAGCCTAGCGGGCATGTAAGGTCCAAATAGTCTAGAGGGGGGGTGAATAGCCTATTTAAAACTTCTACAAGAATTACTTAACCACAAGTTAGTACGAAAGGTGGCGAAGCAAATGCACTAGCTCTAACTAATTAAGCAAGCCACCTACACAAGTCTAGTACAAGGCTATTCAATAAACACAACAACTACTACAAGCTAGAAACAAGAAGTAATACGAGAGAAGAGCTTCGAGTGATTATACCGCCGTGAAGAGAAGAGAAATACCAATCAATCAATCATACAAGAGAAATCCTCGGGAAGAGAATGACACAAGAATTTATCCCGAGGTTCACTTGCTTCCCGGCAAGCTACTTCCCGTTGTGACGATACACCCACTTGTCGGTTCGCGAGCTAATCGACTATCAAGAGTCGAGCCCTCGGCGGGCGCCGCACAACCGCACACAAGATGGGGATCCTCCAAGCCACGAGCTCCACTAGAGTATCCAATTCATGAACTCCCGTGGGGAAGGATCAAGAACCCCTTACAACACTTGGTGAAGGCTCCAACAATCTCCAATTGCGAGCTCAATCACCTCCGCTGCTCCAAGCCGTCTACCGTGTCGGGAAACACAGAAGAGTAACAAGAAATCCGCAGCAACTCGAAGATCAAGTACCTCTAGAATGCAACTCTCAAGCAATGCACTTGAATCTCACTCAATCTCACTCAAGATGTGCAACTATGCAAAGAGATGAGTGGAGGGGTTGTTCTCTAGCTCAAAGTATGTCTCTAGTTCTCAAAATGTGCAAGAGTTACCCACAAACTCCCGCCCAACGTCTATTTATAACGTACCCCTTCGAATATAGCCGTTAGGAACTCAAACAGCTGAAATCGCGCTGACCGGACGCGCTGGTCGAAATGACCGGACACGCCGGTCACACTAACCGGACGCGCCGATCGCGCAACGGCTAATTTTCGAAACACTGACCGGACACGCTGGTCGCACTGACCGGACGCGCCGGGTGTGACCGGACGCGCTGATCCCGCAACTGACCGGACGCGCTGGTCAGGCCTGAGTAGCGCTCAACGAAACAATGACCGGACACGTTGTTGAACTGACCGGACGCGATAGTGCCAGCGTCCGATTAGAGTCCAGTAAGCTCCCTGGATGACCGGACGCATCCGGTCATCAGTGACCGGACGCGTCCGGTCATCAGTGACCGGACGCGCTGCGCGTCCGATCATCAAACTAAAAATCGCACAGACACTGAACACTGACCGGACGCGTCCGGTCATATAGAGACCACGTCCGGTCCAGCGTCCGGTCATCTCTGTGACCTCCGTTCGCCTCCGTTTCTTTTCCGACTTCCGGTGCAGTAGAAAATAGGCGTTTCACTTCTCCAAAAAGCGCTGAATCCCGCCTCGCAAGCTCGGCGGGAGGGCGAGAGGAACCCAAACCCCTCTCTACCGCTTAAGCTCCACCGCCTTCACAAAAGTGCTAACACCACCATGTGTAAATCACCATGTACATGTGTGTTAGTATTTCACAATTATTTTCCAAGGCGTTATGTTAACTCTTTACTAGATCCTAATGCATATGCTCAAGACATTGATCTAGTGGCACTTGATTTCCGAGCTAACCGTGATTGCCCCTCTTGATAGTCGGCTATGTATCATAAACCCGGTCAATCACTTCTCTACTCATCTTAGACCGGCAAAAGGAAAACCCTATGGTTATACCTTTGCCTTGCGCTCTTAGATCCTTCTCTTACACTTGATCATCATGTCCTTCATATTATGTGCATCTCCACCATGATCATTCTTTCATGTCTATGCACCAACTCTTTGTGATCTTGTAGCCATCACTCCTTGCCACATACACCTTCATCACATGTGTTGCTTATGCCTAACTCAAAACACTTAACACATGGCATTAGCAACTTGGTGTCATTAATTACCAAAACCAAACTTGGGCTTTCAATCTCCCCCTTTTTGGTAATTGATGACAACCATCACAAAGATATGAAATAAAATCAATTTTCAATTTCGATAGTATTAGCTCCCCCTACATATGTGCTTCCATGAGTTTGGTTCAATTATGCACATATGTATGGATTTGAAATTTGGGAGAGTTACTACTATCAAATTGATGCTAAGGTATATAGAATGGACCTTTGAAGCGTGATACCAATCGGAGTTGCCTTTATATACCATCCTTAGCATCGACGTAGCTAGACACCATTTGTAATACATCACTTGTAAAGATCACAAACACTAAAGTACCCTATGAGATCAACATTATAAGCCAAGGTGTCTAGATACCTCTTGTAAAGCTACTCTCAACAAATCATCATTCAAATTCTATTTCTAGCAAACATCATTCAAACATGAATATCAAAATTAAATTTGCAATGCAACACATCATCATGTTAGTGCACATACAAATGCAACAAATAATTCATGAGCTTGCTCCCCCTACTTGTGTGCTCAATTTTAATTGATTTCTTTCTCCCCCTTTGTAACTTAACTTTATATCTTTGTGACTTTTCTCTCTCCCTTATTATATCTTATTCTCTCTTTGCAATATCTTTATGACTTTTCTCTCCCCCTTTATCAACAATCACCAAAAAGATACCTAGAATAGGTAATTTTAGTGAGAGATAAGTCAATCAATATGAGGGAGTCCAAATTATGGTTCAACCTAGATCACTTGCCTAGAATATGTAATTCGGTTTGATCCAAGGACAAGCTTTTTCACACCTCATAAAGTATAAGGGTTATCTTGACCATGTTGAATTACATATCATGAGCTCGTTTACTAGATTCAACACTAGGTTTGCAAGCCTACAAACATGTCATATGCTACCACTAGACCAATCAAACATAGAAGCAATAGTGGTACCATATATACATCAAAATCATTTGATTTTTATGAATAAGCCTATTTGTAATGCAAATATGTCTATATGTTCTAACCATGTCCTTAGCAAAGTATGAATGATATGCCAAACAACTTTACCTTGCTATGTTGGAGGAGAGGCATGTCATATAAGAATGTGGGGGTACACTCATTTCAAGTTGGAGAAGTCAAGTATGTTCAATTCATTCTTCAACTTGTAAAATCTCTTTTCATCAAGTGGCTTTGTAAAGATGTCGGCTAGTTGATCTTCGGTGCCAATGCTCTCAATGCTAATATCACTCTTTTATTGATGGTCTCTTATGAAGTGGTGCCTTATGTCAATGTGCTTTGTTCTTGAATGTTGAACCGGATTTTGTGTCATCTTGATAGCACTTTCATTATCACAAAACAAAGGTACATTCTTGAATTTGATTCCAAAGTCATTCAAGGTGGCTTTCATCCAAAGCAATTGTGCACAACAACTACCGGCACTAATGTATTCGGCCTCGGCGGTAGATAGTGCAACACTATTCTGTTTCTTTGATGACCATGAAACAAGAGACCTTCCAAGCAATTGACAAGTGCCACTTGTGCTCATTCTATCAATCTTGCAACCACCATAGTCGGAATCCGAATATCCAATCAACTCAAAGTTAGACCCCTTGGGATACCATAATCTAACATCATGAGTGCCCTTTAGATATCTCAATATCCTCTTGGTTGCTTTCAAGTGACTTTCTCTAGGTGAAGCTTGATATCTTGCACACTTGCATACACTAAACATCACATCCGGCCTAGAAGCGGTGACATAGAGCAAACTTCTAATCATGGACCGGTATTGCTTTTGATCTACCATGTTTCCACTATCATCAATACCCAATTGATCATTAGTGCCCATTGGTGTGCTCATTGGCTTAGCATCTTGCAATCCAAACTTCTTAATCATGTCCTTGATGTACTTGCCTTGACTTACAAAAGTGCCATTCTTCATTTGCTTGATTTGAAGTCCAAGGAAGTAACTAAGCACTCCAATCATAGACATCTCAAACTCATTAGCCATCATATTTCCAAACTCTTCACAAAAATCTTGGTTAGTTGATTCAAAGATAATGTCATCCACATAGATTTGCAACACAAACAAGTCATTTCCAAGCTTCTTGGTGAAGCGAGTGGTGTCAACCTTTCCCATCTTGAACCTTTTAGAGAGAAGAAAGTCCCTCAATCTCTCATACCATGCTCTAGGTGCTTGCTTTAAACCATACAATGCCTTATTTAGCTTGTAAACATGGTCGGGCTTCTTGTCATCTTTAAAACCGGGAGGTTGCTCAACATAAACTTCTTCATTGATGTAGCCATTGAGAAATGCACTCTTGACATCCATTTGATAGAGCTTGATGTTGTGTGCACAAGCATATGCTAATAAGATTCTAATGGCCTCCAATCTTGCAACGGGTGCATATGTCTCTCCAAAGTCAAGACCCTCAACTTGTGTGTAACCTTGTGCTACCAATCTTGCTTTGTTTCTCACAACTACACCATCTTGATCTTGCTTGTTTCTAAAGACCCACTTAGTACCAATCACATTGTAGTTCTTTGGCCTCTCAACAAGTTTCCAAACTTGATTTCTAGCAAAGTTGTTTAATTCTTCATGCATGGCATTTACCCAATCATAATCCTTCAAAGCATCTTCTAATTTCTTAGGTTCTTCAAGTGACACAAATGAGTAATACTCACAAAAGGATGCTAGCCTTGATCTAGTTTGAACACCACTTTGAATTCCACCAATGATTTGGTCTAATGGATGATCTCTTGCAATGCTATTAGATTGGAGTATTGGGAGTTGATTGCTTCCACTTGTTTGACCTTGAACTTGAGCTTCATCATGAGAACCACTAGAGCTTGCTTGATTTGTATCAACTTGCACACTTTGGTTGATCACATGAATATCATCATCATCAACTTGCATCGGCCTTATATCACCAATATCCATGTTTTTCATTGCATTTGACAATTGATCTCCTCTCACATCATCAAGGTTTTGAGCTTCATTTTGAGACCCTTGGGTTTCATCAAATTCAACATCATGAACTTCTTCCAAGGTGCCATTTGTGAGATTCCAAACTCTATATGCTTTGCTTGTGGTAGAATAACCAAGTAAGAATCCTTCATCACATTTCTTTTCAAACTTGCTTAATCTAGTGCCTTTCTTGAGAATATAGCATTTACAATCAAACACTCTAAAGTATGCAATGTTGGGCTTTCTTCCATTTAATAGCTCATATGGTGTCTTCCCAAGCTTCCCATGGCAATAGAGACGGTTGCTACAATAGCAAGCCATGTTGATAGCTTCACTCCAAAATGAATGACACACATTGTATTCACTAAGCATTGATCTAGCCATATCAATCAAGGTTCTATTTTTCCTTTCAACTACACCATTGGATTGAGGAGTGTATGTTGGTGAGAATTGATGTCCAATACCAAGATCATCACACAAATCTTCAATTCTTGTGTTCTTGAACTCACTACCATTGTCACTTCTAATCTTCTTGATGGTAGTCTCAAACTCATTTTGCACCCTCTTGACAAAAGACTTGAATAGATCATAAACATCACTCTTGTCATAGAGAAAGAACACCCAAGTGTATCTAGTGTAGTCATCCACAATCATAAAACCATACTTGTTGCCACCAATGCTAGTGTATGTTGTTGGCCCAAACAAGTCCATGTGCAATAGCTCAAATGCCTTTGATTTGCTCATTTCACTCTTACTGGGATGTGTGTTTCCAACTTGTTTGCCGGCTTGACAAGCACTACATAGTTTATCCTTTTCAAAAGTGACATCTTTCAAGCCTCTAACTAAGTCATGCCTCAAAAGTTTCTTCAATTATTTCATCCCAACATGACCAAGCCTTCTATGTCATAACCATCCCATACTAGATTTACTAAGCAAGCATGATGTCAATTGTGTCTCACTATCATTGAAGTCAACCAAGTATAAGCTTCCATGTCTAAATCCTTTGAATATCAAATTTGATCCATCAACACTTATGACTTCAACATCATCACTACCAAATATGCACTTGAAGCCAAGATCATAAAGTTATGCCACCGATAAAAGATTGAAATCCAAGCTCTCAACTAGCAACACATTAGAAATGCTCAAGTCATTTGAGATAGCAATTTTACCAAGCCCCTTGACATTGCCTTTCTTGTTGTTGCCAAAAGTGATAGCATCAAAACCACCATTTTGACTTGTATCAATTGAATTGAACATACAAGAGTCTCCGGTCATATATTGAGTGCACCCACTATCAAGCACCCAATGCCTTCCTCCGGCTTTGTAATTGACCTACAAGACAAGATCAATTCCTTTTAGGTACTCAAACTTGTTTGGGTCCTCCAAGGTTAGAGACTAAGCTCTTTGGTACCCAAATGGCTTTCTTCTTTGAGCCCATCCATGGTGCACCAATGAACTTAGCATGAACACCATTTGTACCCTTGGTAAGCATATAGAAAGAATCAAACTTAATTGAGGATACATTAGCATTTGATTTCTTGTTCATGCATTGTTGCTCTATATGACCAACTTGCTTGCAACTTTTGCAATAGCTACCATTGTTCTTCACAAAACGAGTCTTGTGAGGAGCAAAAGCGGCCTTGCCTTTCTTGGGGTTATAGCCCAATCTCTCTTTATAGAGAGAAGCTCTTTGGCTACCTAAGCACATAAGCAAGCGGTCCTCACCACCATAAGCCTTAGCTAATGTGTGATTGAGCTCTTTTACCTTCTTCTTGAGATTTTCATTCTCAACTATAAGTGTGGAGTCACAAGTGAAAATATCACTACTATATGAGGATGATGTAGATGCGCTACATGAAGAGTTAGTGGGAGCAACAACAATAGGCTTATGAAAGGATTCATCAATTATATCACATGATATGCCTATGTTACAAGTTTTAGCTTTCTCAACATTAGTTGGCATGTTTTCACATTTTTCAACTAGAGAGGAATGAGCTTCTTCAAGCTTAGTGTGAGACTTTTGAAGCTTCTTATGGTCTACCTTTAGACTCTCATAAGATGCCCTAAGCTCATCAAGTTCTTGCATAAGGTTTTTCTTTTCTTTAAGCAAGCCCTTGCACTCCTTTCTAGATTCTTTAAAATGTTGAGTGCAATCTTCTAGCATAGTGATTAGTTCATATTTAGTGAATTCTTCTTTATCACTATCACTATCACTATCATTATTATGATCACTCTCATCATCAGATGATACCTTAGCGGCCTTAGCCATGAAGCACAATGGAGTGTCGAAGAGGGAGACCTTCTCTTGGATGGCAATGCTAGCATGTCCCTTCTTCTTACTCTTGTTGTCATCCTCATCATCACTTGAGGAATCATCACTATCCCATGTAGCAACATGAGAATCATTCTTCTTCTTATAAGAGCTCTCCTTCTTCTTTTGCTTCTTTCTCTCCTTCTTGATAGCATCTTCATCATCACTATCATAAGGACATTTTGCAATGAGATGGTCCTTGCTATAACATCTAAAGCATCTCATGGTATGCTCATTCTTCTTGGATGAGTTCTTCCTCCTTCTTGCACGAAAGCCTTTCTTCTTCATGAATTTGCCAAATTGCTTGACAAAGAGAGTCATCTTCTCATCAATGTCATCACTATCACAAGAGCTTGAGTCTTTATCACTTGATGATTCAATCTTAGATTTGCCCTTGGATGTGGTGGCTTTGAATGCCACACTCTTATTCTTTTCATCATCTTTCTTCTCATTTTCTTTCTTCTTCTTCTTGACCAACTCATCCTTCTCATCATCTTCTCTATATGAATCATCAGTCATCACTTCTTGAAATATTTATTGAGGAGTTGAATCCATCAATGTAGTCCTCACTAGCACGGTGATCAATGTATCAAATCTCTTGGGCAAGCTTCTCAAGAACTTTATAGAGAATTGATTGTCCTTGACCTCCTCACCAAGTGCCTTGAGCTCATTGACAATGACTTGTAACCTATGAAACATCTCCAGTACACTCTCATCATCTTGCATCTTGAAGCTTAAAATTTTTTCTTGCAAGATATATGCTTTAGCGGTCTTTGTGCCTTCGGTGCCCTCAAATGTTTCTTCTAGCTTGGCCCAAGCATCATGAGCAATCTCTATGTTCTTTACTTGCTCAAATGTCTTGTCATCTAATGCCTCATGAAGAGCACTAATGGCAATGTCATTGCATTGGAGCTTTTTCTCTTCCACCGGTGTAGGTGCTTCCAGATTAGCAACCTCAAATTTTGTTTCGGTGGCCTTCCACACTTCTCTATTGATTGACTTTAGGTGTGCGGTCATCTTAACCTTCCAATATGCATAATTTGTGCCATCAAAGTGAGGTGCCTTCTTGGTGTTGTTGATGTGCAAGCTTAATTGAGCCATTTCTTTTTCACCGTAGGTTGTTAAGCCTCAAATAAATGGTGCCTCGGCTCCGATACCACTTGTAAGGTCTAAATAGGCTAGAGGGGGGGTGAATAGCCTATTTAAAACTTCTACAAGAATTACTTAACCACAAGTTAGTATGAAAGGTGGCGAAGCAAATGCACTAGCTCTAACTAATTAAGCAAGCCACCTACACAAGTCTAGTACAAGGCTATTCACTAAACACAACAACACCTACAAGCTAGAAACAAGAAATAATATGAGAGAAGATCTTCGAGTGATTATACCGCCGTGAAGAGAAGAGAAATACTAATCAATCAATCATACAAGAGAAATCCTCGGGAAGAGAATAACACAAGAATTTATCCCGAGGTTCACTTGCTTTCCGGCAAGCTACTCCCCGTTGTGGCGATACACCCACTTGTCGGTTCGCGAGCTAATCGACTATCAAGAGTCGAGCCCTTGGCGGGCGCCGCACAACCGCACACAAGATGGGGATCCTCCAAGCCACGAGCTCCACTAGAGTATCCAATTCACGAACTCTCGCGGGGAAGGATCAAGAACCCCTTACAACACTTGGTGAAGGCTCCAACAATCTCCAATTGCGAGCTCAATCACCTCCGCTGCTCCAAGCCGTCTACCGTGTCGGGAAACACGGAAGAGTAACAAGAAATCCACAGCAACTCAAAGATCAAGTGCCTCTAGAATGCAACTCTCAAGCAATGCACTTGAATCTCACTCAATCTCACTCAAGATGTGCAACTATGCAAAGAGATGAGTGGAGGGGTTGTTCTCTAGCTCAAAGTATGTCTCTAGTTCTCAAAATGTGCAAGAGTTACCCACAAACCCCCGGCCAACGTCTATTTATAACGTACCCCTTCGAATATAGCCGTTAGGAACTCAAACAGCTGAAATCGCGCTGACCGGACGCGCTGGTCGAAATGACCCGACGCGCTGGTCACACTGACCGGACGCGCCGATCACACTGACCGGACGCGTCGGTCGCGCAACGGCTAATTTCCGAAACACTGACCGGACGCGCTGGTCGTACTGACCGGACGCGCCGGGTGTGACCGGACGTGCTGGTCAGGCCTGAGTAGCGCTCAACGAAACAATGACCGGACGCGCTGTTGAACTGACCGGACGCGACAGTGCCAGCGTCCGGTTAGAGTCCAGTAAGCTCCCTGGATGACCGGACGCGTCCGATCATCAAACTGAAAATCGCACAGACGCTGAACACTGACCGGATGCGTCCGGTCATACAGAGACCGCGTCCGGTCCAGCGTCCGGTCATCTCTGTGACCTCCGTTCGCCTCCATTTCTTTTCTGACTTTCGGCGCAGTAGAAAATAGGTGTTTCACTTCTCCAAAAAGCGCCGAATCCCGCCTCGCAAGCTCGGCGGGAGGGAGAGAGGAACCCAAACCCCTCTCTTTCGGTTAAACTCCACCGCCTTCACAAAAAGTGCTAACACCACCATGTGTAAATCACCATGTGCATGTGTGTTAGTATTTCACAATCATTTTCCAAGGCTTTATGTTAACTCTTTACTAGATCCTAATACATATGCTCAAGACATTAATCTAGTGGCACTTGATTTCCGAGCTAACCGTGATTGCCCCTCTTGATAGTCGGCTATGTATCATAAACCCGGTCAATCACTTCTCTACTCATCTTAGACCGGCAAAAGGAAAACCCTATGGTTATACCTTTGCCTTGCGCTCTTAGATCCTTCTCTTACACTTGATCATCATGTCCTTCATATTATGTGCATCTCCACCATGATCATTCTTTCATGTCCATGCACCAACTCTTTATGATTTTGTAGCCATCACTCGTTGCCACATACACCTTCATCACATGTGTTGCTTATGCCTAACTCAAAACACTTAACACATGGCATTAGCAACTTGGTGTCATTAATTACCAAAACCAAACTTGGGCTTTCAGGGCAGTACTGAGGTCACACAATTAGTTCCATAGTTAAACAAACCAGTGTGCGTTGTTCACGCCATCACTAATGACATCTCGTTGTGATGTGATGTAGGGCGTGTATAATTCTAAACTTCTTCTTAATGAAACACGTGCTATGCACGTTCTAGAAGAAGAAAAAAAACATCGACATATTTAAGTTTAGTTCCAATTTTGACCTCGATCATATGAGTGTACAAATTCAGTTCAAGTATGCTCCTGCCATGCGTGCAGAGACCAGAGACCATTCATGCATAATCGCAAATGAATAGAACTCTTGTATTACTAATTTGTAGTATTAGAAATCCATAACCATCGTTTCACAAAAAAGAAAACTCCATATCATCTGCGTCCTGTTTATGCCTATTCATAGGGATGAAAATGGTATGGATATTTTCCGACCGTATTCGAGACCGAATCCGTTTAGAGGGGTTTTAATCCGTCCGTATCCGAGTTCGGATATTTAACATCCGATACCGTATTCGTATCCGAATATTTAAATCACATATTTATGATGTCGATATCCAATCGTATCATATCCGGTATTTTTTATACTATCCGTATTCAAATCCGAATCCGGACATAAATATGAAAACAAATACGATATCAGTGATATCCGTCCATATCCGATCCGTTTTCATCCCTACCTATTCATAGGGATGAAAACGGATCAGATACGGACGGGTATAACTGATATCGTATTTGTTTTCATATTTATGTCCGAATTCGGATTCGAATACGGATAGTATAAAAAGTACCGGATATGATATGATTGTATATCGTCATAAATATGTGATTTAAATATTCGGATACGAATACGGTATCGGATGTTAAATATCTGGACTCGGATACGAACGGATTAAAACCCCTCTAAACGGATTCGATCTCGAATACGGTCGGAAAATATCCGTACAGTTTTCATCCCTACCTATTCACATGGAAGCAAGCATGTACATGGGGTCCCAGCTGCAGAGAATAATCAGGTGCAAGAGGCCAAATCGGCGAAGACTACTAACCGCAATTTTGTTGTGTGCAAATGTGATGCAATCAGCAGCTCATCACGGCTGTTCAGCTGTTGACCTCTTGGCTTAGCACAAGAGCCGCCAGCCGGGGTTCAGCAGCCTCCAGAGGTCAAAACTGCCCTCAGACCCCCAAAGGGTTCACCTACTGTCACGCCGGTCCACAGTGCATTGAGATGAGAAGCCCTAGTTAGCTTCGTTCATTGGCTCCCCAAGAAAATTGGGGACAGTTTTGGAATATGCTCGCACCAAACCTTTTTTTTGGTCAGCGTTTTCCATGTTAGCCCTCCAGGATGCGAGTAATTGAAAATCCAGAAATGGCGGACCTGTTTGTGACAACTGAACCGTAGCTTGACCTGTGGATTGTTTTTTTATATATAATTTAAAAAAGCAAGTACGGAATCCGTTCTCTATTGTAGGTGTATGCAATTTTTTAGTTGTGGCTGCTCCTGAGATTTGTACGCTAATGGTGCTCTCGCTAATTAAAGATACAGAGAAGCTTCTTCAGGGCACTACAGGAATTTTGTATGTTTTACACTCTATTAATTTTTTCCCAGGGAACTAGACCCAATAATTATTCATCAAAGGCTGGGACATTGACAAATGAAAAATCGAGTGAAACATGTAAACCTAGACAAAATGGATGAAGATGCTAATGCTCGTACAGAAAGCCTCTGTTATATAAGTAACCTTCGATTTGAGTAAGATTCTCACGAAGAAGTAAATGCATTTTAGAGGAGATATGTGATTTTTTAATGTATTTTTTCTTAAGTGTATATATAAGGTGATGGCATTACTTTACTATTTTTTCACAAATATGCAAAAAAATATCTCTCACCAAAAAAAAAGGGTTGAAAGTGATGTATGATGTATACTAATTGATATGATACTCCATCCAATGAGAAAAAAAAAGATGCCATGCAGATTTAATTGCAACCAACCACCAATTTTGGCTATGAATACCTTTTTTCAATGACAATAAAAAAAATTAAAATTTATGCATACACTTTTGCATGACGTGGACTTGATATATGACTTAGGAGAGGGTACAATATTCTCTTGTTAGACATGTGCAGATTTTACATGACTACCTCTCAACATTCATAAAAAAAAGAGCCACAAACATCTCAAGTAATTGAAAAAACTTTTTATTTTAAGTAAATATACTCCTATATATATATGTATATGCAAATCTAATGAGATTTGAAGTGTAAGGGCCGGTTTAGTTACGAAAATTTTGGCAAAATGGCACTGTAGCACTTTTCGTTGTTATTTGGTAAATAGTATCCAATTATGGTCTAATTAGGCTTAAAAGATTCATCTCGTCCATTTCGTCTAAACTGTGTAATTAGTTTTATTTTTTATTTATATTTAATGTTTCATGCATGCGTCCAAAGATTCGATGTGACGGGGAATCTTGAAAATTTTGGCAAAATGAAGTGAAACTAAACAGGGCCTAAGTACTTTTTTATACAAATAATATTCCTCTGATAACTTAAGACATACTAGCTAACTTTATTAAGTTACTTGTCTATACCAGTATCGTAAATTTTGTAAACAGGTTCACAAAAGGTGCATGCCTCACCAGCCACTGTTCCTTGGAACCCCAAACCAAACCCATGTGAAGCCCAAAACAATGGTCTGGTCTCCCTAGAAAGAACATTTTCAGAAAAGCCCTCGCCCTTCTCCAGGGCAAGGCCAAGTGCCCAACCTAACCCCTCCAAAGGGTCAAAAAGACGAACGAAAAAAAAAAAGAAAAAAAGACAAGCACCGGCACCTACCAGCCGCCACCTTCCCCTTTATACTCGCCGCGCCGGAGGCGAACCAGTACTCGTGCCGCCTCCCTCCTCCTCCTCTTCCTTCCTTGTGATCTCCGAATTCCCATCTCAGATTCCAAGGGCCGCGCCGTGCAATCCCCGGCTCTCCCCGCCCACCATATATCCGAGGCTGGAGGCTCCGCCCCCGCGTCTCGAATCCTTCGCCAGTTGTTGTCTGCCGTGATTTGAGCCGGGCGGACGGTTTGATCCCGGGACGAGGTGTCTCAATTCTTCATCCTGGGAGGCGTTCCTGGTTGATTTGGTGGGAGCGAAGGTGAGATCCGTTCTTTTGATCCCGCAAAGTTTTTCCTTTCGTTTTTGCAAATATATAATTTGTTTTTAGGCCGGTGAATGATCTTTACCCCGGGGAGTGGCCGTCGGTCGCTGTTGAAACCGCTACCGCTGCCGGTGAATGATCTTTACCCACGTTGTCGCGCCGGTGACCACCACCTGCCGGCACCGGTCCCTCGCGGCTGTAACACCCAACTGCACGAGTGCACCACATCACCGCACCACTTCCTCCCCCCTCTTTGTCCGTTGTTTTTATTTACTGCGATCCAAAACCGATCTTTTTCGTTTTCCTTGCGCGTGTGGGTATTAACTGAAAAAGGTGGGTGATTTTCATGTGAAATCTGCTTGAATAGATCACGGGACTTGGGGCCCTTGCACGGAGAAAGGTGGGCACCCTTACGTGTAGATTACAACTCGAAAGCGATGTGCTGGATGCAATTTGTCCTCATCCAGAGTTTTAGCCTTTAGTGTGGGGGATTCATCTGCAAAATTTTTGAAGGTGCTTGCTTTGCCGTGTTGAATTCTGTAGTATTGTCTTCGTGAGAAGCTTATGACTTGTGGAGCGAAGCAAAGATTTATTTTTTTGGATCGTACTGTTAATTCATTCATGCTGATATTTCTGAAGTAGTCTTCAGAACAAATTTTAGTGTCGCTTTCTGTAAAGCGCTGTGTATTTTTTTGCAACTCAAAGAAATGTTTTATTCAGACGAACATCAAAATTTCTTTTACCGAACTCTTTAGGGAAAGGTCCAAGCTTTTGTGTCACTTTCTATATGTACTTCATATACTGCCATCTAAAACTTTCTTTGTTGATCTGCAGAAGCCATGATACCTTCCGTGAGGCTCTCTCCTGGTCCTGCAGCCTTCTCAGGCTCCAGCCTACGCTCAAAATTACCGTCAATTCCATCCATCTTGAATCTCAAACCCTCCAAATATGTGGTCTCGTCACTGAAACCACTCTACCTAGCACCGCTAAATGGCCCCCGCACTGCAGAGCTTAAGTCTCGGAGACAGCCACTCGAGTTCTGTTGCGCTGCTTCTGCCGCCGATGACAAGGAGTCAAAGACTCAGGTGGCACCAGTTCAGTCGGAAGGCGCGCAGAGGTTAAAGATCTCCATCTATTTCGCGACCTGGTGGGCGCTTAATGTGATATTTAACATTTACAACAAGAAGGTTCTCAATGCTTTCCCTTACCCCTGGCTCACCTCCACACTCTCGCTCGCCTGTGGCTCTGGGATGATGCTTTTCTCATGGGCCACCCGTCTTGTTGAGGCCCCCAAGACCGACCTAGACTTCTGGAAAGTTCTTTTCCCGGTGAGTTGGTTGTTTCGTACCAGTAATTCTTCTTTTATTTTATTTATCTGCCTGGAAAAGTGTAACTGAATTTGGTGATTAACTGATGAAGGTTGCTGTGGCACATACAATTGGCCATGTTGCTGCGACAGTGAGCATGTCTAAGGTGGCAGTGTCATTCACACACATAATTAAAAGCGCAGAACCTGCATTCAGTGTTTTGGTGTCAAGGTTCCTCCTTGGGGAGACGTTTCCAGTTCCAGTCTATCTTTCTCTCCTTCCTATTATTGGTGGTTGTGCTCTAGCTGCTGTCACAGAGCTGAACTTTAATATGGTTGGTAAGTAAGAATTGCTTTTTTGACATCCTGATCTGACTCTTGCTTAGAAATTAATATAGCTTTTCCTTTGTACTATTAGTTTAAAAGTTATGTTCTAGAAGCACATATTTAACTAGAGCTTAATAGATTCGGTTCCAATTACTTATGGAGAAAATTGATTTGTCAGATTATTCTTTTACTCTATAACCTGTATCTGGATTTCTGCGCTCTCATGAACTTATGTAGACTTGGAAAAAATGAATAATAATTGTTTAAGAAACCATTTGAAGAAAAATTATAAATGTATATTCTTATCCTCTTCTCTAACAGATGAAGCATGTTATTGTCTCTTTTCCCCTTTTTCTTCCTGAATTTTTATGCTTAGACTAGATTTAAACTAGAGACAAAATAGGAGACATAGACATGTTTGCAATTGTTTTCAAAGGTTTCTCATGTGTTACATGAAGCAACTGTTCTCCCTTTTCTCAATGTTAATGTTTACCATTTGCCCTCCCACCAGGATTTATGGGTGCCATGATATCCAACCTTGCATTTGTTTTCCGCAACATCTTCTCGAAGAGGGGCATGAAGGGGAAGTCTGTCAGTGGCATGAATTACTATGCTTGCCTGTCAATAATGTCCCTGGTCATACTGACTCCGTTTGCTATAGCTATGGAAGGCCCTCAAATGTGGGCTGCTGGTTGGCAAAAGGCTCTTGCAGAAGTTGGACCCAATGTTATCTGGTAAACAATAATTTAATATTTACAATTTTCCTTACGTAGTTGTCAAGTGTGGTCCCCACCCACACTACATGAGATGGCTTGAAACAATCGTCATGTTTTTTTGCTATTCTAAGAGAGACCTACATACGTTACTATTTCTTTTCTATTGGGCATATTCATGTTAGACTGGTGCTGCCCTTATAATTTATCAAGGACTGATATATCATGTTGGATTAATGTCAGGATTTATAGTGATATTATGTCACGATTGTATGTATATTGATATTTTCCCTAATATGTTACTATTGAATTTATAGGTGGATTGCTGCACAGAGCGTGTTCTACCACTTATATAACCAGGTGTCCTACATGTCTCTCGATCAGATTTCTCCATTGACATTTAGCATTGGTAATACAATGAAGCGTATATCAGTGATTGTTTCATCGATCATTATCTTCCACACACCTGTCCGCCCTGTCAATGCACTGGGAGCTGCCATTGCCATCCTTGGCACATTCCTGTACTCTCAGGTAACTTGGCTGCAACAGTTTTTCCATGTGGTTGTGCTTTTCCTCTATATACTGAAATAATCACTTTCTTCTGAATTAGGGAAGGAAAATGGAATTTTAGTGTTTAATTTTCACTAGTCAATCTGTGTTACAGATGTGTGGTACATGATAACTTGTTGCAAAAATTGGCATAGCTTACTTTCTCAATATTCTTAGTTCTAACCTACGTTTAATCGCAAAAAGTATGATTCAAACAAGTAGGATGGATTGCATTGAGGAATAGCGACATTATATTATATTAGCACAACTGTAGTTAGACTAATTTTTTTTTCCACATTTGAAACGTGACTGACAAAACTTAGAAGAGAAAATCACTGGTAATCTTGTGCTGCATGGATTTTGGCATCCAGTGATGTGCGCTAAACTCTGTAAAAATTGACATTCTGATGCAGGCAAAGGCCTGAGGCTAAAGCTTTGGCAAAGATCAGAGGGCCATGGATGATGAACGTCTCTGCAGAATCAGTAGCAAGCACTGAATCCAATTTTGCTTGTTCAAGTGGCATGTAGATATAGGGTTAGGTTTTCCGTAGGAGAGGTCGTAATAATGGATCAATGGCTCTGTTGTTTTGTTCTTGTTTGTTGACCAGATTATCCATAGGCTGTGAACTGCGGTTGAGTGTACCTGAATAATACTGTAATGGAATTCGCCGATGCTGTTTCTTTCTGGGTATATATAGTCCAACCAAAATCCCAGTTTCAATAGTTTGTACTATCAAAAGTTATTAGTCGTTATGCATTCCAGTATTTTAGCAGAGTTCTGTTGGGACCATGAGCTCTTGAACCCCTACCTTTCTGTCATTTGAGCATCATCTGAAGCTTGAACTAGCAAGGATGAAGATTTCAAAGACCTGAAGAATGTTCTACTATTATTACTAATATATATACTGCAGGGCTAGTGCAACAAAGTAGAATATGGTGTTTTGTTTGGGAAAATATTCAGTACAAACTTTCTGCTCGGTGAATCGTGAAAACCCTTCAGAAAAACATACACCTGAGTAGAGGATTTGCACTGAATTGCCGTTTTGTTTTCCTGCGATTGTGATTCCGTTGCCAGTTTAGAAGAAAGATAGCTGAAACATAAATAATAGATGCGTGGAAGGTTTGCAACCTTGAGAGTGTATCCCGTGCTGTTCCTTTCGACAGCTCTCTCTGGCGGTTGCTCGAGTTGGGCGGTGAGGGCCTCTGTGGCTGCAGCTGCAGCAGCGATGCCGCAACGGATCGGGCTGAGGTTTATGCTTCCTCTGCTTTCTATGGCTAACAATACAAGCCGACAAGGCGTACTTTCTGTAGAAGACCACACACGCTTCAGCTCGCTGCGTGAACTTTTTGAAACACCTGGGGCCACGTAATGCCACCGTTTCTGTCCACTCGTCTGATACGGTATTTTCCCATCTTAACCACGGTAGCAGAAGGAAGAGATTATTTCTACGTCTAGTTGTAGGTAAACTATCTATGATTCCATGTTTATGATTAATTTAATACTGTAATACTTATTTTATATTAGCTTATTTTTGTAAAAAAGCTGGTCAAACAAAACATTTTGTTGACTTAGCATGTGGATGGAAGTGCACTCTTTTTTGGACAAAGGGAACTGAGCATACCCTTTTTCGTGAAAAAGCAGAGAGAACATATTTCTTTTCAAGTCACGTTTTGCTTATTATTATAGGATGTTTTTTTTCAAGAAAGAATTTGCAAATATATTTGAGATTTAATTATCTTTATACTATAAATAAAATATTTCAATAAACCTTTCATACACTAGATGGTATTAATAAATTTTACTTTTCATGCATCAAATATATGTCGATGTCATAATTAAGTCAATAAATCAAGTTTTTTCTGAAGAGTTTGGTGGAATGAATTGAGTGGCGGTTTGAAATGAAAGAGTAAACCTTTTGAAAAATGCTTTTGAAAATGTAAACTAAGCGTAATTGTAATGATCATCCGTTGGAGATCAACAAAAGTTAGGCTTTGAAAAAGGCCTTGAAACGGAGTTGTTTGCGTTGTTTTAATGAGCACCTGAGCTCTAGGGTGACACTACGGGAGAAATCACCGGAGCTTCAGAACAGAGGCTGACTCGGCACCGTTTGAACTGTACACGATTTTTTTATTTTCGGTGTGCACAGGAGATTTGAAACCATAAGGGGCGGAGCCCCTGCCGCAAACATGTTAGGCCTAAGCAGCCAACAATGCCTAATTGGGAGTAAAGAGGCGTCGATGAGAGCAACTTCAGCAAGGGCCCTACTTGAGCCCCCATAGCTAAACATGGGGGCTCAGGGCAAAAAATGTGCTCCAGCAGGGCCCCAACTCGGGCCCCGAAGTTTAGTTGGGCAACCAAATCTCCTCTCCAGACCCCATTCTTGTTGGCTCTCAATCTAGCTCCGAAACGGCAGTTTCTGTCCAGTTTCTCCCTGCCCGCAGCCGGAACCCTGTACGCGCCGCATCTCGCTAGCCTCTACTCGCCGGCGGCGCCTTCACTCCCTCCAGTGGCACCTCCTTTCTTCCGGCAGGGCTCGCGGCGACACAGGTTCGCCGATCTCCCTCCGTGGCCCCTCCCCTCTCCTTCCTCTGGCAAATTTCGATGTGCGGAGGCTTCCCCGGCGGCGGGAGGCCTCCCCGATAGCGAGGGGCTCCTAGTCGCATGCTCCCTCTGTTGTGGTGCGATGAGCTTTGGCGGCAAGCAAAGGAAGGAGATCGACCGCGGACGACAAGATTTGCGGTAGGCGGAGGTGCGGAGCTCGACCGCTGGGGAGGAGGCGGCAGCAGGGGAGGAGGAGGCGAGCTCGACCGCTGGGAGGAGGAGCTCGGCCACTGGGGAGGAGAGGCTAGCTCGTCCGCGAGGGAGGAGGCTACAACGGGCGGAGGTGCGAGCTTGGCTGCGCATGGATCGGGAGGAACCGAGGAACAAGACCTGACCTTATCCACTGATAGGCAGGCCCCACGGTGTCAGTGGCTATGGGAAGGAATTTGGGGGCCTTTGTTTGGGGGCTACTGCTGGAGTGCAAACACAAATTTGGACCAACAAAATTAGAGGTGGACACCCAAATCAAAAATGGGGGTCTTGATTTAGGGGCTACTGCTGGAGTTGCTCTGAGTCAGCATGTGTACACGGCAGGGAGGAAAATTGTGTCGCTCAGGCTCTTTATATTGTTGGCTCCGCCATTGGAAACAGTGCTCGTGCACAAACCATTTGAGAGGGTGCAAGGGCATCGAGTTTCTCTGGTGATCCACCCAGAGCTTTCATCGAAGAGTGAGTCCAATAAGGGCACCCTCAACGTTAAACGGTGAACGGTCGGTCACCCATCGTTTAGCAAAAAGTCGGTATACATGGCCGTTTAAACGGCCTTTTAAACGGTCGAAACGGTTTTGCACGACTTTACACGGCTAATCGGTCTACATGGTTACCCATCAAGTAGCGTTTACACGCCGTGTAAACGGCCGACATGGCCGTGTAGGCGAATAGTGCCCTCAACGCAGGCGGATAAGACTGGTAGCCTCATAAAAAAATTGTAGTACACATAAGCAAAGCAACAATGAGACTGCTAGCCTCCCAACCCAGGCGTACAACCATTTGATCCAACTTTTAGTCATGGTCCTCACATCCTTTATGAAAAGGCATGCATGCAGGCCCGAGATGACATGCATGGCACACTGTTTACACGCTAGGGACATCAGCCACCGCTCTCCAACGTGAACTAAGCATATGCTTGAACTTTTCGTCAGACGGAGCATTCGCTGCTTTTATAAGACACCATGAGCACCTACGAGGCCAACATCTTTTTGCTATCTGAGCCTACATGGCCTGACAGGGCTAATATCCACGTGGAGCGTTGGGCATGGCCTAAAGATGTTTTTCTGACCAAAGCACGCGTGCACATGCCTTTTTCTTTGCGAAACTCAATGAATACCTTCTCGTACAATCTTCTCTTTTTCATTTGTCCATACCTTTTCAATCCATACAACACACACCGATAACAACAATCGCTTCCTTCTCCTTATTCCTTTATACAACCCTTTTAACTTGTGCGCTCTAGAGTACTCACTATATTTTAAATTATAAGACATTTGACTTTTCCACATATATAATTTTTGCTATACAGTTAAATATACACTATGTTTAGATACGTAATAAAAACAATGTATCTATGAAAGCCATAGGAACGGAGAGAGTAATATTTTACTTAGCAAGCATGGGAACAAACTACTTTCTTTGAGAGCACTCATAATGTGTGAAAAAGATGATTGGGAAGGGGAGAGAAGATTAAAGGATCGTTTTTCGCGTTGCCGGGGGCGTAAAAACGCAGCCTCGATGCCTCTAACATCAAGGTTCTAAATTTTCGGCTATAGCTATTGCTATCTCCGCTATAGACATTTGAGGTGAATTTAGCTGTCTCTGGCTATAACCCGCTATAGATGGCTAAATGACTTAGCCGGTGATTTAGAACACTGCTCAATGCGTGTTCACCGACACTAGTAGCGGTTATCTTAAGCAACACTAAACCCTAACATTAGTATTTGATAACCCTATAAACAAACTCAGCATCGACCACTGAAATGGCAAATCGATGCCAAAAGCATCTCTCTTCTATTGAACCATCCGATTCTCTCTCTTCTCTCTTCAAAATTACTGGTTCCGATCCAGTCAGGTCACTGTCAGGCCTGTCCATCTTTCTGCTTTCCATCTCCCCACGTATATCCCGATCGCACCACACAGACGTGCAGCGAAACTGCATAATATGATCCATGCAAAGCCCTGCACGGGCTGCACCTTTGAGTGAGAGGCGGCGAGGCCCCGAGGTCGGTCTCCGTCTGATACAGCCCACAGCTAGTAGCTCAAGCTAGAGCTCCCACGCGTCACGCGTGCCATGTATACTCTGACCCCGCGCTGCCACCTCCAGCCGGTCCGCCGGTCGCCGCCGCCGTGCCAGGCAGCCACGACAACAACAACGACGTCGCCGCCACCGTCGCTGTCCGTCCCGTCCCGCGCCGCCGACCGGGACGAGCTGCGGTCGACGTGGCCGCAGCGCGCGTGGACGCTGGCGGGCACGGCGGCCATCCTCTCCTCCCTATCCACGTTCGCCTCCCTCGTGGCTGCGGGCTCCAGCTCACCCGCGGAGCCGCTGGCCGCGGCGCTGGCGGCCTACTCCCTCGCGGACCTCGCCACGGGCGTCTACCACTGGTTCGTCGACAACTACGGCGACGCCTCCACGCCCGTGTTCGGCGGCCAGATCGCCGCGTTCCAGGGCCACCACCGCCACCCGTCCACCATCACGTTCCGGGAGCCCTGCAACAACCTGCACGCGCTCGCGCGCGGCGCCGCGCTCTCGCTGGCCCCCGTCGACGCCGCGCTCTCCGCCGCGGGCTCCCCCGCATCAGCGCACGCGTTCGTCGGCGCCTTCGCGGCGTGCGTCGTGCTCAGCCAGCAGTTCCACGCGTGGGCGCACGAGAAGCGCCGCAGGCTGCCGCCGGGGGTCGAGGCGCTCCAGGACGCCGGCGTGCTCGTGTCGCGCGCGCAGCACGCCGCGCACCACCGCCAGCCGTACAACACCAACTACTGCATCGTCAGTGGCATGTGGAACGGGCTGCTGGACAGGTACAAGGTGTTCGAGGCGCTGGAGATGGTGGTCTACTTCCGCACCGGCATCCGCCCACGCTCGTGGGACGAAACAGACGCCTCGTGGAAGGAGGACACCGGCGCTGAAGAAGCCGCCGCCACCGCCACCGCCGGTAACGATGATTTGTTACAGACAGCTGGCATCAGCTCTGACTGACGGTATGCACTGATGCACATAGAAGTATACAGCTACCACACAGGTACATACACATTAATTAACACGGTACACAAAATGTTGCGCTCAAAGGAAATTTTATTGTTTCAATTGATGGGATTGAAGGCTCAAGCTCAAGACAGTTTTTGATAGAGGAACAGTCTCCTACATAAGAGAGAGAACGTCTCCAGACAAATTTTAGTCTTTTGGGGTCATAATCAAATCAACACATTTTCTTTCTTTGTTTCGTTTGTGTAAGTAATGTTGTAACCATCTTATATGTTGTAATATTGTAGCTAGGTTTCCGGAGGAGAAAGATTGGTGACGTCTAAAATTTGATCATTTTCACACGCTTTTTCTTCTGTCTCCAAGAATTTCCTTTGCCAACAGTTTTCTTGTGGTTGGAATTTAAGAGGATTTCTATTTCGTGGTGCGAAAAGGATGCTCTAGAAATTTCAGAGCTCTTGTCTTTTCTTCAGAAAGTTCAGAGTCAGCCAAGCCACATTCAAATGTGTGGTCAGATGACCCACTCTGTCAGTCTTTCCAGAACCAATACAAAGTCATACTAGAGTACGTAGTACTTTCTAACGGAACAAAATTATTCACTCAATATACTGAAACAATGTCAAATAAACTTGTCTCCAACCCGAATGGATTCAATGTTCCCAGCCTATCTGAAGAACACATTATCTAGCCTCGGATAGTCGGATCACACACACCATATGTTTAAAGGGCATAGTCCCAGTTTCTAACTTCAACCAGGTAGCCAAAGCATCAACAACAGCGTCACCTGAACGAAGCAGTAGAGGCCCAAGGATGGAAGACTGACGTAGATCTCTCAGCAGGAGCCACCATTGATCGTAGTGGCAGAATTTTCTAAGCAATAATACAGCTGCTGCTTATCAAAGCTGTGTGAATTGCATTACGCCGCACCCAAACAGTATAGCATCCTCTTTCGCAGCAAACCATCATTTTCAGGTTGCAACAATCTAACAGCAAGAAAATGTGGATGACCAACCCAATTATTCACTGCAGTTGATTATATGGCATGTGATTTTCATTGATCGCATTTAGTGGAACCAAGGGAAGTCATCAATACAATACGGCTGGGCAAATAACTCATCTGGATATAGGGCAGATGCCTGCATCATTGTGGTCTGGAACTGCACTGTGCTGAAATAGAATGCTCCTGACGAACCTTCCCTCTCCATAGTATGATTTGTTCATCTTTAAACAATATGGGAATACATGGAACCAAATCCTGTAAAATTCAACAAAAAAGTCAAAAGAATCATCAAGCTGCTACTTCTGCAATTGCTTCTCAGCTAAGGAGCAAAGACACCTCACAGTAGTGTTTCTAGAATCTAGGCACAACGTAGGTTCAAGAAAATAGACTGATAAATGAAGCAACAATGAGTAAATATAGGGAGCAAGAGAGTCAAAATGACTACATGCATACACAGTTACACACTGAAGAAAGAGCATGAGAGCATACCCTCAGCTTCACACCAATTTTCTTGCAATCACTAATCCCAACATGAGTGCAATCTAGCCGGACAACTTCCACAGTCTTAAATGCTTCTCTCACTTTATCAACAACATTAACATAGACACCATTCCTAGCTGCACAACACAGAAAAACTCTTTGATAAAACAAATAGCTTGACAACACAACTATGTGATGGCCAAGAGAGCCCATATAATCCAAATGCTATAAAATAATGTTCCAACTTACTCAGTTTTGTAAGCGGTGGAGAATTTAATCCTCTGTTCCTCAATTCTTTTGTATCCTCGAAAGTCAACCCTTCAGCAACATTTTGCACAAGCTTAGGATAGATAGGAGCTAATGGTTTCCACAACATCAATGGTATATCAGGCCTTCTTTTTGGGTCATAGTTCCGACCACGATACAGGATGATGATGTTTATGCTGCGGTATATGACTTTGCCACCTGTTTTATCCTGCACAATGTGCACTCGCATGAGGACATGGCACAGACACTGAGAGAAGAGTACAAATCCTAGTATCCTCAAGCTTGTAGTACCATATTATGACCTCAAGATGGAAGCAAATGTTGTCCATGTCGAGTGTTGGCACTCCCAGGCATTTGATCCTCACAGCTTCTGCACGTTTCCAATGGTTGTGGATGTCATCAAGCATATTGTGTGTTACCCCACCTTTCCCTGAGAGCATGAAACAACATATTTATACCAGGGCATGTAATTTTTTCTATAGCCCCAAACAGTGCAACAGTATATTCTGAAGAACAATGTTCTTTCGATGCAACACAACACATGGGTTTCAACCTACAATATGGAATCAGATGTAGTTCTTTATACTATGATTTCAACGCAAACTGTTCAGAATGCCAAATATATGATCAACAACAACAACAACAAGAAAGCCTTTTAGTCCCAAGCAAGTTGAGGTAGGCTAGAGTTGAAACCCAACATGAGCCCCTAGTCATAGTTCAGGCACGTCAATAGCTGTTTTCCAAGCACTCCTATCCAAACAAAGATCTCTAGGTATATCCCAACCCTTTAAATCTCTTTTTATTGCCTCCCCCAATGTCAGCTTCGGTCTTCCTCTACCTCTCCTCACATTGATATCTCAACTTAGAACTCCACGATGCACTGATGCCTCGGAAGGTCTCCTTTGGACATGGCTAAACCATCTCAACCGATGTTGGACAAGCTTTTCTTCAATTGGTGCTATCCCTAGACGGTCACGTATATCATCGTTCCGAACTCGATCCATCCTTGTATGACCATGAATCCAACGCAACATACATATTTCCGTGAAACTCAGTTATTGGACATGTCTTTTTGTAGGCCAACATTATGCTCCATACAACATAGCGGGTCTAATCGCTGTTCTATAAACTTGCTTTTAAGCTTTTGTGGTACCCTCTTGTCACAGAGAATGCCAGATGCTTGGCGCCACTTCATCCATCCTGCTTTAATCCTATGGCAAACATCTGCATCAATATCTCCATCCTTCTGCAGAATCGATCCTAGATAACAGAAGGTATCTTTCTTAGGCACCACTTGACCTTCCAAACTCACCTCTCCCTCCTCATGTGTAGCATTGCCAAAGTCGCATCTCATGTATTCTGTTTTAGTTCGACTTACTCTAAAACCTTTCGACTCAAGGGTCTGCTGCCACAACTCCACTTTCCTATTTACTCCTGCCTGGCTTTCATCAACTAACACTACATCGTCTGCAAGCAACATACACCAAGGGATATCCCCTTGAATGTCCCTAGTCACTTCATCCATTACTAAGGCAAAGAGATACGGGTTCAAGGTTGACCCTTGATGAAGTCCTATTTTAATCGCGAAGTAATTTGTGTTACCATCATTTGTTCAGACACTAGTCACGGCATTCTTGTACATGTCCTTGATGAGGGTAACAAACTTTATTGGGACTTTATGTTTGTCCAACGCCCACCACATAACATTCCTTGGTATTTTGTCATAAGCCTTCTCCAAGTCAATGAAAACCATGTGTAGGTCCTTCTGCTCCCTGAACCGCTCCATAACTTGTCTTATTAAGAAAATTCCTTCTATGGTTGACCTTCCAAGCATGAAACGAATTGGTTCGTAGATACCCGTGTCGTTCCTCGTAGTCGATGCTCGATAACTCTCTCCCACAGCTTCATCATGTGGCTCATCAACTTAATTCCCCTATAATCAGTGCAATTTTGGATGTCTCCCTTGTTCTTGTAGATTGGTACCAATATGCTTCTTCTCCACTCCTTAGGCATCTTGTTCGATCAATAGATATTGTTGAACATCTTCGTTAGCCATACTATAGCTAAATCCCCGAGACACCTCCACACCTTGATCGGAATACCATCAGGGCCCATCGCTTTACCCACTTCCATCCTCTTCAGAGCTTCTCTGCACTTGGACCCTACGCACAAAGCGCCTATTGGTGTCGCCAAATATATGATCAAAACACACCTAAATTTAGGAAATATACTACAAAATTTGATCAAAACATACCTAAACAGTGACCAAAGATCATTTTCTCCATATGCCAAGAACAATAAATTTCTTCACCCATTTCACACCAGAAACTGAATGCTACTTGCTTCAACTTTCCAAATACCTACTAACGTGGATAATAGGCGAAAGAAATCGGGGAGCATTTGGATTACATGAGAAACCTTTCAGAACCAATCCAAAACTATGTTGCAAGTGAAACACTCTCTTTTTTTGCAAGGTTTCAACTCATTTCACGAAAATGGTACCTGACTGCGACTAATCAAACAACTACTCCTCAACAAACTCGAATTGGAAATATATATAACACAAAGCATCAGAAATAAACACCATTCTGGTACTGGGAGCTTAAAAAAAAACTCACCCAAATTGATCTGCCGTGAGCAATCACTGTGCCGGTACCTCTCCACCAGCGCCGCCACCTCCTCCTCCGACAGAGGTTCCCCGAGAACTTCCTCCCGGCTCCTCTCTTCGCCACTGCCATCCTCGCCGACGCGTGCTGCGGCTGCGCCGTCCCATGGCCGGTCGAGGCGGCCGGGTCCGAAGGGCGAGAACCGGGTGGGCTCGCGGAACCCGAGGGGCCTCCACGCCGGGTCCGTCTCCGAGTACGAGTACCGGAAATCGAAGGGAAGGTCGGAGTGCGCAGGCTCGTCGGGCCTGATCTTGCTCGCCACGGCCTTGGGCTTCGGCGGCGGCGGCGTCGATGGCGCCCGAGGTGGGTGCTTAGGGATCCGCGTGAACGGAGGGTCGTCATCGGGGTCGGAGAGGGATGAGGACGAGCGCAGGAGGCGGCCTGCCAGGGCCTGGGCATCCTGAGCCGGGCGCCGCCATGGGAGAAGCTTACGAGGAAGAAACATCTTTTGTTGGGTTGGGATGGGATGAGCGAGAGGTGGGCTTGAATATTGGGTTGGGTTTGCTGGGCCCCATTTTGCATTTCGGGCAACTCGCTAAGCATCGGTGAAAATGTTACCCATATTTTTCGACCGTATTAAGATTAAATTTGTGAATCTCCGCATAATATGCGAGTGGACAAGAATCTAGTCACACGGTATTGTTAGGAACTTCAACAAAATTTGACTCTTAAGCATACAAAAAAAATTTAAACCACATCTTACACTTCGGGTAATTCTTCTTGGAATGGTCAGTTTTCTTGTAGAAATGTCATCTCAACTTTTTATGAATTTGTCCCTCACGGACATGAAATGGATTCTTCACCTTCTTTCCTATAATATCTGATTTTGCCTTACTACTTGTAGCGCCATTATCCATCATGAGATGAGCAGAATGAACCCCATTTTTCTTTAATCTCCCATCCTCAGGGTTGGAGTTAGGATTTATGCATGTGGGCTGGGGTGGGGGTATTTAGGGTTGGTAATGCCCACGATAATCACACATCATAAAATACGCGCATGCGTATATTAATTGAGTTGACAAGAGTATAGTGAATAACCAAATTAATATTTTTTGCGATACAAAAGAAAACTAAAATCTAAAATGATACTGAAAATTGTAGTGAAAGGGAGAAAAAATAATTAGCCCTAAGCCCCTAATCACCATATGACTAATCTAATTTATAATAAAAAATTAATTGTAATAACAGGAATGAAAGAGATGAAGAATATAAAAGAAAGATAATCCTAAAGCACATTGATGTCATTGGAGGTTAATAGGGAGGGAAAATAACAAAACATGCACTAATTAACATCATTAGAGCATCTCCAACAGTATCTAAAAAAATACTCTCAAAAACAAGTTTTCCATCCTTTGCAAAATATATTAGGAGACATAAAAAAGCTACAAGTCCAACCGTTTTGAAAATCTCGTGCCTAAAAGATAGAAATTAATTTTACATCAGGAATCCTAAACTATTTCTAAATCACACAAACCATTTATACTTTATTTCTCTCTTGTACAATTGCATTAGAAACCCTGTCCTATATTTTTTCTTCCCCACGTCCTTCCACCACAGATTGGGGCAACGATACGCACGCGTAACTTTACGCACGTGGAGGTGATTTTTTCCATGTGCCAAAATTTGGGTGGTGGGTTTGGAAGTTGTTGGAGATGAGTTTTGTTTTTCAATCTTGCCAAAATTCCTAGATGTGACTCTTTTGTACTCTTGAAGATGCTCTTAGCTAGCTAATTGATCATGTACTGGCCAACTAAGACATTATGTAGAAAAAAAACCACAACAATAATAAAAGAGCAAAATAGAGGAAGAAGATAACATACATATTAGATATAAATCATATAGATGTCATTAAGGCTTAACATAAACAGAAGACTGACAAACAAATAAAGTAGTAATGAGTAATTATCATTATTTCTTAGCTAATAAGGGAGGTCTATATAGTGGAGCATCCAAAAGGTTGGATGGTCTGTTTTTTGAGGAAAAAATAAATTTAAAGGGTTAAATGTAAAAATACTGTAATACCTAAAATACATTTTGTGTGTTGAAAAGTGTAAAGTGGTAAATAGTGAGTTTTAACGAGTGGCAAATTTTTTTAATCAATTGCTCAAATGGACGATCAAAGACCATTGGCACGTAGAGTTGGTCAAACACATTCTGTTTGACTACACTCATATGCTCCGTTCATAGTTCGGATCAAGAAGCTATGGTCGCTCGAAGGTGAAGGAAAAAAAAAGGCACGGGAACATCGACTCGTGATAGAGTGCATGTGATGAACAGTACCTCACGGTGCTATAGTGGCCACCCCCGTTTTGTCCCTATGCCTTCCCTCCCACAAATCCTAAACGATAATGATTAGACCCGGCTGCCCGACTGTCCCCCCGTCTAGACGGACCTACCCGCTTGCGCCGCTCGCCTACATCGCGCGGCACCACTCGCGCCGCTCTCCTGCATAGGAAAAAACGAAACCATGGATGCGCACTCCGCTCCGTACCCGTGGCCACCGTAGGCGACACTGCTACTCCCACCCCCGCCGGTTGATGCCGCTGGCTCCGCACCGTCCGCGTCTCCATCCTAGCCTCCCCTTCCTCTCTCTCTCTCTCCCGACGTGGTCCAAAGCGCGGCCACCTCGCGCGCTGCACACGACCGGCCCGCTGGTGCCCCAGCCGTGCAGCTCTGCCCCCCGGTAGGGTGGCCGCTCGCCCACATCATGCACCATGCGCCTTTACCCCACTGCCTCACTGCTCCTTACACCAGATCCACTGTGCAACAAGAGGACTGATGGTGGTGGGGACTGAGGCACCGGCTACAGGGGCTACAGGGGGTGGGGGCTGCATGTCGAGCCCACGATACCAGCGGCCACAAAGGGGTCCCCACTGACCTCATAGTAGGCAGAGTCCATCCGATCGATGGTAGTGATAGCGTAGCTGCCTCCGATGAACTCCACAGCTGGCGAGCCTCCATTTCGTAGCAGCAAGGAGATGTTGCGATGTGTAGAAAATACATGTTGCAAGCGTATGTTTCAAGTGTTTATGATGTTTTAGAGGTATCTTGCAATTATTTTAGATGAATGTTGCAAAAGTATATCAGAATGTTGCATATGTTGCAATGGCTATACACGTATGTTGCAAAGGTCTATTCTCAATGTTTCATCTGTGTTTTTGGACATATTGTTGCAAGTGTGTTTATCTAGATGTTGCATAAGTTTCACATATATGCAACAAGTGTTTTATCTGAATATTGCATATGTTTGCAATGGTTTTCAAGTGTTTTTGCAAGTGTTTCAGAAGCATGTTTTAAGTGTTTCATTTATCTTCAGACGTATGTTGCAAGTGTTGCATCTAATTGTTTCAAAAGTAGATCGGGTGTTGCACATGTTGCAATACACGTGAGAAGCGGAGGTGACGCGAGCGGTCCCCGCATGCAGTCTGGCGGCAAGGATCCCACATGGGCACATGAAGGCGGGGGTGTGCTTGTTTTTTTGTGTGAGCGTGGTGTGGATTGCTGGTGCGAGTGCGTGAAACTATAGCACGGGCGTCTGGACACGGGCCTCGGGCCAAACGTCCGGGCGCTAGTCATCCCGAAACCAAAAGCCCCTTGATGAGCTCCCCATCCTTATGGCATAAGAAGGGAAGGTCAAGAACATAGAAGGGAGAAGGAGAGAGATTAGGGTTTGATGCTGATCGTCATCGTGTTCGTTCCTCTCCCAAAACTAGTTAGAATCTTCTTCTCTCCTTTTTTCCCTCTATCACGGGGTCAGAACCGCGGCAAGTATTGTTGTTCGAGTTGGTCTTAGAGTACATGTCTGTGGTGCCTTGGGTGGACTCAAGAACATAAGAATCATAGAGAGGACGCAAGAGTTTATCCTGGTTCGGGACGATCAGAGCTCTAGGTCTAGCAGCTGATGATCCTTATACTCAAGAGCACCCAAAATCGGGGGGGGGGGGTTACAACAGAGTGTATAGGAGAAAGGGAGAGATTTGGTAGGGGGTTAGCTTGTTGATAATCCTGAGGTTGCCTCACCGCCAGTGGAGCCTTCCCCTCGTCGGAGAGGAGGAAGATGACGGATGTGGTGGAGGAGCTCTCAGTGCTAAGCAGGAGCGGATGAATGGTGAGAAATAGAAGATCTATATGGGATCGTCCTCTCCCTCTAGGATTTGATTTTACCACTTATATATCAAGATAGGTCAGGTACATGGCGGTTTGGGGGGTTGAGCCTATGGTCTATATGCACCGGAGTCCAGAAGGGTCTTGCAGCGGCACTCTGTGGACAATGGCGACGTCGTGGAGCCAAAGAAGCCCTAGGTATTGTCTGACTACTCTATTCTGACACTCTGCATGTTAGGCTGTGTTGGCTTGGATTGGCCTCCCCCAGGTGGACCTTCTGGAGTCTTCTTGGTGGTGAAGGAGCTCGGTTCCAGGGGATGACGAGCGGGCTTGGGAGCCCCCGAGCCCCTGCAGGCCGAGGGAAAGCTTGTCTTCTTATGTCACACCTCGTGTGTGACCCTATTGGGGGAGCGACCGGCAAGGCCGCGCCAAAAGTGCTGTGTAGAGGAGTCCCTGAGTCTTGGTGTCTGAGGGCATGTTGCCTTGTGCCTAGGCCATGGCTAGCGTCATAGGTTGGGCAGGAGCCGAGGGTCGGGCTCAGGTTTCCCATCGATCAGGAGCCTAAGGCTCGACCAAGCCCTCGAGCCCTAAGTAGAGGCCTTGGCATGCTCAGGCTCTGGCAAGTTCCTTAGTTTGAGGGTACGTGCGAGCGTACCCGATGGGTATAGCCCCTGAGCCTCTAGGCGCTCCTAGGGGGATTGGCCGGGGGGTCTCTTTGGTTGGGAACCATAGATCCTGAGGTTTAACATACCCATATATTAGGATCTCGTCAGGAGCCTCCGAGCCCTTCATCGCCTTGCTTGTTCATGATGGCGACGAAGGGCTGAATTCGATCTTCTGGTGATCGGACTAGCCATGGTGGGCATGGCTTCCGTTGATGAGAGTGTGACGCCCTTTGTGGAGCCCTTTCCCTAGAGTGATGGGGGTGCTCGACTGTTGAGGCTAGGTGGTAGTGGTGTCGACCCCTGTTTTGATCCTATGTCGCATGGGTCTATGGTCCGAGCGAGGGTTCGGTGAACTTGTCTGGGAGTTACTAACTTTAGGCCTAGGGGCACCCTCCTTTTTGGTTAGAGCTTGCCGTGGGTCGGGTGATCGAGAGCATCTGGGCTTTAGCTCGGGGCTCACTGATCACCCAGTGCGCCACGCCCTTCTAGGGGCTTCGGTAGCAGGCCCTGATCCTCTCGGGCTGGCCTTCTTGTGCCCACCTTCTGCGGCCACAGGTTAGGGCATGGGGAGCGCACTGAGCTCGGGCGAGGGTGAAAGGTCCTAATGGCTAGAGGGGGTTGATTAGCCTATTAAAAAATTCTATAATAACACTAAGGCAAGTGATTAGTAAATAAGATGGCAAAGCGAGTTTTGCGCTAGCACTACACTTGTGTTGCAAGCCACCTACCCAATTCTAATTTCTATAATATCTAGTATATCACACAAGAGCTATGTCATTAATTTAGACCTAGATGAACAAGACTAGCTAGAGAACTACAACTAAAGAGCTACACTAGCTACAAGCTCTACACAAGGTAAATACAAAGTAATGCGGGAGAATGGTAGAAGAGATATACCACCGTGGCAAGTGATCAATCAATGAATACCAATGAATACTAAGGAGACAATCAAGACACAATAAATTTTCCTCTAAGGTTCACTTGCTTGCCTACAAACTAGTCCTCGTTGTGGCGATTCACTCACTTGGAGGTTCACATGCTAATAGGCATCACACGCCTAACCCACAACCGAGTGCCGCACAACCAACACAAGATGAGGATCCACAAGCCACGTGCAATCCACTAGAGTTGCCTTTGGTGCTCCATCGGAGAAGGCACAAGAACCCCTCACAATCATAATGATCGGAGCTAGAGACAATCACCTTCCTCCACTCAACGATCTACCAATCACCGAGCCGTCTAGGTGTCGGCAAACACTAAGAGTAACAAGATCTCTACCAGCCCAAATCACCCAACTAGTGCCACAAGATGCTAGAACACTAAGCAATGCACTAGAGGCTCTCCAATTTCACCAAAGATGATAAAAATCAAGTGTGCAAGTGAGTGGAGTGGTGTGCTCAGCTCTCAAAGGATGTATGCAACTGTTAGAAGTGCCAAGAGAGTGGCCAAGGCTGGCCACACCCTCTATTTATAAGCCCACAAGGAAATAGAGTCGTTACCCCTTTGAGTCAGCTTCTGTGGGGGCACCGGACATGGCGGTGCGGTCACTGGATAGGGGGTGACAGTGACCCTCCAATGGTCATCCAATGGTTTCACTAGCCGTTAGGGCACCGAACAGGTGGTGGCGGTGCCACCCCGACCAACACCCCAAAATCCCTCCTCTCTAGAAAAATAGGTGTTGATGGTAGTTAACAACCATATTTAACCATCAATAAAATATGTATAAGGGCACATACGAGGGCACCAATAAAGGTTTAGGGTTTAAATTGACAAATTCCATGAGTTTTGGTAAATCTGTGATCTCTGCAGGATTATTCTAGAAAATTGTCAAGGGGACCTATTCGTCAAATGAAATCAAGGAATTATTCTGTGGCTGTTGACATTTCTTAGCATCACTTGAGTTAAGTTGTCATCCCTAACATGATACTAGAAATGTGGTTGTACTTATAATCATGACACTTACATAAAATATAGAATAAAGGTTATCCGCAAGCGCACAGATAAAATACACCCGTTGTAGCATTTCACCCAGGAATGTTCTAGGTATCGTTATTTATACTTTACCACTAGGAGCTTAATAGGGTTTAAAATGAAAGAATGATATGGCTAGAAAGAATATCAAATATACATACTCATGATAAAGATCAAATAACCACTCTTATCTTTACAGTGGTAAGACAATAGATAAATGATAGATATAAAATAAGATAACAATGGGTATTCCAGAATGAGAGAGAGACTCATAAATCAAGTAGAACTAATCAGGAGATAAGTTAAGAGGTAAGAATCCTAAGTTATTTTATATTTACCAAGTCTTTTGTTCACTCTAGTATATACACTATCATTTATAGCATAATCAATCATTCATCTATGCATAAGGAACATTACTAAGGAATATCAAGAACAGAGCAATCCTTTTCTTGTAACCAGGTTCTACTTGGCCTATATTCGGGGAGTGGGCTACATAGGACTCAACAGGAATATCACACCCACGATCTACCACTTGATATCATGGAATATAGGGTGCATTCCCAGGTAAATTTAATATAAGCACCACGCCTACATCATATCTACCACCTAATCCAATCCAGAATTGAACTAAGTGCTTTGCGAACATATGCATAAAATCATTACTAATCATGACTATATCAAATATATAACTAGAATAAACTAAGAACGAAATAAATAGAAACATAATGATATTATTGAAGTAGCACAAAGTCAAATAATGAGATTACAATATAATTACCAAATCTCCTGATGGCGATCTGGAATCCTGAGCGATACCCAACTCTTCTTATATCTAGATACATCTAAACCCTAAACTTGAAGTAGAGCTCTAATCTCTCTCTAGAAACACTAATTCTAATCTTGTCTTGACCTTATGATGATGGATGCCTCAAGGGGGGTCTGGGTCTGGTTATATAGTTCAATAGGATGAACCGCAACCCTCGGATCAAACTGACTTGAATCAAGGGTCAAAATACGACGTAGAGGTCAGTTGGATTGCATCACGCGAAGGGAAAGGCGGTTGGCCTCTAGGTTAGGCCGGCTGGCCTGAGGGGGGGCCGGACAGCCTCCTCTGGTGGCCTCTCGGTCTTTGCCTCGGTCCCGTGCCTTCTTGTGCCTTCTAGAGTCTTCTGATGTGTCCTTTCATCGCAATCAAGTTTCGTGGCATTTCGTCAATTTAATCCTTGTTTTCTTTCTCTCTAAATAATCCCTGTAGAAAATAGTAATTCACCAAAACTCATGGAAATTGTCAGTAACAACCTCATATGTTTCTATTGGTGATCATTTTCTTGCACAAAGTTGACAGTTTGTGATAGGTGATAACTACCGTCAACAATGACATATACATGGGAAGGTTCACCAGAGGACAACACGCCGAGGCAGGCCCCGAGAGGTCGCCAGGTGGGACTAGCCGGTCCCACCCCCATGCCGCCCGGCATCCCCTGGAGCCCCCCTCGTCTCCATCTTCTGGAATGTTCTTCCACTTCCTCTTAGGTTGCATCCACACCGTTCCTTAAGTCGGTTTGATCCAAGGGCTCATGTTGGACCCTTTGGGCTATACAAGGAGACCACAGCCCCCCTCCCTAAGGCATAAGTCATTTGGAGAAGACAAAAACCCTAATCATCCTCAGAGCTCCTCTAGTTTTAGGGCATAGCTAGTTAGGCTAGGTCTAGAGGGAGGCAAGCAGATCTTCGCTTAGATTCCCAACAGTGTCAAGAGCTTGGTTCGGTATAATTCTTGTACCCCTCTCACCTCGGTATCTCCATTATTTTTATATGCTTTGGTACAATTGTATGACATTCATATTCATATTCATCTTATTCATATTCTTGGTTGCAATGTGCATAGTCTACTTTAGTTATATGCTTAGTATAGTTGGGTTATCATCATATTTATGCTTAAGTTCGTGTAGCATTCACCCCAATGTTCACAAGGTGGGTGGTACAAACCATGTAATCATGGTGCCTATATGCTATTTACCTACGAATACACTTTATATTTGAGCTCACATGGTAGATCACGGATGTGACACTCCCATTGAGTCCTTTGTAGTCCACTTCCCAAATATAGGTCATAGAAGTAGGGCCCGATTATGAAGGAAGGGAGAAGTTTTTGCATTCAAACTTCCCTAAGTAATGCCCCTTATGTGTAGATACGATGATGATCTTAGCCATGATTACTAGGTGTAATTGCACAAATCAACGTATGCTTTGACTTGTAATTAAGGATGACTTAGCAATTATTCCTCTAATATTCTAACTTGACCATGCTAATGCCATAGATTGGAGTGCTCTGAGTGATTTATCATTAATAAATACTTATCATATACATATTTTATCTTATGACTTACCCCTGTTGTGAGTAGGATCATGGTCATGGTTTACTTCTCCATTGATAGTATAAGTTATCAATATATATCCTGCCAGACCTTCCCTGTGGTAAAATATAAATAACGATACATGGAATACTCCCAAGTGAAGTGCTACAATGGTATATTTTCTGTGCACTTGCGGATTTCTTATTATTGATATAATCTTTCCTTAGTTACAAGTGCCATGTTAATAAATACCAACAAGCATTTCTAGAGTCATTGCTAGGGAAGGTAGCTAGGCAATTAAAAGAAATATTGATAAACTTATACTTATTGATGTGATCGAGATAACCTTTAACCCCTGCTCAAGCAGGATTACCCTTGTTTGTCTACTTTTATATCTTATGCAGGGTAATAAATAACCGGTTTTTGACCTTTCGGCAAGCTTCCATAAGAAAAGAAGAAATACATTGAAGAACTCAGGATTGGAGAAAGAGGTTGATGTTACAAGAATTCGAATCACATCTCAAGTGATGAAGATAAACACTGCATTACTCATAAATTCCATCATGTGAGTCATGGTAAGTATGATCAAGAAAATGTGAGATAGTCTTGCTCATGGACTTTAAATTTGATGAGTAGTTATCCTTTTAATTCTTATATTATTGCATGTTTACTTTGAATAATTCATGTATCAATTCTATTTAGTTTATGTTCAAATCCACAACATGTTTAGTTCCGTTCATATATCCATCCCACTTGAATCCTTATTAAAAATGGACACATGAAGGTCCAGGTATGAAAAAAATGTGAGCACATGAAGGCTCATGATTAGTTATAAAAAAAGAGAAAATGAACTTACCACGATCATGCTCTTTTCCATCTCTATTTGAATAAATCTCTACAGTGCTTTTGTTCTACCTTTGTTTACTATAGTATGTTTAGGTTTGGAAGTATCTTTATACATCTTTTAAAGTAAGCATGGTGCTTAGTTTAAATCAAGAGGTGTGTGATCTTACTTCTAATGGTCTTTTAAATTAAGCGTGGTGCTTAGGTTAAAATGTCTTCCTCAATCAAATTAGACATAGAGTTTAGTTTGGTTGCTGAATTAAAACTTGATATAGTAGATACTGGATATTCTATCGGACTAAGCCCTACAGGAAATTTTCAAACTCAATCTGGGTAAGTCAAGAGATAAATTCACATCAAAGATGAATTAAGGCAAGTGAACTCCAATAACTTTGCAAAAAATAGAAGACCCAACTCATTCTTCATAAAAGAAGAACTGTGAGTATCTTTTGTTGCAAGTTATCTTTGCCTTGAACCATGTTAAAATACAGTAAACACATAAAACATGATAGACAAAATCTATGCTGAATAATCCTAAAACCATTCATCCTCCCATTAGCATAGAGGAAAATCACAAAAAGTATGGACAACAAGAACCCGTGTTTTAAATTTGTTATATTCCCTCAGGTATGTGTCGATTAACATTTTGCAGGAAAGAATGAATATAAGTTGTGCCTGTCCAGGGTTTGGTATGAATGTGTGAACAACCAAACCACCACTTCAATAATGGAATGAAGAGGAAATGAGATAAGTGCCACAAAAAGGATTTATAATAAAAGCACTTACTCACAGGAAGTGGATAGACAAATCAACTGGTCATGAGTAACGTCAAAGCAACCTTCCATTGAGCCTTTCCAGGAGTCAAGCTAGGAGGATGATGAGAAGTAGAGAGCAGCTCACTTCATATCAGCCAATTAATGCCTGTTTTGATCACCCTCGAAGACATTATCTCGCATGTTAGCAACAAGGACCAAGATGACGGGATGCCACCACATCATGGCATACATTCTCGATCAATGGTCTACCTATGGTGTCTCGTAAGGTTGTGAACGACCATGATCACACAAAAAGACACCCCTACACCATTGGAGCTGAAGCTTCCATGCGAATTCCAATGAAGATCCTTCTTTGACCCTTAAGGCGCCTGCTGCATTGTTAACAAACAAAGAAGAACAACTCTCCACCATGTCGCTAAAAGACAAAAACAATCAAGGAGGAACTAGAGTTTACATCTTTAATGGACTCCAACTCATCAATCAAGAATCAATAAAAATGAAGAAAGGTTGACGGGGACTTCACCGCCAGCGCGGTAGCCCATACATAGTGGGGTGTAGTGGTTGATGACGTTGGAGTCGCACTCCGGGCCATTCCCTAAGAGGATCTCAAGGAAGGTGCGCATCAAGGGGATGTCTGCCCCCTAGCATCAGAGAGGATGGCGTCCATGGTGCCTCGCGGCTGACGAGGTGCTCTAGCTCCAGCTAGAAGGATGCCGCCACATTATGGATCCCAAAGGGTGTTGGCGGTTCTTAACGCACATTTATACCGCCAACATTTAAACATAATAAAGGAAATATGACTACCAAAACTTAGGTATAGGCCTTTATGACTAACATTTCTACAAGTTTTGGTATGTATATGTTTTGCAGGCACAAACACTGAAAACAACAAAATACACTTTCCAAGTGACATATTTAAGCAAAACAAATACAAAAATCCCACTCAACTTTGCAATTGGACCGAGAAACCGATGTGCGAGCCCTCCAAGCCCAGCTAGCAGCCCACTAGAGCAAGGCAGTGGCCACTGGGCCGGCCCAGGGTGTGGTCGCACCCAGGGTGCGGGCGCACCGCCCGGGCCCGCACCGCCCGGGCCCACCTTGCTCTGGTGGTTCATTCAATGCGCTAGGAGGTTGGTTGCATAGGTACTTACCAAAAGTACTTAACTAAACCGACCTCCTCAAAGCTATATAAGAAGGGCTACACCTCACATCAAAAGGGGAGATACACATTTTGTAGAAGAAGAAGGGCTACACATATTTCCTTTAGCTTCTAGCCAGACTAGAGTAGGGAGTGAGAGAGGGAAAAGAGTTAGAGGAATAGCGGAGTAGCGGTGCCTCTACTCGTGTACACGGCTTGCCTTGTAGCTCAGATGGACGGAGTGCCAGACTTGTTGGCTCCCTCTACGCTTTTACCTCTACGTTCGTCTTACTACTTGAAGGAAGAAGTTCATGTTCATCTTTCGGTTTGATTCACTAAGTTAAGTTATCATTGTTACTACTTACTTGTGTGTTCGTCGTCCTCCTATTGATGGGTGCTCTAGTAGAGGACTCCTGATAAAGACGAAAGTTCCTGGCCAACGCTAGAGTAGTAACGGTTAGCATAGACATGGTGTCTAAGCTATACGTTACCTTCATTTTATCCCACGGTTCAAGGGTAGGCGGCAGGTGGTGATAGCCCTGTCCACCCTTCATAATCCCCCACGTTCTGGTATGGCGTAGAGCTACATGCTGGTATCGCTTGGCAGACCAAGTGTAAGTCGGTGCCCGAAGTGAGTTTGTAGTACCAAAGGTATCTTCGCTTAAGGTTTTTGCCCCTGGATGAACCTCACTACCCAAGTTACCCTTCATCCCTTTCTCTAGGTAAACTAGCTAAGAGGCTACTTACAATACTATTTCTTTGGGAAAATACGATACCCTGAATACTTTCAGGTGAAGTGCTACAACAGTACTTCCGTGCGCTTGCGAATTTTTCTGCTTTCGCTAAGAAGCACCAACAAGCATTTCTAGCGCCGTTGCCCGAGAACGGTTTTTGTTTTAGTCTCCGAACCTAGTTTTCCCGTGTATCCTTTGTTTTTACCTTTCTTTTCTTTTTATTCTTTTTTAATGGAGCAACCCACCATTCAAAACATTTGTGCTCCCAAGGGAGTTTGTTGAACCTACATAATCCTCGAATCCAATCATAGCTTCAAGTTACAAACTCTGCCTAGGCTTTATAGCCATGGTTCGAGGACAAGCCTTCTCGGGGTTAGATTATGAAAACCCTTATCATCACCTACGGAAGTTTGAGCAGCTCTATGCTTGCCTGACCATTTCAAGCATGTCACAAGAAACACTTTGGTGGAAGTTGTTTCTGTTCTCACTTGATGAGAGGGCGAAACAATGGTATGCCCACAACGTAGGGAAGATAGCTGGTGATTGGGAGGAATTGTGGAACAGATTCTGTCTTGCATTCTTTCCTCTATCCCGAATTGCTACCCTACGACAAGATATACTCAGCTTCCAACAAAAAGAGAAGGAATCCATAGGAGCAGCTTGGGATAGATTCTCAATTTTAACGAGATCTGGCCCAAGCTGACGAGCGGGCCTGGGAGCCCCCGAGCCCCTGGAGGCCGAGGGAAAGCTTGTCTTCTTGTGTCACACCTCGTGCGTGACCCTGTCGGGGGAGCGGCTAGCAAGGCTACACCCAAAGTGCTACATCAAGGAGCCCCTGAGCCTTGGTGGCTTGGGGCGTGTCGCCTTGTGCCCGGCTATGTTGCACCGATACGGGATACTGATACGCCGATACCGATACGACGATACGTTGATACGGTATTTTCTAAAAACAAGGATACGCCGATACGGCAGGTATATAAATATATAAAAAATCAGAATACAACTACTTAGAAAAATTTCACTCTAGCAAAATAATCATCAAATAAAAATGGCAAAATATAGATCAATTCAGTGATTCACCCGCAAATAAAGCCTACACTAACTAATTCCCAGGCAACACTGAATCACCAAAATACCCTTGGCCTTATCCATTCGTTTCTTCCAGGAAACGAACATATATCTTACTCCCGCACTCATTTTTTCTTCGGCCCTGTTCGTTACGCCGCCGCAGCCGCCGCTCTTCTCTGTTCCACGCCGTCGCCGCTGAGTGCAGGAGGAGGCCAGGCTGGGCGCAGGGCCGGTCGCCGGTGCTGGGTGCTGGCCATGCGTGCGCCGGTCCACCTCCGCCCGTCTCCGCCGTGACGCCTCGCCGTCGCGTGCTCGTGGAGCAGGAGCGCCCGCGTCTCCGGCCTTCTCGCGCAATCGCGACGCATCACCCTCGCTCGCTGCTACAGACCGCGCCTCCGGCCCACTCACACGGCAAGTGCACCGATACTTCCCAGATACTGTATCGGAGGTGCACTGAGAAGTATCGAGATTAATTGTATTTTTCTTTTTCTCCGATACTTCACCGATACCGTATCGGCAGCGTATCGGCGTATCGGCGTATCGGATACGTATCGCGATACCGACACGGCACTTGAGGAACGTATCGGTGTAACGTAGGTGCCCGGGCCTTGGCTGGCGTCGTAGGCTAGGCAGGAGCCGAGGGTTGCGCTCAGGTTTCCCGTCGATCGGGAGCCTGAGGCTTGGCCAAGCCCCCGAGCCTTGAGCAGAGGCCCTGGCGTGCTTAGGCTCGGGCAAGTTCCTTAGTCTGAGGGTGCACGCGAGCGTACCCGATAGGTATAGCCCCGGAGCCCCCGGGCGCTCCTGGGTGATCAGCCGGGGGGTCTCTTCGGTTGGGAACCATCGATCCCGAGGATTAACCTACCCATATGTTGGGATCTCATCACCCTCAATCCCATCTTTTTCCTTGCTGTTCTAGATGGCGGCGTCGTCCATGGAGTAGATCAAGTCAACAAGATGTGTAACTGCAGACATCGCTAGGTGGGAGAAGGGGAAACGAGAGTTCAACTGTTGTGTGTATTCATCATACTCGTTGTTTGGGGTAAGACTCCGCTTTTCCCTTCTGTTTTGATGTGAGAAATCCATGCTAGGAATTAGCGTGTTTCGTCGATTAGTTGATGGGTTACGGTTCTGATCTCGTAATTAAGCTTTGTTGTTGATTGTAGATTGTGCAGTTGCTATATAAGGCTGTTTTTATGTGCCCAGAAATCATATAAAAAATATTATTCAGTATTAGACATCAATACCTTTCTTTTGGTATAGATATCATCTTTATAGCTGTTTTGGTTCGGGAGATGTAATCATTCTTTGGTGATGCACTTGTGCTGTCAGACTTCTAGACAGTTTTAGATGCGTTCCGTTTTACAATGTCCTAAGTCTAGAATCTAGTGGAATGATCTAAATTAACGTTGTAGTAAATGTCATAAGCTTTCCATATTGTTAAACTTCATAAATTTTGGATCATTATAACTCCAGACATATATGTTTTAACCGGCTGCTGTTTTTTCTGTTGTTAGAAAAGAAAAGTTAGTTTGTAGGCTTGTTTTGGTTATCTTAGTTTCTTCAAAATCCAAAGGTTATAACATAAGACAGTAGAATGTTTTATAGGCTTTTCAGATTGAAGTTATATATTTTAGAAGTTTGCTATCCTGTTTTGGTCGTCCGAAAGGCTCAGTTAAGTTCATAAGTTGTTTATACTATCGTGGCTCTCACACAAAATTTAAAATGGCATACACAGAAATATTGAGCAGGGATATATATATAGCACATAAGTCTTGGTAGCCACTTGTGCATGACCCCTTTCTAAGACTGTCTTATTGAAACTGTAAATGATATTTTTTACATATATAATAGCATGAGATCATGTGATCAAATTTGAATCGCAAATCTGGACACAAACCAAATAAAATCATAAAAAATGAACGCAACTGAGTATTTATGTGAATACTTTGCATCATCAGCTTATATTAATTAGTTGTGGTTGTCAGCCCAGAACTGAGCCTGGAGCCAGTCCACAGTCTTCTTCTCCACTTGAAATGCCTTGGCTAGGACATCATCAGATATCGGTGGCTTCGATCCGAAAACAGCATTGGCAATGGTAATCGCACCAGGGTTCTGGCTGCTAAGTGCAGCAAGTGCAACTGCAGGCTTGTCAGGGCGAGGGTTGAACTGGAAGTGGATGAGTCCCTCTGGGAATACGAACACATCGCCCTTATTGAGAGTCTTGGTGAATAACTTGTTAACGTTGTTTTGGTTCGATGTCACGAACCCGACATAGAGTGTGCCCTCCAACACAGTTAGGATCTCAGTAGCACGGGGATGCGTGTGAGGAGGGTTCTCTCCTAGTGGGGCATAGTCAATCCTTGCCAAGGAGATCCCAAGGGTGTTGAGGCCAGGAATCCGCATGACATTGATTAATGTGACGTTAGACCCAACCTTGCTAACTGTCGTGTCCCTTGGCCTGTCGAGGTTTGCTGCTAGGAAGAAGTCGTCTGACTTGACATCCTTTGTGTCTTTGCAAACAAAGCCATTGACACGCACTGCGTTGTGGAGGAAAAATTATAGAAGATATGTGAGAGACATAATAAGATGTTGCGTATATACTCGAGTACCTGTAACAATGATTTGTGGAAATACAAATAAACCATATATAACTGATCATCCTTTAGTTATTTGAATGTGCGTACCATGAGAATCCTTGTCAGCTACACAGAAATCCTGCAGAGGGCTTGGATCAGAAGCAATGACTTGCCATGAGAGCAGTGCAAGAAGAGTGGTGAGAACAAGGAAGGTCGTGGAAGAGGCCATTTGGTTTAGCCCTGGTGCTAGCTGAATGTGTTTGTGCAGTCGATGCTTTGGTGGAGAGGGTGTGGGCGTGTATATATATATGTGTGTAGTAGCAGCAGAAATGTTAGGTGAGGATGCGAACAAGTCAAGGAGTAGAGCAACATGGCTGGATTGACACGGTACCTATCAGGGTTAGCATGCTCTGACCATCAGCAGTTGTCTATTTGAAGCAATATACACATATATGTTGGCGTAACTAACCTGACGAGGTCATGCCTGGGACTAAGAAACTGTTTTTTCTTTTTTTTGGTATTTGTTTATGATATTTTCGGCTAGACAACATCAGCTTCTTCTTCCTTTTTCGGGGAAGACAGCATCAGATTTTGGGAGCCAACTTCATTAAAAGCCAGCAGTATGAATGGTATGAAACGAATCAAATGAGTTATTATCGAATCTGTCCAGCTTTAATAACTTACTATTGTGAGTTTAGTTTACTTGCCAAAGACCTTATCCAACAAAATTAACAGTCACAGAACCAGTCAGCAACAATGTCTTATTGTCATGCATGACGTGCAGGCCATAATCATCTATCCCAGACCATGCGTGGTAGTAGATATTGATCTACTAAAAACCGTGTGTTGACCAAATCAAAATTGGTGCTTTCACGGGAGACACTGCACCCTGAGACAAATTCAGTAGAGCAACCCGGCCCAGCTCATTGACCGCTTCAGAATCTCAACTGCTCTATATATATGCATGTACCCCCTGCATGGACAACCCACCAGCTCGCTATAGTAGATTCATACACAAGACAAAGCATCAGCTCTATAGAAGGGATCAAAATCCTTTCTCGGTAGACAGAAATGGCGTCCTCCAACTTCTATCGTCTCAGCGTTCTTCTCATCATGATCGCTTCTGGCGCTCGGTCTATGGATCCAAGTCCCCTCCAGGACTTCTGCGTTGCAGACAAAGATTCGTCTGGTATGTACTCATGAGTTCATCAGTCTAATGACATGTATCGCACATTGGGTTGTATTACAACAAAGGCAAAATGAAAATTGCACAAGTTATTAAGTGGTACTGAAGGCACGTGAAACGAGTTTGATTAGCTTTCTAACACATGTATGTCACTTCATTGATGCCGCAGTACGTGTGAATGGGTTGCCCTGCAAGGATGTTAAGGATGTGAAGGTTGACGACTTCTTCCTGGCAGCCGACCTTGACAAGCCAAGGGATACGACGATGAGCAAGGTCAAGTCAAATGTCACGTTGATCAATGTGATGAAGCTGGCCGGTCTAAACACCTTGGGCATCTCCATGGCTAGGATTGACTATGCTCCTCAAGGACAGAACCCACCACATAGTCATCCCCGTGCCACTGAGGTCTTAACAGTTATTGAAGGTTCACTCTATGTTGGTTTTGTCACGTCTAACCCGGACAACAAATTTTTTAGTAAGCTGCTCAACAAGGGTGACGTTTTTGTGTTCCCACAAGGCCTAATCCACTTTCAGTTCAATCCAAGTCATGACAAGCCAGCGGTTGCCATCGCCGCTCTCAGCAGCCAGAACCCTGGTGCCATTACCATTTCTAATGCAGTATTTGGATCAAAACCACCGATCGCGGATGACGTTCTTGCCAAGGCGTTTCAGGTGGACAAGAAGGTTGTGGACTGGCTACAAGCTCAGTTTTGGGAGGACAACCACAACTAAGTGACGCATTCTATTGTTATGGTTTTTCGTACCGATGAAATAATTAACAACGACATTGGTTTGATTTGTTTGTATGATGTAGAAAACTACTGTATACCTATTGTCATATGGATTCTGTAAAATGCCAGATGACCCCAGTCATAAACTTTAAATCATATATTGATTGTAGTTCTTTCTTTCATTGAGATGCAATGGCTTCCAACTAATATTTCATCAAGACACCATGATTAAATCATATCATGATCAAGATACCTAGAGTTAAAATAAACTGACACGAAAATATGGCATCGATGCCTGTGTCCATGGACCATCCAACTCCTCTATTACCATCCTACTCCTCACAACATCCTGACTCCCATCAAGCATCTGGATTCCATCGTCACCGAGCCTGACTCGGTCGTGTCATCATCGGGAGTAACAGGAGCGCCTTTGCCTCCGCTAGGAACCTAGGCGCCAGACCATCTCCGGCCACGCTCTAGCCTTTGCTTACCCAGTCGCTCCTTGCTAGACTCTGGTCGTGGCTGTTGCCTGCTGGTTGTAGGCTCGCCGTCTTGGCTAGGGCCCTAGGGTGGGCGGCAGCCACAGACAGTAGATCTGAGTGACACGGGTGTGGCGTGCGCCCGTGCATCAGCTGGCCCACAGATGCCGCCACACACTATCTGTCTCACTCTCCCCTCTGTCTCACAAATGGGCAGTTCCCCTCCATCTCCTCCCTCACCTCTCTCTCTCTCTCTCTCTCTCTCTCTCTCTCTCTCTCGCCCCTGCCTGTCCCTTATAGCCGGCGGCAGTGGAGGGATCTCGAGCGTGTGCGGTGGTGCCCGAGTGTGTCTGACACCTGGAGTGTGTGCAACATGTGGTTGTTCCCGAGCATGTGTGGCGGCGCACTCATGCAGTTCTGCAAGGAGGCGGTAGGCCGAGGTAACCTCCACCGGCGGCCATGCCCGGATGCGACCCCGCGACAGAAGCATGACTACTAGTAAGATCCTTCTCCCGTTCCCTATATTTCCATCCACTACTCTCTCCCTCTCTTAACTTCTCTCACTCTCACGGATTCACATGCGCCATGGGGTAGATGGTGACGATGGTGGTTGTGTAAATCTGGCAGCGGTGATAATGTCGGTGAGATCCCACACCCAGATCTCCCTTCTCTCTACTCGTTCTTTCTCCAATCCTTCTTACTTCTCGTAGATCTACGTGAGCCACTATGAGGATGGCAGCGATAACTATGCAGATCTGGCGACGGCATCCTCATTGATGGGGTGGCAGTGGTGTGCTACAACCCAAATCGAGGGCCAGGCCTAGTTCGACGTCAAGGCTTGTGTTTTTGTCTTTTATTTGGACTAACGGAGGCGCGCATATACAATCACCTCTATAAATCATGATTCATCGTTACTGTCTCTGAAAAAACATCACTGTGGCAGTGAATGAAACAACCTAACTAGCAAACACATGCACCTAAATTTTATCTATAGTATTTCTAATTATCTACCAAGAAGCTCCCTTTCCCATGGCAACGAATGTGACAGGAGAGTGAAGGGCGGCAGCGCGGTGCGATTGAGGGTGTGGTGTGCGGATCTCCCCACCACAACCATGTGGATGCAAAGCGAGGAGGTGGCAGGCCTGGTGTGGATGCCTCCCCTCCTGTGTCCGATTTGCTCTGGTGGAACGACTAGAGGGGAGAAGAGGAGGTCATGGCGGCACATGGGCCACCCCTTTCCCACAACAGAGTGCGCGTCCTAGTTGACTCTGGTGTTGGCACTCCTCCCACTTCTTGCTCCAATGGAGGCACGCAAAATAGATCCCGCTCCGGTGACAGATCTAGTGAGGAGTCTCGATTTGGGCAGTGCAGAGTTCAAGTTGGAAGCATGGATGGCTATTGGGTTCATTGTCATGGGATTTTGTCATCTCATGGACGCCAATGACGAGGACAAGGCCGGTATCGTTATTTATATTTTTACCACTAGGAAGGGATGCTAATGATAATGAGCAATGAGCATCACTGCATATGCTAATGGAGAGCATAACCATGTCTTTATCTATCTTCTTATACAGGGTAAGTGTTACAAGATAAATAATATATGAATAATAACAAAGGAATACTGGTAAGCAGATAGCCACATATAATGATAAACATCTCAATAGATTATTCTAGATATATAGCACTAGCATGGATTAGGACAAACTATAAGGATAAATCCTAAGTTATTCTAACTATACGGTCAAAGCATATGATGATTAGTGCAATTACACTTGGCAATCATAGCAAGAAAAGGTTATATCTATGCATAGTGATATTACTAAGGAAGATATAGAACATAGCCGCCACTTCCCTGTAATAGTTGTGCTCTACCTGCCCTATACTCAGGAGGTGGACTACAAAGGACTCAACAAGACTGTCACTCCCGCGATCTACCACATGGTCCAGAATATAGGGTACAATCGTAGGTAAATACGGTATAGGCACCACGCCTACACAATGTTTACCACTCACCCATGATATCAATGAGCAAACGCTATACTATCCTATACTTAAATATGATTCTGATCGAACTATGCCAAGCATATAATCCAAGTAAACTAAGAACAATATAATTGAGAACATAATCAAATAGAGCAAAGTCATATCCAATATGATAGAATATACTAAAGTCATATTCATACAAATGATGAACTAGATGAATAATATAAGAACAAATACAAAAGTAGGAGAGAATTACAAAGTATTCTCTTGAGAGATCTGGAAATCAAGCAATGCTTGGCTCCTTCTAGTTCTAATTCTATGTAGCTATGCTAAACTAGAGATCTAATTGAGATGGTGGATCTAGGGCTTCTCTGAATGGAATGAGATGAATGAATTGAATGAATTAGTCAGAGTTTCTCCTAGGGCCAGGGGCCTTGCTTATATAGCTCTTTAGGAAGCACCACAGCCCTTGGATCAAACCGACCTTGATGAACGATTATTATTGATCCTCAAAGGCGGTAGAGGCATGATCCACGAGGTTGGCCCTCATTGGCCACCTGGGTGGGGCGGACGCCGAGGCCTAGGGTCGGCCGCCCAGGTCATCTGGCCTATGGGCCCTCCCCTCCGGTGGAAGATCTTCTCGAGTCTTCTAGAGTATTCTTTTTCATAGTATGGTCAATTTCTCTCTATATAAATCTGACATGTGGACCTCCTTTGGTTCTTTCCTGATAATCCCCTGTAGAAATAGATATTCACCAAAACTAGTGGAATTCTGTCAGTGTAACCCCTATATCTAGATAGTATTTATATAAGATCATTTCTCATGCTATGTTGACGGTTAAAAATGATACTTATCTATCGTCAACAAACTCCCCCAAGCTTACCTTTTGCTCATCCGTGAGAAAAGATAGACTCAGTGATGGATTAGGAGTTGCTACAATACGTTCACGCCTTATAGGTACATATGCGTTCAAACAAGAACTCTCCTCCAGATTAGAGTGAACTATTCTGATGAAAAACTCACTCATATTACCTTCCACCATGAGGCTTGTAGCCATCACTTGGGTCTTAAGCAGTTGAAAGACAGAACAGTCAAGTCAAGCGCCATGTTTCAAGCTCTTTGATCAACTATTATTCCAGAGTTTTACAAGATTTTCAAAATAAAACTCAGAGATTACTATGTATGACCCTTCTAAGTCTCTCATTTGCGGTATTTCTGGATCCTCTCCAAGGCATTTATGGTGTATGCCTTTTCTCTCCTCTCAAAATATGTGGTATTTTTGGTAGCATAGTAACATTATGCCTTCTCTCTCTCACCCTACTTCTAAAAGGCTTATGTGGAGCTCATAGGTGGGGAGACAGCGAAACATATATTGCATAATCAAAACTATGGATCTAAAGGAATGAGTCATAAAGTCAAATCAAGATATGCATGTGTCTTGGGCTACATGGTAGATGGTGGTAAATGGTAAATGGTAGATGGAGTAAAAGTGGTTATAAGGGGTAAAGGGATGATGATGGTGAATACTTAGCTCCTTCGGGAAATTTTCTCATATACCTCTCTTAGAAAACTTGAAGAATTTGAGGAGAACTTGGGCTTGCTAAATCTCTCTTTTTATTTCTGAGTGGGACATTTGTCCTCTTTTTTTTTCTTTTCTTTTCTTTTCTTTCTTTCTTTTTTTATGATAGAATACCCAAGCTTCTTTTGGAACACAATAACAAGAGGTAGCATAACTAGATATTTGGAGCTTTATTGGCTAGCAAGGGATAAAATGGATGATAGGAATATTTTTGCATTTGACTCCCAATGTAAGAGTAGAACCATTTTCTAGGTGGATCTGAATAAGATATATGTGGATTCATACTTCCAGGGTAGAAGCAGAATATATGGGTGGATGTATATAGATGGATATGGATGCATACTTCCAGGGTAGAAGCAGCATGTATAGGTAGAGTGTATAGGTGGATCTCGATTTTAACCGCATGACCAGTTCCTAAGGATCGACACAGCCTGACCATACTCAATGCTGACAAATAGTAAATATGAATGTAACGCTTCCTAATCTACAAGCATGTATATGGCTGTGGTAGGAATTTAAACTCTCGTCATACAGGAACTCATCATGTAGCAAGTTAATTTTCAAAAGATAAATTCTCCAGAACTCTAGTATCTCTAGGAACATGATAGACAGCAGCTCAAAACCTTCCCATATCATATCTGTCAACTACCTAGACTTAGATCAAGCATTTACTACGCACAAGTTTAGATTTAGAGCAATTCTTAAATCAAAATCATTGTATCCGAAAACTCGGGAGAGTTCAAGGCTAAAAACTAGGTACTTGAAAGGAATTACGGTAGAGCAACTATTCATTATTTCTATATATGAGTTTATTCTAGGGGTTTACTTAGCAAGATGAAACTTAGCATACTCTCCTATATTTATTTATCAAACTTAAAGATTATACAGAAAACATATATATATATATATATATATATATATATATATATATATATATATATATATATATATATATATATAAGAAATATTTATTTGGGTTTCTATAAGTTAGGCATCTTTTTATTTTATTTCATATATCAAAGTAAAAATAAATAGGTAGATAAGAAAATACTTAGCTGGATACATAGAAGATGCTCTCCCCCAAGCTGAATGTTGACATAGTCTTGCTTGATGAAACTGGCAGACAATAAAGATGTACTTTCCCTCATCGGAGTGCTTCTGATGATGATTGTTGAGACATCGCTCCGACAGGGAACAAATTGTTCTTTTTGTCTGTTTGCTTTCCTTGATCCTTCAAATTCTATGAAGCTCAAATAGACAACAAAGCTTGTGGAACTTGATTAAGTGTTAGTGATAAACCTATAAGCCTTGAGTGTCTAGAACCTCTTAACAGATGTACCTTTCAAGCAGGATCTCTTGTACTATATTTTTATGTTTTTACATTTTTATACAATGCAAGGAATAAAATGATGAATGCTTCTTTATTTTATTTTTATGCCACCATAGCAAGTAGACTTATGGGTTTTATACCACAAATTTATTTGCATGGGGTTTAGCAATTTTATAATGCAATGCGAGACATATTTATTTTCTTTTCTATGCAAAAGTAAAGTGTAACTAAACATGTAATGAAGGAAAGTAAATATAATACGGAAAATTAAATGCAGAACTAAAGGGAGAAATATTGATAACTACCAAGTTACCTCTTGGCGTGGCGTTCGGTGATTTGGGTCCGCTGAACAGAACCTTTTATTCGCTCTAATCATTCTGGGGTACCTCGGATGGATCGAGTGGTGCTTCTGATTGTGCAGAGTCTGACATTGAATTATCCTTTACTTTCCATACCTGTTTTGTTGATGAGGTTGACTTTGAGGAGGAAGCTTGCTCTTCTGTCTTATCTTCTTTGTTCTCCACAGTGACTGGTTCACTTTCTGTTGGGGGTACAATTTCTCTCTCAGGAGATGTATTGTCATGAAGAAATCGATCTTCGTATCTTGATACTTCTCCTTGATAGTCAGCCCATCCATCCTTAGGGATCTGATTCTTCTGGGTGCGGTTACGACGCCTTCTTCTGGTTCTGTTCTTCTTAGGTTCTTCATCAACTATATAATTATTGTTGAAATAGCGACATACCTTCTCTGAGGGGAATTGGAAATGTACTTCTCCTATTGAAATGTAGATGATGGCCTTGGTGGTGCTTAGGAATGGTCTCCCTAGGATGATCGGTGGATCGTACTCATCCTCTCTCATATCGATGACTAAGAAGTCAGTCAGGATGAAGTGGTCATCAATTTATATGGGGACGTTCTTAGCTATTCCGTCCACGAAGCAAAATGATTGGTCCGCTATCTGCAGCTACGCATAGGTTGGGTCTAAAGGCATAGTACCATACAGATATTCATAAGTTATCTTGGCCATTATATTGACGCCCGATCCAGTGTCATAGACAGCCTTCTCAAAGGAGCTTCTGTTGATTGTGCGTTCAATGGTTGGGACAGCTGGGTCGTCTCTCTTGAGCAGATATGGGGACTTGAGCTGATGATCATGCTCTCTATGGACTGCAGTGATCACTCTCACTGACTCCATATGTTGTGGCTTTCTATTCTTGTTCTTGCTCTTTTTTCTCCGATTGTTCTTCTTTCTTGGCTCATAGGAATGTTGAGGGTGTGTAGGGAATTGCAATACTCTGTCCTTGAAGAAGATGGTCTCTCTCTTGCCTTTGATGTTGAAGCAGATTTTGACAGTGTTGGCATACATGATAGCTCCAGCGGTGTTCAAGAACGGTCATCCCAATATGATGGGCGACTTCTCATCACCACCTGTCTCTATTACTACAAAGTCTGCAGGAACATACGAGCTGCCCACTCGTACACATATGTCTTCTAGAATTCCCTTGGTGTAGCAAAGTGACTAGTCTGCAAGCTACAAGCACATGATTGTGTACAATAAATTATAATTAAACACCAGTTTGTTGACGCTTGCACCGAAGTCACAGATAGCTTCGTTAAAGTTCACGTTTCCAATAGAGATCGGGATGACAGATCTTCCTAGATCACCTTTCTTAGTCGGTAGAGTCTCGTCGTTCCATCCTTTGGAGATAGGGTCACTCCAATAACTTCCTACATTAAATATGTCTACAAGATTTATAGTTTCTAGATCTTCCGGTTGTCCCGAAATTTTACCTTGATTAGCAGAAACAATATTGGTAAGCTGTTGCAACTGAGACTCTAGCATCTTATTAAAACTGAGCTGATTCTTAATGGCAATGGAAAAATTATCCATTCTATTATTAATTGTTTCTAGCATTTTATCATTGGATGCTAATTTCTTAGATAGGCTATGCATTAACTTTTCTTGATTAAGCACTAACTCTCTCAGAGAGGGTTGATTGAAAGAATTATTACCTTGATAATTACCTGGGTAGTTACCTGAGTAGTTAGGCCTTTGCTGCTGATTCCAACCTTGATTTTGTGGAGGACAGTAGTAGTTGTTGTTATTATTGTTGAGGTAGTTCACATCCTCTTGTAGCTCTGGGCAATTGCTTCCTGAATGCCCAGTGTCTCCACACTCTTCACAAGTCATGCGGGAATCATGAATGTGCATGACTTCCTTCTTCTCTCCAGCTCTCTCATCGAGCCTCTTTATAAGCAGGTCCATTTTGACAGACAACATGTCTACCACCTTCAGCTGGTGCATTGTAACACCCTAAAATTTACTTCTTTAAAAATAGAGCTAAAATGAGTTAATTTTGAATTTTTGTGCTCATAAAAACATAGGGAAATAATATTTTTCACTAAATTGAAATTTATCATAAGGTTTAGCAACTTGTTGATGCATTCATGCTAATGCATTTGTGTTTTTGTATTGCTTGGTTTTGACCAAAGATCAAAATGAATTCAAGTTGTTCTTTCAAAATGCGTTTAGGTAGATTTTCCTTTCCCGATATACATATATCATTTTTCTACAATCAAATTTCTTTTTTCTCATCTGTCAATCAACCTCTACTAACTTCTCGGGAATTTTTCTGACTTTTTCTGTAGCTTGTTTCTACTTATCTGTGAGCATAATATAATTTTTAGATGCTCCAAAATTACCTTTTAGTGAGCTCTAAATACTTTATTTGGGTTCCTCATGTTCCATAATGTATCTGGAAAATTTCCCTGAATTTTCGGAGTATTTTTCATGGCTTAAATAATAATTCTGGACTTTTCTATAATTATTTTATCCATGAAAATAATTAATTCTGAAAATAATAAATCTCTCATTTTTTCCAACGCTCAAAGCCCATGTGCAATAATCCTAATAAATTTCAAAAGCCCATACATTTATTTACTAATAGGCTTAAATGATTACTTAGGCCTATTAGCGGAGGTGGATGGTGCAATATCAATTAGCACCATATCGCTAGTTGACATAGAGGTGGGGAGTTTTTCTCCCTATATATACGTACCTACCCCATGGGCAAAGCACACTAAAACTACCGTAGAGGAGCCCCTAGTTTGGGAAATCTCTCGTGTAGTAAATTATATTTTCTCCTCCTTCTCTTGCCGCCGTCCGACGAAGCCACCAGGCCGCTTGCTCGTGAGCATACGTTCTACTCCCAGAAGAAGAGGAGGTATTTACTTGAATTCCACCGTCTAGATCACATTAAAAAACAGATTTTGATTTATTTTCGAAATTAAAATTCTAGGTATTTACAAAATTGCCACTATCTTGTTTAGGCCATATCTTCTACGTTTTAACTCCGATTTGATCCGTTCAAATTGCGTTAGGTTCGTATTTGCGAGCTCTACATGTTGGTAGTACTGTACAGTAGGTTTGAAAAATTTAATTTTCGAGTTTATATTAAAGTAATTATTTATCTATAGGAAATCTTAGAAAATTCATAACTTTCACGTTTTAAATCCGAATTTCGTGATCTTTACGTCTGTGTGATCGTAGTAACGTGTAGAAGAGTTTTACAAACTTTTTATACTGTTAGTGCTACTGTTGGTTAGGTTTTCCACCTTTAAGATTCGATGTTAGATTTAATCTATTATTTTACTAAAGAAAATCTCGTTTAATTCATAACTTATTTGTTTTAATTCCGAATTAGTCCGTTCAAATTGCAATGGATTTATAACAACATGAACTACGTATTAGTATGAATGTTTTCTTTATTAAAATCTCTAGAATTTTATAGTTGATTAATAACTGTGCAACTAGATTTATAAATAAAATATTATTGATTTCTCCTTTAGTTTTCTAAATTTAAATGTAATTTAGCCTAAGTCACTTTTGAATATCTATAAAAAGTATTTTATCCTATATATATGATTTTATATAGTTAAAACAAATGGGACCTATAATTTTCTATTTTATACAATAAAATCTTTTGGTAGTCGTTTCTTGTCCACCGTAGCTCCGATTAGAGTGCTTTTCGCGTCTATGTGTTCGTAGTAATACGTAGATTAGTTTTCAAATCTTTTTAATTATTTGGTGTATTGTTTTAATTTAGTTTTATTGTTTGCTTCGTGTATGATTGCTCGATGTGTGTGGTGATTTATTGATCAAGTTCAGTCGGTGAGATTTACGTGAAGATTCAAGAAGCTATTAATTGAAGATTTGGATCAGAGAAAGGATCTTGATTTAAGGCAAGTATAGCTTGAGTTTTTTTTTTTCTGTGACCATGATCTTGTGACTTAATTAATATAAGTACTATGATGGTTAAGAGATGACTTTTTAGCAACATAAGATCTTGTCTGTACGTGAAACTCCGGAATTTACAGTACAACTGTGAGGGCTATATGACTCTGGCTTTAGCTCAGTATGAGAACCTTTTCTAGCTTGTTAGAGTTACCCTTGTGGCGCAAATGGGAAAAAGCAGACTGTGGATCCCTGGGACTGGTTGTATCACATAGACTGACTTCTGAAACCTAGCGGCCCTAACTTGTTAGACGAACCTTTAAAAGGCTTCATAGTGAACCCTGCCTGCTCACCTTGGGAGTGTTTTGGGGATTGGCTGCCCCGGGCATATGGGTAATCACGACTCACAGTGAAAGTGTACACCTCTGTGTAGAGTTTATTAAACTGGTATACTAGCTGTGTTCACGGACACGAGCGGCCTTGGAGACATCTACATTAAAGATGATGATTCTTGTTTTGTTAAGATGCTCATTTACTTATCGATTATGCTTTATGTTGATTATGTTACATTGATCATGAGTTTATGGGATCTATACTTGCTATGCTTGTGGAGTTCGACATGGACTCACTCTTACTATTTTCCCCCACACCACAGGAGAAGTTTAGACTTGTGATCAACCAGTCAGTTTGTTCCTGAAGTGAAGTCTACACCCGGTGTTTGGAGTTGTCTTTTCGCTGTGTTGCTCTCTAAGATATATTCTATAATATTGTGCTATGTTTATTAAGCATTTGTCTCTTGATTCTACAATTGTCTCACTTCGTTAAATCCGGGTGTGACAGAGTGGTATCAGAGCAATGCTGACTGTAAGAGGCAAGCCTAGTAGAAACTGGTCGTTATAAGGTCTAAGAGTTGCCACTAAAATCCTTGTTCTATAGACCTTGGTATTTTTTTTCTATACTATATCCTTACCTTGTTATTCATCTCCACCTTGTTGCTTATTTAAAAAAAAATCTTATGCTTATCCTATTCCTTGGTTTGATATTCTTTTAGAATCTCATCTTACCACCTTCTTGTGATATTGAAAGAGAAACATTAGGATCTTTGCCTTTAATATAAAGATAACGATAGTAATCGTAGGTTGAGTCAATGTGTGATGTGTGAACCAATGTGTTAGTTGGATTGTCATTATGCTTGTGCTTGTTTTAGATCTTTGTAGTGACTGCGATGATTTTGTAGAGTATGTTCACAAATTCATTTAGTTTATAGGCCTAAGGCATAAGGACTAATGAAATATATAGTTGGGTTGATCTATATCGTTCCCTCAGTTCTGTCTTTTCTGGAGCAGTCTGCCTTCTCTTTTATGCTCAAAATTAATAGTTCAGCGAAGAGATCTGAAATTTTTATGAGAGTAATTAGACTCACGTATCTTTCCGATGCCTCTAGAATCACCTTTATAGCTATTATGGTTTGGGAGATACAAAAATCATAAGACGATGCAACTGTGCTGTCTGAAACCTAGAACAGAATCTATTATGTGTTATTTTCGGTCAAGTTAGCTGCAGAATCTAGAAAAGTGTTCTATAATTAAGTTGTAGAGAATTTGATAAGATTTCCAACGGTATACGGTGCAACTTAATTGGATTAACAGAACTAGAGATATGGATGTTTTACTGTGCTACTGTTTTTTTTGTGCTCGTGAGAAATTTCAAAGTACTTGTTCTTGTTTAGGCTTATAAGTTTTTATTGGAGATCAGAAGGTCATTATGATAGTAAACTCACTTAGATGAAGGTCCAGGCTACTCTTTTGTCCCCCTAGTTTCTCTTTTCTTAAGGGGGTAGCCAAAGTTAAAGAAGTTGCAAGGATCAGTGCCTTGTTGGATCATCTACGAGAAGCTCTGGAACATACTCAATACAAGTTGGCGGTTATAACATAGGGAGGTGGTGTTGGAAATCTATAGTTGGTTCCACGGGAACTTAGAAGACATCACTACCACGTCAAGTATGGCTAGTAAGTTTTAAGTGAAGGAAGTCTTCTACTTGGATAGGTATTCCCTTATGGTGGAGTTATTATGTAGAAGAGCTTAAGAGAGTTGAATGTGTGGGATGCCCTTAAGGCTATAAGAGTGACATTTACGTGGATCACAAGAATCTGAAGAGCGTCCTCACTAAGTTGGTTTGAGTTGCGGTATCATTGTCAGTTTGATCCTGATCAAGACCTTTCTGACTTGCAAAAGTGTTATCGTTTGGAGAAGAAGAAGTCGTTGCCGATGACTATAGCAACGGAGAATTATGCTAAGAAGATTCGAACGACATCATGGGTGTCTCGAAAATAGTTGAGCAAGCTACTCGAAGTAAGATGATCAAAATATGTTGAAACGCAGGAGTGACACTGAGAGGATGAGGCTTCTTGAATCAAGTGAAGAAGATCTATAGTCAGAGTTTCCATATATCTTGAATCACTATCTTTCGAATCTCGGGACGAGATTCATCTTAAGGGGGTAGAATTGTAACACCCTAAAATTTACTTCTTTGGAAATAGAGCTAAAATGAGTTAATTTTGAATTTTTGTACTCATAAAAACATTGGAAAATAATATTTTTCACTAAATTGAAATTTATCATAAGGTTTAGCAACTTGTTGATGCATTCATGCTGATGCATTTGTGTTTTTGTATTGCTTGGTTTTGACCAAAGATCAAAATGAATTCAAGTTGTTCTTTCAAAATGCGTTTAGGTCGATTTTCCTTTCCCGATATACATATATCATTTTTCTACAATCAAATTTCTTGTTTCTCATCTGTCAATCAACCTCTACTAACTTCTCGGGAATTTTTCTGACTTTTTCTGTAGCTTGTTTCCACTTGTCTGTGAGCATAATATAATTTTTAGATGCTCCAAAATTACCTTTTAGTGAGCTCCAAATACTTTATTTGGGTTCCTCATGTTCCATAATGTCTCTGGAAAATTTCTCTGAATTTTCGGAGTATTTTTCGTGGCTTAAATAATAATTCTGAACTTTTCTGGAATTATTTTATCCATGAAAATAATTAATTCCGAAAATAATAAATCTCTCATTTTTTCCAACGCTCAAAGCCCATGTGCAATAATCCTAATAAATCTCAAAGGCTCATACATTTATTTACTAATGGGCTTAAATGATTACTTAGGCCTATTAGCGGAGGTGGATGGTGCAATGTCAATTAGCACCATATCGCTAGTTGACATGGAGGTGGAGAGTTTTCCTCCCTATATATACGTACCTACACTATGGGCAAAGCACACCAAAACTACCGTAGAGGAGACCCTAGTTTGGGAAATCTCTCGTGTAGTAAATTATATTTTCTCCTCCTTCTCTTGCCGTCGTCCGACGAAGCCACCAGGCTGCTTGCTCATGAGCATACGTTCTACTCCCAGAAGAAGAAGAGGTATTTACTTGAATTCCACCGTCTAGATCACATTAAAAACCAGATTTTGATTTATTTTCGAAATTAAAATTCTAGGTATTTACAAAACTACCACTATCTTGTTTAGGCCATATCTTCTACGTTTTAACTCCGATTTGACCCGTTAAAATTGCGTTAGGTTCGTATTTGCGAGCTCTACATGTTGGTAGTACTGTACAGTAGGTTTGGAAAATTTAATTTTTGAGTTTATATTAAAGTAATTATTTATCTATAGGAAATCTTAGAAAATTCATAACTTTAACGTTTTAAATCCGAATTTTGTGATCTTTATGTCTGTGTGATCGTAGTAACGTGTAGAAGAGTTTTACAAACTTTTTATACTGTTAGTGCTACTATTGGTTAGGTTTTCCACCTTTAAGATTCGATGTTAGATTTAATCTATTATTTTACTAAAGAAAATCTCGTTTAATTCATAACTTATTTGTTTTAATTCTGAATTAGTCCGTTCAAATTGCAATGGATTTATAACAACATGAACTACGTATTAGTATGAATGTTTTCTTTATCAAAATCTCTAGAATTTCATAGTTGATTAATAACTGTGCAACTAGATTTATAAATAAAATATTATTGATTTTTCCTTTAGTTTTCTAAATTTAAATGTAATTTAGCCTAAGTCACTTTTGAATATCTATAAAATGTATTTTATCCTATATATATGATTTTATATAATTAAAACAAATGAGACCTATAATTTTCTATTTTATACAACAAAATCTTTCGGTAGTCGTTTCTTGTCCACCGTAGCTGCGAATAGAGTGCTTTTCGCGTCTATGTGTTCGTAGTAATGCGTAGATTAGTTTTCAAATATTTTTAATTGTTTAGTGTATTGTTTTAATTTAGTTCTATTGTTTGCTTCATGTATGATTGCTCGATGTGTGTGTGGTGATTTATTGATCAAGTCCAGTCGGTGAGATTTACGTGAAGATTCAAGAAGCTATTAATTGAAGATTTGGATCAGAGAAAGGATCTTTATTTAAGACAAGTATAGCTTGGGTTTTCTTTCTGTGACCATGATCTTGTGAGTTAATTAATATAAGTACTATGATGGTTAAGAGATGACTTTTTAGCAACATAAGATCGTGTCTGTACGTGAACCTCCGGGATTTACAGTACAACTGTGAGGGCTATATGGCTCTGGCTTTAGCTCAGTATGAGAACCTTTTCTAGCTTGTTAGAGGTTACCCTTGTGGTGCAAATGGGAAAAAGCAGACTGTGGATCCCTGGGACTGGTTGTATCACACAGACTGACATCTGAAACCTAGCGGCCCTAACTTGTTAGACGAACCTTTGAAAGGCTTCATAGTGAACCCTGCTGAAAGGTCTTGATGGCTAGAGAGGGGGGTGAATAGCCTTTTTAAATTTTCTACAAAGACAAGCTAAACAAGTTTATCAATACAACAAATAGCGAGATGCGAGTTTTGCTTAGCCTACGGGATGTTTGCAAGCCACCTATCCAATTCACAATTCTAGTATATTGGCACTCAACCGCACAAGTTAAACCGAGAAGGTAACTACAACTACAACTAGCAAGCTACACAAAAGAGCTACTCTAGCAAAGCAAACTAGCTGGCAAAGATAACTAAGAAAGTAATGCGGAGTTGAGTTAGGAGGGTTTCACTGAGGGGCGAAGTATTGAGCCAACCAATATGATCAACAATGAATACCAAAACAACCGAACACCGGGATCAAACAATCACAATATGAGAGTGATGACACGAAGATTTATCCCGAGGTTTACGTGCTTGTCGACACGCTAGTCCCCGTTGTGTCCCTCTTCACCATGTGGTTCGGTGGCTAATCGGTCTCACACCGAGCCTCTCAAAAGGCGCCACAAGAACCTACCAAATAGCAAAAGGTTGCAATGACACGAGCAATTTACTAATGTTGCCTTTGTCGCTTCGCCGAGGTAGGCACAAACCCCTCACAATCACCGGAGGTGGCCAAGAACAATCACCAACTCTTGCCAATGCCTCCAAGCTGCTCTAAGCCGTCTAGGTGGCGGCAACCACCAAGAGAAACAAGAATCCCGCAGCAAATCAACTACCAAGTGCCAACTAGATGCTATCTCACAATGCAAATGCACTTGGATCACTCAATCTCACTTCGAATATGCAAAGAAGCAAGAGAGATGAGTGGGAGGGGAGTTGCTTAGCTCAAAGTGCTCACAAGTATGTCAAATGTGCAAGAGATGGAGCCTTGAGCCGGCCAACGAGTATTTATAGATGTACCCCTTCGAATAGAGCCGTTAGGAACGAGATTCAGCTAAAGTCGCGCTGACCGGACGCGCTAATCCGATTGACCGGACGCGCCGATCGCGCAACGGCTCTTTCGCGAAGCACCGACCGGACGCGCTGGTCGCAACGACCGGACGCGTAGGAATTGACCGGACACGCCGGTCCCGTAACTAACCAGACGCGCTGGTCAAGTCTGAGTCGCACTCCAACGAAACAGTGACCGGACGCGCTAGAGAACTGACTGGACGCCACAGTGCCCGCGTCCGGTTGGAGTCCAGTAAGCTCCCTGAACGACCGGACGCGTCCGATCGTGTGTGACCAGACGCGCACCACGTCCGATCGACCTTCGCCATGCACTGCTCCTCTGGGTGCCTGACCGGATGCGCCAGTCCCGCGAATGACCGGACGTGCCGGTTGCAAACCCTAGCTCGCGCGCCTAACTGTTGCGCTGTACTGACCGGACGCGTCCGGTCACACCGTGACCGCGTCCGGTGCAGCGTTCGGTCACCACTGTGACCTCCGTTCGCCTCCGTTTCTTTTCCGACTTCCGGCGTAGTGGAAAATAGGCAAATGTGCTAACACAACCAAGTGATCACGTCATGTGCGAGTGTGTTAGTATTTTTACAATCATTTATCAAGGCGTTATTAGTTCTATCCAAATGCATATGATCATGAAATGCACACCTAGAGGCACTTAGGAGTTCAATAGCCGTGTCATTCCCCTCTTTATAGTACGACTATCTATCCTATAATGTAACCACACCCACTAGGTGTCTTGGTTACTAAAACACAACCCTTAAGCATATACCTTTTCCTTGATCACGTAGGGTTACGTCCAAATCCAAGTGTGGCCATCATGATCACCATGTCCATCTTGCCACCAACCTTGGAATGTACTAATCCTCATATGCTACATACAACTTAGGCATAGGATTAGTACTTAGGCATTGTCACTAATTACCAACACCAAACATAGGACTTTCAATCTCCCCCTTGTTGGTAATTGGTGACAACCCTTTCACAAAGATGTTATGATAAAAATTTTATTGAACCCATGTCACATTGTCCAAGTATATTACCATATCTAAGAATTATGGACATGTGATCATGAATTCAAATTGATAGCAATGGCTCCCCCTACATGTATGCTATATGTTTGAATTTTGGAAGCATACATGTTTAGATAGGTAAATATAGGAGCATTGACTACCAATAGGTGCTAAGTGTTTTAGATTATAGACCTTTGAAGCGTGATACCATCGGAGTAGCGATAAACACCATCTTAGCACCTTATGTAGTTAGATACCACTTGGAAAAACACAAACAAAACTAGAAACCTCGTGAGATCAATATTATAAGCAAGGTTCTAGTACCACTTTGAAAAACATGAAGCAAGAAAAATCTAACTACTTCCTATTCATGCTAGTACTTCAATACACCATTCAATAGTATACTAGCAAAACATCACACAAGCAAAGTATCGGAGAAAAAGAAATGCATAACTATGCATCATACATATGAAGTGCACATGGAAATGCAACATTTATGTTTAAGAGCTTGCTCCCCCTACTTGTGTGCTCAAAATTTTAGTTGATCCCCTTCTTTTATCAATTCTCCCCTTTTAGAATCTATTTTCTCCCCCTTTGTGCTCTATCTTTGTGAACAACATTTTCTCCCCCTTTGGCACCAATGACCACAAGGGACCAATTTTAGATAGATTATCATGTTGAATTATGGGGTGAGGATCAAGTTTGTGATTCAACCTAGATTGCTTGCATAAATAAAATGCTTCGGTTTGATCCAAGGACAAGCTTCTTCACACCTCACTAGAAGGGTTATCATGCACCATGTTGAAGCAAATATTTAGACAAGTGATCTCGATTAAACACTTAGGATCACAAGCTACTTAAACAAGTTATATGCTACCACTAGATCATACAAGTCATGGAAACAATAGTGGCACCATATAAACTTCACAGTCATTTGTTTTTCATGAATGAGCCTAGAACATGTAAATTATGACTAGATGCACTAAACAAGTCCTTAGTATAGAATGTATGACATGTCAACCAATTGTACCTTGGGGCTCGAAGGAGAGGCATGTCATATCATGGAGGTGCATCAACTCATGTTGGAGAAGTCAAGTATGTTCAACTCATTCTTTAGCTTGTGAAATCTCTTCTCATCAAGTGGCTTGGTGAATAGATCGGCTAATTGATCTTCGGTGCCCACACTCTCAATAGCAATGTCACCCTTTTGTTGATGATCTCTAATGAAATGATGCCGAACATCAATATGCTTTGTTCTTTGATGTTGAATTGGATTGTTGGTTAGCTTGACGGCACTTTCATTGTCACATAGCAATGGCACATTCTTGAAATTGATTCCAAAATCCTTCAATGTTGCCTTCATCCACAAGATTTGTGCACAACAACTACCCGCGGCGATGTATTCGGCTTCGGCGGTAGATAGTGCAATACTATTTTGCTTCTTGGATGACCATGAGACAAGTGATCTTCCCAATAATTGACAAGTCCCGGAAGTGCTCTTTCTCTCCACTTTGTCACCGGCATAGTCAGAATCTGAATATCCAACTAGCTCAAAGCTTGCACCTTTGGGATACCACAATCCAACATCTTGTGTATGCTTCAAATATCTCAATATTCTGTTTGTTGCCTTCAAATGACTTTCTCTTGGTGAGGCTTGAAATCTTGCACACATGCATACACTAAACATCACATCGGGTCTTGATGCCGTCACATAGAGTAGGCTACCAATCATTGATCTATATAGTTTTTGATCCACCATGTTGCCACTCTTGTCACTATCCAAACTTCCACTACTACCCATTGGGGTTGTAATGCCCTTTGCATCTTCCATGCCAAACTTCTTGAGCATATCTTTGATGTACTTGGTTTGACTCACAAATGTTCCTTCCTTCATTTGTTTGATTTGAAGTCTAAGAAAAAAACTAAGTTCACCGATCATTGACATTTCAAATTCCTTTGCCATCATTTTTCCAAACTCATCACAATAATCTTGATTGGTTGAACCGAATAAGATATCATCAACATATATTTGCAACACAAACAAGTCTTTCCCAATCTTCTTGGTGAAAAGAGTAGTATCCACTTTGCCCATGACAAATCCTTTGGTTAGCAAGAAGTCCCTCAATCTTTCATACCATGCTCTTGGTGCTTGCTTCAATCCATACAAAGCTTTCCTTAACTTGAACACATGGTTGGGTTTCTTGTCATCTTCAAAACCGGGAGGTTGCTCAACATACACCTCCTCTTGAATGTACCCATTTAGAAATGCACTCTTCACATCCATTTGATATAACTTGATATTATGAGCACAAGCATAGGCAAGTAAGATCCTAATTGCTTCCAATCTTGCAACCGGGGCATAAGTTTCACCAAAGTCAAGACCCTCTATTTGTGTGTAACCTTGAGCCACTGGTCTTGCTTTGTTTCTTACTACTATTCCATCTTGATCTTGCTTGTTGCGAAAGACCCATCTTGTTCCAATGATATTGTGATCCTTAGGCCTCTCAACTAGTTCCCATACTTCATTTCTCTTAAAGTTGTTGAGCTCTTCATGCATTGCATTTACCCAATTCGGATCTCTCAATGCTTTATCAATGTTCTTGGGTTCTTCCATTGACACAAAAGAAGAGTGAGCACAAAATGATGCCAATCTTGATCTAGTTTGAACTCCCCTTTGTATGTCACCAATGATGGAATCCAATGGATGGTCTCTTGCAATGTTAGTTGGTTGAAGCACTTGGACTTGATTGCTTGGATGTTGATGTTGATCATGAGTTGGAGATGATGAACTAGACACTTGTTGATCTTGTTGTACTTGAGATGATGTACTAGCTTGGTTTTGCTTTAGAGAACCACTAGCTTGTGTAATTGGACTTTGGAGCACTTGATCTTTGTTGTCATCCACATCAATCACTTGCTTTGGCCTAATATCACCAATATCCATTTCTTTCATAGCATTGGTCAATTGAGTTCCTCTCATATCATCCAAGTTATTTTCCTCATCTTGAGAGCCATTTGTTTCATCAAACTCAACATCATGAACTTCCTCAAGTAAACCACTAGCCAAATTCCAAACTCTATAAGCTTTGCTAGTAGTGGAGTAACCAAGTAAGAATCTTTCATCACATTTCTTCTTAAACTTGCTCAATCTAGTGCCCTTCTTCAAGATGTAGCATTTGCAACCAAATACCCGAAAGTATGCAATGTTGGGCTTTCTTCCATTTAAGATCTCATATGGTGTCTTCTCTAGAAACATGTGGCAATAGAGGCGATTGCTATAGAAGCAAGCCGTGTTGATTGCTTCGGCCCAAAAAGAATGACTCACATTAAACCCATTCAACATTGATCTTGCCATATCAATTAGGGTTTTATTCTTCCTCTCAACTAGGCCATTAGATTGAGGTGTATACTTGGCCGAAAATTGATGTTTGATTCCAAGCTCATCACATAGCTCGTCAACTCTTGTGTTTCTAAACTCACTTCCATTGTCACTTCTCACTTTCTTGATTGTGGTCTCAAACTCATTTTGCACTCTCTTGATGAACTTCTTGAATATGTCAAATACATCACTCTTGTCCACAAGAAAGAATACCCATGTGTATATAGTGAAATCATCCACAATCACAAAGCCATACTTGTTGCCACCAATGCTTATGTATGTAGTTGGCCCAAATAGATCCATGTGCAACAACTCAAATGCCTTGGAAGTACTCATAATGCTCTTCAATGGATGAGTGTTGCCCACTTGCTTTTCGGCTTGACATGCACTACATAGCTTATCCTTCTCAAATGTGACATCCTTCAAGCCTCTAACTAAGTCATGCTTCACTAACTTGTTCAATTGCTTCATACCAACATGACCAAGTCTTCTATGCCATAACCAACCCATACTTGATTTTGTGAGCAAGCATGTTGAAAGTTGAGTGTCACTAGCATTGAAATCAACTAAGTATAGATTCTCATATCTAAAACCATTGAAGATCAAGTTGGAGCCATCAACACTCACTATCTCCACATCATCAACACCAAATATGCACTTGAATCCAAGATCACACAATTGAGCAACCGAGAGAAGATTGAAGTTCAACTTTTCAACTAAGAGCACATTGGAAATGCTATGATCATTTGAGATTGCAATCCTTCCAAGAGCCTTCACATCACCCTTGCTATTGTCACCAAATGTGATACTATCAATGCCACTATCATTTGATTTGAGAGAGTTGAACATTCTTGAATCACCGGTCATATGTTGAGAGCACCCACTATCAAGCACCCAATGCCTTCCTCCGGCCTTGTAATTTACCTACAAAACAAATTAATGTTTCTTAGGTACCCATACTTGCTTGGGTCCTTGGAGGTTAGTAACTAAGCTCTTTGGTACCCAAATGGCCTTCTTATTTGGACCCACAATTGGTGTACCAACAAACCTAGCATGCACACCTTTCTCATCCTTGGTAAGCACATAACAAGAATCAAAAGGAATGTAATCCATTTTAGCATGAAACTTGTTGTTGTTCTTGTTCATTTTATTGCAATTAATTTCTAGATGCCCAACTTGCTTACATCTTTTGCAATAACGACCATTGTTCTTCACAAAGCGAGGCTTTAGAGTAGCAAAGGCCGCCTTGCCCTTCTTGGGAGTATAGCCCAAACCCTCTTTGTTAAGAGAGAACCTTTGGCTACCCAAGCATTTTAGTAAGCGGGCATCCCCACCATAGGCATTGCCTAATGCGCGGGTGAGATCATCCACTTCTCTCTTGAGAGTCTTATTCTCAACCACAAGTGATGAATCAGTAGTAGTAGAGATAGAGTTGGTTATGGTGGATGATGATGAGCTACATGATGCATTAGTAGGACCAACAAATAAAGAATCATCAATAATATCACATGTTAGTCCAATATCACAAGTGACAATCACTTGCTCCTCCTTAGCTTCCTTCATGAGCTTCTCCAACTTGAGGTCCTTCTCCTTGATGAGCTCAAGTAGAGAGGAGTGGGCTTCCTTAAGCCTAGTGTGAGCAACTTCAAGGTCCTCGTGGTCTTCCTTTAGACACTCACGAGAGGCCTCTAGCTCATCAAAGGATTTCCTAAGAGCTTTGAGTTCTTGTTCAATTCCTTTGCACTCCTTACTCTTTTTGAGAGCAACAAGCTCCTCCATCAAGGCATCATTTTTATTGCTCTTGTCAATGAGCTCTTGCTCCAAGATTTTCCACTTCTTGGTTGTCCTCTTGTAGCCCTTGCTCATTTGATCTATTATGCCTAATAGATCATCCTTGGAGTAGTCCTCATCCTCCTCATCATCACTCCTATAATCATCACTAGCACAAGAGTCATTATCACTATCATCATATTTTACCTTGGTAGGCTTGGCCATAAGGCATGTCGATGTAGTGTAGAAGATGGATGACTTGTGGGAGAGGGTGATGCTTGCAATGGCTCGCTGAGTGGTCCTCTCATCATCACTAGAGCTTTCATCATCATCACTATCAGAGTTGTCACTATCCCAAGTGACCACATAACCACCACCCTTCTTCTTCTTGTTGATAGTGAAGCTCTTCTTCTCTTTCTTCTCCTTCTTGTCCTTCTTGTTCTTCATGAACCTCCCCATCTTGTGCACTAGGAGGGCCATGGTCTCATCATTGAATGGATCATCATCATCGCTCTCCACCTTGCTCTTGCCCTTAGAAGATGAAGCCTTGAATGCAATGGGCTTCTCTTGCTTGACCTTGGTCTCCTTCTTATCTTCTACCTCATCTTCATCATCATTGTATTGGGCATCGGTCATTATATCTCCAAGCACATCGGTTGGTTTGACCTTGTCCAATCCTTCTCTAAAGATCATTCTTCTTAAGGTGGCAAACTTCTTGGGTAAGCACATCAAGAACTTGTGTGAGAAGTCCTTGTCCTCAACCTTCTCTCCAAGCCCCTTGAGATCATTTACAATGACTTGGAGCCTATAGAACATCTCTGAGATAGATTCATCATCCTTCATCTTGAAAGTGGAGAACTTGTCCTTGAGCATATATAGCTTGGCACTTTTACCGTTGAAGTGCCTTCATATGTTTCTTCAAGCCTTATCCAAAGCTCATTTGCCTTTTCAAGATCTTTGATTTGCTCAAATACTTTGTCATCAATGGCACGATAGATTGTGTCAAGTGCCGCCGTGTTACATTGTTTATTGATGCGGTCATTTGGAGTAAGATTTTCTTCATCAAGAATGATGTATCCTTCTTTGGTCACATCCCAAACCTTCTCATGTATATTGCCTAGATATTGCTTCATCTTCCTTTTCCAATGATCAAAGGAAGAGACGCCATCAAAGAATGGAGGCTTGCCATTAACATGATTGAACATAACTTGAGCCATCTTGCACCGAGATTGTTAAGCCTTGCAAACGGTGACCACGGCTCTGATACCACTTGAAAGGTCTTGATGGCTAGAGGAGGGGTGAATAGCCTTTTTAAATTTTCTACAAAGACAAGCTAAACAAGTTTATCAATACAACAAATAGCAAGATGCGAGTTTTTCTTAGCCTACGGGGTGTTTGCAAGCCACCTATCCAATTCACAATTCTAGTTTATTGGCACTCAACTGCACAAGTTAAACCGAGAAGGTAACTACAACTACAACTAGCAAGCTACACAAAAGAGCTACTCTAGCAAAGCAAACTAGCTGGCAAAGATAACTAAGAAAGTAATGCGGAGTTGAGTTAGGAGGGTTTCACCGAGGGACGAAGTATTGAGCCAACCAATATGATCAACAATGAATACCAAAACAACCGAACACCGGGATCAAACAATCACAATATGAGAGTGATGACACGAAGATTTATCCCGAGGTTCACGTGCTTGCCGACACGCTAGTCCCTGTTCTGTCCCTCTTCACCACGTGGTTCGGTGGCTAATCGGTCTCACACCGAGCCTCTCAAAAGGCACCACAATTACCTACCAAGTGGCAAAATGTTGCAATGACACGAGCAATTTACTAATATTGCCTTTGGCGCTTCGCCGAGGTAGGCACAAACCCTTCACAATCACCGGAGGTGGCCAAGAACAATCACCAACTCTTGCCAATGCCTCCAAGCTGCTCTAAGCCGTCTAGGTGGTGGCAACCACCAAGAGAAACAAGAATCCTGCAGCAAATCAACTACCAAGTGCCAACTAGATGCTATCTCACAATGCAAATGCACTTGGATCACTCAATCTCACTTCGAATATGCAAAGAAGCAAGAGAGATGAGTGGGAGGAGAGTTGCTTAGCTCAAAGTGCTCACAAGTATGTCAAATGTGCAAGAGATGGAGCCTTGAGCCGGCCAACGAGTATTTATAGACGTACCCCTTCGAATAGAGCCGTTAGGAACGAGATTCAGCTGAAGTCGCGCTGACCGGACGCGCTGGTCCGATTGACCAGACGCGCCGATCGCGTAACAGCTCTTTCGTGAAGCACCGATCGGACGCGCTGGTCGCAACAACCGGACGCGCAGGAATCGACCGGATGCGCCGGTCCCGTAACTGACCAGACGCGCTGGTCAAGTCTGAGTCACGCTCCAACAAAACAGTGACCGGACGCGCTGGAGAACTGACCGGACGCCACAGTGCCCGCGTCCGGTTGGAGTCCAGTAAGCTCCCTGAACGACCGGACGCGTCCGATCGTGTGTGACCGGATGCGCACCACGTCCGATTGACCTTCGCCATGCACTGCTCCTCTGGGTGCCTAATCGGATGCGCCGGTCCCGCGAGTGACCGGACGCGCCGGTTGCAAACCCTAGCTCGTGCACCTGACTGTTGTGCTGTACTGACCGGACGCGTCCGGTCACACCGTGACCGCGTCTGGTGCAGCATCCGGTCACCACTGTGACCTCCGTTCGCCTCCGTTTCTTTTCCGACTTCCGGCGTAGTGGAAAATAGGCATTTCATTTCCTCGAAAACGCCTGAATGTGCTTACCGCTCAAACTCTCTCTACCGCTCAAACTCCACCGCCTTTGCAAATGTGCTAACACCACCAAGTGATCACGTCATGTGCGAGTGTGTTAGTATTTTTACAATCATTTATCGAGGCGTTATTAGTTCTATCCAAATGCATATGATCATGAAATGCACACCTAGAGGCACTTAGGAGTTCAATAGCCACGTCATTCCCCTCTTTATAGTACGGCTATCTATCCTATAATGTAACCACACCCAGTAGGTGTCTTGGTTACTAAAACACAACCCTTAAGCATATACCTTTGCCTTGATCATGTAGGGTTGCGTCCAAATCCAAGTGTGGCCATCATGATCACCATGTCCATCTTGCCACCAACCTTGGAATGTACTAATCCTCATATGCTACACACAACTTAGGCATTGTCACTAATTACCAACACCAAACATAGGACTTTCACCTGCCTGCTCACCTTGGGAGTGTTTTGGGGATTGGCTGCCCCGAGCATATGGGTAATCATGACTCACAGTGAAAGTGTACACCTCTATGAAGAGTTTATTAAACTGGTATACTAGCCGTGCTCACAGACACGAGCGGCCTTGGAGACATCTACATTAAAGATGATGATTCTTGTTTTGTTAAGATGCTCATTTACTTATCGATTATGCTTTATATTGATTATGTTACATTGATCATGAGTTTATGGGATCTATACTTGCTATGGTTGCGGAGTTCGACATGGACTCACTCTTGCTATTTTCCCCCACACCTCAGGAGAAGTTTAGACTTGTGATCAACTAGTCAGTTTGTTCCTGGAGTGAAGTCTACACCCGGTGTTTGGAGTTGTCTTTTCACTGTGTTGCTCTCTAAGGTATATTCTATAATATTGTGCTATGTTTATTAAGCATTTGTCTCTTGATTCTATAATTGTCTCACTTCGTTAAATCTGGGTGTGATGTGCATACCTCCACCTCTCTTGCGGGTTTGAGTTCTTTCTTCATTCCAACCTTGGTTGGATGCCATCTTCTCCATAAGAGTTGTGGCTTGATTGATTGTAAGTGATAAGAATGCTCCTCTAGCGGCAGCATCCATAGTCTCACGGGTGCTATTAGTAAGCCCGTGATAGAAGGTCTGCATAAGTAGCCAATTCTCCATTCCATGAGGAGGACATTCTAACATGTAGTCTTGAAAGCGCTCCCATGCTTCTGGGACTGACTCATCATGTTGCTGCTGAAAACTTGATATCTTCCCATGAAGAGCATTTGTCTTGCCTGTAACACCCCGGGTGTTATAGTTGGTAATTAATCTGCCATGTCATCATAATGCATCGCAAAGCATCCATGATTAGGTCAACCTTGTAATGCATCAACTAAAATGAGTTTACTTATCTAGATTGGATGTGCTTTTCAGTGGTGTGATCCGAACCGAAAACCCTAATTTCGAATGCCACCGCAAATACTTAGTTCATGCCCTGCGTAATTTGAGGTGTGTGGCTGTGTTGCACAATAGTGTCAAGTGTAGGGTATGAGCTCAAGTGCAACATATAAAATGAAGCTCCAAGTTTGAGTTTGGATTGGAATCTAAAAACTTGTCACGAGTTTTCCGATTCGAATTTAAATTCAAATTTGGGGAAATGTTAAAAGAATTTAAAAAGCTAAATTGGTCAACCAAGAGTGGCATTTGGTAAACCATGTCATGATGGTCCAAATGATGCCCTTGGGTGATGGTTTGATCATTAAGTAATCACTAATTAAAGTAGCAACAAATTCCAATTGAAAATTCCTCCGAAAACCCTGAATTCCAAAACCATGTTTTACCCCTTTTGAAATAATTCAAAATCTAAGACAAATTTGGGAAAAAGTTTAAAACCAAGTTTGTAGAACTTTTCAAGGGCTACAACTTTGGTGTTTTGAGTTTTCAAAGTTTTAGTGTAAAATGTGGAGCAATTTTGAAAATAAACAAATTTCAGATTTGACCCCTTTTTGTCCCCAAACTCAAATTTCAAAATGTAGGTAGAATTTGAAAATGTTTTGAACAGCAAAGTTGTAGGTCTTGTCTAGATGTACAACTTTGGTGTTTGGAGTTTTTGAAGTTTCAATATAAAATCCAAAGTAATTTTTAAATTACCAAATTTCCAAAATGTGTCCCCTTTTGAATTTAAACTCAAATTTCAAAATCCAATTAGAATTTGAAAAAGTGTTCAATACAAAACTTGTATATCTTGAAATTCTAAAGATTTTATATCTTGGGAATTTTTCAAGTTGTTACATGAATTTATGAGTAATTTGAGAAAACAGTTTGAAATTTCAAAATAAGGGGGTGAACTACAGTGGACGGCGAATCAGAGCAGGGCACCGCGCGGCATGGGCGCCGACTGACCGCCATGGCCTTCGGCCAGCTTCTAGGCGCGTCCTCGGCCGCCAGCGTTGGCTTCAGCGTGTTCGCGTCGTGCCACACGTCGTCTGGAGACCAGTTTCGTTGCCCTATATAAGGAGATCACCGTCACCGGCGTGCCTTTCTTTTTCTCCACTTCCAAAGCCACCGCAGCTCCGCCGCTCGCCGCTATCATCGTCAAGCCTCCTCCGGCCATGCAAACCGCACTAGCAAGACCGCTGAGCTCCCGTGCATCTCCCTGACCATTCACCTCTACCTCTACCGCCCGTATCGCGCGGATAGCCACCGTCTTCCTTGCGCCCGGTCGGACCTCACCTCCACTGCCGCCCTCACGTGGCCAGACCACTCCAGCCTCTCCCAGTCATCACCAAGAGCACCAACATGATCACTGTGAGCCACTGATGCTTTCTACGCCTTTAGTTTAATCGCTATTTGCTTGGAGACGCGTTTTCGCGGCTCACTGTCAGGCATGGTCCGCCACCGTCGTCGGTGAAGGGTCACCGGAGCTCGAGCCGAGCTAAGGATAGTGCCATGGACTCGTGAGAAGGTGTAGATCGTTGTGGTAGAGTTAGTTAGTCGACCGAGGTCTTGACCGCTGGTCGGCCACCGTGCGGGCAGAGCTGAGAGCGCGGGAGAGAGCGAGGGAGGCGAAGGTGAGGGATGACAGGCGGTGCCGGGCTGTCAGTGAGAGAGAGAGAAAGAGTCACGCGCGCGGGCGCGGCCGCTGCTGGGCCGCGGTGCTGGGCCACACGGGTGAACACGGGCGCGGGCGCGCGAGCGGGCCGCTCGGCTGGGCTGGACCAGAGAGAGAAGGAAGTCGGCCCGAGTTCGATTTTGTTTTCTTTTTCAAAATTATGAATAGTACTAATGTTTAATTATTTCATTAAAAATTTTGTAGAGCTCCAAAATTCATGAAAATTTTTGTGTGAGCTTCTCAATGTGTAAACTACCTAGGAAAAATGTTAAATGTTAAATTTGATTACATTGTGTAGTATATTTAATTAGTTCCAATAAAGATTAAATGCAACTTCTATGAATTTTAATAATTAAAGTATTAATCCAAAAATTATGAAATTCCTTGTGACACTGTTTTAGGTCATTCTTAATCCATAGAAAAAGTTTAAGCTTGTTTAGATAAAGTATGGTCAACTATTAATTATGCCCTAATTAATTAAATAGTAAATACATGTTAATTTGATAACTTTAAGTGTTGTGTGCCCTTTTGATTGCGTGATGTCCTTAAGTCACTAATCTTTGGTGATCTTTAGCACCTTAATTTAATGTTTGAGCTTGTTAGTAACTTACTTAGTGATAAAAGCTGATATCGCTGGAGTTATCGCTACTAGTTAGTAGGTTTACTGTTTTGCGACTGTACCGCGAAGGAAAGTTGTACTCAAGTCATAAACCATGGCATATCATCATCATGCATCATGTTTATCATCGAGCATCATGTTGAAGCATGTTATATACTCATGTAGTTCTCGCTTTCGAAGAAGTTGACGTTGCCGAGCAAGCCTCCGGAGAAGAGCTATCGTCGATAGGTTCCAGACCAGAAGTTGGAGTCCTCGAGTCTGCGTCAGTTGTCACGTCAGAGCAAGGCAAGCCTCGGTGCATTTAAACCCTACCTTGAGTTTTACAAATCTTTATTATTATTACTATAAATTACTGCATTAAGTAATTAGGAGTTGAGTGATAACCCAATTGCTGCATTATCATGCTTGATTATTGCGATATCACCCTTGATACCTGTTTTACTGAAAATGCGTAGTATGCTTCGCTATGCTTACTGAATTAAGCTTTTTAAATGAGTGTTTATGTAGCCATGACGGCATACTTAATGAATATTGAAATATGAGAATGAATTAGAAGATCGGGCGGGTGGTTTGGCCACTGCTAACATACATTGAGAAAGGAGTCTCAATGTAGTGTTTTCGCCTTGTCGGTTAAGGACCGTTCGTTGTATGGCCTACTTGTGTTTCGAGACTTTGCAACTAGCCTCATGCCTTGGGTAGGCCCAAAATGTTGGTGATTCCATTTCGAGAACATCTAACCTCGCACTGGGAGTGGAGAGAAGGCGGGAGTAGCGTGTACCTTCGGGGCTAGAATCAGGCCAAGTTCGAGGAGTACTGTACTCTCGGGTGGCGATGGACACGTTCTGGTTTTGGGAGATCTAAATGAGGGTTGATATATGCAAGATTCAGTTCTACATATATCGTGAGGTTATAGATCCCCAGCTGGATATAATCGGTTCGAATCGTCGTTTGCTCCTCGGTTATGGAGACTCGATCACCTGTCCTGCATCGTAGATAAGAACTAGAATTGAAAGAAAGAATGAGAAAGGTTTTGATGATAATTACTTTGATCTAGATTAGGATCACCTAGAATTGGTTAATGAACCATCAATGGTAAAAGTAAAATATTGAAAGTAAGGACTCACTTTAGTAAGCTTTTCTACAAAAGAAAATTTGATTCTTGAATACCCGTACCTTGATTACCTAAAGCTAGCATGCCCTTGGAGTCTGTTTCTTAGTTGGGTAAGTCTTGTTGAGTACTCTCGTACTTAGGGTTTGTTGAACCCCTTGTTGCAGGTGCGGTTCATGAACAAGTCTACTTTAAGCCTTGTTGCATGACCGTTGTGGCAGAAGAAAGTGATGACGAGTAGACTGTGTGGCCTTTGGGCAAGGCATCTCACTTGTGTGTTGTAATAAAGTTACTACCGATACTTCTCTACTACTGGTTTGTAATAATGCTACATAAGGTTTGAGATTTGGAAACTGGTTTGTAACCTTAAGTTATTGTAAGACTTCCGCTACTTTACTCTGTTGTATATTTTGAATAAACTATTGTAATATTGCAATACTCCTGTGATTGGATCCTGTTCGGAGGAAAGCAGGCCTTTTAAGTTATGAGGAACATAAGTACGGCTATCAGAGGTCATTATGACGATGACGGGTACATGTGGGCCATCATAATTAGGAGGTTCTGTGACAGCTGGTACCAGAGCATAATTACTAGAGTTATTGTAGTATTACTTTGCAAAACTTCAAAATGATTTGGGTCGAACAAACTTAATATTGATATTTTGGTCCAAATTGCTTTTGCTTATCTTAACCTATTCTATATAATTTCCTTAGCTCATATTTGAAAGCTTCGTAGTGAAGTATCATGTTATATTGCCTTATGTTACAAATGTATTGCATGTGTTACTTAACCTTTTCTATTAGATCGTAAGTACGATACATGCATCATGTTTAATTAACTTGCTTAAGTTACCTTCCCTTTTAAAGTGGTTTGGGTTAAGTAAAGTTCAATCCTATTCATGCTAACCTTCAGATCCCTCCCATATGTTCTCATCGTTCTAATTCTGTCCTGCTTTAGGATGGCACGTGTGAAGACGACTCCTCGCAAGAAAAGTGGTACGTAAGGAGTGCCACGTCATCAGTTGGCCACCAGAGGTGATGGAGCAAGCAGTAGCCGCAATCCGAACTCGGATTCATAATCAGAGGTTGCAAGGCTTACGTCAGGGGTAGAGCGACTAAAGCACAATATGCGTTTTTGGAAGCAGTTCCAGAACGAGTCTCTGGAAAAGGAGACAGAAGCCAGGGCTCATGTTCGAGAGTTAGAACTTTATGCGACACACCTGGAGTAGTACAACACAATTCTGCATGAGGAAGTCCATAGGCTACATGATCTGATGAATCCCAATCATCAGCCCCAGGTAGTAGAAGATGATGTCGGTGCCGTGCTTGTTCCTGGTGGAGAGGACAATGAGGAAGAGGATTCGGAAGAAAATGAACCCATGATGGAAAGTGGGGATGAGGCAAGTCATGTCACTGGTGCAAGTGCTCCAAAGGATGAGGATGGAGTGATAGTGATCAGCGATGATGATGAGGAGTGAAGTGTTGACATGGATGGTTATGTAACATAGTAGTCTTTCCTGTTTTCTAAGAACCTTAGTGGGTAGTTTCTTGCTTGCGAGCAAGTTTGTAATGAAATAATGTAAGATAAGTTTGATGTGTGTACTACTACTGTACTAACTACATTTTAATTCAATAAAGCGATGTAAATAAACATGGTTTGTGTACAATAGATGGACGGTACTGGAACTTCCATGGATGGGGATAATGCTTCGAATCCCCCACCATTCCCACCTACTTTGGCAGAAGCTATTGCCGAACTGGTTAATGCCACTACTCTGTTGGCTCAGAATCAAAATGAAAATCAGGGTCGTCGAGGCCGTAATAATGGAGGAGAAACCACTTATGTGGATTTCACCGATACCCGTCCACCGGAGTTTTCAAAGGCAGATTAGCCGCTAGAGGTGGATGACTAGCTCCAAACCATGGAGCAAAAGTTTGAACTTCTTCAGTGCATGGAGTACCAGAAACCCGTGTTTGTAGCATAGCAGCTCAAAGGTGCCGCAGGGGCGTGGTGGGCGAATCTGGTCGCCGCACGGCCTGCTGGCCACCGTGTCACTTGGCAAGAGTTTTGGGATGCTTTTAGAGCACACTATATCCCAGATGGTGTTATGGCCATGAAGTTAGAAGAGTTTCTCTCGCTGAAACAGGGGAACCAGATAGTTCTATAGTATGTGGGCAAATTCAATCATCTGTCCCAGTATGCAGCTGAGTATGTGAACACCGAAGCAAAGAAGAAGAGTTGTTTCATGAGGGGTTTGAGTACCAAGATCCAGGAAGCATTGGTCACATGCTATAATGCCACGTATCATGAGATAGTCAATGTGGCTATCGCGTCAGAAGAAAAGTCCCGCCTTCACAAAGAATCGAAGAAAAAGAAGCAAGTGTTGTCTAGCCCGTCTGGCGGCATTAAGAAGCGCCAGAAGTTTATTTACCACCCTCAGAACCATTTCCGCCCAACTTATCGTCCACCGCAATACCAAGCTCGGCCGTAGAGGTTTATTCGTCCTGCTACAACCAAGCAATATCCACAGCAGCCGAATGCCCCTGGTATTCGAAACCCGAGTCGAATAACCCATAACTTTCCCTGCTACAATTGTGGAAAGCCAGGCCACTTCTCCAAAGACTGCCCGTATCCAAGGCAGTATAACCCCAATTATCCCAGAGCTCCCGTACCACAACAGCAGCAGCCTCAAAGTAAGAATAACAATCTGAATGTCCAGAAGGGTAAGGGTGAGAAGAAGAAGACCAGACGTGTATTCTACACCCAAGCAAGTGCAATTCCAGAGGGAGAACCTGTTATGATGGGTATGTTCCCTGTTGCTAATCATCCAACAGTACTATTATTTGATTCTGGTGCATCGCATACATTCATAAATCACACCTTTGTTATAAAGCATGACATTCCAATTATGGGAACACAAGAAGATTTCTTTATTCAGTCGCCCGGGGGACGACTGTGTACTAAGGAGATGGTATGTGACGTACCTATAGAGTTGGGTGGGCATATATTCCCTACCTCAATGATAATATTACAGAAGCAGGATATAGATGTAATCCTAGGTATGAATTGGATGTACCAACGAGGAGCCATTATAGATGCACTGCACAGAACTATAAGGTTGAACTTGCCAGATAATAAATCTCATCTTCTTATCCAACTTCCTATTCCCAAGAGAACAGTTGAAAGGATATGTGCAACTTCAGTACAGGAGATTTGTGATATACCGGTAGTCTGTGAATTTCCAGATGTGTTTTCAGATGATCTACCAGGTTTGCCACCGGACATAGATGTAGAGTTTGTAATTGAGTTAAAACCTGGTACTGCCCCAATATCTAGGAGAGCTTACAGAATGCCACCAAATGAATTGGCTAAACTTAAGGATCAATTGCAAGAGTTACGTGACAAAGGTTTTATCAGACCCAGTTCATCACCATGGGGATGTCCGGCTCTTTTTGTCAAGAAGAAGGATCAGACTTTAAGGATGTGTGTTGACTATCGACCGTTGAATGAAGTAACCGTTAAGAACAAGTACCCGTTGCCTCGCATTGATCTACTCTTTGATCAGCTTGCGGGGGCAAAGGTATTTTCAAAGATCGATCTTCGATCGGGGTACCATCAAATCAAGATTCGACCTGAAGATATCCCAAAGACTGCATTCACTACCAGATATGGATTGTATGAGTATCTAGTTATGTCTTTTGGTCTCACCAATGCACCGGCACATTTCATGTATCTGATGAACTCAGTTTTCATGCCGGAACTTGACAAGTTTGTGGTTGTTTTTATTGATGATATTCTGGTATACTCCAAAAGTGAAGATGAGCATGCGGAGCACCTCAGAGTTGTTCTGACTCGTCTGAGAGATCATCAACTGTATGCCAAGTTCAGTAAGTGTGAGTTTTGGTTAAGAGAAGTACAATTCTTAGGACATGTGTTGTCAGCCGAAGGAGTAGCAGTAGATCCTGGTAAGGTGAAAGATATTTTGAATTGGAAACCACCAATCTCAGTTCATGAAGTCCAAAGTTTTCTAGGAATGGCGAGTTATTACCGTCGATTCATACCTGACTTTTCAAAGGTAGCCAAGCCAATCATGGAGTTGTTGAAGAATCAAACTAAGTTCATCTGGTCTCTAGAATGTGAGAAGGCTTTTAGAATTCTAAAGAAGTCACTGACAACTGCTCCAGTCTTAGCACAGCCAGATATAGAAAAGCCATTTTATGTGTACTGTGATGCCTCGGGTATTGGTGTTGGTTGTGTATTGATGCAAGAAGGCAGAGTTATTGCTTATGCCTCGAGACAGTTGAAGCGTCACGAAGAGCATTATCCAACTCATGATCTTGAATTAGCAGCTGTGGTTCATGCATTGAAAATCTGGCGTCATTACTTGTTAGGTAATACTTGCCTCATGTATACAGATCACAAGAGCTTAAAGTATATCTTTACTCAGGCAGAACTGAATATGAGGCAAAGAAGGTGGCTTGAGTTAATAAAGGACTATGATTTAGAAGTGCACTATCACCCTGGAAAAGCAAATGTTGTTGCTGATGCACTCAGTAGAAAGAATCATTGCAATTGTATGACTGTGAAGCCAATGGATTACAATTTGTGTTACGAATTGGAAAAATTGAATATTGAAATAGTCCAACAAGGTCAGTTAACTAATGTCACTATGGAATCAACAATCAAAGATCAGATTGTGTCTACTCAGAGAAAGAATTCTGGAATAGCTCACATCAAAGAAAAAGTTAGAACAGGTCAACAAATAGATTTCAGTATTGATGATGCAGATGTATTGTGGTTCAAGAATCGGCTAGTGGTCCCGAAGGTTCCAGAGTTACGTCAGCTCATTCTTGATGAAGCACATAGTACAAGGTTTCTATTCATCTAGGGAGTAATAAGATGTATCAGGATTTGAAACAGAGATTCTGGTGGACCAAAATGAAAATCGAGATTGCTAAGTATGTTGCCAAATGTGATACCTGTCGTAAAGTGAAGGTTGTACATCTGAAGCCGACAGGGGTGTTGCAACCATTGCCTATCCCATCTTGGAAGTGGGATGATATCGGCATGGATTTTATTACTGGTTTACCCACAACCTCAAGGGGGTTTGATTCAATTTGGGTCATTATAGATCGACTTACCAAGTTAGCACATTTTCTTCCAGTCAAAGTGAAACATTCTACTGTGACACTTGTGAAATTGTACTTTGAGCGGATTCTGAGTCTTCATGGGGTACCAAGGACCATTGTATCTGATAGAGGTCCACAATTCGTCTCCAAATTCTGGATGGAGTTACATAAGTCAATGGGTACCAAAGTTATACATAGCTCAGCCTATCATCCTCAGACTTCAGGACAGACTGAAAGAGTAAATCAAATTCTAGAAGATATGTTAAGATCTTGTGCTCTCACTTTTCATGATCAATGGGATGAATGTTTACCGTTAGCAGAATTCTCCTATAATAATAGTTATCAAGAGAGTATCAAAATGGCACCGTTTGAAGCACTGTATGGCCGCAGGTGCAGAACTCCTCCGAACTGGTCAGAACCAGGAGAAAGGTGGTTTTTCGGTGTTGATCTTGTGAAAGAAACTGAAGCAAAAGTTAGGCAGATCTAGAATAATTTGAAAGTGGCTCAGTCCCGACAAAAGAGCTATGCTGACAAAAGGCGTAGACCTTTGGTATTCAAAGTAGGAGATTATGTTTATTTGAAAGTGTCACCCATGAAGGGAGTTAACCGATTTGGAGTCAAAGGCAAACTCGCACCGCGTTATATTGGTCCATTTCAAATCATTCAGCAATGTGGAAAAGTGGCATATAGATTAAAGTTGCCTGAACAACTGTCAGCCGTGCACAATGTAGTTCATGTATCGCAATTGAAGAAGTGTCTTCAAGTGCCTGATCAAGCTATTGATGTTGATGGAGTTGAACTTGAGCCTGATTTTGTAACACCTCAGGTGTTTGACTTCCTTAAGTGCATTGCATTTCATGAGCATTAACATTAATCACCTCATTCATGAGTGGGAGCATCATTCATTTCATGCATGAGCTTTTAATATGGGAAACATGCTGTGGAAACATTGCCACATATGTTATATTTCATGTGAAGTAAGAAGTGAGTAGTGTGCAACACACACGTACCTTATGTGCAAATTCATTTGGAAACATGCTAACCACTTTAGTGTAACATAATTAGAGAGTGTTATGCAACACACTCATGCAACATGTGCAACATGAGCTTGCAACATTTGGGTGGAATATTGATTTGCTTGTTTCAAAGTGTGTGACACTAGGAATTTCGTGTAACCAATGTATAGAGTGGCTAATTAGGTCTCATAACACCTTAATTACATTTAGGGTAAGTAGTGGAGCAATGTTCATGTTGACCAAAATTACCAAATTGCCCTGCCAAATGTTGTTGACTAAGTGTGGACCCCTAGAGTGATCTGGTTTGACCAATTAAAAAGTCTAGCTTAGAGATCTTGCATGGAGGAGCAACCTTAAGCAAAGTTGTAGAGAATTTCATAAGGAACAAAAGTTCTAATATGGCCATCTCATGAAAATGATCAGGACATGCTCAAAAATGGCCCATAAGTCAGTATTAGAGGCTGTTTTGGGACTTAGCAATTTTGGCTAAGTGCGAAGCTGAAAACCGTTTCACTGTACCTCACTTTGGCAACTTGTAACTCACAAACTAGGCCGAACCAGTCCTTGAGCCAATTAACAAAGTTGTTGTCCACCCATAGCTCTACAACATTGTCAACATCACCATCACCTAGTTCTAAATGGTTTAGGAGATGTGGTGTCTTGAAAATAGGGTTTCAGTCGGTTTCACTGACTGAAAACACGTTTCAGTTTCCAAGTACACCACTTTGGAGCTTTGTAGTTTCAAATCCAAACCGAATCTGTTCTTGAGCTAATTAGCAAAGTTGTAGCCCTCACGAAGCCCTACAATTTTGATGTTATCACCTTCTCCTAACTCAAACCGGTTTTGGAGATAATCATCGTTGAACTTTCTCTGTCAGTCGGTCTTTGAGGCCACGATTGCAACACTGATTCAGTCATCAGTGGAGTGGCCGACCAGCCACAGACCGTCACTGCCGCGTGTCCCTCCACGTGCCGCGTGTGACCTAGCGTCGCGGCCAGCTGCTCAACGTGTAGAAGATGTCCCTGCTGCCTCGCCTAAACCGCCCAGCCATTTCCTTTCTTTCCCATGTGCAACCGAGGCGGAAAAACGCCGCTCCTCCTCACCACCACAACCGCCGACGTGTTCGACCGCCGTGTCATCACGGTCGAGTCCAATTCCCTCCGCTCGGAGCTTCCTCATCTAACCCGCAAGCCATCCCACCACCTGACCTAGCGAGCCGGGCTGTGGTAAGCAACTGGGGCCGTCTCCGCCATTGCCGCCATGGGCGACCTCCTTGCCGGAGAGGGGCGCTCCATGGCCGGGGTAGTTAGGACCCCTTCCAACCCCCTTTTTCAACCTCAATCGGTCCGCCTGGGCGTAGTGTAGCTCGTACCGAGCTTAGGTATGGCCGTGCGGCCTCACCAGCGACGGCACACCATCACCCGACCCTCACCGGCCGCCGCTCACGACGGCGAACCTCTCCCGCTCCAACCTAAGCTCTCCCACTTGCACAAATCGAAGCGCCACGGGACGGGGAACGCGTGGGTGGGTTCGATTTTGCGGGCGAGTTTCCCTTCGACGAGCTTGAGCTCGTCGGAGCTCGCGGTCGCCGTTCCCCTGTCCCTCTGTCACTGACCGTGGGACCCCGCCTGTTAGGTGCCACGCGCGAGAGGGATGGCCGAGCAGGCCACGCGTGCATCGCGGGCCGTGCACGGAGAAGTGGGCCGCGTGTGAGATCTGGGCCGTGCGGGCGTGTTGAGCCGGCCCAGTGCCCTTTTTGATTTGTTTGAAATTTCAGTTTCTTTATTATTTCACAGATTTGAATAATGTTTGTGATTTTCATATCTAGGGTTTGGTAGATCCAAAAATTGTGATTGAAATTTTGTTGGATTCCAAATAAAGTGTAGTTTCTAGGAAAAATATCAAATGCTTATGTGATGTATAGTTTCTAGGAGATTTAAATAGGTTTTTGAAATGTGTTTTAGTTTGCATGCAAACTTGTTTAAATCATATCTTGAGTTTTAGTGTTCCAAAAATTATGAAATTTGGTGGGTAGACTAATTTATACTTGCTCTAGCTCTGGTAAAAATTTGGGAAGTAGTGCTTAAGTACTTTTCAATTTATAATGCTATCTTGTTATTTTAGGAAATACTTAAATGAATTTTTGTAATTTTTCTACATGTGCAATGTTCATATAAATTTTTGGAGAATGTCTTGGTACCCTAGAGTGTCCAAGAAAATTAGGAAATCTGTTTTTTGACACTTTTTACTATGCTTTGTTATTTATACAAAAATCAGCCTTTTGGGCTTGTGAATTTTGTGTAGGAAGTTCCTGTGAATAAATTTAGTTCACATTTTTACAGTAGCCTCTATTTGGGTCAGAGAGTCTCCTGTAATTGTTGTAGAATTTTAGGAGGAGTTTACATATATGTTTAAAATTCCAATTAATTACTTAAGTAAATTAAGAAATGAGTTTAAATAAATATTTTAGGTGGGCCAACCTTACTTTCTGGTGTTTTTGTGACCTATGTGCACTTGTGGTAACATTAGTTTGGTCTTATGGGATGTTTGCCACATAAATAAATATTTAACCTTTGCAATTCTAGGTTTTCTGGACAGCTGGTAGTATTTCTAGGTTTGATCCTTGATAAAAGTGTTTTCTGGAAAGCTTGTAAATACGAAAGTTGTAGTAAACTTGGTAAATTAGCTTGTGTCAAAATTTGGGAACATTTGGCTTAGTAGTTTGGGAGTTATTGCTGTTTAAAGTGACAGTTCAGAATTGGCTACTCTCTGTTTAGAGAGAACAGATTCTGGAACTTTGGAATTTCGACATGGAAAACTTAGGAATTTAAGGTTGAGGTCTGAAAATGATTTGTAGTGCATTTCTTAAGATTTCTATATTGTCTTAGACCATAACTTTTGGAGTTAGGAATCTTCAGTTATGTTAGAATCCTTGAGCTGCTGTCCAGAATGTCTTACTGTGGTAACCTAAGTAATATTACTCTTGTATTGTTAGGTGCTAGGGCCTTAACCGAAGAAGAACATCTATATCTTAGGTTGGGTAGATTAGGTAAGTACTTCTCCACCGGAGAAGAGATTTGCACGTACTGATAAAGTAACTTGATTAGATTATTGTTTTTATTTCTAAAATGCATTTCATTCCGAGCATGTTGCACCTTTATGCATCCATGATATTTATTGTGCATTCATGCAATAGGTGTACCGGAGGGGGTAACTCTCCTCGAATTCGAGCCTGTGATTCCGGAGGAAGTCCAGGACCTGCCGGAGCAGCCAGAGGAAGCAACCGGCGACGAAGCTCCTGCCGAAGATCTACCAGCCCTCGACCTTTCTGAAAGGCAAGCCCCGGTGCATGCTGAACCCATCATTTTATAAATCTATCTTGAGTACTTTTAATTGTTTAATGCATTAAGTTGTAGGAGTTGTATGAAAACAATTGTTGCATTATACCTATCCTTGTCCAGATATCGTACTTAACCCTATATTAGGTTTAGGCACGTGTCAATGCTTAGCCCTGCTTAGTGCGGTAGAAGTCGGATGATTTCCGGTCATCCGCGAGATGTAGGAAGGAATCACGAGTGGCTTTATGGCTATCGTGGATGGAACCATGCCTTAAAATGAAATTGAGACTGGGCAGGAGTTCGATAGTACAGCCGCAAGACACTTCATGTCTTGGGTGTGGAGCTATGCCCGTCTGATTAGTTTAAGGACCGATTCGCTGTACGTCCTTGAGTCGTGTTGAACGCAGTCTAACACTTAGTTGGTCGGATAAGTCGTTCCGACCGCGAAGCCGAGTAATGTGATTCAGGGAATCGAATGGTAGGTTGCTTCTTGGAGGAGAGAAAGGATGTGCTTGGGGACATTGGCGTGAGACTAAAGGGGGTTAGAGTCCCTATCACCTGGCAGAGTGTCGCCCTTGGGGTCATGACATTATTCGGACCCGCGATTCCTGAATCATATGAAACGGTGGCCTGTGCGACCCTGGCAGGGGTCTGCACGGTGAGTGTTAGAAATACCCCTCTAGCTGGATAGGAATTCGATTCGAATCGCCGTCGCTCCCGGTTAGTGAGCACTTGACTTGAGCAGCGGCAACGTAGATCTCATTAAATGAACCGGTGATTAAGGGAATGATACAATGTTGCCACAATGATATACCTGCTATGGATATAATAATAATGTTGTTTGATTATACTCAAGTGAATGTGTTAGTACAGGTGCTAAGATAGATGACAGGTAAATGCTAAAAGAACTGCTAGTACAAGTTATAAGAGTTTCAATTACTTATGCCTTTATGCAAAATGTTATGTCAGCTAGCCTCTTGTGTAAGCCTTGCATAATCCTTGGTGTCATCTTATTTCTGGTTTTCGACGGGTAAGTCTAGCTGAGTACATTCCAGTACTCAGGGTTTATTCCCTCCTGTTGCAGATGATATGCTCTACCAAGGCTTCTGCAAAAATTGTCTCCACCCTGCGGGTGACGAAGACTAGATCACTAGGGCGTGATCATCTTTTATGTACTTTCCTGATGCTTTTGCGGGTTGTCGATCAACAAGACTAGCAGTAGTTAAACAACTGGTGTGTGTTTGCTTCCGCTACTTTTATAAACTTGGTTTGTAATAATTGCGACTCCGTGTGTGTAAACTTATTTTGGAACTACTTGCGAAATGTAACGTACGATGTTGTATGTTGAATGATGCGATCTTGGTTGTAAGCAAGTTGGTTTGAAATCCTTCGTGGTTTCAATTGACTACCGGGATTATATGGGCTCAAGTTCGAAAATTTGAGCGCTTCGGTGCTTGTTTTTGTACTTGTGCTCTTATAATTTGGTCGGTTCTGTTACAGATTTGACATATTCTGAGTATCCTATTCAAGTTTTGGATCAAAAGGATCGTGTTACCGGAAGTAGAATAGTTAAGTGGTACCGGATACAATGGAATCAACATTCAGAAGAGGAAGCCACATGGGAATCGGAAGATTATCTGTTGGAGAATTTCCCAAAGTTCTTTGCTTCTATCTAGGTTGCAATTTCTTCTTTAAATTGTAACCTGTCCTTTTCAAATTTTTATAATGTAGAGAACCCCCTACCTATTTTGTAGACAAGTTCTAAACGTGTTTGCTTGACACGTTTCCTTTTCTATTACTTAACTCAAGGCTTTAAATCTCGGGACGAGATTACTTTAAGGGGGAAGGGCTGTAACACCCCGGGTGTTATAGTTGCTAATTAATCTGCCATGTCATCATAATGCATCACAAAGCATCCATGATTAGGTCAACCTTGTTATGCATCAACTAAAACGAGTTTACTTATCTAGATTGGATGTGCTTTTCAGTGGTGTGATCCGAACCGAAAACCCTAATTTCGAATGCCACTGTAAATACTTAGTTCATGCCCTGCGTAATTTGAGGTGTGTGACTGTGTTGCACACTAGTGTCAATTGTAGGGTATGAGCTCAAGTGTAACACATAAAATGAAGCTCCAAGTTTGAGTTTGGATTGGAATCTAAAAACTTGTCACGAGTTTTTCGATTCGAATTTAAATTCAAATTTGGGGAAATGTTAAAAGAATTTAAAAAGCTAAATTGGTCAACCAAGAATGGCACTTGGTCAACCATGTCATGCTGGTCCAAATTGATGAGTACATCGCCACGCTGGACACACCGACGCTATGGTCTTCCTCAAGTTGCAATTCGTCCCCAACTCAGCTGCCACGTCACCCTCGGATTCAGCAGACACGTCGTCATTGTTTCGGTCATAACTCTCTCATACGACATCAAAACGGGGCGTTCTTGGATGCGTTGGAAAGGGGATGACGACGCCGTCGTTTTGGATCTAGTCCTAGCTCTAGAAGGTCCGTGGATCATTCTGTGTGACCATGGCAAGGTGCTGCATCACCTATTTGGGCCAACTTGGCCATGTATCGTGTCGGGCCTTAAGCCCAAGTTGTGGGCGCCCAACCCCTGGCCATCCTCAACCCTAGGTCGAGTCTTAGACTATAAACACAGCCGCCGCCACTGTTAGACAATTGGATTTTGTTTAGAGTTTAGTTTTCCATCGAGAAACTGAATCGTTCATTGTAACTGTGGTGACAAATCCTTTTACAGTGATCTAGGGCCCCTATTCTTGATCTCCTCCACTGTGTCGATTAGTCCTTTGAAACCGAGTTCTAGAACCCTCTATTGATATTCGCATCATTCATATTTGCAATTTTAGATTGTGTGTTTTACCTTCTTGCTTGTGTTCTTCGATTCGCTTGTAGGAAAAGCCTTCTTGGCGAGGTCAATCAAGTTGTGCTTGGTTGATAACCAATGGAGCAGTGGTGTAACAGTTGCAGGGTTCGAATCGTGTTTGATTTGAAGCCGGATCGCCAACGTTGAGATCTCCACAAATCGAACTTACCGGTTACCTCTCGGAAGATCGGGCCTGTATTTCATCAATTGGTATCAGAGATTTTAGGTTTACCGCGAGGTATATTCTTGTTAGATTCATATTTGTTCATTACCTAGAGTCCACAAAAAGCCCAAAAAGATTTTAATTTCCGCTGTCCTATCACCTTTTGTGTCTTTGCAATTTCGTTTCAGATTCGCGTTGTTGAGTTTGTGTCCGTGGTCGAGTCTTGTTGCTGGTTTAGGATTGTGTTCATGGTCGTAGTTCAATCGCCCGTTGCTGTGATTTTTGTTTTCTGCCGCTATCCCATCCACCGTTCCTAAACAACAAGTCGAAGCCACTACATTACTCGACTTGCCCCCGCTAACCGCCTTGTGTGACTTCTCGCCGCCGCGCAAACCCTAGATAGGTTGCAAGCCGCTCTTATTTTGCCTGCATCGCAGCCCTCCTCACATCATCAGACGCATACCTACTATCGTTGTTGGAGTCATAGGGATGATCTTGTGATCGGTGTTGGAGTTTAGGGACGTTCTGCCCTAACTGCCGCTTTCGTGTTGTGCCTCTAGTCAAAACATAACTTGAGATACCTTTGGTAAAACAGGCATAACTTTTCGCTCGTTTATCAGAAAAATCTGAAATTTTTACAGCAACTTCTTGACACCGTTTGGAGATACATTCGCCCTATTTGGTTTCATCAAAATTGCCAAAAAAATCAGGAAAATAAAGAAAAAAAATTGTTAAAGCTTTTGCACGCTATTCAGAGAATGTGCTGTTTTTCTGTAGACCACATCCCACATCAGTTGTAGGAGCCAATTTTTGTGGTTGTATCTTTTGTGATCCTTGTTCAGAGAAAAATATAAAAAAATAGTGAAAAAATAAAAAAGTTTGATTCCTACTAGTGCCTTTTGGGAAAATCAGGAAAAAAATTCAGGAAAAAGGAAAAATCCGGTTATTTGCTTGTTCTGTGCGTTCTTTCCATCATCCTTTGTTTTCACCTTGTTGCGCTACGTCTCGACACGTCTTAGCCAGCAGCTATGATTTGTACTTTGGATCTGGATTGAACAATCGCTAATATGCTTTCGTTAATTGCTAATCCTTGCTGTCATATTGTGTGCCTACCCATAGCTCCACATATTCTTCTGTCAGCACAGGTTCATCTTGCAACTATTACCCACGCTTAACAACAGATTGCTTTGCCACGTTGGTTTTGCTCTTGTTTGGCGTTGGTAAGAATATAAGCAAGACGGTGGTAAGCCACTTGTGATTTTGCATTCGACTTTCACTACCACCACCACTTGGTTCCTTTTAGTTGATAGGGATAATACTTTGGTGTTGTCTTTTTCTATCTTCTAACCATGGTAGGATCTCCGACGGACTTCAATGATTACGTGTCCAAGGGCGAGCTTACAACGTTCATGACTGAACAACGCAATCTTTTGACCGAGCTGACGCGCAATGTGAACAATCTGGTCACCCGCATTGAACAACTCGAGCAACACCCTCTACCTCATCGTGCTGATGATGACGATGCCGGTGATTTTGGTGATGACGATGCGGATGCTGACGGTTATGCCCGTCGCCACCTCAACTTCAACCGTCGCGGTATGGGAGGTAATAATCATGGTAATAACGATCCTTTTGCTAAAATTAAATTTAGCCTTCCTCCTTTTGCTGGTAATGTTGATCCAAAGGCTTATTTAGATTGGAAACTTGCTGTTCAACAAAAATTTGATTCTCATAATGTTCCTGCTGAGCATAGAGTTAGACTTGCTACTAGTGAGTTTACTAATTTTGCTTTATTCTGGTGGAGTGATCTTTGTAATGCTAATAATGCTGCTGTTGTGCCTCAAACTTGGAATGCTTTAAAGCAACGTATGAAATCTCGTTTTGTTCCTCCTTATTACCAACGTGATTTACGTTTGAAACTACAAACTTTAAAACAAGGTGATAAAGGAGTAGAAGCTTACTATCAAGAATTGCTTATTGGTTTAGCCCGTTGTGGTATAAATGAAGATGATAATGATGCTAGTGCTAGATTTTTTGGTGGTCTAAATTATGATATACATAACATACTTGATTACAAAGAATGGCGCAACTTTTCCCAATTGTATCATCTTGCTATTAAGGCAGAACGTGAAGTACATGGACGCAAACAACACCAGCCTTTCAGGTCTAACAATGGAAGGAATTTTCAGCAGCGTTCAACGCCGGATACACCCAAGATTCCTGTTGCATCACAGCCATCTACACCTCCATTGTCTTCCAGGGTAAGTCAATTGTCTAATGTGCAGAAGAAAGGTGCCACTCCAGGTGTTTCTACTAGCTCCTCCTCGTCCAACGCTAAAATCATTTGCCACTGATGCAAAGGCATGGGACATGTCATGAAGGATTGCCCCAGTCATCGTGCTTTCATTGCTACCGAGGATGGATATGTAAGTGCTAGTGATGTTGAAGATGATTTAGCCCTTGCTACTAACGTTGATGTAGATTCCACTGAGGGCGATCAAGACAAGGAGGCCATCATCATTGACTCTGTGGCTGCTACCACGGACTACCCTAGCCTTCTTGTGCAGCGTGTGTTGAGTACACGTGTGGGACATGAAGAAGAGATGAAGATCCAACGAAACAATTTGTTCCACATGTATTTTATTGTGCAGGGTTGTTGTGTTCTCACTATCATTGATAGTGGGAGTTGCAATAACTTGGTGAGTTCAGATTTGGTTGAGAAGCTTGGCTTGCCCACACGATAACATTCGTATCTGTATAAACTTCAATGGTTCAATAATAGTGTTAAGACTAAGGTAACTAAATCAGCACGCATTAGCTTTTTCACAGGTTCTTATCATGATACTGCTGATTTTGATGTTGTCCCTATGCAAGCTTGTTCCATTTTGTTAGGTCGTCCATGGGAATTTGATAATGATGCTTTACACCATGGTAGAACTAATACATACACTATCATACATAAGGACAAGATAATTACATTGCTGCCTTTGTCTCCTACGAATATTATTAAACATGCTAAAGAGATTAAAAATAAACCTCCAACTGACATTGCTAAAAATAATAGGAATAATGGGATTAGGTTAAAAGGAGGTACTTTTCTTGCTACAACTTCTGCTACTGCTGAGTTATGTGATAATCCTGATGCACCATGTTATACTATGTTTTGTCAACCTATTATGTCTGGTGCATTGCCTGCTGTCACTAACCTTTTGCAGGAGTTCGCTGATGATGGGATGAAGTCGAGGACGACTCCAATTCTAGGAGGAGGGGATGATGAGGACATCGCCAAGATGGAGTCGAGGATGACTCCAATTTAAGAAGGGGAGGATGATGAGGACATCGCCACGCTGGACACACCGACGCTATGGTCTTCCTCAAGTTGCAATTCGTCCCCAACTCAGCTGCCACGTCACCCTCGGATTCAGCAGACACGTCGTCATTGTTTCGGTCATAACTCTCTCATATGACATCGAAATGGGGCGTTCTTAGATGCGTTGGAAAGGGGATGACGACGCCGTCGTTTTGGATCTGGTCCCAGCTCCAGAAGGTCCGTGGATCATTCTGTGTGACCACGGCAAGGTGCTGCGTCACCTATTTGGGCCAACTTGGCCATGTATCATGTCGGGCCTTAAGCCCAAGTTGTGGGCGCCCAACCCCTGGTCGTCCTCAACCCTAGGTTGAGTCTTAGACTATAAACATAGCTGCCGCCGCTGTTAGACAATTGGGTTTTGTTTAGAGTTTAGTTTTCCATCGAGAAACTAAATCGTTCATTGTAACTGTGGTGACAAATCCTTTTACAGTGATCTAGGGCCCCTGTTCTTGATCTCCTCCACTATGTCGATTAGTCATTTGGAACCAAGTTCTAGAACCCTCTATTGATATTCGCATCATTCATATTTGCAATTTCAGATTGCGTGTTTTACCTTCTTGCTTGTGTTCTTCGATTCGCTTGCAGAAAAAGCCTTCTTGGGGAGGTCAATCAAGTTGTGCTTGGTTGATAACCAACGGAGCAGTGGTGTAATGGATGCAGGGTTCGAATCGTGTCTGATTTGAAGCTGGATCGCCAACGTCGAGATCTCCACAAATCGAACTTACCGGTTACCTCTCGGAAGATCAGGCCTGTATTTCATCACAAATGATGCCCTTGGGTGATGGTTTGATCATTAAGTAATCACTAATTAAAGTAGCAACAAATTCCAATCGAAAATTCCTCCGAAAACCCTAAATTCCAAAACCCTGTTTTACCCCTTTTGAAATAATTCAAAATCTAAGAAAAATTTAGGAAAAAGATTAAAACCAAGTTTGTAGAACTGTTCAAGGGCTACAACTTTGGTGTTTTGAGTTTTCAAAGTTTTAGTGTAAAATGTGGAGCAATTTTGAAAATAAACAAATTTCAGATTTGACCCCTTTTTGTCCCCAAACTCAAATTTCAAAATGTAGGCAGAATTTGAAAATGTTTTGAACAGAAAAGTTGTAGGTCTTGTCCAGATGTACAACTTTGGTGTTTGGAGTTTTTGAAGTTTCAATATAAAATCGAAAGTAATTTTTAAATTACCAAATTTCCAAAATGTGTCCCCTTTTGAATTTAAACTCAAATTTCAAAATCCATTTAGAATTTGAAAAAGTGTTCAATACAAAACTTGTAGATCTTGAAATTCTGAATATTTAATATATTGGGAATTTTTCAAGTTGTTACATGAATTTACGAGTAGTTTGAGAAAACAGTTTGAAATTTCAAAATAAGGGGGGGGAAACTACAGTGGACGGCGAATCAGAGCAGGGCACCGCGCGGCATGGGCGCCGGCCGACCTCCGTGGCCTTTGGCCAGCTTCTAGGCGCGTCCTCGGCCACCAGCGATGGCTTCAGCGTGTTCGCGTCGCGCCACACATCGTCTGGAGACCAGTTTCGTTGCCCTATATAAGGAGATCACTGTCACCGGCGTGCCTTTCTTTTTCTCCACTTCCACCGCCACCGCAGCTCCGCTGCTCGCCGCTGCCGTCGTCAAGCCTCCTTCGACCACGCAAACCATACCAGCAAGACCGCCTAGATCCCGTGCATCTCCCTGACCATTCACCTCTACCTCTACAGCCCGTATCGCGCGGATAGCCACCGTGTTCCTCGCGCCCGGTCAGACCTCACTGCCACCGCCACCCTCTCGTGGCCAGACCACTCCGGCCTCTCCTAGTCGTCACCAAGAGCACCATCATGATCACTATGAGCCACTGATGCTTTCTACACCTTTAGTTTAATCGCTACTTGCTTGGAGACGCGTTTTCGCGGCTCACCGTCAGCCATGGTCCGCCACCGTCGTCGGTGAAGGATCACCGGAGCTCGAGCCGAGCTGTAGGATAGTGCCATGGACTCGTGAGAAGGTGTAGATCGTTGTGGTAGAGTTAGTTAGTCGACCGAGGTCTTGACCACCGGCCGGCCACCATGCGGGCAGAGCTGAGAGCGCAGGAGAGAGCGAGGGAGGCGAAGGTGAGGGATGATAGGCGGGGTCGGGCTGTCAGTGAGAGAGGGATAAAGAGTCGCGCGCGCGGGCGCAGCCGCTGCTGGGCTGCGGTGCTGGGCCACACAGGCGAACATGGGCGCAGGCGCGCGAGCGGGCCGCTCAGCTGGGTTGGACTAGAGAGAGAAGGAAGTCGGCCCGAATTCGATTTTGTTTTTCTTTTTCAAAATTATGAATAGTACTGATGTTTAATTATTTCATTAAAAATTTTGTAGAGCTCCAAAATTCATGAAAATTTTTGTGTGAGCTTCTCAATGTGTAAACTACCTAGGAAAATGTTAAATGTTAAATTTGATTACTTTGTGTAGTATATTTAATTAGTTCCAATAAAGATTAAATGCAACTTCCATGAATTTTAATAATTAAAGTATTAATCCAAAAATTATGAAATTCCTTGTGACACTGTTTTAGGTCATTCTTAATCCATAGAAAAAGTTTAAGCTTGTTTAGATAAAGTATGATCAACTATTAATTATGCCCTAATTAATTAAATAGTAAATACATGTTAATTTGATAACTTTAAGTGTTGTGTGCCCTTTTGATTGAGTGATGTCCTTAGGTCACCAATCTTTGGTGATCTTTGGCACCTTAATTTCATGTTTGAGCTCATTAGTAACTTACTTAGTGATAAAAGCTGGTATCGCTGGAGTTATCGCTACTAGTTAGTAGGTTTACTGTTTTGCGACTGTACCGTGAAGGAAAGTTGTACTCAAGTCGTAAACCGTGGCATATCATCATCAAGCATCGTGTTTATCATCGAGCATCATGTTGAAGCATGTTATATACTCGTGTAGTTCCTGCTTTCGAAGAAGTTGACGTTGCCGAGCAAGCTTCCGGAGAAGAGCTATCGTCGGTAGGTTCCGGACCAGAAGTTGGAGTCCTCGAGTTTGCGTCAGTTGTCATGTCAGAGCAAGGCAAGCCCTGGTGCATTTAAATCCTACCTTGAGTTTTATAAATCTTTATTATTATTACTATAAATTACTGCATTAAGTAATTAGGAGTTGAGTGATAACCCAATTGCTGCATTATCATCCTTGATTATTGCGATATCACCCTTGATACCTGTTTTACTGAAAATTCATAGTATGCTTCGCTATGCTTACTGAATTAAGCTTTTAAAATGAGTGTTTATGTAGCCATGATGGCATACTTAATGAATATTGAAATATGAGAATGAATTAGAAGATCGGGCAGGTGGTTTGGCCACTGCTAACATACATTGAGAAAGGAGTCTCAGTGTAGTGTTTTCATCTTGTCGGTTAAGGACCGTTCATTGTATGACCCGCTTGTGTTTCGAGACTTTGCAACTAGCCTCATGCCTTGGGTAAGCCCAAAATGTTGGTGATTCCATTTCGAGAACGTCTAACCTCGCACTGGGAGTGGAGAGAAGGCAGGAGTAGCGTGTACCCTCGGGGCTAGAATCAGGCCGAGTTCGAGGAGTACTGTACTCTCGGGTGGCGATGGACACGTTCTGGTTTTGGGAGATCTGAATGAGGGTTGATATATGCAAGATTCGGTTCTATATATGTCGTGAGGTTAGGGATCCCTAGCTGGGTATAATCGGTTCGAATCGTCGTTTGCTCCTCGGTTATGGAGACTCGATCACCTGTCCTGCATCGTAGATAAGAACTAGAATTGAAAGAAAGAATGAGAAAGGTTTTGATGATAATTACTTTGATCTAGATTAGGATCACCTAGAATTGGTTAATGAACCATCAATGGTAAAAGTAAAATATTGAAAGTAAGGACTCACTTTAGTAAGCTTTTCTGCAAAAGAAAATTTGATTCTTGAATACCCGTACCATGATTCCCTAAAGCTAGCATGCCCTTGGAGTCTGTTTCTTAGTCGGGTAAGTCTTGTTGAGTACTCTCATACTCAGGGTTTGTTGAATCCCTTGTTGCAGGTGCGGTTCATGAACAAGTCTGCTTTGAGCCTTGTTGCATGACCGTTGTGGCAGAAGAAAGTGACGACGAGTAGACTATGTGGCCTTTGGGCAAGGCATCTCGCTTGTGTGTTGTAATAAAGTTACTACCGATACTTCTCTACTACTGGTTTGTAATAATGCTACATAAGGTTTGAGGTTTGGAAACTGATTTGTAACCTTAAGTTATTGTAAGACTTCCGCTACTTTACTCTGTTGTATATTTTGAATAAACTGTTGTAATATTGCAATACTCCTGTGATTGGATCCTGTTCGGAGGAAAGCAGACCTTTTAAGTTATGAGGAACATAAGTACCGCTGTTAGAGGTCATTATGACGATGATGGGTACATGTGGGCCATCATAATTAGGAGGTTCTGTGACATTGCCCATGGGAAAGAACTTCGCCAAGAAATTGGTGGAACAGAGTGCCCACGTAGTATTCTTCTCCTTATTTGCATAGAACCACTGCTTCGCTCTCCCCTAGAGTGAGAATGGAAAGAGGTGAAGTAGTATGGCATCTCTGGGGACATCCTTGATGGTGAAAGTGCTGCAGATCTCTAGGAAGTGTTAGAGATGAGCACTAGCATCTTCATGTGCCTTCTCACAAAACTAGCTAGGTTGCACCATGTTGATCAACACCGGCTTTAGCTCAAAGTTCTGCTCAACCTCTGCTGCAGGTCCAGTCCGAATGTTAGCTGTAGATGGAGCTGAGAACTCACGGAGTGACTTGTTTGCCATAGCATCGAACTCTGGTGTTAAGTTCCGAACTATACTTGGTTGGCCTTTCGAATCAGAGAGTGGAGCTTCAAGCTGAGATGATGATGATGTTTCTTCTTGAACTCTCTTTAGCTTGGCTCTTGCTCTTTTGAATAGCAATTCTGGATTATCGATGAAGTTATCTGGATGGCTAAACCTGCTCATACATTACCCTATATATAATATATAAAATAGATAAAAGACAAGGGTAAGGCTATATGAGTAGAGAAGAATGATGGTTTCTCGATCACATTAGTGGATGCAAGTGATGGCTCATTATCCTTTGGATAGCAATTCAACCTTCCCTGGCAACGGTGCCAAAAATGCTTGTTGACACCTCTAATGCCACCTAAGCTAGGTTATCATCCCTAGTATGAAACCAAAGGTGCTGGTATCGTTATTTATATTTTTACCACTAGGAAGGGATGCTAAGGATAATGAGCAATGAGCATCACTGCATATGCTAATGGAGAGCATAACCATGTCTTTATCTATCTTCTCATACAGGGTAAGTGTCACAAGATAAATAATATATGAATAATAACAAAGGATAACTAGTAAGCACATAGCCACATATAATGATAAACATCTCAATAGATTACTCTAGATATATAGCACTAGCAAGGATTAGGACGGACTATAAGGATAAATCCTGAGTTATTCTAACTATAAGGTCAAAGCATACGATGATTAGTGCAATTACACTTGGCAATCATAGCAAGAAAAGGTTATATCTACGTATAGTCATATTACTAAGGAAGATATAGAATATAGTCGTCACTTCCCTGTAATAGTTGTGCTCTGCCTGCCCTATACTTAGGAGGTGGACTACAATGGACTCAATAGGACTGTCACTCCCACGATCTACCACACGGTCCGGAATATAGGGTACAATCACAGGTAAATACGGTATAGGCACCACGCCTACATAATGTTTACCACTCACCCATGATATCAATGAGCAAACACTATATGATCCTATACTTAAATATAATTCTGATCGAACTATGCCAAGCATATAATCAAAGTAGACTAAGAACAATATAATTGAGAACATAATCAAATAGAGCAAAGTCATATCCAATATGATAGAATAGACTAAAGTCATATTCATACAAATGATGAACTAGATGAATAATATAAGAACAAATACAAAAGTAGGAGAGAATTACCAAGTATTCGCTTGAGAGATCCAGAAATCAAGCAATGCTTGGCTCCTTCTAGTTCTAATCCTATGTAGCTATGCTAAACTAGATATCTAATTGAGATGGTGGCTCTAGGGTTTCTCTGAATGGAATGACATGATTGAATTGAATGAATTAGTTAGGGTTTCGCCCAGGGCTAGGGGCCTTGCTTATATAGCCCTTTTGGAAGCACCACAACACTTGGATCAAACCGACGTTGATGAACGATTATTATTAATCCTCAAAGGCAGTGGATGCATGATCCATGAGGTTGGCCCTGACTGGCCACCTGGGTAGGGCGGGCGCCCAGGCCTAGGGGCGGCCGCCCAGGTCATCTGACATGTGGGCCCTCCCCTCCGGGGGAAGATCTTCTCGAGTCTTCTAGAGTATTCTTTTTCATAGTATGGTCGGTTTGTATCTATATAAATCTGACATGTGGACCTCCTTTGGTTCTTTCCTGATAACCCCCTGCAGAAATAGATATTCACCAAAACTAGTGGAATTCTCTCATGCTATGTTGACGGTTAAAAATGATACTTATCTACTGTCAACAGAGGGCCAGGCCCAGTTGCACGTCAAGGCTTGTGTTTTTGTCTTTTATTTGGATTAACGGAGGCGCGCATATACAACCACCTCTATAAATCATGATTCATCGTTACTATGTCTGAAAAAAATATCACTGTGGCAGTGAATGAAACAACCTAACTAGCAAAACATGCACCTAAATTTTATCTATAGTATTTATAATTATCTACCAAGAAGCTCCCTTTCCCATGGCAACGGATGTGACACGAGAGTGAAGGGTGGCAGCGCGGCGTGATTGAGGGTGTGGTGTGCGGATCTCCCCACCACAGCCATGTGGATGCAAAGCGAGGAGGTGGCAGGCCCGGTGTGGATGCGTCCCCTCCTGTGTCCGATTTGCTCTGGTGGAACGACTGGAGGGGAGAAGAGGAGGTCATGGCGGCACATGGGCCGCCCCTTTCCCACAGCAGAGTGCGCATCCTAGTTGACTCTGGTGTTGGCACTCCTCCCACTTCTTGCTCCAATGGAGGCACACATAATATATCCCGCTCCGGTGATAGATCTAGTGAGGAGGAGTCTCGATATGGGCAGTGCAGAGTTCAAGTTGGAAGCATGGATGGCTATTGGGTTCATCGTCATGGGCTTTTGTCATCTCATGGACGCCAATGACGAGGACAAGGCCGGTGTTGGTGGCCTTGGCGGTATCAGTGGTCTCGCGGACGAGTATGGGCTCTTCGATGGTGGCCTCTGTAGAATCACTGGGCTTGGTGGCACCGGTGGGCATCAGCGGCATTGTGTGCTTGCGGGGCTTGGCAGCATTATTTGTTTTTAAATTCATGAACATAGGCGGGCAGTATGTACTATCTGTGGAAAGTAGCATTTCAGAGGGCTCATCGTACAGACGGATTGTTGTGTCGTCTCAAAAAAACCTTATGCCTGTCTCTCTGTAAACCAGTTGTGTACTAGTGTTGTTCTCTTTGTTAGTTGTTTGATCTTATATGTATGATGTGATGGTATTATATATGGTTTATAACTCTAATGGGTATTTAAATATTCCTTTGCAACTATATTTGTGGATGCTAATTATAAGTAAACGAGTTGTAGTTAGTTTCAAATTAGATTATTCTAGTTCTAGTTAAGTTACTAATCGCTGTAGATTAGAATGTGTTTGGATGATGCTTTGGTTAGACTCGATATCCATGTCAAGTCTTAGTTTCGATGTAAATAAACCATGGAATATTCTATGGGAAAAAACTACAACTAGAAACTGTGTGCTTGCAATATATACAAGAACTATGTTCTTATGGGAGTCCATACATGTACGCCACTTGAACAATGTCATTGGCCTCTAGGACACACAAAGTTAGGCCAGAGTTTCGTGGCTCTCGCACAAAATTTAAAATGGCGTACATAGAAATATCGAGCAGGGATATATATAGCACATAAGTCTTTGTACTTTAGCCACTTCAGCATGACCTGTTTCTAAGACTGTCTTATTGAAACTGTAAATGATATTTTTTACATATATAATAGCATGAGATCATGTGACCAAATTTGAATCGCAAATCTGGACACAAACCAAATAAAATCATAAAAAATGAACGCAACTGAGTATTTATGTGAATACTTTGCATCATCAGCTTATATTAATTAGTTGTGGTTGTCAGCCCAGAACTGAGCCTGGAGCCAGTCCACAGTCTTCTTCTCCACTTGAAATGCCTTGGCTAGGACATCATCAGATATCGGTGGCTTCGATCCGAAAACAGCATTGGCAATGGTAATCGCACCAGGGTTCTGGCTGCTAAGTGCAGCAAGTGCAACTGCAGGCTTGTCAGGGCGAGGGTTGAACTGGAAGTGGATGAGTCCCTCTGGGAATACGAACACATCGCCCTTATTGAGAGTCTTGGTGAATAACTTGTTAACGTTGTTTTGGTTCGATGTCACGAACCCAACATAGAGTGTGCCCTCCAACACAGTTAGGATCTCAGTAGCACGGGGATGCGTGTGAGGAGGGTTCTCTCCTAGTGGGGCATAGTCAATCCTTGCCAAGGAGATCCCAAGGGTGTTGAGGCCAGGAATCCGCATGACATTGATCAATGTGACGTTAGACCCAACCTTGCTAACTGTCGTGTCCCTTGGCCTGTCGAGGTTTGCTGCTAGGAAGAAGTCGTCTGCCTTGACATCCTTTGTGTCTTTGCAAACAAAGCCATTGACACGCACTGCATTGTGGAGGAAAAATTATAGAAGATATGTGAGAGACATAATAAGATGTTGCGTATATACTCGAGTACCTGTAACAATGATTTGTGGAAATACAAATAAACCATATATAACTGATCATCCTTTAGTTATTTGAATGTGCATACCATGAGAATCCTTGTCAGCTACACAGAAATCCTGCAGAGGGCTTGGATCAGAAGCAATGACTTGCCATGAGAGCAGTGCAAGAAGAGTGGTGAGAACAAGGAAGGTCGTGGAAGAGGCCATTTGGTTTAGCCCTGGTGCTAGCTGAATGTGTTTGTGCAGTCGATGCTTTGGTGGAGAGGGTGTGGGCGTGTATATATATATGTGTGTAGTAGCAGCAGAAATGTTAGGTGAGGATGCGAACAAGTCAAGGAGTAGAGCAACATGGCTGGATTGACACGGTACCTATCAGGGTTAGCATGCTCTGACCATCAGCAGTTGTCTATTTGAAGCAATATACACATATATGTTGGCGTAACTAACCTGACGAGGTCATGCCTGGGACTAAGAAACTGTTTTTTCTTTTTTTTTGGTATTTGTTTATGATATTTTCGGTTAGACAACATCAGCTTCTTCTTCCTTTTTCGGGGAAGACAGCATCAGATTTTGGGAGCCAACTTCATTAAAAGCCAGCAGTATGAATGGTATGAAACGAATCAAATGAGTTATTATCGAATCCGTCCAGCTTTAATAACTTACTATTGTGAGTTTAGTTTACTTGCCAAAGACCTTATCCAACAAAATTAACAGTCACAGAACCAGTCAGCAACAATGTCTTATTGTCATGCATGACGTGCAGGCCATAATCATCTATCCCAGACCATGCGTGGTAGTAGATATTGATCTACTCAAAACCGTGTGTTGACCAAATCAAAATTGTTGCTTTCACGGGAGGCACTACACCCTGAGACAAATTCAGTAGAGCAACCCGGCCCAGCTCATTGACCGCTTCAGAATCTCAACTGCTCTATATATATGCATGTACCCCCTGCATGGACAACCCACCAGCTCGCTATAGTAGATTCATACACAAGACAAAGCATCAGCTCTATAGAAGGGATCGAAATCCTTTCTCGGTAGACAGAAATGGCGTCCTCCAACTTCTATCGTCTCAGCGTTCTTCTCATCATGATCGCTTCTGGCGCTCGGGCTATGGATCCAAGTCCCCTCCAGGACTTCTGCGTTGCAGACAAAGATTCGCCTGGTATGTACTCATGAGTTCATCAGTCTAATGACATGTATCACACATTGGGTTGTATTACAACAAAGGCAAAATGAAAATTGCACAAGTTATTAAGTGGTACTGAAGGCACGTGAAACGAGTTTGATTAGCTTTCTAACACATGTATGTCACTTCATTGATGCTGCAGTACGTGTGAATGGGTTGCCCTGCAAGGATGTTAAGGATGTGAAGGTTGACGACTTCTTCCTGGCAGCCGACCTTGACAAGCCAAGGGATACGACGATGAGCAAGGTCAAGTCAAATGTCACGTTGATCAATGTGATGAAGCTGGCCGGTCTAAACACCTTGGGCATCTCCATGGCTAGGATTGACTATGGTCCTCAAGGACAGAACCCACCACATACTCATCCCCGTGCCACTGAGATCTTAACAGTTATTGAAGGTTCACTCTATGTTGGTTTTGTCACGTCTAACCCGGACAACAAATTTTTTAGTAAGCTGCTCAACAAGGGTGACGTTTTTGTGTTCCCACAAGGCCTAATCCACTTTCAGTTCAATCCAAGTCATGACAAGCCAGCGGTTGCCATCGCCGCTCTCAGCAGCCAGAACCCTAGTGCCATTACCATTTCTAATGCAGTATTTGGATCAAAACCACCGATCGCGGATGACGTTCTTGCCAAGGCGTTTCAGGTGGACAAGAAGGTTGTGGACTGGCTACAAGCTCAGTTTTGGGAGGACAACCACAACTAAGTGACGCATTCTATTGTTATAGTTTTTCGTACCGATGAAATAATTAACAACGACATTGGTTTGATTTGTTTGTATGATGTAGAAAACTACTGTATACCTATTGTCATATGGATTCTGTAAAATGCCAGATGACCCCAGTCATAAACTTTAAATCATATATTGATTGTAGTTCTTTCTTTCATTGAGATGCAATGGCTTCCAACTAATATTTCATCTAGACACCATGATTAAATCATATCATGATCAAGATACCTAGAGTTAAAATAAACTGGCACGAAAATATGGCATCGATGCCTGTGTCCATGGACCATCCAACTCCTCTATTACCATCCTACTCCTCACAACATCCTGACTCCCATCAAGCATTTGGATTCCATCGTCACCGAGCCTTGACTAGGTCGTGTCATCATCGGGAGTAACAGGAGCGCCTTTGCCTCCGCTAGGCACCTAGGCTCCAGACCATCTCCGGCCACGCTCTAGCCTTTGCTTACCCAGTCGCTCCTTGCTAGACTCTGGTCGTGGCTGTTGCCTGCTGGCTGCAGGCTCGCCGTCTTGGCCAGGGCCCTAGGGTGGGCGGCAGCCACGGACGGTAGATCTGAGTGACACGGGTGTGGCGTGCGCCCGTGCATCAGCTGGCCCACAGATGCCGCCGCACCCTATCTGTCTCACTCTCCCCTCTGTCTCACAAATGGGCAGTTCCCCTCCATCTCCTCCCTCACCTCTCTCTCTCTCTCTCTCTCTCTCTCTCCCCTGCCTCTCCCTTATAGCCGGCGGTAGTGGAGGGATCTCGAGCGTGTGCGGGGGTGCCCGAGTGTGTCTGACACCTGGAGTGTGTGCAATATGTGGTTGTTCCCGAGCATGTGTGGCGGCGCACTCATGCAGTTCTGCAAGGAGGCGGTAGGCCGAGGTAACCTCCACCAGCGGCCATGCCCGGATGCGACCCCGCGACAGAAGCATGACTACTAGTAAGATCATTCTCCCTTTCCCTATATTTCCATCCACTACTCTCTCCCTCTCTTAACTTCTCAAACTCTCAAGGATTCACATGCGCCATGGGGTAGATGGTGACGATGGTGGCTGTGTAAATCTGGCAGCGGTGATAATGTCGGTTAGATCCCACACCCAGATCTCCCTTCTCTCTACTCGTTCTTTCTCCAATCCTTCTCACTTCTCGTAGATCTACGCGAGCCACTGTGAGGATGGCAGCGCCAACTATGCAGATCTGGCGACGGCATCCTCATTGATGGGGTGGCACTGGCGTGCTACAACCCAAATCGAGGGCCAGGCCCAGTTCGACGTCAAGGCTTGTGTTTTTGTTTTTTATTTGGACTAACGGAGGCGCGCATATACAATCACCTCTATAAATCATGATTCATCGTTACTGTCTCTGAAAAAACATCACTGTGGCAGTGAATGAAACAACCTAACTAGCAAAACATGCACCTAAATGGCAACGGATGTGACACGAGAATGAAGGGTGGCAGCACGGCGCGATTGAGGGTGTGGAGTGCAGATCTCCCCACCACAACCATGTGGATGCAAAGCGAGGAGGTGGTAGGCCCGGTGTGGATGCGTCCCCTCCTGTGTCCGATTTGCTCTGGTGGAACGACTGGAGGGGAGAAGAGGAGGTCATGGCGGCACATGGGCCACCCCTTTCCCACAGCAGAGTGCGTGTCCTAGTTGACTCTGGTGTTGGCACTCCTCCCACTTCTTGCTCCAATGGAGGCACGCAAAACAGATCCCGCTCCGGTGACAGATCTAGTGTGGAGGAGTCTCGATTTGGGCAGTGCAGAGTTCAAGTTGGAAGCATGGATGGCTATTGGGTTCATCGTCATGGGCTTTTGTCATCTCATGGATGCCAATGATGAGGACAAGGCCGGTATCGTTATTTATATTTTTACCACTGGGAAGGGATACTAATGATAATAAGCAATGAGCATCACTACATATGCTAATGGAGAGCATAACCATGTCTTTATCTATCTTCTCATATAGGGTATGTGTCACAAGATAAATAATATATGAATAATAACAAAGGAAAACTAGTAAGCACATAGCCACATATAATGATAAACATCTCAATAGATTATTCTAGATATATAGCACTAGCATGGATTTGGACATACTATAAGGATAAATCATAAGTTATTCTAACTATACGGTCAAAGCATATGATGATTAGTGCAATTACACTTGGCAATCATAGCAAGAAAAGGTTATATCTATGCATAGTGATATTACTAAGGAAGATATAGAACATAGCCGCCACTTCCCTGTAATAGTTGTGCTCTGCCTGCCCTATACTCGGGAGGTGGACTACAAAGGACTCAACAGGACTGTCACTCCCGTGATCTACCACACGGTCCGAAATATATGGTACAATCACAGGTAAATACGGTATAGGCACCACACCTACACAATGTTTACCACTCACCCATGATATCAATGAGCAAATGCTATACGATCCTATACTTAAATATGATTCTGATTGAACTATGCTAAGCATATAATCAAAGTACACTAAGAACAATATAATTGAGAACATAATCAAATAGAGCAAAGTCATATCCAAGATGATAGAATAGACTAAAGTCATATTCATACAAATGATGAACTAGATGAATAATATAAGAACAAATACAAAAGTAGGAGAGAATTACAAAGTATTATCTTGATAGATCCGGAAATCAAGCAATGCTTGGCTCCTTCTAGTTCTAATTCTATGTAGCTATGCTAAACTAGAGATCTAATTGAGATGGTGGCTCTAGGGCTTCTCTGAATGGAATGAGATGAATGAATTGAATGAATTAGTCAGGGTTTCTCCTGGGGCTAGGGGCCTTGCTTATATAGCCCTTTAGGAAGCACCACAGCCTTGGATCAAACCGACCTTAATGAACGATTATTATTGATCCTCAAAGACGGTAGAGGCATGATCCATGAGGTTGGCCCTGATTGGCCACCTGGGTGGGGCAGACGCCTAGGCCTAGGGGCGGCCGCCCAGGTCATCTGGCCTATGGGCCCTCCCCTCCGGGGGAAGATCTTCTTGAGTCTTCTAGAGTATTCTTTTTCATAGTATGGTCGACTTCTCTCTATATAAATCTGACATGTGGACCTCCTTTGGTTCTTTCCTGATAACCCCCTGCAGAAATAGATATTCACCAAAACTAGTGGAATTATGTTAGTGTAACCCCTATATCTAGATAGTATTTATATTTAGATCATTTCTCATGCTTTGTTGACGGTTAAAAATGATACTTATCTACCATCAACAGACTCCCCAAAGCTTACCTTTTGCTCGTCCCTGAGCAAAGATAGACTCAATGATGGATTAGGAGTTGCTACAATAATTTCACACCTTACAGGTACACATGTGTTCAAACAAGAACTCTCCTCCGGATTAGAGTGAACTATTCTGATGAAAAACTCACTCATATTACCTTCCACCATGGGGCTTGTAGCTATCACTTGGGTTTTAAGCAGTTGAAAGACAGAACGGTTAAGTCAAGCGCCATGTTTCAAGCTCTTTGATCAACTATTATTCCAGAGTTTTGCAAGATTTTCAAAATAAAACTCAGAGATTCCTATGTCTGACCCTTCCAAGTCTCTCCTTTGCGGTATTTCTGGATCCTCTCCAAGGCATTTATGGTGTATGCCTTTTCTCTCCTCTCAAAATATGTGGTATTTTTGGTAGCATAGTAACATTATGCCTTCTCTCTCTCACCCTACTTCTAAAAGGCTTATGTGGAGCTCATAGGTGGGGAGACAGCGAAACATATATTGCATAATCAAAACTATGGATCTAAAGGAATGAGTCATAAAGTCAAATCAAGATATGCATGTCTTGGGCTACATGGTAGATGGTGGTAAATGGTAGATGGAGTAGAAGTGGTTATAAGGGGTAAAGGGATGATGATGGTGAATACTTAGCTCCTTCGGGAAATTTTCTCATATACCTCTCTTAGAAAACTTGAAGAATTTGAGAATAACTTGGGCTTCCTAAATCTGTCTTTTTATTTCTGAGTGGGACATTTGTCCTCTTTTTTTCTTTTCTTTTTTTTCTTTCTTTTTTTATGACAGAATACCCAAGCTTCTTTTGGAACACAATAACAAGAGGTAGCATAACTAGATATTTGGAGCTTTATTGGCTAGCAAGGGATAAAATTGATGATAGGAATATTTTTGCATTTCACTCCCAATGTAAGAGTAGAACCATTTTCTAGGTGGATCTGAATGAGATATATGTGGATTCATACTTCCAGGGTAGAAGCAGAATATATGGGTGGATGTATATGGATGGATATGGATGCATACTTCCAGGGTAGAAGCAGCATGTATAGGTAGAGTGTATAGGTGGATCTCGATTTTAACCGCATGACCAGTTCCTAAGGATCAACACAGCCTGACCATACTCAATACTCACAAATAGTAAATATGAATGTAACGCTTTCTAATCTACAAGCATATATATGGCTGTGGTAGGAATTTAAACTCTCGTCATACAGGAACTCATCATGTAGCAAGTTAATTTTCAAAAGATAAATTCTCCAGAACTCTAGTATCTCTAGGAACATGATAGACAGCAGCTCAAAACCTTCCTATATCATATCTGTCAACTACCTACACTTAGATCAAGCATTTACTACCCACAAGTTCAGGTTTAGGGCAAATCTTAAATCAAAATCATTGTATCCAAAAACACGGGAGAGTTCAAGGCTGAAAACTAGGTACTTGAAAGGAATTACGGTAGAGCAACTATTCATTATTTCTATATAAGAGTTTATTCTAGGGGTTTACTTAGCAAGATGAAACTTAGCATACTCTCCTATATTTATTTATCAAACTTAAAGATTATACAGAAAACATATATATGTATATAAGAAACATTTATTTGGGTTTCTATAAGTTAGGCATCTTTTTTATTTTATTTCATATATCAAAGTAAAAGTAAATAGGTAGATAAGAAAATACTTAGCTGGATAGATGGAAGATGCTCTCCCCCAAGCTGAATGTTGACATAGTCTTGCTTGACGAAACTGGTAGACAATGAAGGTGTACTTTCCCTCATCGGAGTCCTTATGATGATGATTGTTGAGACAACACTCCGACAGGGAACAAATTGTCCTTTTTTGTCTGTTTGCTTTTCTTGATCCTTCAAATTCTATGAAGCTCAAATAGACAACAAAGCTTGTGGAACTTGATTGAGTGTTAGTGATAAACCTCTAAGCCTTGAGTGTCTAGAACCTCTTAACAGATGTATCTTTCAAGCAGGATCTCTTGTACTATATTTTTATGTTTTTATATTTTTATACAATGCAAGGAATAAAATGATGAATGCTTCTTTATTTTATTTTTATGCCACCACAACAAGTAGACTTATGGGTTTTATGCCACAAATTTATTTGTATGGGGTTTAGCAATTTTATAATGCAATGCAAGACATATTTATTTTCTTTTCTATGCAAAAGTAAAGTGACTAAACATGTAATGAAGGAAAGTAAATATGATGCGGAAAATTAAATGCAGAACTAAAGAGAGAAATATTGATAACTACCAAGTTACCTCTTGGCGTGGCGTTCGGTGATTTGGGTCCGCCGAACAGAACCTCTTATTCGCTCTAATCATTCTGGGGTACCTCGGATGGATCGAGTGGTGCTTCTGATTGTGCAGAGTCTGACATTGAATTATTCTTTACTTTCCATATCTATTTTGTTGATGAGGTTGACTTTTAGGAGGAAGCTTGCTCTTCTGTCTTATCTTCTTTGTTCTCCACAGTGACTGGTTTACTTTCTGTTGGGGATACAATTTCTCTCTCAGGAGATGTATTGTCTTGAAGAAATCGATCTTCGTATCTTGATACTTCTCCTTGATAGTCAGCCCATCCATCCTTGGGGATCTGATTCTTTTGGGTGCGGTTACGACGCCTTCTTCTGGTTCTGTTCTTCTTGGGTTCTTCATCAACTATATAATTATTGTTGAAATAGCGATGTACCTTCTCTGAGGGGAATTGGAAATGTACTTCTCCTGTTGAAATATAGATGATGGCCTTGGTGGTGCTTAGGAATGGTCTCCCTAGGATGATTGGTGGATCGTACTCATCCTCTCCCATGTTGATGACTAAGAAGTCAGTCAGGATGAAGTGGTCATCAATTTGTATGGGGACGTTCTTAGCTATTCCATCCATGAAGCGAAATGATTGGTCCGCCATCTGCAGCTATGCATAGGTTGGGTCTAAAGGCATAGTACCATATAGATATTCATAAGTTACCTTGGCCATTATATTGATGCCCGATCCAGTGTCACAGACAGCCTTCTGAAAGGAGCTTCTATTGATTGTGCATTCAATGGTTGGGACAGCCGGGTCGTCTCTCTTGAGCAGATATGGGGACTTGAGCTGATGATCATGCTCTCTATGGACTGCAGTGATCACTCTCGTTGACTCCATCTATTGTGGCTTCCTATTCTTGTTCTTGTTCTTTTTCCTTTGATTGTTCTTCTTCCTTGGCTCATAGGAATGTTGAGGGTGTGCAGGGAATTGCAATACTCTGTCCTTGAAGAAGATGGTCTCTCTCTTGCCTTTGATGTTGAAGCAGATTTTGGCAGTGTTGGCGTACATGATAGCTCCAGCGGTGTTCAAGAACAGTCATCCTAATATGATGGGCGGCTTCTCATCACCACCTGTCTCTATTACTACAAAGTCTGCAGGAACATACGAGCTGTCCACTCGTATACATGTCTTCTAGAATTCCCTTGGTGTAGCAATGTGACTGGTCTGCAAGCTATAAGCACATGGTTGTGTACAATAAAGGATAATTAAACACCAGTTTGTTGACGCTTGCACCGAAGTCACAGATAGCTTCATTAAAGTTCACGTTTCCAATGGAGATCAGGATGACAGGTCTTCCTGGATCACCTTTCTTAGTCGGTAGAGTCTCGTCGTTCCATCCTTTGGAGATAGGGTCACTCCAATAACTTCCTACATTAAATATGTCTACAAGATTTATAGTTTCTAGATCTTTCGGTTGTCCCGAAATTTTACCTTGGTTAGCAGGAACAATATTGGCAAGCTGTTGCAACTAAGACTCTAACATCTTATTGAAACTAAGCTGATTCTTAATGGTAGTGGAAAAATTATCCATTCTATTATTAATTGTTTCTAGCATTTTATCATTGGATGCTAATTTCTTAGACAGGCTATCCATTAACTTTCCTTGATTAAGCACTAACTCTCTCAGAGGGGGTTGATTGAAAGAATTATTACCTTGATAATTACCTGGGTAGTTACCTGAGTAGTTAGGCCTTTGCTGCTGATTCCAACCTTGATTTTGTGGAGGACGGTAGTAGTTGTTGTTATTATTGTTGAGGTAGTTCACATCCTCTTGTAGCTCTGGCAATTGCTTCCTGAATGCCCAGTGTCTCCACACTCTTCATAAGTCATGCGGGAATCATGAATGTGCATGACTTCCTTCTTCTCTCCAACTCTCTCATCGAGCCTCTTCATAAGCAGGTCCATCTTGACAGACAACATGTCTACCACCTTCAGCTGGTGCATACCTCCACCTCTCTTGCAGGTTTGAGTTCTTTCTTCGTTCCAACCTTGGTTGGATGCCATCTTTTCCACAAGAGTTGTGGCTTTATTGATTGTAAGTGATAAGAATGCTCCTCTAGCGGTAGCATCCATAGTCTCACAGGTGCTATTAGTAAGCCCGTGTTAGAAGGTCTGCATAAGTAGCCAATTCTCCATTCTATGAGGACATTCTAAGATGTAGTCTTGAAAGCGCTCCCATGCTTCTGGGACTGACTCATCATGTTGCTGCTGAAAACTTGATATCTTCCCACGAAGAGCATTTGTCTTGCCCATGGGAAAGAACTTTGCCAAGAAATTGGTGGAACAGAGTGCCCACGTAGTATTCTTCTCCTTATTTGCATAGAACCACTGCTTTGCTCTCCCCAAGAGTGAGAATGGAAAGAGGCGAAGTAGTATGGCTTCTCTAGGGACATCCTTGATGGTGAAAGTGCTGCAGATCTCTAGGAAGTGTTAGAGATGAGCACTAGCATCTTCATGTGCCTTCTCACAAAACTGGCTAGCTTGCACCATGTTGATCAATGCCGGCTTTAGCTCAAAGTTCTGCTCAATCTCCGCTGCAGGTCCAGTCCGAATGTTAGCTGTAGTTGGAGCTGAGAACTCACAGAGTGACTTGTTTGCCATAGCATCGAACTCTGGTATTAAGTTTTGAACTATACTTGGTTGGCCTTCCGAATCAGAGAGGGGAGCTTCAAGCTGAGATGATGATGTTTCTGCTTGAACTCTCTTTAGCTTGGCTCTTGCTCTTCTGAATAGCAATTCTGGATTATCGATGAAGTTATCTAGACGACTAAACCTGCTCATACATTAACCTGTATATAATATATAAAATAGACAAAAGACAAGGGTAAGGCTATATGAGTAGAGAAGGATGATGGTTTCTCGATCACATTAGTGGATACAAGTGATGGCTCATTATCCTTTGGATAGCAATTCAACCTTCCCCGGCAATGGCGCAAAAAATGCTTGTTGACACCTCTAATGCCACCTAAGCTAGGTTGTCATCCCCAGTATGAAACCAAAGGTGCTAGAACTAAAATATGCAAATGCTCCTATGAAATAAATATGAAATCCACAAGTGCATAGATAATACCGATGTAGCATTTTAACTGGGAGTAATCCAGGTATCGTTATTTATATTTTTACCACTAGGAAGGGATGCGAAGGTTAATGAGCAATGAGCATCACTGCATATGCTAATGGAGAGCATAACCATGTCTTTATCTATCTTCTCATACAGGGTAAGTGTCACAAGATAAATAATATATGAATAATAACAAAGGATAACTGGTAAGCAAATAGCCACATATAATGATAAACATCTCAATAGATTACTCTAGATATATAGCACTAGCAAGGATTAGGACGAACTATAAGGATAAATCCTAAGTTATTCTAACTATAAGGTCAAAGCATACGATGATTAGTGCAATTACACTTGGCAATCATAACAAGAAAAGGTTATATCTACGCATAGTAATATTACTAAGGAAGATATAGAACATAGTCGTCACTTCCCTGTAATAGTTGTGCTCTGCCTGCCCTATACTCGGGAGGTAGACTACAAAGGACTCAATAGGACTGTCACTCCCGCGATCTACCACACGGTCCGGAATATAGGGTACAATCGCAGGTAAATACGGTATAGGCACCATGCCTACACAATGTTTACCACTCACCCATGATATTAATGAGCAAGCGCTATACGATCCTATAGTTAAATATAATTCTGATCGAACTATGCCAAGCATATAATCAAAGTAGACTAAGAACAATATAATTGAGAACATAATCAAATAGAGCAAAGTCATATCCAATATAATAGAATAAACTAAAGTCATATTCATACAAATGATGAACTAGATGAATAATATAAGAACAAATACAAAAGTAGGAGAGAATTACCAAGTATTCTCTTGAGAGATCCGGAAATCAAGCAATGCTTGGCTCCTTCTAGTTCTAATCATATGTAGCTATGCTATACTAGAGATCTAATTGAGATGGTGGCTCTAGGGCTTCTCTGAATGGAATGAGATGATTTAATTGAATGAATTAGTTAGGGTTTCTCCTGGGGCTAGGAGCCTTGCTTATATAGCCCTTTAGGAAGCACCTCAGCCCTTGGATCAAACCGACCTTGTTGAACGATTATTATTGATCCTCAAAAGCGGTAGCCACCTAGGTAGGGCGGGCGCCCAGGCCTAGGGGCGGCCGCCCAGGTCATCTGGCCTGTGGGCCCTCCCCTCCGGGGGAAGATCTTCTCGAGTCTTCTAGAGTATTCTTTTTCATAGTATGGTCGGTTTGTCTCTATATAAATCTGACATGTGGACCTCCTTTGGTTCTTTCCTGATAACCCCCTGTAGAAATAGATATTCACCAAAACTAGTGGAATTCTCTCATGCTATGTTGACGGTTAAAAATGATACTTATCTACTGTCAACAGAAGGCCAGGCCCAGTTCCACGTCAAGGCTTGTGTTTTTGTCTTTTATTTGGATTAACGGAGGCGTGCATATACAATCACCTCTATAAATCATGATTCATCGTTACTATGTCTGAAAAAAATATCACTGTGGTAGTGAATGAAACAACCTAACTAGCAAAACATGCACCTAAATTTTATCTATAGTATTTATAATTATCTACCAAGAAGCTCCCTTTCCCATGGCAATGGATGTGACAAGAGAGTGAAGGGTGGCAGCGCGGCACGATTGAGGGTGTGGTGTGCGGATCTCCCCACCACAGCCATGTGGATGCAAAGCGAGGAGGTGGCAGGCCCGGTGTGGATGCGTCCCCTCCTGTGTCTGATTTGCTCTGGTGGAACGACTGGAGGGGAGAAGAGGAGGTCATGGCGGCACATGGGCCACCCCTTTCCCACAGCAGAGTGCGCGTCCTAGTTGACTCTGGTGTTGGCACTCCTCCCACTTCTTGCTCCAATGGAGGCACGCATAATAGATCCCGCTCCGGTGATAGATCTAGTGAGGAGGAGTATCGATATGGGCAGTGCAGAGTTCAAGTTGGAAGCATGGATGGCTATTGGGTTCATCGTCATGGGCTTTTGTCATCTCATGGACGCCAATGACGAGGACAAGGCCGGTGTTGGTGGCCTTGGCGGTATCAGTGGTCTCGCGGACGAGTATGGGCTCTTCGATGGTGGCCTCTGTAGAATCACTGGGCTTGGTGGCACCGGTGGGCATCAGCGGCATTGTGTGCTTGCGGGGCTTGGCAGCATTATTTGTTTTTAAATTCATGAACATAGGCGGGCAGTATGTACTATCTGTGGAAAGTAGCATTTCAGAGGGCTCATCGTACAGACGGATTGTTGTGTCGTCTCAAAAAAACCTTATGCCTGTCTCTCTGTAAACCAGTTGTGTACTAGTGTTGTTCTCTTTGTTAGTTGTTTGATCTTATATGTATGATTTGATGGTATTATATATGGTTTATAACTCTAATGGGTATTTAAATATTCCTTTGCAACTATATTTGTGGATGCTAATTATAAGTAAACGAGTTGTAGTTAGTTTCAAATTAGATTATTCTAGTTCTAGTTAAGTTACTAATCGCTGTAGATTAGAATGTGTTTGGATGATGCTTTGGTTAGACTCGATATCCATGTCAAGTTTTAGTTTCGATGTAAATAAACCATGGAATATTCTATGGGAAAAAACTACAACTAGAAACTGTGTGCTTGCAATATATACAAGAACTATGTTCTTATGGGAGTCCATACATGTACGCCACTTGAACAATGTCATTGGCCTCTAGGACACACAAAGTTAGGCCAGAGTTTCGTGGCTCTCGCACAAAATTTAAAATGGCGTACATAGAAATATCGAGCAGGGATATATATAGCACATACGTCTTTGTACTTTAGCCACTTCAGCATGACCTGTTTCTAAGACTGTCTTATTGAAACTGTAAATGATATTTTTTACATATATAATAGCATGAGATCATGTGACCAAATTTGAATCGCAAATCTGGACACAAACCAAATAAAATCATAAAAAATGAACGCAACTGAGTATTTATGTGAATACTTTGCATCATCAGCTTATATTAATTAGTTGTGGTTGTCAGCCCAGAACTGAGCCTGGAGCCAGTCCACAGTCTTCTTCTCCACTTGAAATGCCTTGGCTAGGACATCATCAGATATCGGTGGCTTCGATCCGAAAACAGCATTGGCAATGGTAATCGCACCAGGGTTCTGGCTGCTAAGTGCAGCAAGTGCAACTGCAGGCTTGTCAGGGCGAGGGTTGAACTGGAAGTGGATGAGTCCCTCTGGGAATACGAACACATCGCCCTTATTGAGAGTCTTGGTGAATAACTTGTTAACGTTGTTTTGGTTCGATGTCACGAACCCAACATAGAGTGTGCCCTCCAACACAGTTAGGATCTCAGTAGCACGGGGATGCGTGTGAGGAGGGTTCTCTCCTAGTGGGGCATAGTCAATCCTTGCCAAGGAGATCCCAAGGGTGTTGAGGCCAGGAATCCGCATGACATTGATCAATGTGACGTTAGACCCAACCTTGCTAACTGTCGTGTCCCTTGGCCTGTCGAGGTTTGCTGCTAGGAAGAAGTCGTCTGCCTTGACATCCTTTGTGTCTTTGCAAACAAAGCCATTGACACGCACTGCATTGTGGAGGAAAAATTATAGAAGATATGTGAGAGACATAATACGATGTTGCGTATATACTCGAGTACCTGTAACAATGATTTGTGGAAATACAAATAAACCATATATAACTGATCATCCTTTAGTTATTTGAATGTGCATACCATGAGAATCCTTGTCAGCTACACAGAAATCCTGCAGAGGGCTTGGATCAGAAGCAATGACTTGCCATGAGAGCAGTGCAAGAAGAGTGGTGAGAACAAGGAAGGTCGTGGAAGAGGCCATTTGGTTTAGCCCTGGTGCTAGCTGAATGTGTTTGTGCAGTCGATGCTTTGGTGGAGAGGGTGTGGGCGTGTATATATATATGTGTGTAGTAGCAGCAGAAATGTTAGGTGAGGATGCGAACAAGTCAAGGAGTAGAGCAACATGGCTGGATTGACACGGTACCTATCAGGGTTAGCATGCTCTGACCATCAGCAGTTGTCTATTTGAAGCAATATACACATATATGTTGGCGTAACTAACCTGACGAGGTCATGCCTGGGACTAAGAAACTGTTTTTTCTTTTTTTTTGGTATTTGTTTATGATATTTTCGGTTAGACAACATCAGCTTCTTCTTCCTTTTTCGGGGAAGACAGCATCAGATTTTGGGAGCCAACTTCATTAAAAGCCAGCAGTATGAATGGTATGAAACGAATCAAATGAGTTATTATCGAATCCGTCCAGCTTTAATAACTTACTATTGTGAGTTTAGTTTACTTGCCAAAGACCTTATCCAACAAAATTAACAGTCACAGAACCAGTCAGCAACAATGTCTTATTGTCATGCATGACGTGCAGGCCATAATCATCTATCCCAGACCAAGCGTGGTAGTAGATATTGATCTACTCAAAACCGTGTGTTGACCAAATCAAAATTGTTGCTTTCACGGGAGGCACTACACCCTGAGACAAATTCAGTAGAGCAACCCGGCCCAGCTCATTGACCGCTTCAGAATCTCAACTGCTCTATATATATGCATGTACCCCCTGCATGGACAACCCACCAGCTCGCTATAGTAGATTCATACACAAGACAAAGCATCAGCTCTATAGAAGGGATCAAAATCCTTTCTCGGTAGACAGAAATGGCGTCCTCCAACTTCTATCGTCTCAGCGTTCTTCTCATCATGATCGCTTCTGGCGCTCGGGCTATGGATCCAAGTCCCCTCCAGGACTTCTGCGTTGCAGACAAAGATTCGCCTGGTATGTACTCATGAGTTCATCAGTCTAATGACATGTATCACACATTGGGTTGTATTACAACAAAGGCAAAATGAAAATTGCACAAGTTATTAAGTGGTACTGAAGGCACGTGAAACGAGTTTGATTAGCTTTCTAACACATGTATGTCACTTCATTGATGCTGCAGTACGTGTGAATGGGTTGCCCTGCAAGGATGTTAAGGATGTGAAGGTTGACGACTTCTTCCTGGCAGCCGACCTTGACAAGCCAAGGGATACGACGATGAGCAAGGTCAAGTCAAATGTCACGTTGATCAATGTGATGAAGCTGGCCGGTCTAAGCACCTTGGGCATCTCCATGGCTAGGATTGACTATGCTCCTCAAGGACAGAACCCACCACATACTCATCCCCGTGCCACTGAGATCTTAACAGTTATTGAAGGTTCACTCTATGTTGGTTTTGTCACGTCTAACCCGGACAACAAATTTTTTAGTAAGCTGCTCAACAAGGGTGACGTTTTTGTGTTCCCACAAGGCCTAATCCACTTTCAGTTCAATCCAAGTCATGACAAGCCAGCGGTTGCCATCGCCGCTCTCAGCAGCCAGAACCCTGGTGCCATTACCATTTCTAATGCAGTATTTGGATCAAAACCACCGATCGCGGATGACGTTCTTGCCAAGGCGTTTCTGGTGGACAAGAAGGTTGTGGACTGGCTACAAGCTCAGTTTTGGGAGGACAACCACAACTAAGTGACGCATTCTATTGTTATGGTTTTTCGTACCGATGAAATAATTAACAACGACATTGGTTTGATTTGTTTGTATGATGTAGAAAACTACTGTATACCTATTGTCATATGGATTCTGTAAAATGCCAGATGACCCCAGTCATAAACTTTAAATCATATATTGATTGTAGTTCTTTCTTTCATTGAGATGCAATGGCTTCCAACTAATATTTCATCTAGACACCATGATTAAATCATATCATGATCAAGATACCGAGAGTTAAAATAAACTGGCACGAAAATATGGCATCGATGCCTGTGTCCATGGACCATCCAACTCCTCCATTACCATCCTACTCCTCACAACATCCTGACTCCCATCAAGCATCTGGATTCCATCATCACCGAGCCTTGACTCGGTCGTGTCATCATCGGGAGTAACAGGAGCGCCTTTGCCTCCGCTAGGCACCTAGGCGCCAGACCATCTCCGGCCACGCTCTAGCCTTTGCTTACCCAGTCGCTCCTTGCTAGACTCTGGTCGTGGCTGCTGCCTGCTGGCTGTAGGCTCACCGTCTTGGCCAGGGTCCTAGGGTGGGCGGCAGCCACGGACGGTAGATCTGAGTGACACGGGTGTGGCGTGCGCCCGTGCATCAGTTGGCCCACAGATGCTGCCGCACCCTATCTGTCTCACTCTCCCCTCTGTCTCACAAATGGGCAGTTCCCCTCCATCTCCTCCCTCACCTCTCTCTCTCTCGCCCCTGCCTCTCCCTTATAGCTAGCGGCAGTGGAGGGATCTCGAGCGTGTGCGGTGGTGCCCGAGTGTGTCTGACACCTGGAGTGTGTGCAACATGTGGTTGTTCCCGAGCATGTGTGGCGGCGCACTCATGCAGTTCTGCAAGGAGGCGGTAGGCCGAGGTAACCTCCACCAGCGGCCATGCCCGGATGCGACCCCGCGACAGAAGCATGACTACTAGTAAGATCCTTCTCCATTTCCCTATATTTCCATCCACTACTCTCTCCCTCTCTTAACTTCTCTCACTCTCAAGGATTCACATGCGCCATGGGGTAGATGGTGACGATGGTGGCTGTGTAAATCTGGCAGCGGTGATAATGTCGGTGAGATCCCACACCCAGATCTCCCTTCTCTCTACTCGTTCTTTCTCCAATCCTTCTCACTTCTCGTAGATCTACGCGAGCCACTATGAGGATGGCAGCGACAACTATGCAGATCTGGCGACGGCATCCGCATTGATGGGGTGGCTGTGGCGTGCTACAACCCAAATCGAGGGCCAGGCCCCGTTGGACGTCAAGGCTTGTGTTTTTGTCTTTTATTTGGACTAACGGAGGCGCGTATATACAATCACCTCTATAAATCATGATTCATCGTTACTGTCTCTGAAAAAACATCACTGTGGCAGTGAATGAAACAACCTAACTAGCAAAACATGCACCTAAATTTTATCTATAGTATTTCTAATTATCTACCAAGAAGCTCCCTTTCCCAATGGCTGTGGTGTGCGGATCTCCCCACCACAGCCATGTGGAAGCAAAGCGAGGAGGTGGCAGGCCCGGTGTGGATGCATCCCCTCCTGTGTCCGATTTTGCTCTGGTGGAACGACTGGAGGGGAGAAGAGGAGGTCATGGTGGCACATGGGCCACCCCTTTCCCACAACAGAGTGCGTGTCCTAGTTGACTCTGGTATTGGCACTCCTCCCACTTCTTGCTCCAATGGAGGCACGCAAAACAGATCCCGCTCCGGTAACAGATCTAGTGAGGAGTCTCGATTTGGGCAGTGCAGAGTTCAAGTCTCGATTTGAGGAGGAGTCTTGATTTGGGCAGTGCACAGTCAGTAACTCCTAGATGAGTCTGCCAAGCCCTCGCTCGAGTCGAAGACTTGAGCGACGTTGACTCACGAAGGGATCGTCATCATCTCCGCTCGGCCCTGACAGCCGAGCAACATCCACCACACTAGAGAAGAAGGCCCCAAGCAAGGTACAACACTGTTGCCAGCGGAAGCTATCCCCGCCAAGGAGGATTCGGTCACCATAAGATCGAATTTAGCCCTCCATCGCCACCGTGCCAGGTGAGGCCACGAAGGGCTCGAGGGCTCCTGATGAGATCCTAACATAGGGCTTTGTTAAACCTCGGGTCCAATGGTTCCCGACCTAAGAAGACCCTCCAACCGACCCCTCTAGGATCGCCCGGGGGCTCGAGGGCTATGGCCATCGGGCATGCTCGCGCGTACCCTCTGACAAAGAGATCCGACCAAGCCTGACTTGACCACAGCTTCTACCTGGGGCTCGTGGGCTTCCCCGAGCCTTGGGCACCTGGTCTACGGCACACCTCTGGCCCTGGCCCTTGGCTTCTGCAGGATAACGATGCCAGCCAAGGCCTGGGCATAAGAAGACAAGCCCCAAGCTACCGATGCCCAGGGCTCTCTAGCACCGCTCCCTAGGCATGCCCTGCCAATTGCTGCTCCGACAGGGTCACGTCCGGGGCGTGACACAAGAAGACAAAGCTTCCCACGGCCTCCGGGGGCTCGGGGGCTTCCAGGCCCGCGTGTCAGCCACTGGAGCCGACCTCCTTCGTGACCAAGAAGACTACAAATGGTCTCACCCGGGGGAGGCTGGTCCAAGCTGACATCGCCTGACTTGCAGAGTGTTAGAACAGAGCAGCTAAACGACGCCCAGGCTTCTTCGGCTCCAAGACACCTTAATGGTCCATGGCGCACCGCTGCAAGGCCCTCCTAGACTCTGGCGCACGAAGACCATAGACTAGAATCCCTAAACCACCATGTACCCGACCTATCTCGTTATATAAGGGATAAGGTCAGACCTAGGAGGGAGAAGGATCCCAAATCGATCACTAGACACTCCACTCCATTCTATCCGCCTCTACTCCGCTCCAAGAGGAAGGTAGCCCATAGAGGGGCACCAAGAGCTCCTCCACCTCATCCCGTTGTCTCCTTCCTCTCTAATGAGGGGGAGACTCCGCTAGCGGTGAGGCAAACCTTAGGATTAGCACCGAGCTAACCCTATACCAAACCTCTTCTTCCTTTACACTCTGTTGCAAGCCCTCTATTTTGGGTGCTCTTGAGTATAAGGATCATCAACTGCTAGACATAGGGACCGAATTGGCCCGAACCAGGATAAAGTGTTGTGTCTTCTCTGCGTGATTCTTGTGTTCCTCAGTCCACCCGAGCGACCGGAGACTCCGTACTCTGACACCGACTCGAACAACATGCTTGCCGCGGTTTTGACCCTGCGACACTATGCTAAAAAAATCCACCATAGCTCCAAGCCGGCTAGGTGGTGGCAACCATCAAGAGAAACAAGAAAATTGTAGCCACCATGCTTCTCTAGTGCCACAAGATGCTAACTCACAAAAGCAGTGATCTAGATCATTCCTAATCTCACTTAAGAATGATTTCAATCAAGCCTAACTGAGCGTGTTCTTAAGCTCTTTGTGTATCCAAGTATCAACCTACACTACTACACAAATGATTTTGCAAGACGGTGCCCTTTTATTAATAGAGGCGGTCACAAAATCCAACCGCCTCAGTTAATGCCTACAATTAACGGAGGCGGGCGTTTTTATTTACTGAGACGGGCGAAATCCAACCGCCTCCAAAAATAGCCTATTTTCAGAGGCGGTCGTCTTACATTGTCCACCTCCATAAATTGATTTTTGGAGGCGGACACACTATAAGGCCCGCCTCTGAAAAGGCTGAGGCCCAATAGGCCCAACGAGGCCCGATTTTGGGCTTGAAATATAAATACGTAGACTAGGGTTTCTTCACTCAATCTCTCTATCTCACCGCTCCCTCTCCCACTGAGTCGGCATGGCACCCTCGCCTCCCTCTCCCACCACACCCTCTCCCTCACTCTCTCCTCCCTCACTCTCCCATGCAGGGAGGCCGACTCCCTCCCTCCCAAGCTCGTCGACGCCGCCGCAGGCCCCTCTCCCTCACCCTCTTGGATCCGGCTGCTCCCCTCAAGCGCCCCTCCCTCACCACCCTGAATGGCAGCGACCGTCCTCCACCTCCCGAGCGCCTAGCAGTTGTGATGAGGCTGCCCTCACCTTCCGGCGACGGAGCACTCCCTCCCTCCTCGTCGACGCCTGCGCATAGATCCGGTGGAGGACTACTGGATCCGGGAGGCGGGCGGCTGGATCCGATGAATCCCGGCTGGATCCAGTGGAGGTCGCGTCGGTGGCACCGATGCAGGTGCAGCTCTCATCTCCCTCTCTCTTCCCCTCTGACCTCACTCTTCCCTCTCAGACCCGGTGTGGATCCATCCCTAACCCTACCTCCCCCGCTGAGTTGCCTTCTTGTCCCTCACACCTTACTTATCTAGAGCCCTTTTGAAAACTTCCTGTGCCTCACAGAAAATGGCTATGTCACCCTTTAAGGAGCCTTTGCTTCGAAGGACAAACTCTGGTTCCACCGGATAAATTTAGGTGGCCCACCAGTCAGCTCAAACAATTAGGCAGAAAGGGGTTAAAGGGGCCGGGCCCCTCAGCGGAGGCACCCAAGAAATTCGGTGGGTACAAAACACTGACCTAGCCGACTCTCAAACATCATTTCAGCTTGTATTTTGGTTACTCTGATTAAAAAAATCAATAATATCGTAAAGTGCTCCAGAAATTATAAAAATAGGTATGAGAGCATAACATGGGTGTATAAGCCTGCCATAAAAAATTCAAATCATTTAACAAAGTAGGACTATATATTGTTTACAGATGGATACATCTCTGTGAGAGATGTGTTCGTTTATGAAAAAAAGTTTCGTACAACTATGTGAGAGATGTGTCCATTTATGAAAAATGTATAATACCACTATGTTAAAGTCATTTGAATTTTTTATAGGAAGATTATTGTACACCAGAAACATGTTGTCACGCTAGTTTGTAGAATTTCCTAACCAAGTTTAGGTATTATTATAACTATTCTACAGTGATTTGGAGTTAGAAGAATGAATTAGTCCTAGCAAATAAATGATTTTTTGTCTATCTCCCAGATGTAGTCTAGAGTGAAACATACGACTCTTATAATTTTTATGATTTTTTTGGAATCATATTGCATGTATGTGTAATTCAATTTGGAATTAGATATGGACGCAAAAATTCATTTAAACAACAAAAAATAGCAAATCGATTCCAAAATTTCTAAAACTCGTACACAGCAACATATATGTAGAATGTTACATGTAAAAAAAGTTTTAGAGTATACAAGATAATTTCTAAGGCTGCTTCACAAGGAGCCTTCTCTATTTACTTGACAACATGCTTTTGGTTGACGGGCTAACATACGGGTCCAAATACAAGTGCTAGAAATCGTAGAAAATGATTTTATATGAATAATGGAAAAAGAATCATCCAATTTGGAGTTCATATGAGTGATATAAACTAGTTTCAAAATTTATCCCCACATTAAAAAGAGAAAACAACTAGTGTCATGATTCTTATGATGAACTTCACGAGCAGATGGTGTAGAGGTGCATTATCTGCTACTCCCTCCATTCCAAATTATAAGACATTTCAAGAATCTTAGAAAGTCAAAAGATCTCTAGTTTGACCAAATTTATATGATAATATAATAATATTTATGACACCAATTAAGTATCATTAGATTCTTCATTAATTATATTTTCATATTATATAATTTTGGTCAAACTTAAGATGCTTTGACTCTCCAATATTCTTGGAATGCCTTATAATTTAGAATGGAGGGAGTAATATATATATATATATATATATATATATATATATATATATATATATATATATATATATATATATATACTAATATTACAGAAAATTGGCGTAGCTCAATGGTAGATCCACGTGTGTATAGTACTTATGGTCACGAGTTCGATCAAGTACATAAAAAAACCAGGCGGGCGGTTTCAGTGGTGTGTAAGGATGAAAACGGAACAGAAATATCCTGAACTGACCATTTTCGTTTTCTATATTATGATTTCGTTTTCAAACATAAAAAATTGTCAGTTTCAATTGGTTTCACAACCATTTTCAATCATTTTTTGTATTCTTTAATTGCTAAAATGTAGAAATGTACCGAACTAACCGCTTTCGTTTTCCATTTCGTAAGTTCGTTTTCGACCGTTTCCGACCGTTTTCATCCTTAAGTGCGTGGGCGCCATGAGGGTCCGGTGGGACCGCCCTATCAGCTGAAGGAAGGGCTGGGGTGCAGGGTGGCCCGGCTGAGTTGCCTTCTTCTCTATATAAAAAATGCGCAAAATATAATGAAGCAACAATGGTCTTGTAGCTTAGTGGTACGTCCTTAGCTGCTATTATAAAAGCTTATGAGGTGAGATCGAGTCTTTTACCAACTTTTTAAAGTTTGTCTCCTCTAATTTTGATTTTGACAATTGTATGAAAATAATTCGTAACTTTTTTATATAAACTCAGATTGAGATGAACTTTATATTAAAATAGTAGATCTCGACACAATCTACAACTTTGTAGCCAAAAAGATTTTGATTCGAAACTATTTAGAGTCCTAAATATTGTTTTAAGTTCACGGATTTTAAAATTTAAAACTTTTAAACAACCTCAGACGACATTGTATATATCAAAGTTGTAGTTCTTAATAAAGTCAATAACTCTGTTCTTGAAAAACTTTTTATTTAAAGTTATTTAGAGTCCAAATATGTACAGTAATCTGTGCACTTGTTTCTTGTTGATTGGCATGGGTTCGAATCCTTTCATTGGCTTATGGTCCCTTTTTTTACAATCCTCTTTTATTTGGCTCGGCCGAACAGTGGCATAGGTGGAACCAAAAAAAAGGCCGTAGGGCCCGTGCGCCATCCAGTACGGGTAGGAACAAATTGGAGCTGAGCCACTGCGCGTCCGCGCGCACTCGAGTTGAGGAGACGGGAAAAGATATAGAGCTTTTTACCTATGTGCCATTATAAAATATCCAACTGACCTACGTACCATTGAAATTTTAAAAAGTTTCTCAGTACCCTTGTCTAAAGTTTCTTTTACCTATGTACCACTTCCGTCTATTTTGCCTCTAACAGTAGCTAACAGCCAGCGGAAAAGACGCTTTTGCCCTCAGTTATAGAATGCATCAAAATTTTCATTCTTTCCTCATATGCCACTCTGTGATCCCAAAAACTACACATTTTTCTCTGTACCATTATGAAAAATTCACGGTAACAACTTATGTGTGTGCACGTGGTAAACTTTAATAATTATAATAAATTTGAAATGCATCCAAAATACTCGATAATTATGATAACCACAATAAACATTTAAACTAAGTGCATTCAGGCATAATAGAGGTCCAAATTTATCATGACGTGCATAGTCAGTTTGACTACTGAATCAAGTTTGCACACAAAATATGGTCACATTGACCTCACTGCTTGTTTAAACATTGTCCGGTCACCACAAAAGCATGCTATAGAGATGCAAACTCATTACAGATCAAGTTTTTTCTTGCTTCTAGTTCCCATGGCCGGACTAGAAGGGGAACTAAGGACCTTGCAGCTGGTTGACATGGCTAGACTACCCTTGTTTGGAGTCATTTTTTTTGAAATGGCCCTCTTCTTCATGTGTTGGTGCTGACTTGCACTCTTGTCAGCTATGTGCTGCTCACTTGATCCCGAAGGGTTTAGCTGATTTGATCCTGTTCCAGATCCTCTGAAAAAAAGAGACATGAGTACAAAACAGTTGGCTTACCAATTAAAGTGGTGAAAAGACAATTAAAGTTGGACTAATAATCCTGATTTCTAGATTGAAACGGGTCTCGATGTCATTCCTACACATGAACAAATACGATTTACTAACATCTATGTAGTTCAATTCAGTCCAACAACACCAAAACATGGAACTAATGTATGCATTTGAGGAAGAAAAGGGACACTCACCCATCTGGAAGCCAAGTTGGTCGTCTGTCCACCATCTTTTATGAATCCACAACAATTCCTCCCTCCTCTGCTCCTTTGGTCCTCAGGATGCGCCTCCACTGGTCCTCTGCTCCTCAGGGCCCGTGAGCCCACCTGCCTGCGCACCTGAAGCAACGTGCAGGCAGGCACAAGACCTGATGTCACTACCCATAAAAACGTTGATATAAACAAAAATAGTATCTCGCACAAGACCTGATGTCACTACCCATAAAAACGCTGAACTAGCAACCCCTTTGAATGGATGGTCTCTGTTCTATAAATATTTCCTACTAGGCACTAACTACTACTTAAACCCTGTCAGTTGTAAAATTAAGTGGGCAACACTGTAGTGATAGGACTTGACTATGAACCAATCATATCTTGTCAAACCTTTAGATTCACAACCCAAAAATGCCAACCAGTTACTATATGACTGACTAACTGTTCACATAAAAGTTCATACTTAGTGCAAATCATCCGATCACAAGTTAGATATAGCTCTCACAGCATTCTCATGTTATATAGTCCAAGTGGAGGTGTGCAGATACTATTACAGAAAATGCAAGACACTGGTTTAAACCAATGCAAACGATTGCGATGCCCCTCCTTGAGAGAAGTGAAAAAATGGACATCATCGCTTTAACAAACTTCCCTCACGCAGCAGCAACAAAATGAAGATCTTGGGTTTTGTTTGTTCTCTTATCTCCCAAGGGGGCATAATAATTGATGATAACAACTGAAATCAACACTCTTAAGGAATAGATTTGTGAATGGAACCATTTATTCGCTCCACCAAGACCAAAAAAAACTCCCCCTTCCCACATAGTACCTTGAGTTCATGACAATTGCGTTCCAACTTCTGTAAACCTAGAGGCATAATTAATAGCCGTGGAAGATTTGGCAGTGGACCAGTTTGGTCAAGTGGTGTTTCACACACCTCCGCGGTTCAGCTTATGTCACTACATGAAAATTGTCCATGATTGGTAGCAATTCTGTCGCCCGTACATTTTTGGCGGTATTTCACTATAAGATGAGGAGTCAAATTATGCTTTATTTGTTTCCGATTAGAACAGCAAACTCAATGTAGTTTCACAACCCATGTTTAGAATCCACATATCTCCTAAATCTCCTGAGGCTTCAGGACCACAAGTTAAACAATGACCTAATTTGAATTTTGCTAATACAAGTTTATCAGGCAGTGGTTGCGATACATATGGTACACTAGAACATCACATCCAATAATCTTACGAGGTAGATCAGCGTACAGCTAGCAATAAGAAACTTGAAATAGGTACATGCACACATTATTCTACTTCAGCTCCCTCCAAATCTACAGATCACTACGGCAATTCGACTACCCAGATTTTCAGATAATGAAATATTCCAACCTCCACATCACGGATACATACATCCGATTTTCAGATAATGAAATATTCCAACCTCCACATCACGGATACATACATCCGTAATTCAACTGCACAGATGCAGATCGAAAGGCCCAAAACCAAAATTACGCCATTTCCGTGTACCAAGCCGAAAAAACATGAACAGATCCTTCCATCCCTAAGCATTGGGCGCGTGAGAAAGGGGAGGCTTCACCTTCTTCGAGACGGGCGGCGTCAAACTGGCGGGGCTGGCGACGAGGACGAGGCCGAGGATTGCGACGACAACGAGCGCCACCAAGTGCTTCCACTGGTCCTCTGTTCCTCAGGGCCCATGAGCCCGCCTGCCTACGCACCGCGCTCGCGCCCGCCTGTCTCTGCTCTGCCGCTACGCCATCTCGCCCGCCCGTGCGAAGCCCTGCAGAAGCGCACCGCGCCGCGACTCGCTTCCCCGCGAGCAAGCCCGTGCCCGCGCGGATCCTCCTCGCACGCGCGAACCACGTGCAGCGGTCGCGCCTCATCCGCGAGCTCCCTCCCCGCCGACCTGAGTGGCTAGCCTGCTTAGGGTTTGGATAGGAGTGGGGAATGAACTAGAGAGTCCAACGAGAAGCCCATGGACGATGGGGAATTGACCGGACACAGTAATGGGCAAAGGAGTCATTTCGTGTCTAGTTGCCTGCCAGCTCTGTTAAAAACAAACGGTAAGGTGACGGGAGTGGCATTCAGGCAAAAGAAACTTTAGACGAGGGTGGCGAGGAACTTTTCAAAAATTCGATGATACGTAGGTCATTTGGATCTTTTATAATGGCACATAGGTAAAAAGCTCAAAGATATATGGCGTTCCTTGCGGACCGAAAGACGAAGCGGCCTCCTGCCGATTGCTGCAGCTGGCGAGACTCATGCTCACGGCGTCCTCGCGTGCGATCGTGGAGTGCGGGCGACTGCCGCACAGGGGCATATCGTTGGCTGCGTTTTTTTTTTTTGAGAAATATATCGTTGGCTGCTGTGCTCTTACTTAGATTGGCAGGCTGAGGAACAGATTAGCAGCAGTTTAATACGGTCCAAACTGCTAATTAAATTGGTCCTGGCTGCTTGCCAGAGAAAAGGAAAATAAGCAAGAAAAGGCCCGAACAGATTGCTTGCTGATTAAATGAGCAAGAAAAGGCCCGAACAGATTGCTTGCTCATTAAATAAGCAAGAAAAGAGCTAACATGCCAGATCGGCCTATTTAGATAGTCTCAATAACCGTGAAAATTTTATTAAGAACTATTTAGAGTTCCGAAATACTGTTTCAATTTATGGATTTGAAATTCCAAATTTGAAATTTATGAACAACATCTGATGTTGACATGATATATACCAGAGGTATAGTTCTCAATAGAGTATACAACTTTGTTGTTGAAAATTGGTTCATGAAGAATTGTTGTTCCTCACAGTTCTAAAGCAGATCATCACAGATGAGTGGGAACAGTTGCGTGTGTGATGTGTGACGAAACCTGTGTCGTTCAACGACGATATCTGATTTCATCATTAATTGGCAGCGCCTGAGGACCGTCACCAATGATCCATGACTATCTTCTACGACAAATTTTGATTCGTCATTAAGATTTTCTTCATAGATGTGCACATTTCTATTAGTGCTTGGAACAAGCGCCGCAAAGTCATTTCAAGTAATTACACCTTATGACGCCCACACTTGTTGCAATCAATTAGAGGGCTTGGACCTCAATTGCTTACCAATGAGGTAGATGACATGGATGGGGATGCCATCTACAGCGAGGACCTCCAACATGGTCTCCGTGTTGGCCAAAACCAACAGGGACAAGGGTGTCAGTTGCTCCACTAGTTGTGATAGGGACGTGAGGTTGGAGATGAATCGGTCAACATTGTACACATGGTTCAAAGATTTAACCGGCAGTGATAGGCTTTATATTTGTCTAACGCTGATAGCAGAGCATCATTGTTCATGTGTATCCCTTTTAACCAACAATGATAGCAGAGCATCACTTCCAGTTCAGATAATAAGCCAGTAGTGATAGCAGAGCATTACTGTTGGGTGAACTTTTGAACCGACAATGATGTCCAAGCCTATAATAATGAAAATTTCTATTCCCCACCGTAGGGTGTGTATTCCTAGTGCTAACATTTCATGTCTCTTGCACCGATCCGAGGAATGCCACCGTCGTCATCTCCGTCCCCATCCTCTTCCCTGTCCACCGTCCCCGACCCTAGGAGCTCCGCCACAGGTGAGGCCATGGCATTGTTGCGCATGCGAAGCATTTGGGACGTTCTAGTACTTGCTGCAACGGAACCTATATATGGGAACCTAAACACATGCCGACCATCCATATACTCACAGTTCTTGAAGAATATAGGTGGGACGCATGCCTACAACTACACCTACGATGACTACGATTTTATATTTCCCTTCTTCCCCTCTGTACTTAATTTTCTCTTTTCAGACCAATTTATTAGATGTACCATACTTGGATTGTTAAACCAAATATACTTAATATATATAGAAACATGTCTGACTAGATATAGCTAGAGATAGAGAGGTAGAGATATTTCTGAATATAGGGTGGGACGCGAAGACTGTTCGGGAGTTAAAAAGTGAAAGCAGGTAGAGAAAAGAACCAGAAAACACACGGGTGGAAAAATGAACGAATAAACCTGATGGCGGCAAGAAAAAAATGGAATCCAAATAAAAAATGAACGAAGAAACCTGACAGCAGCCAAAAAAGATAGGAAACTGGCAAAAAACGAACGAAGAGACTTGAGGACGCGATTGAACATATGGAGAACAAGGTGACGCACGATGGTCTGGGGTAACTTAGGAATGGAAAAAGCAGATTCAAAGAAACTCTTCACTCTTCAATATATTATATTAGAAAAAGAAAGATAGAGATAGAGATGGAAATAGAGATAAATATTTAATATCTATATAGGAAAACAATGCTTTATAAAATTAAAAAATTGCCTACGAGCCACAAAAAGCAGCTTTTCTACCCTAGCCTGTCCACGTAAATTGCATAGGTCAGTTCCTTCGATTCATCCATGCTGAACAGATATCCCAGTAAAACTTGGTGAGTTGCTTCCACTTTTTGCTCCTTGAATGACTCGATGTTGGAAAAATAGAGGAATACAGTATTCACCTCATCAAATGATCAATGCATATACAACCTCTTTCAAATATCAAGCTGAGTAGTCACGTCACGTCACACACTGCTAGATCATCATATATATATATATATATATATATATATATATATATATATATATATATATATATATATATATATATATATAACTGTTACCCTACAGCTAGCTGCATATATACCCGTTAAATAAAGGACATATAAGCTTCCATTTCAGGACTGATGAACGATGCTAGACCCGGCCAGTTCATTGCGGTGAAGAAAATCTACATATATATCTCTGCTCAATATGCTAACTAATTAAATGCAGTACATATAAATCATTGCCTTCTGGTGATACATACTCACAAAACACACAGCTCATTGCGGCCTACAGCTCATCCCTGTATGACAAATCCAGCTAGCGTACGTGATTCTTGAAACTGAAACTGGTGGTAACTGATTTATAAGACTGACACTGCATGCTGAACAGATATCCTAGTGTTGCTTCCACTTTTTGCTCAAGGAATGACTCGATGTTGGAACAGAGGAATACGGTAGTGTGCACCTCATCAAATGATCAATATATACGTCACACACTGCTAGATCATCACACGGCCCTCTTATATATATACCCTTTAAATAAAGGACATATATACAAGCTTCCATTTCAGGACTGATGAACCATGATGCTAGACCCAGTTCATTGCGGTGAAGAAAATGTACATGTATATCTTTGCTCAATATGCTAATTAATTAAATGCAGTACATATAAATCATTGCCTTCTGGTGACATATACCCACAAAGTATACAGTTAATAATGGCCTACGACAGCTAGTCTTTAAATGACAATCCAACTAGCGTGATTTTTGAAACTGACACTGGTAACTGATTTACTATAAGACTGACACAGCACGCCAACGGTGAGCAGTAGAGGCCAGATCTCGCCTGTTGCCGTCGCCCTGCTCTACCCCGGCCGCTCTCCAGATCTCGCCCGCCGTCCCGTCGCCGTCAGCAAGCAGGGCGCCGATGGAGGAGCCGCAGCAGCAGCAGCAGGTAAAGGTTCTCTTCTTTACTCCTGTGCGGGTGATGGATGTGGGGGCAGTAGGGCCATCCGGCCTGGCCATGGATTTTTTATATATACATAGAGTAGACGGGGGGCCATAGCCCATAGAGGATCACAGCCACAGTATCGATCCTGCGCTACTGCGTGCGGCAACAAGAAGAGGATCACAGCCTCAGTTCTCGCTGCTGCGGCATGCAGCACGCGCATCAGAGAGAGGGGGTTCGATCTGTAACGGCCGAACCAAGCTGTAGCTGTTCCCTCTCCTCATGTGCCATACTGACCAGCCACAATTCTATCGGACCCAACCTGGATGCGCTCGATCGAGCTCAAAACGACGCTTGCTGCGGCAGACCTGCAAGCAGTCCCCCACTGCACCGCTCGGGCATCCATGTCCAGCATTGCGTCTGGGGCTGTGGGGCAGAAGCAGATGAAGCCTGCTGGGCTGCTGGCTGACCTTGCGTTGGCAATCACCCCAGACCCCATCGAGGACTCACATCCATGTTGATGCACAGAAGCTAGCTAGTTGAGCGCTCTTCAGTGGTAATAAGACCGTAAGAGGCTAGCTAAGACTAAGAGCCACTGCAGCAGTGCAGACTGCAGACACCCCAGGCTTGTCCTAGAGTCCGATCAAGTTGGATGACACACCCACAACATTTGGACGAATTTTGAAACAAACATAGTATTTCGCTGGCCAGTAGATTACGAATTAGTTGCTGAATGGCACATGAAAAAAATTAACTAGTTTACCTAGCTAGAATTTGTTGGATTATTCCATTACGTCTTTCTCAGCCCATGTATAGTTCCGATGTCTCCTGAGGTTCTCCGATGGGTATCCGTGGTTCTCCTCTTGTTTAAATCATATAACTAATTAGGTAATTCGTTCCCTCATTTTTGCATGTATAGTTAATTAATTAAGTTGAACTACAGGAGATCGTTCAACCCCTATTCTTATGTATTGCGGCAGTCCATTAACACATCTGGTCGCGTACGAGGGCCCACCCTTTGTTAGGCCGGTCCTATTTCATTAAGGGCTCATTCGGTTATCACGGATCTGCTCCCAGGAATCCAGACTTTCATCATCTATAACAATTCCTGGGGGAATCCAGACTAACCAAACAGGGCCTTAGTGGTTTTAAGGATAACACAAGAGAACTCTTCATTAATTATTCATACAAATTAACATGGAACTAAGAAAAGTTTACCAACATAATTATTAAAATACATGTCCAGGGCTTTATGAGAACAACTCTAAATAATGTCTACTGCTTCATGGTCATTCAATCAACAAACGTGTTCCTGGTTAATTAAAATCATTATTTTCGGACGAGGATAAACACCAGTTCCATTGATTAACACATAAATCAATGGAAGGTTTTGTGAACAACGTAATTATTACTTTGTCAAATGAAAAAATGACCAATATAAAGTTTGTAGATCATGAGAAGTTATGAAACTTTGTTGTTGAAAACTTTTTTATTTGAATTCGTTTAGGGCACCAAAACGTGGTTTGAAAAATTGCTTTGCCGAGTGTTTTACTTTGGCACTCGGCAAAAAAGTCTTTGCCGAGTGTTTTTTTTGCACTCGGCAAAGAAACTTCTTTGCCGAGAGCCGTTTATCGGACGCTCGGCAAAGCCTTCTTTGCCGAGTGCAGAGGCTTTGCCGAGCGTTTTTTTTTCGGGCGCTCGGCAAAGAAGGCCGAGCGCCCGAAAAAAAAAACGCTCGGCAAAGCCTCCGGCGCTCGGCAAAGAAGTGGATTCTGGTAGTTCCATTGATTAACACATAAATCACCACATAGTCACAACGTTTAAGAGCAAAAGAAACAAAAGGAGCAAGGCACCTGACTAAGGTGAACGGCAGAGATACAAGTTCTAAGTAAATCCACCTACCACAAACAGCACAAGTACTAACGGGTAACATAAAAACATAGACCTGACCCATCTTTCAGACCAAACAACATTCAACTCTCAATCCTCCTTTTGATTGTCCCCCTCCTCGGCGTCAGCCCAATCTTCTATGGCACTGATGCACAGCTGCTGGCGATGTCGAGATGTGTGATCAGCATGCGGATGCTGACCACTTCTAGAAGAATGTTGGCACCATCCACCACCTTCTCCTTAGCTTGAATCTCTCCTTGAGTAAACCCGGCCAATATTTAGCTAAAAAACATTAATATTCATTAAAATTCAAAAAATAAAAAAACTCAATAGTTCTTCAATGGTTCACTACATCTAAAGTAAAAATAAATAAATATTTGCCTTTATCCTGACTAGCGGGGCTAAGAGTATTTTATGTCTAAGCAAAATAGCAGAGTTTAGTGAAGAGCTAAAAGTGTCTTTAGCAGCAACAGAGTACGACAATTGGTAATATCCTAGTAGCATACCCTTTGAAAATGCTATAGCAGTACAATAGCAGGCTATTTAGAACTTTGCTATACCTGAGGAGAGTCTCTCACCTACTCCACTTAGAACTTTGCAAATACTTGAGGAGAGTCTCACCTACTCTACATCTTCAAGAGTGCTACAAAAATAAGAGCTGAAAAAATGGTTTTGGGTCTTGTGAAAATGTATTATGCTGTGAGAAAAAGTTCCACCAAGAGCCTACTGTTTTCGTTGCCCAAAACCTTTGAGAACAAGAAGAAGCTACATCTTCCAATGGGACTTCTTCCGCCAGCCTCCAACCACCTCCAGACCTGGCCATCACTGGCCGGACCCCCTAGCAATCTTCCGCTAGCCATCAGCCACTACCGGAAACAATATCTTTGCCGAGTGTTATATGCTTTGCCGAGTGCCAAATATCGGGCTCTCGGCAAAGAATCCTTTGCCGAGAGCCTGCGCTCGGCAAACATTGGCTCTCGCCAAATACAAGCTTTGCCGAGAGCTCGACTCTCGGCAAAGATTGGCTCTCGGCAAAGCCAAAATTTGCCGAGAGCTCGACTCTCGGTAAACAAAAAAATCTCGGCAAAGCCCCAACCCCACAAACGTCACCCTTACGCCGTCATCTTTGCCGAGAGCCTGCTGTTAGGCTCTCGGCAAAATATTTTCTTTGCCGAGAGCCTCAGCCAAGGCTCTCGGCAAATTTTTTTTTTGGATTATTGGTCCCAAATTTTTTGTGCAGCCTTGCTACAGTACTAGAAGCCAAGATTTGAAATTTGGTGTATTTTCCATCCCTCTTGCTATATTTTATGTATTTTTTTCATTTTCTTGATTTTTTCCGCAAGACGCACATTTGTACTGCAGGTGCATGAAATAATGAATCTCAGCGATTCAAAAAATTATATTCATTCTTCTGAGGGTATTTCGACGCCGTATCTAGGGACAGATGCGGAAACTCGACCATCTCGTGCACGCGACATGGCGACCAAGTTGCGTGAGATTTGATTTAAAAATATATAAAATGTGAATGGAGTCGGAAAATCATGAAAATGGACGGCAGACCTTGACATCGCATGTAGAAGCTATAAAAAAATTTTGAAAATGTTTGAAGCAAGTTGTGCCGTAAGATGGTTGAAACCCTTAGATCTCCACATGTGATAACAAGATATCGCATGCGGAGATCTCAGGGTTTCAACCATCTTGTGTCACAATTTGCTTCAAACATGTTCAAATTTTTTTTATAGCTTCTACATGCGATGTCAAGGCCTCCCGTCTATTTTCATGATTTTCCGACTCCATTCACATTTTATATATTTTTAAATCAAATCTCACGCAACTTGGTCGCCATGTCGCGTGCACGAGATGGTCGAGTTTCCGCGTTTGTCCCGAGATACGGCGTCGAAATAGCCTCGGAAGCATGAATATCATTTTTTAAATCGCTAAGATTCATTATTTCATGCACCTGCAGTTTAAATGTGCGTCTTGCGGGAAAAATAAAGAAAATAAAGAAAATGCGCGAAATATAGCAAGATGCATGGAAAATACACCAAATTTCAAATATGGCCACCTAGTACTATATCAAGGCTGCAGGAAAAAAATTAGGAGCAAAAATAAAAAATATATATATATATTTTGCCGAGAGCCTCCTAAAGCTCTCGGCAAAGATCCTCTTTGCTGAGAGCCTGGGCTTGGGGGCTCTCGGCAAAGAAAATCAAAAAAATAAAAACTCTTTGCCGAGAGCCGCCTGACCTAGCTCTCGGCAAAGAACGCCGGCAAATGAAATAAAAAAAAGAACCTCTTTGCCGAGAGCCAGGGCTGGGGCTCTCGGCAAAGAAAATAAAAAAAAAGAAAAACTCTTTGCCGAGAGCCGTCTGATCTAGCTCTCGGCAAAGGGGTTCGTACATTTAAAAAAAAACCCGCCCCTCTCACCCCTCACACACGCGCCCCTCTGCCCCTCACCCAACCCGCCGCCGCCCGGCCGCGCCCCCGCCCCTGCCCCTGCGCCGGCGCCACCGCGCCCCCGCACGTCCGCTCCCCCGCCCGGCCACGCCCCCGCACGTCCGCTCCCCCGCCCCGCCCGAGCGCGCGCCCCGCCCTGGCCCGGCCGCGCCCCCGCCCCTGCCCCCGCGCCGGCGCCACCGCGCCCCCGCACGTCCGCTCCCCCGCCCGGCCACGCCCCCGCACGTCCGCTCCCCCGCCCCCGCCCGAGCGCGCGCCCCGCCCCTGGCCGTCCCCCGCCCGTCCGACCGGTTGGAGAGGAGGCCGAGAGGGGGAGTAGGTGGAGGAGAAGGACAATAGGAGGTGGAAGAAGAGGGGGAGGAGGAGCTCGCCCCGGCCGTCCAAGATCCGGTGGAGGAGGGAGGAGGAGCTCGCCGCGGACCTCGCGTCGTCCCCACAGCCGTCACCGTCCGCTCACCGGCAAAGGTATACCCTTCCTTCAGTTTAGTAAATGGGAAACAACTAATAACAAATAAGCTGTGAGGTCTAATAGAATAGTTTACAATAATTTTACCATTTTACCATTGGGAACAGAGGTACTACATGCAGTATTAGCTGTGAGGTCTAATAGAATAGTTTACAATAATTTTCTACAGTCTTGTGTCTTTGAAAGGGAAAACTCATATATGAAGGCAGACAGTTATGTTATGCATCCTATGTTTTGTTTCCCCTGATATATTAAATATTTGTTTATATTATTTTTTGTTTATAGTTTTTATATGGTGTCTACTAGACTTCCTTTTTTCATAAACAAAGCCATAGAGCTCTGGTACTTAAACATACCTAGTCAACTTGTGTTAAAAAAATGAGAAAGATTGCATTGTTGTTTACATCATAGTACTTTTTTGGAGGCCTCAACCACTGGCTTGCTCCTAACAGGGTTTATGGTAGTGCTTAACTGGCAGCTTGCTTTCCGGTTTTGCAAGCAAAGCTTATTAAGGGAGAAAAAGAATTAAGACACCAATACAGTTTTCAATGCTTGCTACAAATATATGCTTTGCAAATTGCAATACAATACACTGGAAATGTTTTATCTGAAGACTAAAAACCACCTGGAGTTTGCCTCCTGAGGACATAAGGATTATTGGAGTGCGTTGTTCTCAATCAGCATTAAATTCGATCACGAGCAGACTCATGTGCGCATATGGCACGGATGACAATTTAGATTGCTTTGTGGACGAGGCGATGAGCTGAAGGGATGCTATTGCTTTCTCTGTTTCCTGGAATACCAATTCTAAAATTGCCAGTTTTGTCTTAGATTTAACTGCAATTCTTCAATGAAATGGGAAAAAAAACATGAACCATGATGATTCTTTTGTTCGCTATTGGTTACGCGGATCAAATTGGTGTCGCAGAATAAAATATTGATCCTTAACTGTATTTGTAAGAAAGTAAGAAAAATCTGGAGACTATATAGATTTGACAGGATATTTGGAGGCTGATCAAACATCTAGCTTTGTTTTGTTTTTCTTTGAAGTCTGAATTGCGTCTCGTCCATATCTTTGTAAAGTTAAATTTTTCATGTTCACTACTTTTCTGTGCTGCAGTCCTTGGCTTTCTGTATGTAAAACACATTCAGAAAAAAGAAAATCTGAACGTTACTGTTTTTACTCACTACAGAAGGCTGGTTCTCAGTGTCTATCTGTTTGGTTATTGATATTGTTCAATATTATTGCTGTCAAAAAGGGGCTTATGGTCAGTTTTTACCAGCCTGTGGATGGGATCTTGTCTTGCTGTTTTGCATAAGTATAAATAGTGGGAATGGGTTTCAGGTAGGCAACGGGTTGATATTTGAACTGCAGAATCTTATGTTAATTGATTACAAACTCAATGGACGAGAAACCTTATCAAATTAACAGGTGTAATTGCACCCGTACATATCAAATTGACAGATGCCAGGTGTACCACACCACCAGGGCAACCGCAACCTAGCCGAGTACGCACAAGCTTGGGTACGTGAAACACTTTATGTATTGTAACGCTCAAATGTTGCCTAATTACTAATCATCTTGTTGTCTTCCTCGCAGACGACGTCACACGGTGGCCAGCCTTGCAGCACGTTCATGGCATACGCCATGTCCCACAAGGGCAAGGCCACCGCACCGGAGACCTCCTACAACCCCGACGACCCCCCCGAGGCATACTCCAACTCCAGCGTCCACACCCGCCTCACTGACTACACAGAGGCGGCAAGGGCAGTCCATGGGGCCGACTTTGATCCGGCCAGCGAGGACTTGGACGGAAGCCTAGTGATGAGGGTCGGAGGAGGGAAGAAGCACGGGCGGTATTGGCTTGGCGACGGCGTCATCGACTCGTCCTCCACTCCCACTCTGTCCCAGCTCCGAGCACAGACCACGAGCGGGAGCGTCCCCATACGCCCACGCCCGTCACCTTCGCAGTCGCGGGTCGCCGAGCTCGAGGTTATTTTTGTTTTACTCGTCGTACATTGATGTTTAAATGTTTGCATTGTTCTAACATTCCCTTTGTATTATCGCAGGCCCGCCTGGAAAGAGAAAGGGAGGAGCGCAAGCTTGCCGAGGCCCAGATGCGGTCCCAGATGGAGGCCCGGTTGGAGGCCCAAGCTAAGCAGATGCAAGATCTCATCACGTTCATGGCCTCCCAGGGCATGCAGGTGCCCGCGGCGCTCATGGCTCCTCCACCGCCGTCTCAGAACGCGGATGTTACTCCTGTGAGTATCGATTCCTCAGTGTTTTGTTTCTGCATTTGCTTGTCTGACATAGACATCTAATTTTTGCAGCCTCCGTCGGCGGGTTCGAACAACCCGCAAGCGCCTGGATGGAACACGCCCGGGGGTCAAGGCGGGACTGCTTCTCCGGGGTGGCCAGGGCAAGGTTGGCCATGAGTGTGTTTAAAGTGTCGTCTCTAGTAGATTGTGAACTTTAGAATGAAAACTTATTATATTTTGATGATAACTTGTAATGGTTAACTTTCGTTTAGTTCAAATATTGTGATGAATGTGCTATATGCGTGGTGTATGTGAACGTGATATATATGTGATGAATGTAATATGTACATGTGATATATGTGTTTATACGTGATGAATGTGATTCATATGTAATGAATGTGATTTGTATGTGTAATGAACTGGAAAATCAAAAGAAAAAAACAAAATTTCCCACTTTGCCGAGGGTTGCTCTCGGCAAAGGCTGCCTTTGCCGAGAGCAATGGTCATTGTACTCGGCAAAGCTGGGCAACAAAACTGCAAAAATACCCATTTCCCAGCTTTGCCGAGCGCAATGACCGTTGCACTCGGCAAAGGACAGGCTTTGCCGAGAGCCTGGCCAGACTGGCTCTCGGCAAAGAGTTTTCTTTTTTTTTTTGGAAAACTCTTTGCCGAGAGCCAGTCTGGCCAGGCTCTCGGCAAACATTTTTTTTTAAAAAAAAAATTTTTTTGCCGAGAGCCTGGCCAGACTGGCTCTCGGCAAAGAGGTTTCCAAAAAAAAAAACTCTTTGCCGAGGGCCAGTCTGGCCAGGCTCTCGGCAAAGTTTTTTTTTTAAAAAAAAAGAAAAATCTTTGCCGAGAGCCAGCCAAATGGGCTCTCGGCAAAGAAAGCGGGCCCGTTAACGGCGCCTTTTCTTTGCCGAGAGCCGCGTTGGCTCTCGGCAAAGCCTTTGCCGAGAGCCCGATAAACGGCTCTCGGCAAAGAAGGCTTTGCCGATCGGGTTTTTGCCGAGACAGCTTTGCTGAGAACAGCTCTCGGCAAAGCCTTTGCCGAGGGTCTAAGAGCCTTTGCCGAGAGCCTGGAGCCCTCGGCAAAGCCGCCAGCTCCAGTAGGGAGCCACTTGGGGCAGGAAGCTGAGGTGGGTTGCCGGCAGTCGAGCAGTAGGCGAGGGCGCATGCAGGCGATCTTGCCTAGTAACTTCGAGACTGTGCGAGTAAGCATCATAGGGATCATAAAGATCAGGTGCTTTGCACCATCTTTGGGGTGATTGTATAATTAGCCTGATGGTTTAGAGCACCATCGGACACTCCAACTCAAGTTAATTTTGTGCTACTTGTTTTGGACACTCTTGGAGATGCTCACAACTTGGTGGAACTTTTGCGGATCATTGGCACACGACGTCTGGATGTTGACCTAAAGACTCCGTAAGGAGAACCCTCCAGTCATGTAATTTTTTAGTCTTAGTTCTGCAACATGTCAACTAGTTCTGCAACATGTCTCTCCCAGTCCCAGGTCTTTGTCATTACGTTTTATGCCAGCTGAGGCCCTCTCCTTTACCAAAAATATAACCTGGTTATCTTAATTATCCTTAGTGGTCGCTAGGAGTTAAGTATTGCATGTTCCCACTGCACATCCATGGGATCATATTCCTCTTCCTCATAGGGCCATCATTGTCATTGGAAAGCGGGTTGTTCACTACAAAGTCACAAGGATGATTATACCCTTGATTGGTAATATATAATGCCCACAAGTTTAATGTGCTTTCTCTCAACTCCATGGATCGATTATGATGAAAAACCTTCATCCTTGCTGTAATACCAACTACCCTTGGTGCCATAATTTCATTGGCTTTTCGCAACAACCCTTAGGTTTGTAGGTGCCACAAAGTCTTTCTGTTTTTTTTTTTTGCCTCAGTAAATACCTTTCTGGCCCCAAGTCAGCGCAGAGTGCATGGTTTACTCACTTCACATTCCATGGGTCTCTGATGGCCTATCTTTAATTTGTTGCATTCAGATGAAATTTTGTTTCATTTTCTATGAGTTCTTTGTGTCCACCGGTTTGGCATGTCTTTTGGTGGCGATGATCATCGCCAAATGGGATCATCGCCAAATGGGCTCTCGGCAAAGAAAGCGGGCCCGTTAACGGCGCCTTTTCTTTGCCGAGGGCCGCGTTGGCTCTCGGCAAAGCCTTTGCCGAGAGCCCGATAAACGGCTCTCGGCAAAGAAGGCTTTGCCGATCGGGTTTTTGCCGAGGCAGCTTTGCCGAGAGCTGCTCTCGGCAAAGCCTTTGCCGAGGGTCTGAGAGGCTTTGCCGAGAGCCTGGAGCCCTCGGCAAAGCCGCCAGCTCTAGTAGTGTGAAGTGTACATCACCGTTGGTCTAGCATATGATCCGGTTGTGATACAGGTCATCATTTGATTTGGCTATAATGCAGAGCTCATCATCGCCGCTGGTGCAGACATTCATCTGGCGGTGACGAAGTGACCGGGGTGGTGTTTTATCCTCTGCTGCTGATGTCTTGCACAACTTCCAGTATCAGTGCCACTCTTTATCATAGCCTAGCTCGGGGCTCTGCATTATCTAACTTCCACACAATTTGATATTACCCATATATATGTTTTACTGTATACCTCCATAACTATGATGTTAATAAGACACTTCAATTCTACACATCCTAATGAAGTCCATACGTCACTACCTCAAGGGTGACATTAGTTTTTGGTCTCTAGTGCTCATATGATTCACAAGCAACATCCTAACCTTTGTCAACACTGATTTGGCCGATGGCCAAGACAATCACTTGTCCACCCTATCTCTTGTTCCTCTTATGTTGACCTGGGGTAACTACAATTTCCATTACCAACAGACATAACCATTGTGATCTTAAAGAACTAGCAAAAAAAAGCAGTTCATAGAACAAAAAGAACTAGCACCTAATTACACTTGATTCGGGAGAACTAGGCTAACCAAAACAGAGATCAAGTTCTGATAACAAAAAAACCAACATAAAATCATTTGCTTAGACTTAACTCTTAAGACAACACTACTTCAGGATCTGAGCCAGGTTGGGACCCAATTTAGCTTAATCCTCTTGAGTTCCTCGTTCTTTATCCTCCAGCTTTCTTCCATCTATGTAACCACAGTTGAGGTCGATGACTAGGCTTGCATTCCAGCGCCTGGATTGCCGCCTTTGAGCGAGATACCTGCATTCTTGATGATGGCTTCCTTGAATCCTGTATCTTAACCTACCCAATATTTCGTACAAGAACACACACTAATAAATAGAATTGCACAAGAATGTTTGGTTATTTTTTTATCAAAACAAGCTGTGTTCCTAGCCTTCCATATAGCCAAGCAAATTGAAGCTATTCCCAAGGTAAAAAACCCTTCTGCCATTAGGTAAAGTCTTACTTATCCACCTCCAGTATTGCTCCGGATTGCATGGAATGTCATTAGTACCACAATAGGATGCAACTACAGACCGAACCACACGAGCAATGATACACTGAAAAAAAGATGAGAAAATTTTTTATTCTAATCATAGAAGTAACAGTTGGATTGCCTGCAAATATCTTTTGATCATATTATCTATAGTTAGAATGGCGCCATTTTCTGTGAACCAGAGACAAATTTTAATTCTATGAGGTATTTTGGCCTTCCATATGTGAGCAAAAGACTACCTTATTTAAGAGAAAGTCGAGTGAACAACATATACACATCTGATAGTGAAAGTTCCATTTTTGGACCATTTCCAGGAGATCACACAATCATTTCCATTCAAACATATATCAAGAATATTGTCACATTGCATAGACCATTGATCCTTGAGGATATTTGGGAGTCATCTTCTGAACTCAATATTACCCCTTTTCCTAATGAATGTGCATTGACTATAATTCTTTCTCATTAGCTAATTCATAGAGAATGTGACAAGACTGACATAAAGGTTTATCCTGTAACCAGGAGGCAGTCCACAGAAGAATATTATCACCTCTATTTATGTTACATCTTCGTCCTCTCAAATATATATACCTTAATTTTCAGTAGGTCTGCCCAGATGGGGAAATCATTTTCTGTGGTTTAACAGTGCCCACAGTGGATTTACAAAAATATTTGGCCTGAACAATATCTTCCTAAATGCCATTTTCATGTTCTAAGTTCCGCCGCCACTTACAAAGAAGACTAATGTTCATTTTCCTCAATTTTTACCTAGTCCTCCCTTCCTTTTGCTTTTACATATAAGCACCCATTTCACGTTCATGATGGCACTTTCTCTTAGCTTACTGGTACCACCTAGCAGAAAAATTCCTCCTTTCGCTTATCAAGCTTCTTATCACAGTTTTGGGAAGGAAATATATGAACATATGATATATAGAGGAATTGGAGAGGCTGGTATTTATTACGGTAGTCCTACCGGCAATTGATAAGGAGCCTCCCTATCAGATGTCCAGTTTTTTAGCACTCGTTTTCTCTGGTGGCAGCCAATCCACAGCATGCAATATACTTGGGCTAACAGGGACCCCAAGGTATCTAACTAGGAAAAAAACAGTTTGGGAATTGAAGAATTCAGCATGGTTACAAATTTTATCCTGATCCCTATTGAATCAAGATAACTTCACTTTTAGCAAATTTAATTTTTAATCCCGACATTATTTCATAGAGATATAGTAACAACTTCAAGTTTCTTGCACACTCCAAATCATCGGGATTAAAACATGCCAATAACCATACTACTATCCTGAGCCCTCAAAACCATTATAGTTAGAACATCATCAACAAAAAATGTATAGAATTGGGGGGCGGGGGGGGGGGGGGGGGGGGGGGGGGAGATAGGGCCGTCCTGTTTCACCCCTTTTGAGCTATAGTAAAATAAGGGTCAGTGCTGTCATTATGTTTACTACACAAACAGTTCCACCTTTTACCACTTGTTTAATCCAATTACCCCTATTAGATAGAAACCTCTAATTCTAAAAAGCACCTCAGAAAGAAAAAAATCCAGCTTAAGAATAATACGGTTTGCCATTTGTTTTGGTCTCATGCAAAATCTCATGTAAGCTCACTGCTCCATTCACGATATTTCTGTTTTTTATAAACGCATCTTGTGTCGTATGGATGAGCTTATCAATGAAAAGCTCAATTCTGAACATGATTTTTTTTGGAAATCACAATTTGTATATGCAATTTAGCAAACATGGGCAAAACTGTTGAGTTCTATTTGCGTCAGCAACTTTAGGGAACAATTCATAACACCATAATTGAGTCTATCAACTCTAAGCGTGCCCTTATGGAAGTCCTACAATAACTCCATGATGTCCCCCTTCACTACGCCCTAACATGCTTTATGGAACTCAATGGGAATATAATCTACGCTAGAGCTTTGTTCGTTTCCATTTGAAAAGTTCATTCTTTATTTCTTCTTCAGTAAATACCTTTGAGTCATTTGTGAGTTTAAGTTATGCAACATGGCACTCTTCCAGAGCTATCTGGTCGCTCTCCCACATCTTTATCATCATGTTTTATGCCATCTAATACCATCTCTTTTGCCTGAAATATATCCTGGTTATCTCAATTATCCTTAGTGGTTGGATGCTACACAACGCGAGTTCAATATCTCATGTTTCCAGTTCACATGGGATCATATTCCTCCTCCTCCCTGGGCCAAGATTGTCATTGGAAAGTGGGTTGTTCACTACAAAAACACAATTGGATGATGACACCCATAGATTGGTGCTATAATGCCTACTGGTTTTTGTGCTTTCTCTAATGCCATGGATTGATTATGATAAAAAAAACCTTCATCATCACTATAATATGAACCACCCTTGGTACCATAATTTCACTAGCTCTTTGCAACAAATAGGTATGCTTTGTGTGGTGGCCTGGAATCTATAAGCTGAACTGTATATTTTTTGTTGTCAATAACCCTAAGGTCTTGTTGGTGCCACGATCTCTTAGCTTTCTATTTTTTGTTGTCTCAATAAATAACTTTATGTCCTCAATTCAGGGCAGCATGCATGCATGGTTTAGTCACTTCACATGGCATGGATCTCTGATGCCCTATCTTTATTTTTTGTTGAGCTCAGATGAAATTTTCTTCCATGTTCTATGAGTTATTTGTCATACATTTGGACCCTTCACTATTATCTTTGCATTGCTATGCACCTGTGTGCACCAGCACTACCCTAGGAGGACATGTTAATTTCCCTTTCACGACAAGAACACTGCTGAGATCATTGCACATCTTAACATGCAGCATTGCAGCTCACAAGCTAACAACCTTGATGCAAGTAGCATGCGCAACACCCACAATCAATGCTACTCTTTATCACAGCCTAGCCAGGGGCACTGCAGTATCTAACTTCGACACAATTTTAATTGGATATTACGCATATATATACGTTTTTAGTCTATGTCTCCATAACTTTGGTGCTAACAGGACACTTCAATTATACACATCCTAAAGTCCGTACTTCACTATTTCAAGGGCAACATCAGTTTTGGTCTCTACTGCTCGTTAAATTTGCTTCTCCACAAGCAACGTCCTAACCTCTGTTGACACTGATTGGGCCGATGGCCAAGACAATCAGTTGTCTACTACCTTACATGCCATGTCTTGTTCCTTGGTGGCAACCTCGTGGTGCATGCACTACCAGAGAACGGAACTTTGCCGAGTGCTAAATGGTTTGCCGAGTGTTCTTTTTCGGGCACTCGGCAAAGAACTTCTTTTTCTTTGCCAAGTGTTTTTTCTTAACACTCGGCAAAGAAGGTCTTTGCCGAGTGTTTTTTTACACACTCGGCAAAGAAGGTCTTTGCCGAGTGTTTTTTTTAAAGCACTGGGCAAAGACAAATTTCAAATTAAAATTTGAAGCAGTAAATTAATTCAAATGAAAAAGTTTTCAACTACAAAGTTATAGAACTCATCAAGATGAACATTTTTTGTTTAGGTCATTTCTTCATACGAGAAAGTGAAAGTAAATTTGTACATAAATTTTAGATCTCTCTCTTGTAGTTTATAAAAATAAAACAACCAAAATAAACTTTGTAGATCTCGAGAAAGTGAAAGTAAATTTGTACATAAATTAAATAACCAAAATAAATTTTGTATATCTCGAGAAGTTAAGAAACTTTGTAGTTGAAAACTTTTTAATTTGAAATTATCCTGTCATGCAAAACTGTATCTGAATTTCAAAATTTTAAAATTCAAATTTTTCAAAAGACCTCGGATGGAAAAACAACCTAAACAAAAGTTGTAGATCTCAAAAATTTATGAAAGTTTGTAGTTGACAACCTTTTCATTTGAGTTCATTTTGTCATGCAAAACTACCTTCTCGTGAGTTCATTTTGAATTTCAAAATTTTAAAATTCGAATTTTTCAAACGACATCAAATGGGAAAACACCCTTAATGAAAGTTGTAGATCTCGAAAAGTTATGAAACTTTGTTGTTGATAACTTTTTAATTTGAAATTATTTTGTCATGCAAAAGTATGTTTGAATTTCTGAAATTTGAAATTCAAAATTTTCAAATGACCTTGGATGGAAAAACACCATAAATGAAAGTTGTAGATCTCGAAAAGTTATGAAACTTTGTAGTTGACAACTTTTTGATTTGAGATCGTTTAGTGTATCAAATAATCAGTTTAGTATCGGAGATAGATAACATAACAATAGCAAATATCATATCTGTACATGAAAATAAAATGGGTCAAGTGGTCAGCAGAGGCGGTGGTAAGTCTCGGGGCTGCAGGTCGCAGGATCGAATCTTGGTGGCCGCACGTTTCGGCGCACGTGGTGGGTGCACATCTGCCTCCCAGACTGGGACCTCCCGTAAAAAAAAAATTGCTTTTTTTTGGTTTTTTTCGGTTCAAACTTTGTCGAGTGTCAGGCACTCGGCAAAGGCTTTGCCGAGTGCCCGATAAAAAACACTTGGCAAAGAAGGCTTTGCCGACAATTTTTTTACCATGTGTCCTTTGCCGAGTGCAACACTCGGCAAAGCCTTTGCCGAGTGCAAATAGGGCTTTGCCGAGTGTTTCAAACACTCGGCAAAGAACGCATATCTAGTAGTGATGGTCTTATAACTAGCATTGCATTTTATCATAATTGACAGCAATTTCTGAGAATTATAGCACCTTGAATGTAATGGCTATAAGGCTTGCCTGTATCGCTTGTTATTACTTCTTGTACGTCAACTATATCAGATGACCACCACTGCCAACTATAACAAAGCTAGTGTCCTATTAATGCACTAAACATGTAGAGAGATCTCTTCGTCATTGTGTTGCCCTCAAACAAGCTCACGGTCTCTATGTGTTCCATCTTCTATTGAAGATAACAATGTAAAACTATCTTGAACCAAGGCTTACCAAAAATTACTTTTCCAGGAATTCTGACAACAATGTAAAAATATCTTGAACCAAGGCTCACGATCTTCCCAATGACAGTACTGCACCCCCTTCAAATTATATTTATGATACTATATTTAGTAGATTCATATCTCTTAGGTTTAGTTTTAATCCTACAAATTATTTACATAAGCAATTCCTCTAAGAGAGTGTCAATTGTTACTTGCATGATGTCTAACCATGACCTTATCCAGTTGAAACCATTCTATATATTGATGCTTAACGCACCTTATATGTGTGCATTCAATAGACATCGAGTCCATGGTGTGTTGACCTTCCTAAATCTCTGTGTGTGTGTGGGGGGGGGGGGGGGGGTATGTCGTCGTCCCTCCCCTCCCTCCAAGTTTGCATTTCACCTGATGGAACTACTATAGAAAAATTTAACCGAGGCATTTCGTATTGGGGCTCAGAGGCGGGTGGGCTGGTTGCTCGACTCCATTATTCGATGACCGGCAGCCTACCCAGCAAACACCTCGATTAGTGCTCGCCTCTGTTAATATAGATTAACAAAGGCGGTCACCTAACGCAACTGCCTCAGTAAATCACTAACCGAGGCAATCACTCTAATGCAACCTCCTCGGTAAATCAGGCCCAGCCCACACCAGCCCACTAGCATCTCTAATATATAAACGAAATCAGAGACCCTAAACACTCCACTCTCCCTCCTCTCCTCACTCCACTCTCTATAGTGACGGCACCCCCTCCCTCTCCAGAGCGACCACACATCTCTCCCCCGAGCGCCTCCCTCTCCCCCATCGATGGCGCAAAGGACCGCCTCCCCCGCACCCTCCCTCTCCCCCAGCGGTGACAGGGCAGCCTCCCTATGGCGCGCGGGGGCCCGACTGCTCCTGCAACGACAGTGGCGCGTGGGGAGGCCGACTCCTCCTCCAATGGTGGTGGCGTGTAGGGAGTCCGGCTCCTCCTCCAACAGTGTGGCGGCACATGGAGCCTGGCTCCTCCTCCAACGGCGGTGGTGCATGGGGAGGCCAGATCCGGCTCAGCTCCCTCTTCTCCCTACCCGACCGGTGTGTGGGAAGGCCGGATACGTCGGCGGTGAGGCCAGATCTGGCTCAGTTGCCTCTTCTCCCTCCCCGAGCGGCGCGGATCCAGCGGTGGCGGCACGTGGGGAGGCCGGATCCAGCGGTGGCGGCGTGTGGGGAGGCTAGATTCGGCGGTGGCTCCCTCTTCTCCCTCCCGAACGGCGCGGATCTGGGTGTGTCTGACGGTGGAGCACGCGCCCTGGCGGCGGATTGAGCGACGACGGCAATGGCCCATGGATGGGCTCACTGTACTTGTCCATGGGTTTCTCTTTTTTGTTTTTTATTTGATTTACCGAGGTGGGCGACCAACCGCCTTTGCTAAGGTCGGATTAACTGTGACCTTTTCATGGAGGCGGATGGGATGCCCGCCTCGGTTAAGTTTTCTGTAGTAGTGTGGTTAGGCTCCCTATATATAGCTGGTGCTCTGTGTTCTGTCATGCTCACTTTAGTGCGTCCCAAATGATAGCAATGTCCCCTCCAATATCTGTAAAATAGTAAATAGCCCAAAATATAAATAAAATTCAGAATCTCACCTCTAAATATGCATTATTTACAGATGTGGTCCTTGGACATTGGGCTGCTAGATGATTTATAGAGATGGAAAATTTAAAAGCAACCATTTGAAAATAAAATTCAGGACATTAACATTACAGTTGTATAGCCCACTAGCTATTATATACTGATTCATATAAATTTTTTCAGGTGGCACCAGTGAAGCATGTGATGCGAATGAAGAAAACCGTTGACTACTATAACGCTATTCTAGCATTACCAGCTTTGTATCCATATCCACCAACCGACGAAAACACTACAGGTGGACCATCAAGTAAGTATCCGCTACATAATCATAGGAAAAAAAAAGTTTGGAATAATGCATCTATGTGGGACTTTATTCCAGGAGTATGTATGAAAAAATGGAAGTTAAAAACTCTTATTCATATTTTTTTCTCAAAAACAAAATTTCACTTGTTAGATAATTCTTCTGCTTCTATTTTTTTCACAGAGTTGATAGTAGCATACATGAACCAAACAAAAATCACTTGTTAGATAATTCCAGATTATCGATAGTAAAAGTTCATCTTCGGGATCAACAAGAATCCTGCAGTCTTGCTCTAATCATCGATCTGGAATAATGCATTGGAGAACTAGGAGCTCTCTTAGGCTGTAATGTTTCTGTAGGTACTGTGCAGCTACAGAACCCTGCAAATGCAGAAGACATTCTGGAAGAGGATCCTATAGGTTTTTGTACTTATTTGATTTTCTTACGTCTTTGGTTTCATTTGATTTACGAGTATATTCAGGATTGTAGTGTTGATATGGTAAAATTTATTAATTAGTTTCTAGATGATCCTACAAGTAATATTGTTTCTTCTTTGACTTTTTCTTCACACTAATGTTTCATTTATTTTTCCACTTTTAAACATTTGTAATTATATGTTATTAATATGTTTTGATTTTTTAATTGTAGTGCAACAACCAAATGACATCAACAACGGACAACGGATCTTAGAGGAACAAGCATGTAAATTATAACCTTTCCAAAGAGACCCTTCGAGAAAGGTTTCTAGTGTTGAACTAAGACTTTTTGATGCTATGTGATATGCTAATATATATTGATTTTTCTAGTTGTTGAGAACCAAGAAGATGCTGCGGTTAATCAGCAACACCTTCCAGACGAACAAGCAGGTATGCTATAACTCATCCAATTAGTGATGCTTCAAAAAGTGCAGTTGAGAAAGTAAAATTTCTATGACATAATATTTCTGCATGTAGGCATGATGCAAGAACAAAACATTCAAAATGCTATAGAAGAAAATGTGCCAGAGGATCCGGCAGGTTTGTTACTTCTTTCGTAGTTTCTTGTTATTATATATGGTTTCGTGTTATTTCCAATACAATTCACACTGCTAGAAATCGGGCTCTTTCCACACAAAAGAGCAAGATACTAGAACACAGGGAATGAAGAGGAAGCGAGGGTTCTTTGTATTTCACTTTTCTTGCATTACATCAGATGAATGTGACCTTTATTTATAGTAACAAACTGAAGGAGGAGGCTAGTATGAACATATAAGACTTTGCAAATGTGAATCCTCTCTTACTCTCATTAATTTGGCCACCATCAAAGTCTTCTTTTCGTTTTTGTTCTTTACTTTGATTTCATAACTGTCGGTACCAACAGTACGGGGGTACCCACATCCATCGCTAATAAAAAAACTAAAACGACTGAAACCGCAATAAAAGGCAGCCCGCCTCGACCGCGTATCCAGTCCGCCTCGTACGAGGCCCGCTCGACGGGGCGCCTCGACCGCGCTCCGGCTCCGCCTTGTACGAGGCCCACTCGACGGGGCGCCTCGACCGCGCTCCAGCTCCGACTCGTACGAGGCCCGCTCAACGGGGCGCCTTGACCGTGCCCCATCCCGTACAGCAAGATACCTCGATGGCGCTCCGACCCGCGCGAGGCTCGTCCGCCCACTAGGAAAAACTCTGACTCGCGTGAGCCCGGGTCGGGCGCCTCGAATCCTTCTCTTTACCTACCCCGGGACAAAAGCCATAGCATTTAATGCGGTTACCTACTACCACCTACCGGCATGGCTGCAACCAGGATTGACGTGGGAACAATGCCCGTGTCAGATCTCACTGTTTTGCGCCCATCCCGTGATGGGAGGTGAAAACCGTCACTGTACCCACCTTACCGCGCACTGTTTACCATCGATCACCCTCGAGGGAGGATAAGACAAGGCCCGTCCTCCGCAATCTCGGGGATTCGGCCTTATTCATCCGATCTCGACCTGGCATCGACCCAACCTCGACTCTCGGCACAGTTCAACGGCAAGGGAAGGACGGTGTGGCACGGCGCTCCAGGTCATTTCGCCGTCTCATCTCCCACGACGTCATGATGTCCAGGGATGGCCGGCCATTCCTAGGGCACGTCGCTACGGTCAGCTCAACAGGAATCGACAAAACATTACCTCAAGGCTCCCCGTCGTCTTAGCCTCCTCTCGCCCTATAAAAGGGCAGGCCAGGGTTCTACAATGAGGGAGGACGAATGAAGAAAAACAAGAAACAACAGGCAATACACAAGATAGAGATCGATATCTCAAGCAATCGCCCTTGTCCTCTTTTTCCTCTCCTTGAGACTTGGGCTCGACGCCCTCTCTCGCATGCTTGTAACCCCTACACGAGCACTTCGGTGCAAGGAAATACAAACTTCTCCCCCCCCCCCCGCTGGACGTAGGGCCTTCATTTGCCCGAACCAGGATAAACCCCCGTGTGTTCTCCTTGCATCACCATCCAGGAAAGAGACACGCAGCATTTACTCGTTGGTTTAGGACCCCCTCGGGTCCGAACACCGACAATAACATACACTAAGTTACTAATATGCCAATATTTATATTCTTTTTAGTTTTTGCTGATATATTCGACTTTCCCTTGAATAATGAACTCGTGGATCTTCGAGAAATTGAAGACATTATGGAGGAACAAACAGGTAATGTTTTTACTTCCATGAAATTTGCTTTAGACTATTGATTCAATTCACTTTAGTACATATATTTTTTTATTGCTATATGATATGCTAATATGAATTATTTTTTTCTAGGAGTTGAGAATGAACAAAATATAATCAATAATCAGCAACACATTCCGGACCAACAAGCAGGTACCTAACCCATCCAATTGGAGATCTTTGACAGAGTGCAGTATAGAAAATAAACTTTTTCTGACATAATACTTATTAGGAATAGTGCAACAGCAGAACCCTGCTGAAAATGCTATAGGAGAAGTTGCAGAGGACGACCCGACAGGTTTGTTACTTTGTTGGTACTTTCTTCTGATTATATATGGTTTCATTTTACTTCTATTGTATTTTACACTAAGGATTTTGTTTGCTAATATTTATCATTTTTCAGTCTACGGTGATATATTCGACTTTCCGTTAAATAATCAACTTATGGACCTGGACTGATGGTGGTCGGCATAGCCAATTGCCAAGCGAATTGTTTGTTGATTTATTTTCCAAGACAATCTCATAAACTTGTATTCAATATTTTCTGGTCAAATCGGTTTTCCTATCATGAACATAATGCTGTGTATGCAAGCATATGGTCTTCTGACTATATATGGTTGGTGTTCTTGCAGTCCGTAATGTCAATATACCAAATTTCTATCCGTGTGTTTTATTGTTTTATATATAGAAGTTGGTATCTATTTCTTTGGAAAAAAAGTCGGTATCTAATTGAGGTACCTGATGCATTTATTTTCGGTTGAAGATAAATGGGAAAGCATAGATGTACAAGCCATCAATGCTTGTTCTATCTTGTAGACAATATGTATATGAATTTATTGACGCGATAAGTCTGAGTTAATAGAAGAGAGCACTAGTACATAAATGATTTTTAGCGACGCCCCCTTTTCAATTAGAGGCGGTTCAACTAGCACACCACCTCAAACCACGCCTGGGGCTACTGTAGCTTCGTGACCGCCTCTGAAGATTAATTTTCAGGGGTGGTTCCATTAGGAAAACCGCCTCTAGATATAGGTCTATTTTTAGGAGCGGTTGTGTTAAGTGAACCGCCTCTGAAGACGGATTTTCAGAGGCAGTCCTCTTTACAAAGCCGTCTTTAATAAAGACTTATTTTCAAAGATGTTTCCTTGAGAGAACTGCCCCTACAGATGATTAACAGAGGGGGTTTTCTTTAGTCAACTGCCCCTAAAAATGACCCACGTAAATAACCATCTTCCTCCTTACGACAGTGCTGCTGAGCACCATTGTTGAGCTCATTTGGAGGCAATAAATGGCAAAAATAGAGGGGGGAGGTTTTGCTCTTTGAACCTTTGAAGGATTTGGATTTGAGAGGTGAGACTGTGGCATCCCTAAGCTCTTTTCAAACTATACATATACATTTATTTCACTAATTTCTTTCCCTTAGAGATCTAGAGAGAGCCATGCATGATGTTTGATTTTTTCATTTTTCCTAGAAATTTAGACTCATTTTTGCTCAACTTACTTGGCTCACATGAACTCTATTTAATTTTTATATTTACTTTTTCATTTTGGTACATAGCTTTTTTATATCATTTTTTAAGCTTTAGGTCTAGAATAATATAATATTTGTATAAAAATAGACATCAATTGCTTTAACATTTATATGGGAGTAATACCTTGATGCAAATATACCTTTTATTTTTGAAGGGCACATATGGAAAGGTCATGGATGTATATGAAATGAAGACATGAAGCTTCCTACATACAAGATGTGAATGGTTTTATTGAAGCAGCTAAAAGGCACGCTTTGATTAAGCAGACAAAGGATATATATTGTCCCTGTTTTGACTGTCAGAACCATATAGTATGCCGAGATCCAAATATGATAAGATCACACTTGGTAAGAAGGGGTTTCATGAAGAACTACGAGATTTGGGATCATCATGGTGAGAGACGTACAGAAGCAGGCAACATGGAAGGTACAAATGCATCAGAAGTAAGAGAAGATGACGATGCCCATCTTGTCATGATGCATGATGGTACAGGAGATGACGTTGCAGGCGGTGGTGGTGGCAAAGGCTGTGGTGGTGGAGAAGGCTGTGGTGGGGAGGATGATGGTGAAGACAATGAAGAAGATGAAGAAGAAAACTTCTTGGACAACATGTTGCGCCACGTAGAACAAAGAATTCCTATTGAAAGGGCTAGATAACTTGGAGAAGGTGCGGAATGTAAGGAAAGAACGTTTGTACCTAGAGGAAAGGGGTTATGAGAAAAGGTGGTCGTTGCTACGTTTTGTGCTAGATATACTAATCTTAAAGTATAAGTATGGTTGGTCCGATAGAAGCTTCAACGACCTATTGACTCTATTGGCTGTTGTGCTTCCTAAACCAAACGTTGTGCCTACCAACATGTATCAAACGAAGAAGCTTATCAGTCCACTGACAACGGGTGTGGAACGAATACATGCGTGTCGAAACCATTCACTACCAGAACAGGAAAATCCTGATGGTTTTTATTTTTCCTTTCGTTTTTCTAGAAACCGTCAGGAACCGCAAAAGGTCCTGTTAATTCCTGAAAACCGTCAGGAGTGGTTTGGAACAGTCCTGTCGGTTCATATATGCCCACAGGAAAACCAGAAACTGTCAGGAATGACCCGATGTCTCCTGACGGTAGAGTTCAGGCCGACAGGATTCCTCCCTCGGCGTGCCTCACACAAAAAAAAATTGGCAACGCGCGTTTACATCATGGTCTACAGTAACGTGGGTCCCACATCGGACATAAAACTCCCGAAACCCTATCCTCCCGGCCGCCTCACTCAATAAATTTCACGCCCGCGCCGCCACCGCATCGGCCTCCCCAGTCCCCACGCTGCGCCGCTGCCGCGACGGCCCACCCCCCCACGCTGCACCGTCGCTCGCTACAGCCTCGCCCGGCCATGGCGCGCTGCCGCCGGCAACGACCTGCACGCTGCGATGCCCCGAAGCCCCCGTCACCACCCCCACGGGCAGACGGGCCTCCTCGCTACCCGCGCCGCCGCCCCCATGGGCTTCCCGACGGCCGTGCAGTATTAGGGGCCACTCCAGCTCCCGCACAACCACCACCATGAGGGGCCTCTTTGGCATCTGCATCACCGGCGCCCCTTTGGTCCCCTCCTAGGTCCAATCCGCACGAGGTGCCTCTCTCTCCCCCAGATCTGCTCTCTTTTTTGTTGCCATCAGGGATCTATCTATGTTCACAGTTGCATAAAATCTGTCTCCCAACCTCCCTCTTAGATCTGCTCTTTCGTTCCTTTGCCTGCAGGAGGATTGATGTTTACAGCTGCATTAAACTGATGAGATGCAAGAACTAATAGGTCAGGATGCAAGAACTAATAGGTCACGATGTTTCCTCCAAATTTTCCTATATATGTACATTGTATGGAATTTCCTCGGTTGTCTTTAGCAGCAGAGCATTCAAAGGCTATTACAAATTTAAGTTGAAATTGATATCTAAACTACTAAATTGCATACAGTAGTGGCTTCTTCTTGGCAGAAGGGTTACAGTTGTATGGCACTTCAATTAGTTGTTGCTGACTGAAGTTGAAATTGGCAGAAGGATTATTTGTATGGCAGAAGTTGAAATTGATATCTAAACTACTAAATTGCATGGCACTTCGATTAGTTGTTGCTGACTGAGTTCCTTTTTTGTAAATTATACAATATTTAGCTGGTTTGGTTCGACACATGCTGCAAAGGTTAGCTGGTTTGTTGTTGTAATAATATTACTTTGTGTATATCAATAATACTGAATGGCATTGTTTATAAATTAGAACACTGCATAAAGTTGTGTTTATGCAACTCAGCACTGTGTTATTTTTGTTGGTCAGAAGCTGTCTTGGTCTGTTTTGTTGTGTACTGCTCTTTTTTCAAATTATGGATCCTATATTGCTAAAAATTATGGATCCTATGGTGCTGGTCTGCATTGTGCATGGCTTGCTGCTATGTACCTGGACGAATTTCTAATCACCTAGCATGTCGTGATAACATGATTACTTTTTCAGCGAAATGATAAACTAATTTACTATTATGTGCACATTCCCTGGTTGGCAGGTGTTCCAAATGAAGTTGCCTAGAGAGCTGACAGTGTTTTGGAGGACCTTTGAGGCGCATGATGATCAGTAAGAAATTAGCAGCAACAGACAAGCGGTACTAGGTGCATGACTTGCCACACAATGACATTTAATGAGAAAAAACATCTATGCTGTATTAGTTGACTTCAGGTGGAAATAAAGTATAAATACCCTCCCTCGTGTTGTTTGTTTCTATTTGTCCCTAATTTACATCAAAACATGTGAAAGAGGTTATATTGGTATGAGAAATTAGGCCTGACATTTTTCTGGTAGTGTCCTATACGTACAGAGGCTCAAAAACCTACATATATATTGTGTGCAGAATAAATAGGCGTGAGAAGGACAAATTAGGCACAATATTTCTGCAAGGTTTTGCTCTTATATGCACATACGTATGGAATTTGTTTTCTTGGATCTACAGTTTTGAATATATCATCTAGATCACTCTTGTATCTGGTTCTTTTTTTTTCTGCAGATCAACCAATCTTAATGTATATCATTGATGAATTAATATTGGATCAAGAGGTAATACTAATCAATCATTCTATATCAATTGTTTTCTATGGCTTTACAACTGTTTCTGCTGTTCAGATTAGATCTCAGATTAGTCGCATCACCAATTGCTGAGAACCAAATAATAATCTCGATGAGGTGATAACTACTAAGGATAGGGTACCGGTCCTCCGTGCAAATTAGATTGTTAAACAAGGGCGCCTAGTTTTTTTGTTTGTACCTCCCACATGATTTTGTTTCCTGAGCTAAAGTGTATCAGTTTAGCTATGAATCTAGACATACAAGGACATAGTATTATGCAGAGCATGTGCATAGTTGATCTCTATTATTTGCTGCTGCCACCTGCCAGAGATCTCTATTATTTTTCAGCTTTATTTTGTGTCAAGTTGATGCACCTATATGCTAGAAGTTTGACTAGCCAACTTTAAGTTTGTTAAGTGACATGATTGTTATATCCATCCATATAGTCATTTCAGCTACAATTAACCATGCATTTGTTTGATTTCCTTACGTACATGTTGCTGCACATATGATCTTAGCATATTTAATACATCTATATAATCCTATGTTAATTTACAAAACCAAAGTGATATCTTATAGGCATAGGTGAATGGTAGATTGCCTCCTATGAACTGCATGTTTATTACATGTTCATACATTAGCATACACCTAGTTTACCATGTATGAAATCAATAATAATGTAGTCCTACCATTAACTGTTACTTGTAGGGTATACTGAGTCATCCAATGCTTGCAAAATGAAGCTTCTGATTCTCACAATAGCGAAGGAAACTAAGTCATTGAGGACAACATTAAGCTAGAATGAAATGGGAGAAGGCTACTGTTGACATATTGTGTAGTTAGTAGTTATTAGCTCCTCTGAACCCAATATAGTAAGAGGTGGACCCTTTTGTGTAATATGTGGCCTCGGAGTATAAGAGCTGTTTATGTTGTATTCCTAGTGTCACGATCATTTCAGTCTGCATGATATGTAAATGTAATGAATCAAATACTGATTGATCATGAGTTGGCATACAAGTTAATTAATTGTCTTGTGAGTGGTGGACCTATTGGTATTGTGACAAATATTTGGATAGGATTGCCAGGTTATATGGCTAGCTGTATATTAAAATATATTCTGGTGTATATCAGGTTCTTGACGGCATGGTAATTTTCTCCTGTCAGTCTTTATGTCAAGAATGACATTATAACTCCTGTCGGTATCTTCCCTGACGGGTAATTCATGTCGGATTAGCTGACAGGAACGACATTTTCACTGGTCATACATTAGCCGTTAGGAGCTGCCGTCAGGAATTATTTTATGATGGCCGACCGTCAGGAAAGTATCATCTTTCCTCTCGCGTTGTTCCTGTCGGTTTGTTCCTAACATGTAACACCCAAAAATTCTAAACTTTAGGAATAATGAATTTCAAATAGTTTAAATAACATTTAATGGGAAAATTAAAATTTAAGAAATATTTGGTGTTGCATTCATGCTGCTGCATTTATTTTATTTTGATTTGGTTTGGAAAATTTTATTTGGAATAGTTTGAAAATAAATAAATAAAGAAAAGAAAGAAGAAAAAAAAGAAGAAAACCGCTTACCGTCTCCCTGGCAGCCCGACGGCCCGACGGCCTGTTGGGGCAGCTGTCTCCCCGCGCTGGCGTGGATGGGCTCCGGCCTGGTTTCCTCTGTGCACGCCACCGTGTGGGCCGGCCCAGCGCTGTGACGGGTCGCGCCTCCCCTCTCTTGGTCGCTGACAGGTGGGAGCGGACGTTGGTTGTCTTCAACCTTCCGTGAATACACCGGACTCCGAACCGAAGTGGACGACATCGGTTGATTTCGCGATTTCTGGAGATTCCTACCCGAACACGGCAAATCGAAGCTACAAATAGGAAGCCTTGACCCTCCTATTTCCGTTTTTCATCTAAACCGTGAACTTCACCACAAGAAAACGAGGTTTAGGGTTTGAGGTAGTTGGAGCACGGCGGTTGTTCGTGGGAGGAGCTCTCGGGTGGATTTGAGGCCGTATTCTTTGCATTGGTGAGACCGCACTCTCCTTCTCTATCATCCTATGCTTTTCTTTTGGGTGGAGATGCTTCGAATCGCGTTTTTAAAGTTCACCGATGAGACGGTAATGGCGACACCGCCCCCTCTTGCCGTGAGTCGTGTTCGATATATTGTAGCTAGTTTTTATCGCTTAGATGAGTTCGCACGGAGCTTCTCCACCGATTGGATCAAGTCTCGAGTCAAACGGTGGTCTAGGTGAGGAGAGCCGCCATCTCCGGCCATGGAGGAGCCGCCGGCCATGGGGGAAGCCGCTGGCCGGACATGAAGAGGGTGACCGGATGACCACTGTAGACTTGATGATGAACACGAACCGTTGAATTTGAGATCAAGGGCTGAGATTAGAAGATACCCCTTCACGGGGTAAACTTCTTAAAGAGCCCCTAGATTTGTTAATAATTAACCCGCCGTCCATAGCGTATAGTTGGAAATACGTTTTCGTGTTTTGAAAGCGTATTCTCTCCCGGTTAAGTCAAAAATACGTTTTCAGATAATTACAGTTTTGCCACTAGAATTGTTTTGGTCATGAAATCTTCATTTTAACTCCGATTTGATCCGTTCAAGTTGCGTTAGGTTCGTATTTGCGAGCTCTACATGTTAGTGTAGTTGTACAGTTAGTTTTGATAATTTATTTTTCGAGTTTATTATTAAGTATTTATTTATCTATAGGAAATCTTAGAAATTTCATAACTTTCACGTTTTAACTCCGAATTTGGTGATCTTTGCGTCTGTGTGATCGTAGAAACGTGTAGAAGAGTTTTATAAACTTTTATTACTGTTTTGCTACTGTTGGTGTACTGTTCTAATTGTATCTCTTTGTTTGCTTCGTGTTTGTTTGATTGGATGCATGTGTGTTGTTGATTGATGATCGAGTATAGAAGGTGAGCAGTATCTGGATGATTCGGAGTATTACTTTGAGCCAAGTCAGCAGTATCACTTGGAAAGCTTTGTTCAAGGCAAATATAACATAGGACTATCCTTGTTACCTAAACATTGAAATTATCGTACATATGCATGTGCTTTCCTTAACAACCTTAGAGATTATAACTTAGTGATTGTTCTCTTGATTCCTTGTCAACCTTGGGAAATGCATGTGGGTAGCTACTGTTAGTGCTTAAACTATGAACAATGATCTTGTAATTTGATTAATGGATCAAGCAACCAACTATTAAGATGATTTTACTACTGTTAAAAGGGGCTAGAACATGTGTATTATCTTGATGCTCTGGTTTCTCTCTATAAGGACTTATCTGTAAGTGATAACCGGGATATACAGTACAGCTGTGAGGGCTATATGGCTCTGGCTTTAGTTGATCAAGAGACCTTTTCTAGCTTGTTAGTGGTTACCTTAAATGGCGTAAGAATGTCTTGCCACGTTGGGTGTAGTGCGAGCCCCTGGCCTAGTGTGTATAGGCTGCGGTTGTTGTGCCACAGGGAAGGGGGGTTCTACATCTGCCTGCCGAGTGAATCTAATGGCCCTAACTTGTTAGACGAACTTTTGAGTGGCTTTATATGGTTCTCGGGTGTTTGGGCTTGATCTCCCCAGTCATTTGGAAATCATGACTCACAGTGAAAGTGTACACCTCTGCGCAGAGTTAAAAACTGGTATACTAGCCGTGCTCACAGATACGAGTAGCCTTGGGGATTCTTATGGAATAGTTGATCATAACTGTTATATCATGCTTAATTATTGTTGATTATTATTTGCTCATGTTAATGCTATTCATTATCCTTATTACAATTGATCATTGGTTCTTTAATGGGAAGCGATTTATCTTGATGCTACTCAATTGCTAATATATGGTTAAAAGCTAAACGCAATTAAACAATGTCTAGCCTTTTTGAGCCTCATGAACCCTGTGTTATATTTGTTGAGTTCGACATGGACTCACCCTTGCTATTTCCACCATAACAGATGAAGATATTGAGGAAGATTATCGAAATGAGTACTAGTCTTGGTGTCAACCAGTCAACCGTGTCCCTATGTGGAGTTTCCGCTGAAGAATTACTATTAGTTATTATTACATATCGTTCAAGACTATGTCTTAAATACTTATTCGTTATGTAATAAGCACTGTGATGATACTTTATAATTTGTCAACTTATGTGTGCGACTGTTTCCTGGGGCGCACATGAGTCTTTTATGCATCCTATATTTTGTCCTTAAAAATGGGTGTGACAGATTGGTATCGGAGCCGTGTTGACTGTAGGACGCGAGCCTAGTTAGAATGGTCGTTAATAGCATCCATACTTCACTTAATTCATGCTTTCTCTTTTCACCTTGTTAATTACTAAAGTTTTATGCTTCCTCTACTTTATTCTATTGCGAAAATACATTGATTCTATCTAATCTATGTCTAAATCTTGTAGATGCCTCCTTATCCCCGTCTGTCAGCTGCACAGTACGTTGCCCGTTTCAAACCTCAGGAGCCGTATGAAGATGGTGATCAAGAGCTATCTGATGCTGAATCAAGAGTTGGTGATACACCAATGGAGAATGTAGTTATGGGGTGGACTACAAAGCTTTATATCATGGTTCCTAAAGCTGATGCTTTCTTCCATGACATGTTGACAAGAACCTTGGACAACTACTACTACGATTGGGAAGCTACGTTGGAGTATCGCAGTGCAGAGTATAGTCATCCATGGATGGATTCCTATTGGGAAACGGAGTTAAGGGTTAAGAAAAGGGATCCTACCACTAAGGAACCTAAGGTGGAGTCAAAGTTCATTACCAGAGTGAGCTGGGCAACCGTGGAGACAAGCATGGAGGATGTCGCTTTCAATGCATTTGTTTACTACCATGGTCTACGCTCGGACAAGACGTTAAAGGGTGCACTCCGGTATTTTCCTTGTTTCTTACATGACAAGGGTATTTGGACCGTGCCGCTTGCAGATGATTCCTCCTTGACTTTACAAGCTACGGTGGGATTAGCTCGTGAATTGGCTCTCCATGAGGTGGATTTGAAGGATGAGTTGCTGAAGGAAAAAGAACTTAAGGAGCAAGCTTATAAGGAGATTGACCAATTAAGGGCGGAGTTAGGTCATCCCAAGATTTATGAGAAGCTTAATTAGGAAATAGAAAAAATCCCTATGTAATAGGAACGATAGTAGTTGCGAGTTAATTGTAAGTTTGGATTGTTTTAAGAGTCAGTTTGTGGTGTGAACAATTGTGTGATTGATGGATTGTTATTATGATAATGTGTGATTTGGATCTTTGTATTGTGTGCTGGAGTTTTGTAGACATGCCTACAAGTTCCATGGTTAAGAATATTAAGTTTGATCAAAATATATTAGTTGAATATGAGGTTAACTTAGTTCTGTCCTTTGCTGATTTTTGGATCAGTCTGGGATGTTTTAGAAATAACTTAAAATTCGTTCATGAGAAATTTAAGAAATTTTACTGGGAATAATTAGACTTCTATATCTTTCCAACCCCAGAAGAATCACTTTAATATCTATTATGAGCTAAGAGATATACCTGTTCCAAGTTGGAGTTACTGCACAGTCTAGAATTCTGAAATAGTTTCGGTTAAGTTCAGTTTTTGGCCAATTTATTTGACAGAATCAGAAAAAGTGTTGTGAATAAAAGTTGTAGATAATTTTATAAGCTTTCCAACCATGTAAAGATCATCTGAATTGGACGTCTGTAGCTCGAGATATGATAATTTTACTGAGTTGCTGAGATTGGAGTTCGTCCAGAAAAATCAGATTTTGCTTATCTATTGAATACGTCATCTTGGATTGTACTGAACTTTAATTTCTGTGTTTTTGGAAACACATGTCAAGCTAGTTTTGAGGAATTGAAGAAGAGGTTGACTACAGCGCCTGTTTTGGTTTTACCAGATTTGAATAAGAAGTTTTCTATTTATTGTGATGCTTCTCGTCAAGGTTTGGGATGTGTTCTTATGCAAGAAGGCAGAGTTGTGGCTTATGCATCTAGGCAGTTGAGAAAGCATGAGTTGAATTATCCTACACATGATTTGGAGTTAGCAGCTGTAGTTCATGCTTTAAAGATTTGGAGACATTATTTGATTGGACATAAGAGTGATATATACACTGATCATAAGAGTTTGAAGTATATTTTCACTCAGTCAGATCTGAATTTGAGGCAACGCAGATGGTTAGAGTTGATTAAGAATTATGATATTGAGATACACTATCATCCTGGTAAGGCTAATGTAGTAGCTGATGCTCTTAGTAGAAAAAGTTATGCCAATGAGATACGGACGTTGTCTATGACTAGTGAGTTATGTGCTGAATTTGAATATTTGAATTTGGGCATTGTTACTAATACAATGGAATTAGTGATAGAGCCTACCTTAGAGCAAGAAATCTACAAGGGTCAGTTGAAGGATGAGAAACTAAAGAAGATAGCGGAAGATATAGTGATTGGTAAGTCACCAGGCTTTCGAATGGATGATAATGGAATTTTGTGGTTTGGAAAGAGGCTGTGTGTACCTGAGGATCAAACTGTTAGACAGGCAATTCTTCGCGAAGCTCATGAGTCAGCTTATTCTATTCATCCTGGTAGTACTAAGATATATTTGGATCTAAAACAGAAATATTGGTGGGTTGGATTAAAGCGAGATGTGGCTGAGTATGTGGCATTGTGTGACACTTGTTAGAGGGTGAAAGCAGAGCATCAGAGACCTGCTGGATTGTTGCAACCAATGAAGATTCCTGAATGGAAATGGGAGGAAGTTGGTATGGATTTTATAGTAGGGTTACTGCGTACTCAGAGAGGTTATGATTCTATTTGGGTGATAGTGGATCGGTTAACCAAAGTTGCTCATTTTATACCAGTTAAGACTACTTACCATGGACCAAAATTGGCAGAGTTATATATGGAGAGGATAGTATGTTTGCATGGAGTTCCAAAGAAGATTGTATCTGATCGAGGATCGCAGTTTACGTCGCATTTTTGGAAAGCTGTGCATGAATCATTGGGAACAAAATTGAATTTTAGTACATCATATCATCTACAGACAGATGGACAGACTGAAAGGACCAACCAGGTATTAGAGAATATGTTGAGAGCTTGTGCATTGCAATATGGAACTAGTTGGGATAAGAGTTTGCCTTATGCAGAATTCTCTTACAATAACAGTTATCAACAGAGTCTTAAGATGGCACCGTTTGAAGCTTTGTATGGACGTAAGTGTAGAACTCCATTGTTTTGGGATCAGACAGGTGAATCTCAAGTGTTTGGTACAGATGTTCTTAGAAACGCAGAAGATCAAGTGCGAGTGATTCGTGAGAATTTGAGAGTAGCACAGTCTCGTCAGAAGAGTTATGCTGACAATAGAAGAAGAGATTTAGTTTTTGAGGTAGGTGATTATGTCTATTTGAAGGTGTCACCTATGAAAAGTGTGAAGAGGTTTAACATGAAAGGTAAACTAGCACCAAGGTATGTTGGACCATTTAAAGTTATTACTAGATGTGGGGAAGTTGCTTATCAATTAGAGTTGCCTGAGAATTTATCTGGAGTACATGATGTGTTTCATGTTTCACAACTTAAGAAGTGTTTGCGTGTGTCTGAGGAGCAGATACCTTTAGAAGAATTGACTGTTAAGGAGGATCTTACATATGAAGAGTTTCCGATTAAGATTTTAGAGACTGCTGAGAGAGTTACTCGAAGTCGGGTTATTAAAATGTGCAAGGTGCAGTGGAATCGATATTCAGAGGCAGAGGCAACTTGGGAAAGAGAGGATGAATTGAGGAAATCATATCTGCAGTTGTTTGAGTAAGCAGTTCAATCTCGAGGACGAGATTCTTTTAAGGGGGTAGAATTTGTAACACCCAAAAATTCTAAACTTTAGGAATAATGAATTTCAAATAGTTTAAATAACATTTAATGGGAAAATTAAAATTTAAGAAATATTTGGTGTTGCATTCATGCTGCTGCATTTATTTTATTTTGATTTGGTTTGGAAAATTTTATTTGGAATAGTTTGAAAATAAATAAAAAAAGAAAAGAAAGAAGAAAAAAAAGAAGAAAACCGCTTACTGTCTCCCTGGCAGCCCGACGGCCCGACGGCCTGTTGGGGCAGCTGTCTCCCCGCGCTGGCGTGGATGGGCTCCGGCCTAGTTTCCTCTGTGCACGCCACCATGTGGGCCGGCCCAGCGCTGCGACGGGTCGCGCCTCCCCTCTCTTGGTCGCTGACAGGTGGGGCGGACGTCGGTTGTCTTCAACCTTCCGTGAACACGCCGGACTCCGAACCGAAGTGGATAACATCGGTTGATTTCGCGATTTCCGGAGATTCCTACCCGAACACGGCAAATCGAAGCTACAAATAGGAAGCCTTGACCCTCCTATTTCCGTTTTTCATCTTAACCTTGAACTTCACCACAAGAAAACGAGGTTTAGGGTTTGAGGTAGTTGGAGCACGGCGGTTGTTCATGGGAGGAGCTCTCGGGTGGATTTGAGGCCGTATTCTTTGCATTGGTGAGACCGCACTCTCCTTCTCTATCATCCTATGCTTTTCTTTTGGGTGGAGATGCTTCGAATCGCGTTTTTAAAGTTCACCGATGAGACGGTAATGGCGCCACCGCCCCCTCTTGCCGTGAGTCGTGTTCGGTATATTGTAGCTAGTTTTTATCGCTTAGATGAGTTCGCACGGAGCTTCTCCACTGATTGGATCAAGTCTCGAGTCAAACGGTGGTCTAGGTAAGGAGAGCCACCATCTCCGGCCATGGAGGAGCCGCCGGCCATGGGGGAAGCCGCTGGCCGGACATGAAGAGGGTGACCGGATGACCACTGTAGACTTGATGATGAACACGAACCGTTGAATTTGAGATCAAGGGCTGAGATTAGAAGATACCTCTTCGCGGGGTAAACTTCTTAAAGAGCCCCTAGATTTGTTAATAATTAACCCGCCATCCATAGCGTATAGTTGGAAATACGTTTTCGTGTTTTGAAAGCGTATTCTCTCCCGGTTAAGTCAAAAATACGTTTTCAGATAATTACAGTTTTGCCACTAGAATTGTTTTGGTCATAAAATCTTCATTTTAACTCCGATTTGATCCGTTCAAGTTGCGTTAGGTTCGTATTTGCTAGCTCTACATGTTAGTGTAGTTGTACAGTTAGTTTTGATAATTTATTTTTCGAGTTTATAATTAAGTATTTATTTATCTATAGGAAATCTTAGAAAATTCATAACTTTCACGTTTTAACTCCGAATTTGGTGATCTTTGCGTCTGTGTGATCGTAGAAACGTGTAGAAGAGTTTTATAAACTTTTATTACTGTTTTGCTACTGTTGGTGTATTGTTCTAATTGTATCTCTTTGTTTGCTTCGCGTTTGTTTGATTGGATGCATGTGTGTTGTTGATTGATGATCGAGTATAGAAGATGAGCAGTATGTGGACGATTCGGAGTATTACTTTGAGCCAAGTCAGCAGTATCACTTGGAAAGCTTTGATCAAGGCAAGTATAACACAGGACTATCCTTGTTACCTAAACATTGAAATTATCATACATATGCATGTGCTTTCCTTGACAACCTTAGAGATTATAACTTAGTGATTGTTCTCTTGATTCCTTGTCAACCTTGGGAAATGCATGTGGGTAGCTACCGCTAGTGCTTAAACTATGAACAATGATCTTGTAATTTGATTAATGGATTAAGCAACCAACCATTAAGATGATTTTACTACTGTTAAAAGGGGCTAGAGCATGTGTATTATCTTGATGCTCTGGTTTCTCTCCATAAGGACTTATCTGTAAGTGATAACCGGGATATACAGTACAGCTATGAGGGCTATATGGCTCTGGCTTTAGTTGATCAAGAGACCTTTTCTAGCTTGTTAGTGGTTACCTTAAGTGGCGTAAGAATGTCTTGCCACGTTGGGTGTAGTGCGAGCCCCTGGCCTAGTGTGTATAGGCTGCGGTTGTTGTGCCACAGGGAAGGGGGGTTCTACATCTGCCTGCCGAGTGAATCTAATGGCCCTAACTTGTTAGACGAACTTTTGAGTGGCTTTATATGGTTCTCGGGTGTTTGGGCTTGATCTCCCTAGTCATTTGGAAATCATGACTCACAGTGAAAGTGTACACCTCTGCGCAGAGTTAAAAACTGGTATACTAGCCGTGCTCACGGATACGAGCAGCCTTGGGGATTCTTATGGAATAGTTGATCATAACTCTTATATCATGCTTAATTATTGTTGATTATTATTTGCTCATGTTAATGCTATTCATTATCCTTATTACCATTGATCATTGGTTCTTTAATGGGAAGCGGTTTATCTTGATGCTACTCAATTGCTAATATATGATTAAAAGCTAAACGCAATTAAACAATGTCTAGCCTTTTTGAGCCTCATGAACCCTGTGTTATATTTGTTGAGTTCGACATGGACTCACCCTTGCTATTTCCACCATAACAGATGAAGATATTGAGAAAGATTATCGAAATGAGTACTAGTCTTGGTGTCAACCAGTCAACCGTGTCCCTGTGTGGAGTTTCCGCTGAAGAATTACTATTAGTTATTATTACCTATCGTTCAAGACTATGTCTTAAATACTTATTCGTTATGTAATAAGCACTGTGATGATACTTTGTAATTTGTCAACTTATGTGTGCAATTGTTTCCTGAGGCGCACATGAGTCTTTTATGCATCCTATTTTTGTCCTTAAAAATGGGTGTGACATAACAGCTGCCCGTCAGGAATATTATTCCTGACCGTTTTCGGGCCTTTCCTGACGTGTTTTGGCCGTCAGGAAAAACCCCGGGTCTGGTAATGATTGTATCCTTTATAGTGGGGTGTTCAAAGACCTAACAAATTGTCCAAACTATAGTGCCAGTCGATATAAAATAAACGAAGACTGCACTGAGGGTACTAACACTGGGAAAAAGTGAAAGAAGGGCGGAAAGAAAATGACACTTTTCATAACATTAAAGTGGAAAACAGCACCTTAACAGTAGATGATACTAACCAAAGAAGAATTCCTACATTGGTTATGTGGTATCTATCACCGATTGATCGCTTGAGGATATGTTCTTAAACCCAAGGGACTCAAAGCTCATGCGATGGTGGACTTCGGATGAACGCAAGAAAGACGACGGAGTGCTATGTCACCCATCTGATGCAGGTAATTCCGTCTTTTGATGGATCTTGCTAGTACTTCTTTCTAGATCGATTGAGATAGGACCTTATGGAGTACTGATCACACGGAGGGATAGGCCCTAAAGCGAAGGACAGGAACGAGCGGAATGGAAGGACTTTGATGCCAAGTACCAAGAATTTCATGAAGATCCGAGAAACGTAAGGGTCGCTTTGAGCACTGATAGAATGAATGCTTTTGGTGACAGGACCAGCATACACAGCACATGACTAGTTATCCTGTCGATCTACAACCTCCCTCCATGGTTGTGTCAGAAGAGGAAGTATTTCTTGCTGACCATTATAATTTCAGGGCCCAAAGCACCAGACATCGACATAGATGTTTTTTCTCAAGCCGTTGATGCAAGAAATGGAGACACTATGGAAGCATGGAGTGAAAATGTAGGATGAGGTTGCAAAGAGTAGCTTCGTATGCAAAGCTATCCAGGAAAGAATGCAATTCTATCACAGAATGCAATTATAGGTAAAAAAGTATCAGTATTTATGATTTCAGATAAATATCATTAGATTAATTACGAAATGTATTTTTATAATAAATTATTTTGGTGCCATAAATGTGAATAGTATTTACTAGAAATTTGGTCAAATGTGAACTACTTTTGCTAGCATGCAACACATAATTGCATTCTTTTCTAGGCGAAGGGAGTACTATGAAAGCGCATGAGCTCGAGTCCTTTTCCACCTTTTATTTAGTTTTTCTCCTCTATTTTTATTTTGACAATTGCATAAAAATAATTCGTAACTTTTTCATGTCAAGTCAGATTAAGATGAGCTTTATATTAAAATTATAGATCTCAACACAATCTACAACTTTGTAGTCAAGAAGATTTTGATTTAAAACTATTTAGAGTCTTAAAATATCCTTTTTAAGTTCACCGATTTTGAAATTTAAAATTTTTAAACAATTACAGACGTTAGCATGGCATGTATCAAAGTTGTAGTTCTCAATAAAGTCTACAACTTTGTTATTGAAAAGCTTTGTATTGAAGTTGTTTAGAGTCCCAAATATGTACAGTAATCAGTATACTTGTGTTCTTGTTGATTCTTGTTGATTGGCCTGAGTTTGAATCCTTTCATCGGCTTATGGTCGTTTTTTTTACATCCTGTTTTATTCGGCTGGGCCGAATAACAGCGGAGTAGGTGGAACCGAGCTAAGCCACGTGGGTAGGAACGAAAAAAAGGTTGTGGGGCCCGCGCGTCATCCACTGCTGGTACGAACAAATTGGAGCTGAGCCACTGCGCGTCGCCCGCGCGCGAGTCGAGGAGACGGGAAAAGATATACGGCATCGGGTGGAGAAACGAAAGGCTTGCTGGCAGGTGGGTCCGCGAGACGACGTCATCGCTGCGAGCGTTCCTTCGCGGACGGAAAGGCGAAGCGCCCTCCTGCCGATTGCTGCAGCTGGCGAGACTCACGCTCACGGCGTCCTCGCCTACGTGCGATCGTGAAGTGCGGGCAACTGCCGCACAGGGGCATGCACGTGACGGGCAGATCGTTTGCTCTTTTTTAAAAAACATATATCGTTGGCTGTTATAGTGTTGTGCTCTTACTTAAAAATTAGTATTTAAAATTAGTGTCAGTGGTTCCAAACAGACCTGCTAATCTATTATCTATATTACACCTAAAAAATAGCTATGCTCTCACCCGTCAATGTGCACGCGCGCCGAGGAAAGAATGAGAGAAAAAATCAAAACAGAAAAGGAAAAGATATACAAATTAGAAAAAGGAAACTAAAAAATCTTCCGGAGCTAGGTGTCCCACGGTGCGGCCAAAGCCATGTCCGTCGTGAAGAGATAAGTAGGAGAGAGAGAGTAAGTGTAAAGTAAATTAAATAAGGAAAAAAAAACAGAAATGTGGCGGTTCTATCTCGCCGTGAAGAGATAATTAGGAGAGAGAATAAATAATGTAAAGTAAAATAAATAAGGAAAAAAGAAAAAATAGAAGGACAATAGACAGTTTGTTATTTTCATCCACCAGAAGAAGCTATTCTACCAAACGTTTTTTTCTAAAATAAAACTACTCCACCAATGAAGCAGACCTGTACCAAACGAGCTCTTACTGCACGCCAGCCTCAAGGTGCCTAGCGCAAATCTCCGCGGAAGCCTGTGGCAGTTGTGGATGAGAAGGAACACAGGTGTAGAGGCACTCGACAGAACAGACAACGTGCATAAGAACTGTGCTGAAATTTAGGGGCTTGCTGAAGTATAATAACTGTGCAAAGCTGTATGCAAAAAAAAATCGATTGGCCATCAAAGATTTTAGATAAAGTTCATATTACAATCTTTCTTTGTGTTAAATTTATGAGGCAACTGTTCTTATGTGTTGCAGTTGGTCTTTGTGTTGTTTACTTGTTGGTTTTGTTATTAAGTAATTTATATTGCAATCTCATTAAAATTTAAATTTATCGATTCCCTTTCATATTTAGGTGTAGAGATAATCACAAAGGTATTAAAAAAGTAAAACTAATTTGTTAGGTTTCTATAAACTAAATCTACATGATATAGGTGATAAAGATTATGAAATGAGCACTACATAATTAGATTCATAAAACTAATCTGTTAGGTTTCTATAAACTAAATCTAATGATATAGGTGATAAAGATTATGAAATGAGCGTCATATTTTCTACATAATTAGATTCATAAATTTCCTAATATGTTCGTCTAACCACAAGAAATGTGCGTTGCTATAGACGTGTGCAAAAATTCATGATCCCGTGCAACGCACGGACATATATCTAGTTAATAGCTAAATGCCAACAACTAACTATTATTTCCATTAGAAGGTTTGAAAGTTGCTAATAGGTGTTAATAACTCATATATACCTTTAACTCACTATCCAACAACCACTTATTAGCAGGTGGATCCAAACAACTTCCTGCTAAAAATTAGCTAGCTAAAAATTAAAATTAACAACTATTAGCTAGCTATTTTTTCGTGCTAATGGATCCAAACACGGCCACTCTTGGATTGCCAGGCGGAGGAACAGATTAACAGTAGTTTAATAAGGTCCAAACTGCTAACTAAATTGGTCCTGGCTGCTAGGTCCAAACTGCTAATTAAATTGGTCTTGGCTGGCTGGCTGCTTGCTGGATAAAAGGAAAATAAGCAAGAGAAGGCCCGAAAATATTGCTTGCTAAATTAAATAAGCAAGAAAAGAGGTAGCATGCCAGATCGGCCTATTTAGATAGTCTCAGTAACCGTGAAATTTGATTAAAACCTATTTAGAGTTCCAAAATATTGTTTTAAATTTACGGATTTGAAATTTCAAAATTGAAATTTATAAAGAACGTCTGATGTTGACATGGCATATACCAAAGGTGTAGTTGTTAATAGAGTCTATGACTTTGTTGTTGAAAATTGGTTCAATAACGAATTCATGTCCATCACGGTTCTACCGCAGATCGTCACAGATGAGTATGAACAGTTGCGCGTGTGATCTGCGACGAAACCCTGTGTCGTTCAATAACGAACTTTTGCGACGATATCTGATTTCATCATTAATAGGCACCGCCAGAGGACCATCACCAATGATCCATGACGATACAAAAGAATTCATCATAAAAATCGATCTTCTATAACAAATTTTGGTACGTCATTAAGATTTTCGTCATAGAGGTGCACATTTCTACTAGTGCTTGGAACAAGCACCACAAAAGTCATTTCAAGTAATTCCAATGCTCATTGAGTGCCTCTGTCCATCAAGAGACTAACGGAACACATCAAAAGTGGCATACAAGGGATAAATTTACTAAATCTACATGATATATGCCCGTGCGTTGCACGGGTAACGAATTTGTATCCATGTGTACAACGATGCACGTGTCTTATGGTTTAAACGAACATATTAACAATTTTTTATCCATGTCTATGACGATGCACATGGCTTGTGGTTTCGACAAACATATTAAGAAATATACAAATTTGATTACATAAAGCATATTTTTTTTATCTTTATGACCTAAATCGTGTAGATTTTGTTTATAGAAACCTAATAAAATTGGTTTAGTTTTTAAATTATTATTTGTGTGTTTTATTATTTTACATTTTCAAAAATTAATAATAATCTAATTAATACTTGTGCATTTGGACCCTAAACTATTTCTAAATTCTCCAGGTTTTCCTTCTTCTATATGGACATGGTAGATTACTGTGCCACGTTGTTCCCTATGGACATCAAGCGAATCGCCACGCAATGGACTCGTATGTTACATGCGACCAGGAGGTTCATCCGTTCTTTCCACGGCACGTCGTTCCTTTGTTCCTGCTCTTGTAGGAGGGCGGGCGGGGGTGTAGACGCATGGCCACACACACGCACGAGGCGAGCGGGGAGTAGACGCACGAGCACATGCGCACGGGCATGCGCTGACTGGTGAGTGAAGCGAGCGTTTGCAGGCGCCCGCCGCTGCTGGCATAGGCTGAAGCTAGGGCGCGCACATGCAGGAGAAGCAGAGCACACGACGAGCACGTCACAGAGCACAGCAAGTGCCGCTGTTGCCGCCAGCACATACTGGCATTGCATCGGCCGCGTCCATGGCGAGACACATGCTCCTGCATATGCCGGTACTACGCACGGCAATAGGTCACAGTTGCCCGCCACCACCGGCGCAGGCTGGAGCAAGGGCGCGCATGGGGGCGTCATTTGTTTCCGGGGAGGTGGGGCTTGACACGGACTCACGCGGGCAGGGCGATGTGGGAGCATGCGGGGTTCATGTATCGGACTCGCATTTAATTGGGGCGGAGCGAATAATACTTGGCATCTGGGCGACACGGACTCGCGGATAGGGATCCACGCGGGCGTGGTGACACCGGAGCCACAGATTAAGCTAGGCGAAGCAAATTATCTTGGCGTCCGACGATGATATTAGGATTTTTAGGTCTTTTATTTGCCGTATAAGAGTGTCTCTAAGAGTACCTAATATTTTCTTCCTAAAAACATAGAGTTTTATAACTCCTAAAAAAGTATTGGAAGGAATAAAGAAGACCATCTCCAAGAGTTTCTAATAAGCCACTCCTAAAATATGGAAGGCAGTTTTACATCAAAAATCCTATACTATTTCTAAATTATCCTGACCACTTTTATATTTTTTTTTCTCTTGTACATTTGCATCAGGAACCCTTTTCTAATTTTATTCTTTCCAAGCCCTTCCACCTTTAGATTGGCCGACAAACATGGGTGAAGGGACGTAGACTGCCTTTTTTCTCGTATAGTACTGGAAACGGAGATAGTGTTTTTTTAAGTTTTTTTTGCCGTATGTATTTCGGAAACGTACGTTTAGGCCGGGGGCGGGAGGAGTGGGGGGGGGGGGGCTGCAGACGATATTGTTTGGTATTTTTTAGGTGGTAGTAGATTTGTATGACTTTGTTATCGTATATGTAATTTTATTCAAAGGCATTTTTTTGCCGTATATGTAATTTTATTTTATGGTCTTTGTTATCGTATAAATAATTTTACTCTAAGGTCTGGTGTATATGCTTACAATAAAAAAATTAAAATGATTTTAATTAAGTGGGAAACATCGTACACATAGGCAAAAATAAAGCCATGGACTACCTATCACTGCTGGGTGAATCTCCGAATGGGCTGTGATGCATAGCATCACTGCCGGTTGAACAGAAGAAGCAACATTGATATTAAACATCGTTGCCGGTTGAACAATAGAACCGATAGTGATATTACAATAGAACCGATTTTAATTATGTGGATACGCCGCTGTCTATATTTGAAATGGCTTAAAAGTAGATCAGGCACTGTCTATATTTGGAATATCTTAAAAGTAGATTACACACTATCTATATTGGACATACAATATGGACAATCTCATTAATTAGCACTAAACAATATAAAACATAACATTTAGACCAAAGGTACACTATTGACAATCCCAGTTAGCACTAAACAAACTAGAATTACAAAACACTTCAATAGAACATGGATTCCTCCTCCAGTTTGAACTAAAAGATACAAATTCTTCTTGAGATCTTCATCCATGGGATTCTTCTGATTCACCTCTCCATGCACAGGTGCACTCTCAACCTCTTCGGGCAACATTTCTAGGAGATCAATATATTCTTTCTCCTAGTACCAGAAGGGGGATCCACTACCATCCCAATGAAAGAACAGTGAAACATGAAATTCTAATGAAAATCACAACAAATGGGCAGAACTTAGTAAAAAACGATCATAAAACCTAACCTTGCGATCCAAACATTTGTAGAAGTTGAGCCCATAGTTGGGACTATTCGGCTTCTTCACCTTGAACACCAACACCTTATGATGCCCACACAGTTGTTGCAATCAATTAGAGGGCTTCGGCATCAGTTGCTTACCAGTGAGGTAGATGACATGGATGGGGATGCCATCTACAGCGAGGACCTGCAACAGGGTCTCCGTGTTGGCCAAAACCGACTGGACAAGGGTGTCAGTTACTCCACTGGTTGTGATAGGGACGTGAGGTTGGGGATGAATAGGTCAGCATCATACACATAGGCAAAAATAAATCCATGCACTGCCTATCACTGCCAGGTGAATTTTCGAACTGGCACTGATAGCATAACATCATTGTCGGGTGTATCCTTGAACCAACAATGATAGCAGAGCATCACTTCCAGTTCAGACAATAAGCCAACAGTGATAGCAGACCATCACTGCCAGGTGAATCTTTGAACCGGCACTGATAGCATAACATAATTGTCAGGTGTATCCTTGAACCAACAATGATAGCAGACCATCACCGCCATCTATGAACCGGTAGTGATAGCAGAGCATCAGTGTTGCATGAACTTTTGAACCGACAGTGATGTCCTAACCTATATAATGAAAATTTCCATTCCCCACCCTCGGGTTGTCTTCCTAGTGCTAACATTTGATCTCTCTTGCACCAATTCGAGGAACGCCACCGCCGTCGTCTCCGTCCCCATCCTCATCCCCATCCGCTGTCCCTGACCCGAGGAGCTCCGCCATAGGCAAGGCCATGGCACTGTTGCACATGTGAAGCATTTGGGACGTTGTAGTACTTGCTGCAACGGAATATATATATATATATATATATATATATATATATATATATATATATATATATATATATATATATATATATATATATATATATATAACCTAAACCCGTGCCGACCGTCCAAATACTGACAGTTCTTCTAGAATATGGGGTGGGACGCATGCCTAGAACTGCACCTATGATGACTACGATTTTATATTCCCTTCCTCTTTTTATACTTAACTAGCAAACATGCCCATGCGTTGCAACGGAGAAAAACAAATGTTTGACCTATATGCTTCAGCTTGTTGCACAACTTACCATCAACAGTTAATTTGTATAGGTGCTACTACTGTTGTGAATGGTTGTTGTGGTTTCTATAGCCATCACAAATGAACAGGCACATTAATGAAAAATAAAGAACGACAATGTTACATTTTTGTTACCCTATCTATATCTATAACATTTAAAAGCTATACTTTATCTTATGATAACTATGACATCTCTAATATAAATTAATATTGACAAAAATATGACATTGATAGATTTATTTTTCTTTCGTTGTAAGGCACAACAGTATTTACTCGTAAATATATCATAATTTTAGTTTCATACTATCTATGTGTTGGTAGAGCTAGATATTAAGCTCCATGAGTTCTTTTATTGATCGATAAAAATATCAAATATGTAATTCTAATATCTTAAGTCGGTAAGAGGTTAGTCATTGTTGTACAAAAAAAAATGATATATCCGTTGATGAGTATGATTGAGACCTCTCTCCATTTTTTATATGTTAGTCCTTTTCCAGAGTTGCACTAGTATATATGAAAAAACTTAGAGATTTGTACTTGTATATGATATCTTAAGTCGGTAAGGGGTTAGTCGTCATCGTGTCAAAATTTGGTCTGTTAATTGATGAGTATGACTGAGACATCTTTCGATTTTTACATATCAGCCCTAGTCGAGGATTTTACTGGTATATGTGAATAGCTTGGAGATTTATACGGGTACATGTGGATAGCTTGGAGATATATTTATTCTGATTAAGCTGGACGACAAACTGCTCAATATTTCAATTCTCGTTTCGATTAATTGGGCTATCGGCTGATCCGGGTTATAATAAATTTTATTCCCAATAAAAACTATGTCAACAACTTATCAAAACAAAACTACATCACCAACTTAGTCATAGAAATATTTGTTTATTAGGTGAGAATAAAAGCTTTAAAGATCCATAATACTACATATAAGAATTCAATAGCTCAGACCGAATACAATAAAGTATCTATTTAATTCGGCTAGGCATATATATGTACAATGCAACATCAGTTCCGCCAATAAATCCTAAAATAACAAATCATTAGTCATGTACGTATATGTCTCTCGAACTTCTTTGTCCTCCTGCATGCATGCAACTTCTTTTGCCGAACCAAGAAACCACCGGCTGCATGTTTATTTCCTTATTTGCTTCTGCTTTCCTTCACATAAACAACCAGATCAAGTGGGAGAACGGCTTCTGGACTTGGCTTGCCAATATGATCAACGTGCAGCACCTGGACTCCACTGTCCATAACCAATCGACGTGTTCTCATGCCTCAGCGCTTAGAAAATTCCTTTTGAGTCAAAAAAAATAATAGTGCAGGTCAACGTAGAGGTCGTACTTGACTCATGTTCCTAAAATAGACGTATTTGAGATTGAATATTGGTTTAGGAGAAGTCTTACATGTAATCTTGGTTTAGAAGTCTTACATCTTACATGTAGGTGGAAACAAATTCTTGACGGAAATTTTGCCTCTTTATTATTAGGTATATATAGATTTTCTCTTCAGACCAATTTATTGGATTTACCATATTTGGATTGTTAAACCAAATATACTTACGTATATAGAAACATGTCTGACTAGATATAATATATCTAGAGATAGAAAGGTAGAGATATTTCTAAATATAGGGTGGGACGCGAAGACTGTTTGGGAGTAAAAAAGTGAGAGCAGGTAGAGAAAAGAACCAGAAAACACACGATGGAAAATGAACGAGTAAACATGATCGCGGCAAGAAAAAAGGGAAACCAGATGAAAAATGAATGAAGAAACCTGACGAAGGGCAAAAAAGATAGGAAACCGGCAAAAAACGAAGGAAGAGACTTGAGGATGGTTGAACATATGGAGAACAAGGTGACGCACGGAGGTCAGGGGTAATTTAGGAATGGAAAAAGTGGATTCAAAGAAACTCTTCACTCTTTAATATATTATTAGAAAAAAGAAAGATAGAGATAGAGATAGAGATAAAGGATAGAGATAGAGATAGATGTAGAGGCAGAGACAGAGATTTAATATCTATAAGGAAAACAATGCTTTATGAAATTTTCATGGGTTCCTTGTGGTGGAACGTGTCCACCTGGGTTCATGTCCTCGACTTGGCACGGGTATTCGTATTTTTCTAGATTTATTCTATGATTTAACGGCGCTATGCTTTCAGTTGTAGGCGGCATCCCTGTCGATAGCGAGGCGTCTATGGTAACTTCGTGAATCTCGAGATCTGCCAGGTCAGTCTTTCGGAGGTGCTCATAGGGGTAGGGTTTGCATACGTGTGTTCATAGGGGTGAGTGAGCGTGCGTTTTGTGTTGTACTGTGTATTTTTTTTAAACAAACGAGCCACAAAAAGCAGTTTATATTATAAAAGAAACAATTACACGCTTAATTATCTTAATTGAATAAAAACCACGTGATAGTTATTAACTCAGATTACTTAAATTATATTCTAATTCCAAGCTGAGTTAAGACCAATCTTGTTTTATACTACAAGAAATGTCTCGGTTTTTGACGAAACATTAATGAAACGTGCGTCACAAACCATGCGTCTTATTCCATGGTCTGTGACGTTTATATGTTCATGTCACGTCGTTTGTGACGAAACGAATGTCAGAGAATGTGTTCTCTGACATTCTATGAACATATAAACGTCATAAACGATGTGACATGAACATATAAACGTCACAGACCATGGAATAAGACGCATGGTTTGTGACGCACGTTTCATCAACGTTTCGTCAAAAACCGAGACCTTTCTTGTAGTGTTATAAATATTGCCGTAGAGATTAAGCAAGTTTAGCTTAAAATTCGCAATATAAAAAGGGACACGTGCATAAACACTTGCTACTGATGTCAAGGTAATGGATATTTTAGAGAACTATCCTAAGTTGAATTAACCAATTTACATTGAATTATAAAAGATGAAGTTAACCTTATTCATATTTTATTTATAAATATTTATTTAGTGTTTAAGTCATTTAAACATTTATAAATTAGAAAGCATAAAGAAGGTGATAATAGCTAATCAAATCATTATATGTTTCTTACATAAACTAAACAAGTTCTATTTAAGAAACACTTAAGTTCTTATTAATCATGATAGCATTTGATTATTTATAAAAGACAAATTACAAACTAAAGTTATTTTTAATTTAAAAAGACATTAGACAAATATTAGTTAAATTAACTACATGCTTCATGTTTAACTAAACTAATTATGATTAAGAAACATTTAAGTTAATATTAATCAAGTTAATATTTATTTAAGAATGTTCTATATATGAACCTAAGTCGCTTCTAATTTAAAAGAGCATGACATAAACATTAATCAAATAAACATAATTTAATTTGTAAACACATAATGTGACATGGTAAACAATGTTGCTAATGCATCTCTTACGCCAGCATAGTCATGAAGCAACAAGAACGAAATTATATCCCTATGTTGCTTTTAGTTAGAAAGTTGTTAAATAAATATTAATCAAGTTGTATTTAAATAGATAAATTCATACTTGAGTAACATCACAAAAACTATCGCTACTAAATAGAGCACAACGCTATGAAACTGTCGCAACAAGAACGGATTTACAAACCTAGATTGTTTTTAATCATAGAATTAATTGCATGTCAATTAAATTAATATTTAATTTATATATGACTAGCATGTAACACGTCTACGCCAATAGCATCTAGCTTCAGTTGGCATGATTATAAAATCACAAGAACGAGTTACTACACTAGGTTGCTTTTAATTAAAAATACATTAAATAAATATTGCACGTAAATCAATAAATTCATAATTAGGTGACACTATATACATCAGAACTACTACGTAGAGCGCAACTATACAAAAGTAACGCAACTGAAACGGAGCAAAACGAAATTAAAACGAAGAAACGACAAAGATATTACGAACCAATGGCAGAACCGCAAATACTTCATCTTCTACCTCCATCCATCCGAAGAGCCTCGGCCTGGGGCGACACAAGAAGGAGAAAAAATATCTAATTTACTACAGAGAGATTTCCCAAACTAGGGGCTCCTCTACGGTAGTTTTGGTGTGCTTTTACCCAATGGGTAGGTACGTATATATAGAGAGGAAAACTCTCCACCTTCACATCAGCTAGCAATATAGTATTAATTGATGTTGCACCCTCCATCTTTACTAATAGGCTTAATTAATTATTAAAGCCCATTAGTAAATAAATGTATGGGCCTTTGAGATTTATTAGGATTATTGCACATGAGCTTTGAGCATTGGAAAAAATGAGATATTTATTTATTTTCGGAATTAATTAATTTCATGGATAAAATAATTCCAGAAAAGTCTAAAATTATTATTTAAGCCATGAAAAATACTCCAAAAGCTCTAAAAATTCAGGGAAAATTCTGAGAGACATTAGGGAACATGAGGAACCCAAATAAAGTATTTGGAGCTCATGATAAGATATTTTAGAGCATCTAAAAATTAGATAACGCTCGCAGAAAAGCGTGAACTAGCTCCAGAAAAACCCAGAACAATTCCCGAAGAGTTCACTGAGATTGATTGACACATGGGGAACTGAAAGAAATAATTTACGTGATAAAGAAAAGAATTTAGGAAACTCCCAACGAGAACTTAAGATGAGAAACAAGGAATATTGATTGCGGAGAAGATAAAGACGTGCTAGAGAAGAATGATTGATAAACTAAACGCATTTTGAAAGACTTTGTTCGCTCTTAACACACAAGAGTTAACGAGCAAACATCACATCAAACAATAGCCCGTCAAATTAGTTTAAAAAAATTTAAAGATTCTTATTATTTTTTTATAACTAATTGATGCTATCATAAACTAAACTTAGAAAATTTTATCCGAATATTAAGACATTTATTTTATTTAGTGTTTCTTATGCACAACTTAAAATTAGAAATTTTGGGGTGTGACACCGCTGCTTCTCCGCCGACGATGACCTCGCCACGCTTAGAACCACATACGTCTAAGCCGCATACGTGTCACACCCAGTTTTCTAAAGAACAAAACCAGGCTAATCATATGTGTGCCCAGGAAGTCCACACATATGCCAGAATGAAAAAAAAATATCAGAAACAATGATATTATATAATGTATATATAGCTATATTAACACTTACATCAGAGTATCGCGGAACGGTGACTAAACTTCGGGCTCCATTCTTCTCAGGGACGGCTGACTGGGGGTAACATATGCCTAGCACTTCTACTAGTCTTCTGGAAACTCCACTACACCTTTGTCCTTCTTCCGAGTAGCATCTTATTACACACTGGAGTGTTGGGGAAATAGCAAGAGTGAGTCCATGTCGAACTCAACAAGTATAGCACAGGGTTTATGAGGCTCAAAAAGGCTAGACACTGTTTAACTGCGTTTAGCTTTTAATCATCATATAATTAGCAATTGAGTAGCATCAAGGTAATCCAAATCCCATTAATGAATCAATGATCAATTGTAATAAGGATAATGAATAGCATTAACATGAGCATAATAATAATCAACAATAATTAAGCATGATATAACAATGGTGATCAACTATTCTGTAAGAATCCCCAAGGCCGCTCGTATCCGTGAGCACGGCTAGTATACCAGTTTTTAACTCTGCGCAGAGGTGTACACTTTCACTGTGAGTCATGATTTCCAAATGCATGGGTTAATTACTCCCAAAACACTGAAAACCATATAAAGCCACTCAAAAGTTCGTCTAACAAGTTAGGGCCATTAGATTCACTCGGCAGGCAGATATAGAACCCCCCTTCCCTGTGGCACAACAACCGCAGCCTATACACACTAGGCCAGGGGCTCGCACTACACCCAAAGTGGCAAGCCATTCTTACGCCATTTAAGGTAACCTCTAACAAGCTAGAAAAGGTCTCTTGAACAACTAGAGCTAGAGCCATATAGCCCTCACAGCTATACTGTATATCCCGGTTATCACTTACAGGTAAGTCCTTACGGAGAGAAACCAGAGCAACAATATAACCCCTTGCTCTAGCCCCCTTTCAACAGTAATAAAATCATCTTAATGGTTGATTGCATAATCCATTAGTCAAATTATAAGATCATTGTTCATAATTAAGCACTAGCAGTAGCTACCCAAATGCACAACCCATAGGCGACAAGGAAACAAGATATCAATAGCTAAGTTATAATCTCTTTGGTTGTCAAGGAAGACACACGCATATGTATGATAATTTCAGTGAATAGGACATCAAGGATGGTCCCATGTTATACTTGCCTTGATCAAAGCTTTCCTATTGATACTGCTGGTCTGGCTCAAAATAATACTCCTGATCGTCCATATACTGCTCTCCTTCTATACTCGATCATCAATCAACAACACACATGCATCCAATCAAACATACACGAAGCAAACAAAGGGATACAATTAGAACAGTACACCAAACATAAAATTAAGATGAAAAGTTTGTAGAACAAATCTACGTCTCGCTACGAATACACAGACGCGAAAAGCACACTAATCGGAGGTACGGTTGAAAAGGTACATCTACCGAAAGATTTGCTCATAGGAGAAAATATAAAACTATTAGCTTCCTGTGTTTTAATTATATAATAACATATATAAGATATTTTATAGATACTATATATGGAATTAAGTCAAATTTAGATTCAAATTATGAAACTAAAGTAAAACAAATCATATTTTATTTACAAAACCCAGTTGCATAATTATTAATCAAGATATGATTTAAACCATAAAATTTCAGAATTAGTAATATGGTAAACACTGTCACTAACGCGTAGATCTCGTTGCTATGAATCTAACGCAACTCGAATGAGCTAAAACGGATCTAAAACGTAGAAGATATGATTTAAACAAGTTTTCCTTCAATAAAATAATAGATTAAATCTAATCACGAATTTTAAAAGTTGAAAACACATCTAACAGTAGTATAAGCATGTGGATTATGAAATTACGAACCTAACGCAAGTTGAACGGATCAAATCGGAGTTAAAACGAAGAAACGGTGAGGATCCATTTTTGATTGTAAGTGGTGTATTTCTATAGTATTGTTGGATTTGTTTTTCTATAAGAAAACGGCCATATAACATATACGTGATGTCATGTGATGTCATCAAGCTAATTGGAATAGCTAACTGGAGCAGGGAGCACGCACGGCGCACGATAACAACTGATGATCGTATAGGAGCTCAACAAAGCTAGCAGGGTGCAAGTCAAGAAGGGAAAACTAACCGGAGGCGTGCGGAGGTCCTCACCGATGCCAGATGAGGAACAGTGATGTCGGCGTTGAAGCAGACAGCGGCGAGATCGGGTAAGCATCAAGCGGGGGTCACCACGGCATTGGACGGAGCTAGGGCTCGATGGCGCTGCGAATCGGGGCGAGGCGAGGGCAGCAGATGGCATTCGCGGCAGCTTCGGCAGACGGCTCGACTCCTCGACGAGATTGGTCGTGTGCGGCAATGGTGACAGCTAGAGCTTTCACGTGTGGGCAGCAAGCCCTGGTGGCGTTGACAAAGAACACTCCAACTGCAGATCGACACGGCGACATGAAGCTAGGATCAAGAGGCGGCGGCAGCAACGAAAGCTATGTTAGGGCAAAGCGGCACTTCGTCCTGCTGCAGGAAAGAAAAATAGAAAAACAAGGAGATGACAAGGGCCTTTGGCATGCCATATATGTATAGTATATATATACTAGCTGACCCTTGATCCGGCTTTGATCAAAATCGAGTTCAACTTGGCTCCCTCCCTGACGTGGAGTTCGAGTGGGACAAGAAATTGGACAGCTGATACATGTGTTGAAAACGTGCATTGGCTGGCTGCCTTCGGGCTTTGGCCACAGATGGAAACGCTCGGCTCGATGGAGTGCAGGGCCAGAAAGGATCTGAAAGCACAGAGCATAACGGACGGTGTCCGGCGAACTTGCACGTAAGATCAAGAAAAGAGGATGGTATGCACGGTGGCATCCTCACCATGTCACCGTGTGTAGAGGGCGATCAGGATGACAGAGGGGAAAAAGGAGACGGCAAGCTAGCATCCGACAAGTGCTTCACATGGTCAGACTCCTCCGTGCTCCTCTGGCCTTGAAGCGTGAATCGTGGGCAGAAAACTCTGGAAGCTTTGCACATATCTTGATGGAGAAGCTCCAGCTACATACGGAACACTTCAGGCTTCGGCGACGTCCTGGCCGTCGAACTCCACCAGCAGGGGCGACGCAAGTTGCGTACGGCGGTGGCAAGTGCTAGGGCAAAACCGATGGAGTAGATACACGCATCATAAAAGACAATGGCTTCGCCTTTTATACGGCGCACTGGCCGGCAGGACTCCGAGTCGGCAGTGAACTCCGGTGCCGAAGAGACGAGAACGCCGCGACGCGGCAGCTTGACGAAAAGCTCCGGGTTGCTCCAGCAAGGCTCTAAAGCGACGGACTCGAGCATGGCTTTTCCTCTTAACTTCGATGGTTTCAGCAAGATCTGTGGAGGCCGATGATGCGGAACAGAGCGGCGGCGGCGTCATGCATCATAATGGATTGGTTTGTTTCCATAGGTTTGGAAAAGGATACGATGAGCTGAGTCTGCTATTTAAAGACATGCACACGGTAAACGGCAAAGACAGATATTGAGTCCAGGAGTCCCTACGCTCTACGCGTGCGGCATGCAGTTTAGGTGAAAATATAGTTCGGTTCCCCTTTGGTAGCAACAGAACCAAAGCACGGCCTAGTTGCTTGCTTCTTCAGATTATGTCATTACGTCAAAGCACTTGCATGCACGTATACATGTATATATGTATATTTAAGATATGGCGAGAGGTAGAGGGAGCTACGAGCGGCGGCTCGCGATAAGGGTTGTACTTCTGAAACCAGGGCGTCGAGGGCTACGCCGGCATATATATAGTTGTAGGGTTTGGAAACTTTTTGGAATTTCTTAATTTCAGGATTATTTTAATTCCGTGAATAAAATAATTCCAGAAAATCTAAAATTACCTTTTTGGCCGTGAAAAATAGTCCGGAGCTCAGAAAAATCACGGGAAAAATCCTGGAGACTCTTGGAGAGATAAGGAACTCAACTAAATGAGTTTGAGCTCATGAAAAGATTGATGAAGAGATCAAGGAAAAAGATTAAGCTCACGGAAATTGAAATTTTAAATCCAGAAAATGCCAAAAAAATTTCCGGTGAGAAGTAAACGTCGTCCTATGGTATTTTAAAAATAATAGCACTCACCAACACCAAAGACAAGCATCACACAAACACCACATTATCAAATTAATATGAAAAAATTTAAAACCACAATTATCTATATTTAAATTAGCAGCAACTTAACTTATCTAATAAATTTATTCAAATATTGAAATTATTTATTTTATTTAGTATTTTTCATGCACAACCCAAAATAGGAAATTTTGGGTGTGACAATACGTCGTAGTGTCGATTAGATTTCTTAATATGTTTGTTTAAGCCGCATGCCACATATGTCGTCATGGGCATGGGCAAAATTTCGTAGCCCCCGTGTAACGCATGGACATATATCTAGTAACTAAATACATGTCCATGGCTTGATGAGAAGGGCAAAGTACATTTTTCAGCCCCCAGCTCGCGTTGAAGTTCAAATTTTCAACCTTCAACTATGAAGTCGGGTAATGTACAAACACCATCCAACTGTCAAAACCGGACAAATTTGGTCCTCCGCTGGTTTCAAAAGCGGTTTTCTATTTTCTAATAATAATAAAGTCCAGTTCGATCTCAAGAAGTTTGTAATTAATTTATTTTGAATTATAAAAATATGAAACTAGTTCATGTTTTCCTCTAAAAATGTTATAAATACATGTTCTATATTGTTTCCTGGTCATTCAATCAACTAACGTGTTCCTGGTTAATTAAAATCAGTATTTTTCGGACCAGGATAAACACCAGTTCCATTGATTAACACATAAATCGTCACATAGTCATAGCGTTTAAGAGCAAAAGAAAGGCACCTGACTCAGGTGAACGGCAGAGATACAAGGAGTTCTATTCTAAGTAAATGACCTACCACAAACAGCACAAGTACTAACAGGCAACGTAAAAACATAGACCTGACCCATATCCTTCAGATCAAACAACAGTCAACTCTCAATCCTCCTTTTGAATGTACCCCCTCCTCAGCATCAGTCCAATCTTCTATGGCACTGATGCACAGCTGCTGGCGATGTGATCAGCATGCGGATGCTGACCGCATGCAGAAGAATGTTAGCACCATCCACCACCTTCTGCTGAGCTTGAATTGCATCTGTCCTTGAGTAAACCTGACCAATATTTAGATAAAAAAACATGAATATCCATTCAAATTCAGCAAATAATAAAAACTCAATAGTTCTTCAATGGCTCACTACATCTAAAGTAAATTTTTTTTTGCCTTTGTCCCGTTAGTGGGGCTAAGTGTATTTTGTGGCTAAGCAAAATAGCAGTGTTCAGTGAAGAGCTAGTGTCTTTAGCGGCAGAAAATTGGTAATATCCTAGTAGCATACCCTTTGAAAATGCTATAGCGGTACTTTGCAAATACTTAGAACTTTGCTAATACTTGACAAGAGTCGCTCACCTACTCTACTTAGAACTTTGCAAATACTTGAGGGGAGTCTCACCTACTCTACATCTCCAAGAGTGGTAAAAAAAATAAGAGCCTAAAAAATGGTTTTGGGTGCCTGCGAAAATGTATTTGAGAAAAAGTTTGTCACACCCGGTTTTCTAAAGAACAAAACCAGGCTAATCATATGTGTGCCCAGGAAGTCCACACATATATCAGAATGAAAAAGTATCAAAACAATGTTTATATAAAGCGGGAAACATACTATATTAACACTTACAACTATCAGAGTGTCGCGGAACGGTCACTAATCTTTTCTTCAGGCTCCAACATCACAGGGACGGCTGACTGGTGGCTCCGTATGCCAAGCACTTCTTATAGACTTCTGGAAACTCCACTACACATTTATTCTTCTTCTAAGCAGCACCTTACTATACACTGGAGTGTGGTGGAAATAGCAAGAGTGAGTCCATGTCGAACTCAACAAATATAACATGGGGTTCATGAGACTCAAAGGCATAACATAGGTTTATCAGCATGTAGCTTTTAATTAGCATTAATTCAGTATATCAATGATATCAATGTCTCAATGTAACAATAAACATATGATCCATGTGAAATGATTAACGAATAGCAAAAACATATCCATTATTAATGATCAACTATTCCATAAGGGTCCAAGGCCACTCGTGACCGTGAGCACGGCTGTTATAACAGTTTTACACTCTGCAGAGGTTGTACACTTTCACTGTGAGTCGTGATTTACCCTTTCGCCCGAGGTGATCAGCCTCTTGACCCACTACCAAGGAAGGTCAGCAGGGTTCACTATGAAGTCTTTCAAAGGTTCGTCTAACAAGTTAGGGCCATTAGATTTCACTCGGCAAACAGATGTAGAGCCCCCCCTTCCTGATGGCACAATAACACGCAGCCTATACACATGAGGACAGAGGCCGCACTATACCCGATTCGTCAAGCCATTCTTACGCCATAAAGGAATACCTCTAACAAGCTAGAAAAGGTCCTTCTATATGACTAAAGCCAGAGCCATTTTAGCCCTCACAGTTGTACTTTAAATCCTGGATGTTCGCTTACAGATGAGTCCTTATGGAGAGTAACAAGAGCACCAAAGTAACCCCATGCTCTAGTACCCTTAAACAGTAATAAAATCATCTTTTAATGTTTATTGCATATTCCATTAGTCAAATTACATGATCATAGTTCATGTTGAGCACTAGCAATACTAATCCATGCAGTATAATAGGTATCAAGGAATAAGATCAACACTAAGTCATCCTTAACAAGGAAACATATGTATAATGATATTATTTGCTTATTGTGAATAGGACAACAAGGATAATCCCATGCTATACTTGCCTTAGAACTTGCTTTATGTCCAAAGCAACTTGCTCTGAAAAATCTCAACTTAATCTTTTATTTGCAACTTCTGGCACTCAGCTTCTGGTCTTCATCTTCGGATCTTCGGCGCTCACGGATAGCCTTTTCTTCTACTCGTAGATCATAACAACCCAGCACACTAACAGACATACAAGCAAACAAATAGGGACAACTAAGAACAATACACCACACAAGAGAAAACAGCGTACTAAAAGAGAACTACCAGCTACGGTCACAAGAACATAAGAAACGCCGATAACGAAACTACGAAGAAAAAGAAACGACTACCAAGAGTTTATATTATAAAAGAAACAATTACACGCTTAATTATCTTAATTGAATAAAAACCACGTGATAGTTATTAACTCAGATTACTTAAATTATATTCTAATTCCAAGCTGAGTTAAGACCAATCTTATTTTATAAATATTGCCGTAGGGGTTAAGCAAGTTCAACTTAAAATTCGCAATATGAAAAGGGATACGTGCATAAACACTTGCTACTGCTGTCAAGGTAATGGACATTTTAGAGAACTATCCTAAGTTGAATTAACCAATTTACATTGAATTATAAAAGATGAAGTTAACCTTATTCATATTTTATTTATAAGTATTACCGACTTTGCAGAGATAAAAGAACATGTGAGAACAATTATTCCAATTATATGAGATATGTGGTTGGGCTAACTAAATTATAATTTAAAGATATTTTAAGTTGCCATTAGCTAAGTTCATGCTTAGTTACAAAGGACTAACGTGACAAGATTATATATTATTTTTAATTATAAAACTAATAACAAGCATATTAATTAATATAATATTCAGCTATATATGGAAAAGCATATGACATGAAAAACATTAGTGCTACTTCACAGAGAACGTCGATGCGAATCTAACGTAACTTAATTGGAGCAAAATAGATTTCAAACGAATAAATGCTCGAGGATTAAAGTCATATAACTATGAAGAGCAGATACGTACTGTAATATAAAATTATCTACGCAAGTCTATCATATATGCAACATACTGAGACTAAGCAAATTTTAATTTGAAATATACTGTACACTAATCGTATTAATCAATTTAATATTGAACTATATATATATATAGAAAACATGTGGCAACTGAACGAAAGCACTTATGTTTCAAGGTTGAACTAAGCATCTTATAATTCAAAAGAAACATTTAGTTTAATATTAATTAGATTAACATTAATTTAGAACAGACTGCATGTGTTGCGTTTAATTAGAAACTCAATTGCACAAGCATAAATCAAATTAATATCTAACTTATAAATTTTAAGGATGTAAGACATGTCAAACGTTGTTGCTAAAACATAACCTCGATCGGCACTATTGCAAAACAACAAGAACGGATTTAAACCGAAATTTCTTTTAATTGGAAAGCTATTAAATAAATATATTAATCTAATTACTATTTAAATTAATAAATTCATAATCAAGTGACATGATAAACATCATTACTCATGCGTAGTTTACATCGGCACAATCATGACTCGACACGCACAGCATCGCAACCCTAATTCGTTTTCTAATTTAAAAGCTATTAAATTATTATTAATCATATTAGTATTTCAATCAATAAATTCGTAACTATAAGACATGACAAACATTAGCACTACCGTGTAGAGCGCGACGACACGAATCTAATGCGACAAGAACTACTTAAATCGGACTTAAAACGAATAAACGGGGGAGATAAAATGATCGATGACAAAATCGTAATTATTATCATCTTGTACCTTGGGTGGGTTGGAGGAGATCGTGGCCTCCATTAACTCATTAAGGTTGCAAACGGCACAACCCGTCCCGCATCCGCATACGCCGCTTGCCTATACGCGGGCATGTGCGGCGGCCCGCAGACCCGCCGCGTAAGCCTGGCGTTAGCGTGCGCAGCAATATCACGAGCGAGTACATGATTGAATAATTTATCAATCTGATAGCCAGCCAGAGTGCTAAGTTTGGACAGACGTCGATGATGGCCTTTTGGTTCAACATGCATGTACGTACTTCGGCTCGCCGGCGAGATCCAAGCTATATCTTGTTTGTGCGTCGCCCATTGATGAAGCGACAGCCTCGGTAGATGCCTGACCGCCGGTAGAACCAGATGCCTTTTCCGATCCTTGCCGCCGGTTGAAACAGTCCGATGCTTGGCCACCGGAAAAAGAAAAACGATGGAGAGAGATCAAACGGTGATGGATTCGCGCAAAGAAAAGTGTGCCGGTGAAGAGGACGACGAGACGAACCTCGGAGTAGAAACGAAGCCAGAGATGTCCGAGGTGGCTAGAAAAGCTCGTCGAACCATCGCCGGAAGTTCGCCGGAACGCAAGCTGTAGATGCAGAACTTCGGCGAGGGGTGGAGGGAGCTACGAGCGGCGGCTCGCGATAAGAAGGGAGAAAATTCTAATTTACTACACGAGAGATTTCCCAAACTAGGGGCTCCTCTACGGTAGTTTTGGTGTGCTTTTACCCAAGGGATAGGTACGTATATATAGGGAGAAAAACTCTCCACCTCCATGTCAACTAGCGATATGGTGCTAATTGACGTTGCACCATCCACCTTTACTAATAGGCCTAATTAATTATTAAAGCCCATTAGTAATTAAAGACATGGGCCTTTGGGCATGAGGAAATCTGAGATATTTTATTATTTTCGGAATTAATTAATTTCATGGATAAAATAATTCTAGAAAAGTCCAGAATTGAATTTTAAGCCACGAAAAATACCTCGAAGGCTCCGAAAATTTAGGGAAAATTCTCAGAGATATTTTAGAATGAGACGAACCCAAATAAAGTATTTGAAGCTCATGAAAAGATTGATGAAGAGATCAAGGAAAAAGATTAAGCTCACAGAAATTGAAATTTTAAATCCAGAAAATACCAAAAAGTTTTCCGGTGAGAAGCAAACGTCGTCCTATGGTATTTTGAAAATAATAGCACTCACCAACACCAAAGACAAGCATCACACAAACACCACATTATCAAATTAATATGAGAAAGTTTAACCACAATTTTCTATATTTAAATTAGCAGCAACTTAACTTATCTAATAAATTTATTCAGATATTGAAATTATTTATTTTATTTAGTGTTTCCTATGCACAACCCAAAATTAGAAATTTTGGGGTGTGACAATTCTACCCCACTTAACAGGAATCGCGTTCCGAGATTCGAAGAGACTAGGGAGAAAGATAAAATAGACCAATAAGGTTGTTTCGAGACTTTTTGACAAGTTCGGATATAAGTGTCAAGGATTATCAAAGGATAACAAAAGAACATTGGATTGATCGTTAAGATTGATTCAAGTTAATGAAAGAAGGTCAAAGGATTGAAGGTCAGCATAAGTGAAAAGGAAGATCAAAGGAGATTGAAAAGATATATCAAGGTTGATTATCGAGTCTTCACTTTATAAGGTGTAAAAACAAGGGTGGAGATTAGCAAGAGATAACGTAAGAGATAAAGAGATATCCTAAGGTGCTCAAAACTCCTGGATTCAAGATTTATGAGACATCATGAAAAAGTGACAGACTAGCATTGGTTGAAGAAAGGTAAAGACCAGTCTTCCGTTTTACCATTCAGGGAGACCTGTGAGAATGATAAATTGATCTTCAAGTCTTTGTAGGTCCTGGAATTAGGATTTATAAGATGTAAGGACAAGGGTCAAAAGTTGTCAAATGTTGATAAGAAAAAGTAAAGATTGATGGCAAGAAGGTGAGACTAGTTAAGAGGCAAGGAGTAGTAAAAGATGATATTATGATAGCGATTGGTCTTTGGGTCTTCCTGTCTCATGACTTGAAATTGGTGATGGTGGCGGACGCTACCCCACTTAACAAAGATCTTGTTCCACCTGGCGATGTCATTGAAGGCAACACTTTCTTTAAGGCTTGCTGCTATTGATGAGTCCTTCATGTGTTGATCCTCCCTTGGGTTAAGATAAAGAAGAAAGCATAGAAACCAAGAGTAAGCAAGGATGATTTATGGAAAAGACTATAAGAATTAGGACTAATCGAAGGTTAGGTAGGTCAAGAGAGTATACTACCCTACTTTAACAAAGATTGAGCTAATTCTCAAGATGATTTCGAGCCTCCTTTGGAACACAAGAACAAAGACGACACACAGGCATCACATCAAACAAGACAAGCACACATCAGGCAAAACAAAGCACCAATCATATCATCGGTTCTACACGTGCTTCTTCAACAATGGTGGTCATCCTAATGGCATATTGGAGATGATGAAAGACCATCGAACTTTTGAACAAGGTAAGATCAGAAAACTTTTGGTAAAAATAACACAAATCAAAAACCAAGGGAGTAAGAAATAATAGCTCAAAGGAAGCTATCAAGGAAGGGATACAACAAGACAAGGAACAGGAAATAATCAAAATCAATGAGTCAAAGGATGATAAAAATAGTTTTATAGTAAAATGAGTTTTAGAATACGTCCAGTGCTACTTGGCATATGTCCTACAGTCAACACCGCTCTGATACCACTCTGTCACACCCGGTTTTCTAAAGAACAAAACCAGGCTAATCATATGTGTGCCCAGGAAGTCCACACATATATCAGAATGAAAAAGTATCAAAACAATGTTTATATAAAGCGGGAAACATACTATATTAACACTTACAACTATCAGAGTGTCGCGGAACGGTCACTAATCTTTTCTTCAGGCTCCAACATCACAGGGACGGCTGACTGGTGGCTCCATATGCCAAGCACTTCTTATAGACTTCTGGAAACTCCACTACACATTTATTCTTCTTCTAAGCAGCACCTTACTATACACTGGAGTGTGGTGGAAATAGCAAGAGTGAGTCCATGTCGAACTCAACAAATATAACATGGGGTTCATGAGACTCAAAGGCATAACATAGGTTTATCAGCATGTAGCTTTTAATTAGCATTAATTCAGTATATCAATGATATCAATGTCTCAATGTAACAATAAACATATGATCCATGTGAAATGATTAACGAATAGCAAAAACATATCCATTATTAATGATCAACTATTCCATAAGGGTCCAAGGCCACTCGTGACCGTGAGCACGGCTGTTATAACAGTTTTACACTCTGCAGAGGTTGTACACTTTCACCGTGAGTCGTGATTTACCCTTTCGCCCGAGGTGATCAGCCTCTTGACCCACTACCAAGGAAGGTCGGCAGGGTTCACTATGAAGTCTTTCAAAGGTTCGTCTAACAAGTTAGGGCCATTAGATTTCACTCGGCAAACAGATGTAGAGCCCCCCTTCCTGATGGCACAATAACACGCAGCCTATACACATGAGGACAGAGGCCGCACTATACCCGATTCGTCAAGCCATTCTTACGCCATAAAGGAATACCTCTAACAAGCTAGAAAAGGTCCTTCTATATGACTAAAGCCAGAGCCATTTTAGCCCTCACAGTTGTACTGTAAATCCCGGATGTTCGCTTACAGATGAGAGTCCTTATGGAGAGTAACAAGAGCACCAAAGTAACCCCATGCTCTAGTACCCTTAAACAGTAATAAAATCATCTTTTAATGTTTATTGTATATTCCATTAGTCAAATTACATGATCATAGTTAATGTTGAGCACTAGCAATACTAATCCATGCAGTATAATAGGTATCAAGGAATAAGATCAACACTAAGTCATCCTTAACAAGGAAACATATGCATAATGATATTATTTGCTTATTGTGAATAGGACAACAAGGATAATCCCATGCTATACTTGTCTTAGAACTTGCTTTATGTCCAAAGCAACTTGCTCTGAAAAATCTCAACTTAATCTTTTATTTGCAACTTCTGGCACTCAGCTTCTGGTCTTCATCTTCGGATCTTCGGCGCTCACGGATAGCCTTTTCTTCTACTCGTAGATCATAACAACCCAGCACACTAACAGACATACAAGCAAACAAATAGGGACAACTAAGAACAATACACCACACAAGAGAAAACAGCGTACTAAAAGAGAACTATCAGCTACGGTCACAAGAACATAAGAAACGCCGATAACGGAACTACGAAGAAAAAGAAACGACTACCAAGAGTTTATATTATAAAAGAAACAATTACACGCTTAATTATCTTAATTGAATAAAAACCACGTGATAGTTATTAACTCAGATTACTTAAATTATATTCTAATTCCAAGCTGAGTTAAGACCAATCTTATTTTATAAATATTGCCGTAGGGGTTAAGCAAGTTCAACTTAAAATTCGCAATATGAAAAGGGATACGTGCATAAACACTTGCTACTGCTGTCAAGGTAATGGACATTTTAGAGAACTATCCTAAGTTGAATTAACCAATTTACATTGAATTATAAAAGATGAAGTTAACCTTATTCATATTTTATTTATAAGTATTACCGACTTTGCAGAGATAAAAGAACATGTGAGAACAATTATTCCAATTATATGAGATATGTGGTTGGGCTAACTAAATTATAATTTAAAGATATTTTAAGTTGCCATTAGCTAAGTTCATGCTTAGTTACAAAGGACTAACGTGACAAGATTATATATTATTTTTAATTATAAAACTAATAACAAGCATATTAATTAATATAATATTCAGCTATATATGGAAAAGCATATGACATGAAAAACATTAGTGCTACTTCACAGAGAACGTCGATGCGAATCTAACGCAACTTAATTGGAGCAAAATAGATTTCAAACGAATAAATGCTCGAGGATTAAAGTCATATAACTATGAAGAGCAGATACGTACTGTAATATAAAATTATCTACGCAAGTCTATCATATATGCAACATACTGAGACTAAGCAAATTTTAATTTGAAATATACTGTACACTAATCGTATTAATCAATTTAATATTGAACTATATATATATATAGAAAACATGTGGCAACTGAACGAAAGCACTTATGTTTCAAGGTTGAACTAAGCATCTTATAATTCAAAAGAAACATTTAGTTTAATATTAATTAGATTAACATTAATTTAGAACAGACTGCATGTGTTGCGTTTAATTAGAAACTCAATTGCACAAGCATAAATCAAATTAATATCTAACTTATAAATTTTAAGGATGTAAGACATGTCAAACGTTGTTGCTAAAACATAACCTCGATCGGCACTATTGCAAAACAACAAGAACGGATTTAAACCGGAATTTCTTTTAATTGGAAAGCTATTAAATAAATATATTAATCTAATTACTATTTAAATTAATAAATTCATAATCAAGTGACATGATAAACATCATTACTCATGCGTAGTTTACATCGGCACAATCATGACTCGACACGCACAGCATCGCAACCCTAATTCGTTTTCTAATTTAAAAGCTATTAAATTATTATTAATCATATTAGTATTTCAATCAATAAATTCGTAACTATAAGACATGACAAACATTAGCACTACCGTGTAGAGCGCGACGACACGAATTTAATGCGACAAGAACTACTTAAATCGGACTTAAAACGAATAAACGGGGGAGATAAAATGATCGATGACAAAATCGTAATTATTATCATCTTGTACCTTGGGTGGGTTGGAGGAGATCGTGGCCTCCATTAACTCATTAAGGTTGCAAACGGCACAGCCCGTCCCGCATCCGCATACGCCGCTTGCCTATACGCGGGCATGTGCGGTGGCCCGCAGACCCGCCGCGTAAGCCTGGCGTTAGCGTGCGCAGCAATATCACGAGCGAGTACATGATTGAATAATTTATCAATCTGATAGCCAGCCAGAGTGCTAAGTTTGGACAGACGTCGATGATGGCCTTTTGGTTCAACATGCATGTACGTACTTCGGCTCGCCGGCGAGATCCAAGCTATATCTTGTTTGTGCGTCGCCCATTGATGAAGCGACAGCCTCGGTAGATGCCTGACCGCCGGTAGAACCAGATGCCTTTTCCGATCCTTGCCGCCGGTTGAAACAGTCCGATGCTTGGCCACCGGAAAAAGAAAAACGATGGAGAGAGATCAAACGGTGATGGATTCGCGCAAAGAAAAGTGTGCCGGTGAAGAGGACGACGAGACGAACCTCGGAGTAGAAACGAAGCCAGAGATGTCCGAGGTGGCTAGAAAAGCTCGTCGAACCATCGCCGGAAGTTCGCCGGAACGCAAGCTGTAGATGCAGAACTTCGGCGAGGGGTGGAGGGAGCTACGAGCGGCGGCTCGCGATAAGAAGGGAGAAAATTCTAATTTACTACACGAGAGATTTCCCAAACTAGGGGCTCCTCTACGGTAGTTTTGGTGTGCTTTTACCCAAGGGATAGGTACGTATATATAGGGAGAAAAACTCTCCACCTCCATGTCAACTAGCGATATGGTGCTAATTGACGTTGCACCATCCACCTTTACTAATAGGCCTAATTAATTATTAAAGCCCATTAGTAATTAAAGACATGGGCCTTTGGGCATGAGGAAATCTGAGATATTTTATTATTTTCGGAATTAATTAATTTCATGGATAAAATAATTCTAGAAAAGTCCAGAATTGAATTTTAAGCCACGAAAAATACCTCGAAGGCTCCGAAAATTTAGGGAAAATTCTCAGAGATATTTTAGAATGAGACGAACCCAAATAAAGTATTTGAAGCTCATGAAAAGATTGATGAAGAGATCAAGGAAAAAGATTAAGCTCACAGAAATTGAAATTTTAAATCCAGAAAATACCAAAAAGTTTTCCGGTGAGAAGCAAACGTCGTCCTATGGTATTTTGAAAATAATAGCACTCACCAACACCAAAGACAAGCATCACACAAACACCACATTATCAAATTAATATGAGAAAGTTTAACCACAATTTTCTATATTTAAATTAGCAGCAACTTAACTTATCTAATAAATTTATTCAGATATTGAAATTATTTATTTTATTTAGTGTTTCCTATGCACAACCCAAAATTAGAAATTTTGGGGTGTGACAAAGTTCCTCCAAGAGCCTACTGTTTTTGTTGCCCAAAACCTTTGAGAACAAGAGAAGCTACATCTTCCAATGGGACTTCTTCAGCCAGCCTCCAACCACCTCCAGATCCGGCCATCATTGGCTGGCCCCTAGCCATCTTCAGCCAGCCATCAGCCACTTGGGACGGCCAGCTGAGGTTTGTTGCCGGCAGTCAAGCAGTGGGAGAGGGCATATGCAGGCGATCTTGCCTAGTAACGTCGAGACTGTGTGAGCATCATAGGGATCACAAAGATCAGGTGCTTTGCAGCGTCTATGGAGTGATTGTAAAATTGGCCTGATGGTTTAGAGTACCATTGGAAACTTTTTTCCTAAGTGGAGGCCAACTCAAGTTTAGTTTTGTGCTCCTTCTTATGGACACTCTTGGAGATGCTCAACTTGGAGGAACTTTTGGAGATCATTGGCACACGATGTCTGGATGATGACCTAAAGACTCTGTAAGAACAGCCCTCTTGTGGTGTCATTTTTGAGTCTTAGTTCTGCAACATGTCACTCTTCCAGAACTATCTGGTAACTCTCCCAGGTCTTTGTCATCAAGTTTTATGCCAGCTGAGACCCTCTCCTTTACCTTAAATATAACCGGGTTATCTCAATTACCCTCAGTGGTCGTTAGGAGTTCAGTATTGCATGTTCCCACTGCAAATCCATGGGATCATATTCCTCTTCCTCCCAGGGCCATCATTGTCATTGGAAAGTGGGTCGTTCACTACAAGGACACAAGGATGATGACACCCTTGATTGGTTTTTATATAATGCCCACTAGTTTTACGTGCTTTCTCTCAACTCCATGGATCGATTATGATGAAAAACCTTCATCCTCGTTGTAATACCAACTACCCTTGGAAAGACTTTTGCCATCGATGATGATCCCATTGCGCATGTTCCAAATACACCAGGCAGCCACAATGGCTATTTCCATTGGTGCCATAATTTCACTAGCTCTTTGCAACAACCCTTAGGTTAGTAGGTGCCACAAAGTCTTTCTATTTTTTGTCGCCTCAATAAATACCTTTCTGGTTCAAGTTAGCGCAGTGTTCATGGTTTACTCACTTCACATTCCATGGACCACCGATGGACTATCTTTAATTTGTTGCATTCAGATGAAATTTTGTCCTATTTTCTATGAGTTCTTTGTGTCATATCACCACCGGTTTGCCATGTAATTTCGTGATGATGAAGTGTACATCACCGTCATTCTGGCTTATGATTTGGCTGCAATTGAGAGCTCATCACTGCCAGTGCGGACTTCCATCCGGGGGTAATGAAGTGACTGGGGCGGCATTTTATCTGGTGGTGATGTCATTGCACAACTTCCAGTACCAATGCCACTCTTTATCACAGCCTATCTAGGGGCTCTGCATTATCTAACTTCCACACAATTTGATATTACCCATATATAAGTTTCAGTGTATACCTCTATAACTATGATGCTAATAAGACACTTCAATTCTACACATCCTAAAGTCCATACTTCACTAGCTCAAGGGTGACATCAGTTTTTGTTCTCTAGTGCTCACACTACCGGAATCCGCTTCTTTGACGAGCGCCGGAGGCTTTGCCGAGCGTTTTTTTTCGGGCGCTCGGCAAAGAAGGCTTTGCCGAGAGCCAAATAAAAAACACTCGGCAAAGCCTTTGCACTCGGCAAAGAAGGCTTTGCCGAGCGTCCGATAAACGGCTCTCGGCAAAGAAGTTTCTTTGCCGAGGGCCAAAAAAAACCACTCGGCAAAGGCTTCTTTGCCGAGTGCCAAAGTAAAACACTCGGCAAAACAATTTTTCAAACCATGTTTTGGTGCCCTAAACGAATTCAAATAAAAAAGTTTTCAACTACAAAGTTTTATAACTTCTCATGATCTACAAACTTTATATTGGTCATTTCTTCATTCGACAAAGTAATAATTACGTTGTTCACAAAATCTATATGTCTCTCATGTAGTTTCATGAAACTATAAGAGAGATATATAAAATTTGTGAACAATGTTAGTACCACAATTTCGGATAGAAAAACTTTCTAAATGAAGTTTGTAGATCTTGAAACGTTATGAAACATTGTAGTTGACCAGTTTTTAATTTGAATTCATCTTGTCATGCAAATCTACGCTTGAAATTCAAAATTTTAAAATTTTAAAATTCGAATTTTTCAAAAGATCTCGGATGGAAAAACTTCCTAAATGAAGTTTGTAGATCTCAAAAAGTTATGAAACATTGTAGTTGACCACTTTTTCATTTGAATTCATCTTGTCATGCAAAACTACGTTTGAAATTCAAAGTTTTAAAATTCGAATTTTTCAAAAGACCTCAGATGGAAAACTTCCTAAATGAAGTTTGTAGATCTCGAAAAGTTATAAAACATTTTAGTTGACCACTTTTTCATTTGAATTAATCTTTTCATGCAAAACTACGTTTGAAATTTAAAATTGTAAAATTTGAATTTTTCAAAAGACCTCGGATGGAAAAACTTTCTATATGAAAAATGTAGTGCTCGAAAAGTTATGAAACTTTGTAGTTGACAACTTTTTAATTTGAATTCGTTTAGGGCCTCAAACAATCAATTTTCACTTGGTTTAGTATAATATTTGAGTATATAGACGCATGTGAGTGTGTAGTGCAGGTGGCAGAGGAGGTATCGCGTGAGGGAGAGGTCACGAGTTCGAATCCCGCCGACCGCGTAGCCGCGACTTCGACGGAGACGGGCGGGCGCTGGCCAGTGGGCCCCTCCCCCGATTAAAAAAATTTTTTCCAGGTTTTTTTTGCATTTTTTTATTTCGCGCTTTGCCGAGCGTCGGGCTCTCGGCAAAGGCTTTGCCGAGTGCCCGATAAACGGCTCTAGGCAAAGAAGCCTTTACCGATCGGATTTTTGCCGAGGGCGCTTTGCCGAGAGCTGCGCTCGGCAAAGGCTTTGCCGAGAGCCTTAGAGGCTTTGCCGAGAGCCTGGGGCCCTCGGCAAAGCAGCCGGCTCCGGTTGTGTCATATGCTTCACAAGCAACATCCTAACCTTTGCCCACACTGGTTTGGCTGATGGCCAAGGCAATCACTTGTCCACCTTATCTATTGTTCCTCTTAAGTAGACCTGGGGTAACCCCAATTTCCATTACCAGAAGAAATAACCGTACCATTGTGATCATAAAGAACTTGCAAAAAAGAAAGCAGTTCACATAATGAAAAGAACTAGCACCCACTTGAGTCAGGAAAACTAGGGCTAACCAAAACAGACTAAGTTCAGATAACAAAAAAACCAACATAAAACTATTCGCTTAGACTTGAGACAACACTACTTCAGGATCCAAGCCAGGTTGGGACACAATTCAGCTAAATCCTCTTGAGTTTCCTCATTCTTATCCTCCAGCTTTCTTCCATCTATGTACTGCTGTGGTCAATGACTAGACTTGTACTTCAGCGCCTGGATTGTTGCTGCCTTGAGCAAGATACCTGCATTCTCGATGATGCCTCCTTGAATCCTATATCTCGAAGACCTACCCAATATTTTGTACAAGAACACGCACTACATATTGCACAAGAATGTTTGATTAATTTTTTAGCGTTCCATATAGCCAAGCAAATTGAAGCTATTCCGAAGGTAAAAACTCTTCTGCCATTAGGTAAAGTCTTACTTATACACCTCCAGTATTGCTCCGGATTGCATGGAATGTCATTAATATCACAATAGGATGCAACTACAGACCAAACCACACGAGCAATAATACACCGTAAAAAAGATGAGAAATTGTTTCATTCAAGCATAGAAGTAACAGTTGGATTGCCCTGCAAATATCTTTTGATCATATTATTTTTAGTTAGAATGGACCCATATTCTATGAACTAGAGACAAATTTTAATTCTATGAGGTATTTTGGCCTTCCACATGTGAGCAAAAGACTACCCTATTTCAGAGAAAGTCAGAGTGAACATATACACATCTGACAGTGAAAGTTCCATTTTTGGACCATTTCCAGGAGATCACATAATCATTTCCATTCAAACATATATCAAGAACATTGTCACATTGGATAGACCATTGATCATTGAGGATATTTGGGAGTCATCTTCTGAACTCAATATTACCCCTTTTCCTAATGAATGTGCATTGACTGTAACTCTTTCTCATTAGCTAATTCATAGAGAATGTGGCGAGACAGACATAAAGGCTTATCCTGTAACCCGGAGGCAGTCCACAGAAGAATATTATCACCTCTATTTACATTACATCTTCGTCCTCTCAAACATATACTTTAATTTTCAGTAGGTCTTCCCAGATGGAGGAACCATTTTTTGTGGTTTAACAGTGCCCACAGTGGAGTTGCAGGTATTTATTAACGTAGTCCTACTGGCAACTGATAAGGAGCTTCCCTGTCAGATGTCCAGATTTTTTAGCACTCGTTTCCTCCAGTGGCAGCTAATCCACGACATGCAATATACTTGGGCTAACAGGGACCCCAAGGTATCTTACTAGGAAAAAATAGTTTGGGAATTGAAGAATTCAGCATGGTTAGAAAGTTTATCCTGATCCCTATGAATCAGGATAACTTCACTTTTAGCAAAGTTAATTTTTAATCCCAACATTAATTCATAGAGACATAGTAACAACTTCAAGTTTCTTGCACACTCCAAATCATCAGAATGAGATAATGTGTCATCTACATATTGCAGCATTACCACTCCATATAAATTAAGTTTTCAGAATGGCCAACAACCATGCCACTATCCTGACCCCCCAAAAACCATTATAGTTAGAACATCATCACCAAAAATTGTATAGAATGGGGGGGAGGGGAGGGGGTTTAGTGCCTTCCTCTTTCACCCCTTTTGAGCTACTAAAATATCGTTCGATGCTGTCATTAAGTTTACTATACAAACAGTTCCCCCCTTTTACCACTTGTTTAATCCAATTACCCCAGGTATTAGAGAAACCTTTGATTTTAATAAGCACAAAAAGAAATCCAACTTAAGAATAATATGGTTTGCCATTTCTTTTAGTGTCATGCAAAATCTCATGTAAGGTCACCACTCCATTCATGATATTTCTGTTTTTTATAGAGGCATCTTGTGTCGTATGGATGAGCTTATCAACGAAATGCTCAATTCTACACATGAAATTTTTGGAAATCAATTAGTATATGCAATTTAGCAAACAAATCGGCCAAAACTGTTGAGTTCTATTTGTATCTGCAACTTTAGGAACAATCTCATGGCACCATAATTGAGTCTATCAACTCTTAGAGTGCGCTTATGGAAGTCCTAAAATAACTCCATGATGTCCCCCTTCAGTACACCCTAACATGCTTTATGGAACTCAATGGGGATAGAATAAGTTATCAAAAAATGGGGACATAATCTAGGCCAGTAGCTTTGTTTGTTTCCATTTGAAAAAGTGCATTCTTTATTTCTTCTTCAGTAAATACCTTTGAGTCATTTGTGAGTTTAAGTTATGCAACATGCCACTCTTCCAGAGCTATCTGGTCACTCTCCCACATCTTTATCATCATGTTTTATGCTAGCTAGTACCCTCTCTTTTGCCAACAATATATCCTGGTTATCTCAATAATCCTCAGTGGTAGGATGCTATGCAACACGAGTTCAATATCGCATGTTTCCACTTCACATGGGATCATAATCCTCCTCCTCCCTGGGCCAAGATTGTTATTGGAAAGTGGGTTCTTCATTACAAAATCACAATTGGATGATGACACCCCTAGATTGGTGCTATAACGCCCACTAGTTTGTGTGCTTTCTCTCAATGCCATGGATCAATTTTGATAAAAAAACTTTCATCACCACTATAATATGAACTACCCTTAGTACCATAATTTCACTAGCTCTTTGCAACAATTGGCTATGCTTTGTGTGGTGGAATCTATAAGCTGAAACACTATATTGCCAACGACCCTCAGGTTTTGTTGGTGCCACGGTCTCTTTCTATTTTTTGTCGCCTTGATAAATACCTTTATGGCCTCAAGTCAGGGCAGCGTACGCATGGTTTAGTCAATTCGCATGACATGGATCTCTGATGCCCCATCTTTATTTTTATTGAGCTCAGATGAAATTTTGTTCCATTTTCTATGAGTTCTTTGTGTCATACATTTGGACGCTCCACTTTTATCTTTGCATTGCTATGCACCTGTGCACCAATGCACCCTACAAGGACATGTTAATTTCTGTCACACCCGGTTTTCTAAAGAACAAAACCAGGCCAATCTTATGTGTGCCCAGGAAGTCTACACATATATTAGAATGAAAAAGTATCAGAAACAATGTTATTATATAACGTATACATAGCTATATTAACACTTACATCAGAGTATCGTGGAACGGTGACTAAACTTTAGGCTCCATTCTTCTCAGGGACGGCTGACTGGTAGTTCCGTATGCCAAACACTTTTGAAAGACTTTTGGAAAGTCCACTACCTCTTTATCCTTCTTCTGAGCAGCACCTCACTACACACTGAGGTGTGGGGAATAGCAAGTGTGAGTCCATGTCAAACTCAACAAGTATAACATAGGGTTCATGAGGCTCAAAAAGCCTAGACACTGTTTGACCGCGTTTAGCTTTTAATCATCATATAATTAGCAATTGAGTAGCATCAAGATGAACCAATTCCCATTAATGAACCAATGATCAATTGTAATAAGGATAATGAATAGCATTAACATGAGCATAATAACAACAACAGTAATTAAGCATGACATAACAATGGTGATCAGCTATCCGTAGATGTTCCAAGGCCGCCCGTATCCGTGGGCACGGCTAGTATACCAGTTTTTAACTCTGCGCAGAGGTGTACACTTTCACTGTGAGTCATAACTTCCAAATGCATGGGTTCGCGACTCTCCAAAACACCGGAAACCATATAAAGCCACTTAAAGGTTCTTCTAACAAGTTAGGACCATTAGATTCACTCGGCAGACAGATGTAGGAACCCCCTTTTCAAATGGCACAATTCCTTCTCGGCTATACTCATAGACTAGAGGTTGTCCTACACCCAACGTGTCAAGCCTTTCTTACGCCAATTAAGGTAACCTCTAATAAGCTAGAAAATGTCATTTAAACAACTAAAGCCAGAGCCATATAGCCCCCACAATTGTACTGTATGTCCCGGATGATCACGTACAGATAAGTCCTTATGGAGAGAAACCAGAACAACAATATAACCCCTTGCTCTAGCCCCCTTTTCAACAGTAATAAAATCATCTTAATGGTTGATTACTTCATTCATTAATCAAATTATAAGATCATTGTTCATAATTAAGCACTAGCAATAGCTACCCAAATGCACAACCCATAGGTGACAAGGAAAACAAGATATTAATAACTAAGTTATAATCTCTATGGTTGTCAAGGAAGACACATGCATATGTATGATAATTTCAGTGAATAGGTAATAAGGATGGTCCCATGTTATACTTGCCTTGATCAAAACTTTCCTGTTGACTCTGCTGATCTGACTCAAAATAATACTCTGGATCGTCAAGAAACTGCTCACCGTCTATACTCGATCACCATACATCATCACACAATCATCCGAGCAATCATACACGAAGCAAAAAAAGAAACATAATTAGAACAGTACACCAATAGTAGCAAAATAGTATGAAAAGTTTGTAAAACTCTTCTACACGTTCCTACGATCACACAGACGTAAAGATCACAAAATTCGGATTTAAAACGTGAAAGTTATGAATTTTCTAAGATTTCCTATAGATAAATAAGTATTTTAATATAAACTGGAAAATTAAATTTTCCAAACCTACTGTACAACTACACTAACATGTAGAGCTCGCAAATACGAACCTAACACAACTTGAAAGGGTCAAATCAGAGTTACAACGAAGATTTTACGATCAAAACAAGTTTAGTGGCAAAATTGTAAATATCAAAAAACGTATTTTCAAATTACCGAGAAGAATTACGTCTTCAAAACAAAGAAACGTACTTTCTAAACGACGCTAAGGACGGCGGGTTCCATTAAAGAAAAGTCCAGGGACTCTTTAAGAAATTTACCCCGCGAAGGGGTATCTTCTATTCTAGGCCGTTGATCGGGAAACCAACGGCTCACAGCAGCCCCGGAGACGCCCTGACGGCACTGTCGCCGGAAAACGCCAGCACACGGCGGCGCTATTGCCGACGTCGGCAAAAACTCGCCAGATTCACAGTTCTTGTGCTATTGACCATCATTTGGCCCACGGCCAGTACCAAACGAGAGAGAAACTTAGCGCGAACTCACCTAGAGCCTCAAATCGACCGATCGCAAGATGAGGATGAAAGACAGCTCGACGGAGCGGTCGGCAATGTGGCTGCACACAAAAATGACGCATTAAAACCTAACGAATCAAGTTGAAGACACCCTCGAGCTCGCAAGTCCATAAGAATGCTACTAGAAGAGCTTAGGATGGCGAAGGAGTAACGTACTCGCCGAATTGAAGCTGACAGCGGCGTCCTAGGGCTTTACCGTGCTTGCGGCCGCGAGCTAGGGAAAACAACGCCAAAATCTTTGTAGAAAAGGGGCAAACGCTTGCGGTTTACTTAAATAGCCCCTCGGCACCTTGACTTGGGGAAGAATCCCGTAAAACTCGGAATTGAATTGAAGAACGCCGTGCTCGACTCCGGCTCGGTCACGAGTTGGGATAGAAGACGCGGCTGACAGCGGGGTCCCATCCGTCAGCGACACGAGGGAGAGGAACGCGCGCGGCCGCTGCGGCTCCTGGGCCGGCCCACGCGGACCCGAGGGAAGGGCGGGGAAAACAGCGCTCGGTTCGGCTCGGCCCAAATGAAAGGAGAGAGGGGAGAACAGGCCGGTGAGAAGCAGGCCTCCAAGCTACCAGGCAGCACAGGTAAACCTTTTCTCTTTTTTTTTTCTTTTTCTCATTTACATTTATTTTCTAAACCATTTAATTTGATTTTCAAATCCAAATCAATTAAAATCAAAACCACACCACATTATAAACAAATGCAACAGCATGAATGCATCATCAAATATTCCACCTAGAATTTTAATTTTTATCCCCATTAAATATTATCTAAATCATTTAAGCTCATAACTAAATTTCTTTTAACTCTAAATTTCTTCTTAATTCAAAATTTTAAGATTTTTTTGGGTGTTACAATTTCCCTTTCACGACAAGAACACTGCTGTGATCATTGCACATCTTAACGTAGAGCATTGCAACTCACAAGCTAACAACCTTGATGCAAGTAGCATGCACTCCCCCCACTACCAATGCTACTCTTTATCACAGCCTAGCCAGGGGCACTGCAGTATCTAACTTCCATGCAATTTAATTTGATATTACCCATATATCCATTTTTAGTGTATGTCTCCAAAACTTGAGTGCTAATAGGACAGTTCAATTCTACACATCCTAAAGTCTATACTTCACTATCAAGGGTGACATCAGTTTTGGTCTCTACTTCTCATCTAATTTGCTTCTCCACAAGCAACGTACTAACCCCTGCTGACACTGATTGGGCCGATGGCCAAGACAATCAGTTGTCTACCTTACAGGCTATCTCTAGTTCCTTGGTGGCAACCACTTGGTGCATGTTCTTATAACTACCATTGCATTTTATCATAATTGAGAGCAATTTCTGAGAATTACAGCACCTTGAATGTAATGGCTATAAGGCTTGCCTGTATCGCTTGTTATTACTTCTTCTATGTCAACTATATCAGATGACCACCACTGTCAACTATGACAAAGCTAGTGTCATTTACCATTCGAACAATCTGGTCCACACCAATGCACTAAACATGTAGACATATCTCTTCTGTCAGTGAGTTGCCTTCAAACAAGCTCACTGTCTCTATGTGATCCATCTGCTATTGAAGATAACAATGTAAATATATCTTTGCCCAAGGCTTACCAAAATTACTTTTCCAGGAATTGTGATAGACTCAACATACATGATCTTCCCATTGACAGTACACCCCCCCCACACACACACCTCAAATTATATTTTATGATACTATATTTAGTAGATTCATATCTCTTAGGTTTAGTTTTAATCCTACAAATTATTTTCATAAGTAATTCCTCTAAGAAATGTCAATTATATTGTTACCTGCATGATGTCTAACCATAACCTTATCCAGTTGAAACCTTTGTATAAATTAATGCTTAACGCACCTTATATGTGTGCAGCCAATAGACATCAAGTCCATTGTGTGTTGACCTTCCCAAATATCTCTCTCTCTCTCTCTCTATCACTCTATCTCTCTAGGGGGTGGGTATGTCCCTCTCCCTCCCTCCAAGTTTTGCATGTCATCAGATTGGTTAGGCTCCCTATATATACCTGGTGCTCTGTGTTCTGTCATGGTCACATTAGTGCATCCCAAATGATAGCAATGTCCCCTTCAATCTCTGTAAAACAGTAAATAGCTAAAAATATAAATAAAATTCAGAATCTCACCTCTAAATATGCATTATTTACAGATGTGGTCCTTGGACATTGGGCTACTAGATGGTTTATAGAGATGGCAAATTTAATGGCCGCCTTTTGGAAATAAAATCCAGGACATTAATTAACATTACAGTTGCATAGCCCACTGGCTATTATATACTGATTCATATAATTTTTTCAGGTGGCACCAGTGAAGAAGCGTGTGAAGCGAATTAGGAAAACCCTTGACCACTATAATGTTATTCAAGCATTACCAGCTATGTTTCCATTTCCACCAAAGAAAATGGAGCCACATGCTGCAGGAAAGAAAAGGGTGACAACGGACGAATACACTACAGGTGGACCGTCAAGTAAGTATCCCCCACTTAATCATAGCAAAAAAGAAGTTTGGAATAATGCATCTATGTGTAACTTTATTCCAGGAGTATGTATGAAAAAATGGAAGTTAAAAAATTCTTATTCATACTTTTTCTCAAAAACACAATCATATTCCTACTGAGGTTGTGATTTAATATAATTGTTTTCACTTGTTTTAGGAAACAACAAGAAACCTAAGGCTGCAAGTGCACCCAAGGATGCACCAACGAAAGGACATCCACGTGCTTCTGGAAAGAAAAGTGTGGCAACCGATGAAAACACTACAGGTGGACCATCAAGTAAGTATACACTACATAATCATAGGAAAAAAAGTTTGGAATAATGCATCTATTTGGGACTTTATTCCAGGAGTATGTATGAAAAAATGGAAGTTAAACATTCTTATTCATATTTTTTTTCAAAACAAAATTTTATTCATACTGAAGTTGTGATTTAATATAGTTATTTTAACTTGTTTTAGCAACAAACAAGAATCGTAAGGCTGCACGTGCACCCAAGGATTCAGCAATGAAAGGTCATCCACGTGCTTCTGGAAAGAAAATGGTGGCAACCGACGAAAACACTACAGGTGGACCATCAAGTAAGTATCCACTACATAATCATAGGAAAAAAAGTTTGGAATAATGCATCTATCTGGGACTTTATTCAAGAAGTATGTATGAAAAAATGGAAGTTAAAAATTCTTATTCATATTTTTTTCTCAGAAAATTTTTTATTCATACAAGTTGTGATTTAATATAGTTATTTTCACTTGTTTTAGCAAAAAACAGGAATCGTAAGGTTGCACGTGCACCCAAGGATTCACCAACGAAAGGACGTCTATGTACAATCTCCTGCTTCTATTTTTGTTCATAAAGATGATAGCATACATGTACAATCTCCTGCTTCTATCTATTTACAATCTCCTGCTATCTGGATCGTTTGGGTATTCTTGTGAAAAGATTACCAAATCATAGTCTTTCACTTTCATGTTTTTTTCAGAACGCAGTGGTAGGAGCTCTGCCTTTCAATTAAGGTACAAAAGACTTGACCTTGTCTATAATTAACACCGAGTTCGAAAACCTTAACACTTGCAAGGATAATTAAAGGAAAAATCATAAAAACCCTAACATCGATGACATGGACGAAATGACTAACCCAAAACGATGACGCACAACCTAGCACTAGTCATTTGTTACCAAGCTCGAAAACGTATCCGAGCAGCTCCGACTTCTTGTGATGGGCGGCCCAAGCCTCAAAGTTATAACACAAGACTACAAGCAAAAGTATTACTGCCCTGAAGAGGTTACTGAATGTCGTCATTACCGAGCTATGCTGAACCCCACAACACAGCAGCTCTGACTTCGTCGTGGCATCTTCCAAGCAGGTCAAGAGTCCCTACATGGCACGGTGCAACACCAAACATAGAGACTCGTCAAAAATCAGCAAGTATCAGGCAGTGACCGGTGAGCAAGATATCTGAAACGACGCCTCAAGGAAGGATGCAGCACAGGAAGCACTGCCATCAGGCGCCAAGGAATCTGAACAGGGTTTTCACATAGAGATTCCTGCTGTTGGGGGGGCCACATGCCTCTTCATCACCCCCTCTTCGCCCATCGCCGTCTTTACAACCGATGGACTCAGCGTTTCGCCTAGGAGGCATGTCTGAAAGCACAAGCGGTGGGCTACACTTTCATGACATAGCCATTCCCGGAACGCAAAGGGGCGAAGTGGTAAGGGTGCTTAGAGTTAGGACGATAGATGACACCATGAGCTTGTGACCTTAAGTCCCTGTTTCGTCATCTTCTGTGAGTGTTAATAATCTGCAAGTGATCGCTGTGATGGCAACGAAGGCGAAAGGGAGCGAAATGAGAGATACCGCTCGAGGACCGAAGGCACCGTCCATGGAAGCTAAAGGTGGCGCAATAGGGGGCAGTCCCCTCCTTGTGTCAGAGATGGCCATGCGTCAGCTGAGGGAGGTGATAGCCAGGGGCGACGGATACTGCTAGATACCAGGTTGGCCCACAGTTTGTTGGGATATGCTCCGAATCTAGAGCATGTGTGGGGGTGTTTTGTTCCCGTGTAAAGCCTTCAGGCCTGTATAAATACGGCCCTAGAGGTCATTGTAAAGGAGGATGAATGATAAAACTAGTTGTCCACTGACTCACTTCGCCATTCTCCTTTCATTGTACTTTCACTACTCACCCCTTTCAGGTTCTCGCTAGCTCGGCAACCACCTTGTGTTCGAAGGCCTAGGCCTAGAACAACACCTATAGAGGGGGAGGGAGGGCTCCTCAATGATGCCCCAATAGGGAGAACGACGCCCGCCCATGAGCGTCGCCATCATTGGCTCTGGTCAAACCGGCCAAAGCATTAAGCCTAGAGCAATCTACCCACACCTGTCGTGTCAAGGTGTGGCACGCCAAGCGGATGGGTGCAGCCCGCCAACAACGCGATGCTAGCACCAAACTATGGCCCCTGCCGAGTTGTTATTGCTGATATCGACCAAAGGCACAACCAAGGCCATGCCGCAACTACCGCTTGCTTGTTGCTGGACTGAGACTCGCAGCAACCTGACCTTCATCCCGTCGCCGGCACAGCCATGGCCATGCCAGAGCTGCCGCGTCGCTAGACTAAGACATGCTCCATCCTGACCTTTATCTCATCGCCATGGACCAACTCTTGTCAGATCTGGCCCCCGAGCTGCCCAACCCCCGCCATGGTTGCCACGAAATGAGGAGGGGATGGGAGAGGGTGCCAGGGCTGGGAGGAGAGCCCCTCGCACCCATGTAATCATTAGAGAAGTCATCATCACTTACATTCTTGTAGTAGTGAGTGGTGAGGAGCTTACTTGATGCTTCACTTATTCACTTGTATACTTAACCTTGTGTTTTCACCGGTTCTTATCCATTCTAGAATGGCGAGGAAAGCCGCTCGCTCCCTTGTTCCTTTTTCCTTGGCTTTCATCTCCTCCTTCTTGATTCTTTCCTTCAATCCTTCCTCATTATTAACAAATACACTCGAAGATGGTCGAGACTTATGGAGTACCCATCCTCCAAAGCATGTCCACGTGCCTTGGCAGTCTTTTTGGCATGTGCACTGGGTACTCATCTTCACTTCACGAGATTCTTCGCTCTCTTCTTCTTTACTTGAGCTAGGTTCTTGCCGCCATCTTGTTCTAGCTTTTGTGCTTGCTTGTGGCGGACAAGCCCTTGATGCTTGGTATTGGTAAAGAAGTCTTATTGGCTATGCCCATGTGCAGCTTATGAGCGATGATCTTATGGATGACTTCGTTTGGGGTCATCTCATTCTCACCTAACTATTTTCGTGAAGCTTAAAGATGACTAAGTTGTACTCAAATATCTGAAGACAGTGAAAACTACTACTACAGAGTATACAATCACTATTGGCCGATCGGTGGTGATAAGCTTCGAAGCTTCAACGACCACCAGTGATAGTAAACGACAGTGATAGATGGGCTATCACATATTGCCAATCGATAACACAGACCAGCCGTGATTCTTTAGCCCTGGACCTAAATTTTTGTTTCAGCACGGTTCATGCAGCAGGATCACGGTCACAGTGCTTTTTTTTATTATTGTGTGCGAATAAGCATCACTGCCAGTGACAAACCGGCAGTGCAACGCCAAGGCCAACACTGTCGATTAACCACTGTCGGATCGAAATCTGGCACTAAAAGCGCTGGTTCCAAACCGGCTGTGATTGCTAGTTACAGGTAGCGGGCACCTAAATGCTTGATCGGTCCAAAAAAAAAGTCACTATCAGATGCAGCAGGACGTAATTTTGTGTCTGTGCTGCAAGCTATACCAGCATGTTCTTTTCGAATATTTAAAGTGAAGTATGTGAAGATCATATAAAATTTATTCAATACTGTATGTATATGATACGCCGTTACATAGACAATATTTCAGGACGTAATTTGGTGATGAATATTCCATTGAGACATCCAAATTACTATGCTAAACCGTACTATCAACAGGTAGATCAGCTAAGTTTAACTTAATCGACCAAGTAGGCCATGGAGCCACACGTACGACCTATGTGTTTCACTATAAGCATATAGTAACGAAAGTGAAATATCATACGTGGTCACATCCAATTCCAACAATGTATTACTACTTAAACTCACTTTATTACAATTTTTGCAACACAAAAGTCCACACACATGAGAAGTCTAAGCGTCCAAATATATGGTAGTTTAAGGCACTATGCCAAAACATCACAAAGGTAACACCTTAATTAGTGACACAAAATTAAACACATGCCACTAATGTAAGATTAGTGACGCGGGTAAATGAAACACGTCACTGATCGTTGTCGCTCATGGCCAAAAAAACAAATCCTTGTATTGCCTAGATCCCTTCTCGTTTGTGTAAACTCTGCTTGGTGTACTTGTTTGTATATAAAACTAGAAGAATACCCCGCGCGTTGCTGCAGTAATTGCTAGTGAATGTTTTTTTAGCATTTTGATAATTCATTTACTTATATGAATGAATATATATTATAATACATGTTAGTGAACGAATTTTAACAGTTTGATGCAGAAAACTAAATATATATTAGTAAATGATGTGGTTTGCTAATGTGAATAGCTTGAATGAAGACATAATGGTATATGCTAGTTGGATGTGCTAGTGAATGTTGATGTTGACACTTTGCATGGCGATATAATTGCATGTTCTAGTGGGATATGCTAGTGGATGCCGATATGGACACATTGCATAGTGAGATAGATTGCTAGTGGGGATTGAAAATATAAGATACTATAAGCATACCCCGGCCCACGTGCGTGGATTAGCGAACCGGGTGGTATGATGACGTGGACAATAAAATGTTTACATGACTTGGTAAGGTGGACATAACAGTTGCATGTGCTAGTGGATTTTAATTGTATGTGATAATGGGATGTGCTAGTGGATGCTGATATGAACACTTTGAATGGAGAGATAGATTGCTAGTGGGGATTGAAAATATAAGATACTACAAGCATATATACCCCACGTGTTGTTATGGGAATTGCGGATTAGTGAATTGGGTGGTATGATGACATGGACAACAAAATGCTTATTTGACTTGCTGACGTGGACATAAAAGTTGCATGTGCTAGTAGATTTTAATTATATATGATAGTGCATTGCCTAATAGAACAACTTGCATGTTGAGATAAATAGTTAGTGAGGTTTTGTTTTTATAAGAGTATAAGATAAGATAAGATTCATTGAGAATTTGATTGCTGAAATGGATAAAAATTGACTCTCGAGAAGGCTCGTGGTAGGATTTCACTGCAAGATATTACCAATCAGTAACACGCACAGGTGGTGATTCTTTGAGCCCGACCCGAATTTTTGTTTTAACACCGTTAGGCGCAGCAGGGGTGCAGGCGCAATCACATTGTTTTTACTTATATTTTGAAATAGGCATCACTGCCGCAGCGGCAAAACGCCAACGTCAACACTGCCGGACCAAATCCGGCAGTGAAAGCTGATTTTTGAACTAGTAGTGATGTCTAGTTTGGGGGTATAGCGATCAGCCAAATGCTTTATCGATAAAAAAAGTCACTATCAGATAAGCAGCACGTTCATACTGCATCCGCTGCTGGCTAGATCACCCGCCAGGCCCCTAGCCGCACGCACTCGTCTAGGGCCATGCAGAGGCCTCCCTGCCGTGTCTGCCCTCTGCTCCCTAGCGCCTAGGCCTGCTACTGCTTGTTGTGCTGCTCTTTTTCTCTTTGTATGTTGTCTGCGCTAAGGCCAAGCTACCCCTGCCGCATGCTGTCTGCCGCGTTACTGCTTTAGCCGACCAGCTTAGGCGCTTAGCCAATTACAGGGCTAGCCAGGCCGCTTGCCAGTTTGTGAGAGGAGCGCAAGACAACACCTGCATGACAGCTGAGCGTTGGTCCAAATTTTCTGTCACTCCATGACATCTAGCTCCATATGTTTCATGTATTTCATATGTATATTTGATCTGAATGTTGCTTGTGCTTCATCTGGATGTTGTATATGTTACAATAGCTATACACATATGTTGTAAGTGTATGTTTCAAATATTTCAGCCGTTTCAAATGTATGTTGCAAGCGTTTTATCTGGATGTTGCATATGTTGCAATGGCTATACACGTATGTTGCAGTGTATGTTTCAAATGTTTTAGCTATTTCAAATGTATGTTGCAAGTGTTTTATCTAGATGTTGTATATGTTGCATTGGTTATACACGTATGTTACAAGTGTATGTTTTAAATGTTTCGACTGTTTCAAATTTATGTTGCAAGTGCTTTTATATGGATGTTGCATATGTTCTAGTAGCCATATGCCATATGTTGCAAGCGTATGTTTGTACATGTTTTATTTGTTTTCAGACGTATGTTGTAGCAAATGCTTTATGTTGTAAGTGTTGCATGACCAGACGCGGGAACTGGACGTAGACGGAGGTGGTCCCCTCGTGCATGTGGGAAGAGAAGCGAGCCCAGCGGCCCCCACATGCATACGCAGGTGCATGCGTAACGCAGCAGTAGGCGGGGCTGGCCCGACAGGCGCGGCGAGAGCAGCAGCACGTGACGACAACAGCAGCAGCAGCAGCGTGCGGACAGGTGCGGCAATAGCGCGCTGGTGAGCAGGGCAGGAGCTGCACGCATGCGTTGTGGGGCCCGCCTAGGCAAAGTAGGAGGCGGAGGCATGGTGCACACGTCCCTTCTGTTGGCCGCATGCATCTAGGGAAGTGTGTCCCCACTTCCTGCCGCATGCAGAGTGAGGGCATCAGGATCATGGGCAGGCAGTTGTAGGCGCGGGCATCCGGATGGGCAGACATTAGGGCTCTAGTCTTTCCCTTAATTCATGTATGTTAGCTCCAGACATAATGGTGACCAAGTAAAAATTGGAAACATGAATTTGCTATGACTCAACTAGTGGTCACGAATGACGACATGGAGATTACTAAATAGTTATATGATCAATGTGCAAACTAAAGATACTCTATGTTGAGGGCAGGCCCCACCCATGGGCACCCCTTGGGGCCCAACCGCAACCCCTTCTCGCTTGTCAGCGGCACGCGTGAGCAAAATGGCGGGCGCTGGGGGTGTAATCGGTCGACGCCCGATCAAGCATACGGCATTTCACCTGGGCGAAGAGGTGGCCACGGCGTGGAGCGCTGATGTCAGGTCGTGCCCTGAAATTGGTCTCCCATTTTCGCATTGGTGAAAAGGCAGGCCAAGGATTGAGGGCCGCTTAGGCCAGGTGAATGACTAAGTTCCTATTTCGCATGAGCAAAATGGGCGACGCAGTTGGGATTAGAGTGGAAACGAGGCAGGCTATTCGCTCGGGTGAATGAATGCTAGTAATCTGTCTGGCTTTGCTGCAGGTCTTTGTTAGCATAGGGAGTTGCCCCGTTCCCGTGCGCCCGACACTCTCTGCCCGCCCGGGGCCCACCTAGTCGACCAAATGGATGACAAGGCACGAGGATTGGTCGGCCATTCCTGAGCCGGTGCTACCCGGGGAAGGCGTGAGCTTTGTTTGGCGGAGAAGCCCACGGCTGACGAGAATATTCTCAAGATATTGTAGTAGTTGAAAGGGCATTACTGTCCTGCAAAAATCCTACGGGCGTGTATAAATAGTCCCTAGCTAGGGAGTGTAAAAGGCAGAGAACAGGTGAAATAGAATCAGTTTGCCTGTTTCGCGAATGCTTCATATTCCGTTTTTACTACCCTTTTGAGTCTGATTTCGCTTGAGCGGCAGCCGGTGTTCGAAGGCTTTCAGCCTAGAACAACATTGGCGCCCACCATGGTTGTCACTCGAGCTTATCATGCCACCAAAAGGCAAGGCGACGAAGCTACCAGCAGACAGGACGGAAGCATCCAAGGCGGCTACTCTCATAGTTGCAGCGATAGCCGCGCGAGATGGCACGGCAACAGAGGAACCACCAGCGCCCCAGGTGATGGGAGACAACATGGCACCTCCTCTTGGTCGAGAGAAACGCCCGAAGGAGTGGCTCAAGAAATCTAGCATGATCAAGACGTAAACAAAGTGCCAGAAGAAGACGAAGACAGCGAGATCATCGAGCAAGCAAGAAACCTAAAGATGCTGAGTCAGTACCAGCAAGACATCCTCAGACTCCAGAGCAAAAAGGAGCAGCTGCTCTAGCAGGCCGCCACCCGTAGCAGAGCCAAACAGACGTAGAGAGCAATCAGGGAAGCCAAAATCCAGAGAGACAGATTGGTGAGGGAAATTCAAGGACTACAGGGATTAGGGGCTAGGGGCGCCATTCGCACTGGCGAAAACATCATAGTACCAGGCGATAACCTCCTGGATGAAGATGAAAGCGCATATGACCCTACTTCACCCTTATCGAAAGAACTCCAGTTGTACCCATGGCCAGCCGGTTACAAACCTCGCATTCTTGTTTTCGATGGAAGGACAAACCCGAGGAAGTTCCTCACGAGTAACGAAACCGCAATAACATCAGCCGGGGGAGACGCCCATATCCTAGCCAAATCCCTCATCATGGCAGTTGAGGATATCGCCCATGATTGGTACACTTCGCTGAAGCCCTTATCCATCAAGTCATGGGGTCAAGTTAGAGCAGAACTGGTATCCACCTTCCAAGGGTATCATCCGGGAATGAAAACAACGAGAGATCTCCTCAATTGCATCCAGTGAGATGACGAATCCTTATCAGAGTTCCTCGAAAGGTTCATACATACCAAAGCTCAGGTGCCGAATGCGCCAAAAGAGACGGTCATAGTAGCAGCCGTGCAAGGATTGGCCACAAGCCAGTGTGCATCTAATTTCGCCAGGAATTACCCTACTTCAGTAAGGGAGCTGTTCAAGGTGATGGGGCAATATGCGAGATCTGACGATGACTTGAAGAAGCAAAAGGCAGCACGAAACTCATGGAGGCAAGCTAGCAAAGCACCCAGATCACCACCAACCCTAAGCTAGTGAAATATGAGACCATTCCGCGCAATCAACAATTTGCAAGAGCAACCAAAGCATAACATGGCGGAACAGGGTACCCAAGGGACTTTGCCTAACTAGCAATATAGAAGTTTTGATCAGTCTCTACGTGGCAGGTGAGGAGGATGAGGTCCCCATGGTGGACATGAAGGCAAATGAAGGGGAAGAGCCCAGAGGGTACCATACTGCACCGTTTGTGGTGAAAATGTAGACCATTTTACAAAAGATTGCAAATATGACAAAATGGCCGGAGCTCTTAAGGAGAAAGATGAAGTCGTGAGAAGCAGCAAAACATCAAATCATGTGTTCCACAATACTGGTTGTGAGATGATAAGCAACCAGGCTCACAGCAACCCCTACCTGGCCACAGGCGCCAACACCTTTCACCACCCCGATTTTTCGTACGGATATAATCAGCATCTGTATACCTGGCAGCAGCCGACGATTTCAGTGTATCAACATTTCGCCCAACATGCGGGGCAGTCAGCTGCGGTGTCCTTGCCAGCTCAGCAAGAACAATAACAATCAAGCCAACCTCAACCAGCAAAGCAAGAAAGCACCCAAGAACATCAGGCTGTAAACAACATCCTACCATCACAAGTTCGCAATCATTGGTGGATCAAACCAAGAGCATGAAAACAAGAGAGCCAGAAGAGAATTCGAAAGAAGAGTGCACACCGTCTTGCCGAGAGTACCGCTCAACAGACTGGCTTGATCCATGGTACCCATTACCTTTCACGAAAGTAACTTTCAAGTGCAGGATTTTCCACACACAAACGCTTTTGTAGCAACAGTGAATATTGTTGGGTTCACTCTACACAACATCCTCATAGACAACGGGAGCTCTGTCAACATCCTATTCATCAAGCCTTTCGAGCAGATGAACCTCGACAGGCGAACGCTGGAACCAGATGGGAACTCTATGTTCGGTTTCGGGGGGAAGAAGATTGACGCCCTGGGGAAGAAAGCGATCTCGGTCTCTTTCGCTAAAGGCGAGAAGGTCCGCATAGAAACCACAACTTTTGACATAGTCAACATGGATTACCCATACACCATGATCTTTGGCAGAGGAGTTCTGAGCAGATTCGAAATCGTAATAAAGCAAAGCTACTTGTGCATGAAGATGCCTTCCCCTTTTGGCATTATCATAGTACACGGAGATCAGGCCGCGTCTAGGTGAATAGAGGGCAAGCCAATTCTAGGTTACAGCCTCATCAACGAAGTTTCCAAGGAATCGCCCAACGAGGAAACAAATAGTGAAAGCAAAGTTGAACCAAGAGTAGAAGCAGCCGAAGACACTCAGAAGGCCCCATTGTCGAAACTAGTGCCAGAAAAATGTATGCACATAGGCTCTGCCCTCGTAGACGATGAGAAAGACACGCTGCTAGTTTTTCTCTACGAAAATCAGGATGTATTCGCCTGGTTAGCAAAAGACTTGCAAGGCGTCCGTCGCGATCTCACACAGCACAGCCTAAATGTAGCCAAAGGGGCGAAACCTAGGAAGCAAAAGCTAAGGAAGATGTCCGCAGAGAGAGCAGAAGCAGCAAAAGTAGAAGTATAGAGATTACTCGATGCCAGCGTCATCAGACCGGTTCAGTACCCGGAAATGGCTAGCCAATGCGGTAATGGTTCTGAAAGAAAAATGGGAAATGCCGAATGTGCGTCGATTTCACCAACTTGAACAAGTGTTGCCCGAAAGACCCATATCCGCTCCCAAGAATTGACAAGTTAGTTGATATCGCCACAGGATGTGAGGTGATGAGTTTGCTAGATTGTTTCTCAGGGTATCACCAAATCTGGTTGAATCCGGATGACAAAGAGAAAACAAGTTTCATCACCCTAGTAGGAACCTATTGTTACTGGAAAATGCCCGAGGGATTGTGAAATGCAGGTCCTACCTTTTCTAGAATGACTGATGGGGTTTTTGACAAGCAGAAATGCAAAAATCTCGTCACATATGTCGATGACATCATGGTCAAGAGCGATAAAAAGGACACCCATATCCAGGGCCTTCAGGAAATGTTTGAGAATTTAAGAAAGGCTGACCTAAGGTTGAACCTAGATAAATGCATATTCGGCATTAAGAAAGGCAAACTGCTTGGCTGTTTAGTATCGGTAAGAGCCATCGAAGCAAACCCTAAGAAGATAGCAGTGATAATGAACATGAAGCCACCAGCAAGCAAAAAGTAGGTACAGAAGCTTACCTGTAGGCTAGCGGCATTGAATAGGTTCATTTCAAGATCAGCTGAAAAGGGCTTACCCATTTTCAGAACTCTCTGAAGCTTAGATCATTTCGAATGGGGGCATGAGCAACAGCAAGCTTTTGACGAGCTCAAAGCATACCTAACCAAGCTAACAACATTGTCTAAACCCTCACAATCTGCAATGTTGCTATTATATCTAGCGGCATCGCCAACAACCATCAGTGCGGTACTGGTCAAAGAAAAGGAACACGAAAACAAGTTAAAGCAGTTCCCAATATACTTTGTATCGAAATCCTTGGCGGGAACAAAGCTTAATTATTCCGAACTAGAAAAAATAGCATACGCAGTGGTCATGGCATCGAGGAAGCTGAAGCATTATTTCCAAGCTCACTGCATCAAAGTCCTTTCAACGGAACTGCTGGAAGCACTATTTCGCAATAGCAAAGCCATCGGAAGAATCAGGAAATGGACAACAGAATTGAACGAATTCGTGGTAGATTTCGAACATAGATCTGCTATCAAATCCCAAGTACTCGTAGACTTCATTGCAGACTAGACCCCGGCAGCTTCTGACACCATAGTGCAGTTCGAAGAGCCAATTTGGACCGTACATTGTGGTGGAGCATGGGGAATGACTGGCGCATGTATAGCAGCGATATTAATGCCTCCAAACGGCCCAAAACTCTGCTACGTAGCAAGGCTTGAATTCCTCACAACCAAAAATATAGCCGAATACGAGGTAGTGCTCCTAGGGTTGCGAAAGCTCAGAGCCCTAGGGGTCAAAAGGTGCATAATCAGATCAGATTCTCAGGTAATAGTGGGACATGTCGAAAAAGAGTTCACCACAAAAGAACCCGAGTTGGTCAAGTACCTGGCAGCGGTAAGAAGAATGGAAAAGCATTTCTCCGATTTCACCTTTCGCCACATCCCAAGAAGCGAGAATGCAGAAGCTGATGAGCTAGCAAAAGCAGCTGCCCAAAGAGCACCAATGCCAGTAGATGTTTTTTATCAAGACCTATCAATCAAAGCAATACGAGAAGAGGAACGGCCTAGCACCGTGCATGTTATTGCGAGTAAGCATCGGAGATCACCCATATTCGCATACCTCAATGGAACATACGAGCCGCATAGCAAGCACGAGACAGATAGAATGAACTCCTGGACAAAACAATACTCCATCATAGCAGGGGAGCTGTACAAAGAGCAGAATAGTGGCACCAATGCTAAAGTGCATAAGCAGAGAGCAAGGAATCGAACTGCTAAGCGAGATGCACGCCGAAATGTGTGGAGCTCACAATGGACCGCAAGAAATAGCCCACAGAGCAATGAGGCAAGGATTCTACTGGCCAATAGCAGCAGAAGACGCAAAAGAGATAGTCCGCAGTTGTGAAAGTTGCCAGATGTTTGCCAAAAAGCAGGGAGCCCTAGCCAATCCAACCACGTCAATCATCCCGACGTGGCCTTTGCAGAGATGGGGAGTCAACATTGTCAGACCACTGCTGACAGTGCCCGACAATTTGCGTTTCACAGTAGTTGCTTTAGAATATTTCACCAAGTGGATCGAGGCCAAGGCATTGGTGAGAATCACTTCAGGTATCTTAATCAGTTTCGTTTGGCAATGGATCATCTGCCGTTTCGGGGTCCCGTCATATATCACAGTCGACAATGGAAAGCAGTTCAATTGCATAGAATTCAGAAATTTTTGCAACGAATTGGGATCAAGCTAGCATTCGCCTCCATGAACCATCCGGAGAGCAATGGAGCAGTCGAAAGGGCAAATGGCCTGATTTTCAGTGCAGTATCAAAAGCATTGTTCGATATGCCAAAAAAAAGGGCACAGGAATTGGTCCCATCAGTTTGGGGGCACAACATTTCGTGCACCAGGACTACAGGGTTCACTCCATTTCGTCTCTTGTACGGCGAAGAAGCCATCACACCAGAAGAGCTCAAGCTAGGATCTTTTCACACAGAAATTGCAGCAACCACTCCAGTTCAGTGATATGTGGAGCTCGAAGCTGCAGAAAACGACAGGCTACAAGCCGTGGCAAACCTCGATAAATATCATCAAGAAACAAAGACACGGAGAGACAAGATAGCATTGCGAAAGAACATCAATCCAGGGGACATGGTGCAGATTCATCATCCCAACAAGCAGGGCAAGTTACAGTCACAATGGTACGGGCCATTCATAGTGGCGAATATGGTGAAGCCAGAAGTTTATAGGCTGCTCAATGAAGAAGGACTCGAAACAAGTCACACATGCAGTGCTGACAACCTGCGACGCTTCTACCCTTAACATTTTTGCCTTTTGAGGGTTGTTTTTTTTTCTCTTTCAATTATGTAAGGATTAAACAAGGATTCACGCTCTTTTTCCTCATAGGGGAAGCCTTCGCAAAAAGGCGTGAGGTTTTTTAATGAGGCGATCTTATGTACCATTTCTAAAATTTTTCTAAAATTAAGTCAAACTTTTCCCCACATAAGGTCTGAAAAGCAAGACGTTGAAACAAAACCTGACCTCGGCAGGTTATGAATATCGACGATGGCCGGTAGCAATACAGGTTGTGCCATTTCGCGCTCGTGCAAAACGTCACAACCGAAAACTTTGCAACCCAAAGTAAGCCTACAGGCTAAAACAACCTCTCGCTTCACCAAAAAGGAGTGAGCGAAAAGGAAAAGGCCAACAAGCCTCAACAGCGCTGCGTCACACCAAAAAGGAGTGTGCACAAAAAGCAAAAAAGCCGAATAGGCTATAAAATAGTCTGCACCACCAGAAAGGAGCGGTGGCGGAAAGCAAAGGCTCAAAAGCCATAGAACGTCGTATAGCACAAATCTGACCCCCAAACGAGTTCCAACAAGTCAGTGTACGAGAAAGGACAGAAACATCAAAGGGGCGGACCAGCGCCACTCCGGCTATCCTAGCCGATGCGCCGCATTGCTTCCAACTTTCCAGTGTCATGCTGAGAGCAGACTTCTGATGAAAGTGGAGGCAATGCAAGCCAACACAGCCAAGAAACCACATGAAAAATACCACTCAGTGACGTAATCTCGGCGAATGAAACCTGGTCCAACGCTGCCATTAGCAGTAAAACAAAAAATTGACAAGCAAAGCATTTCGTGCATGAGTCGTTCGGAAGCAGCCTTTCCTTTCTCGCCTTAAAAGGTTGGGGGGACGGCGTCGCCTATGCGATAAGCTGAGGGGCTAGCAAAGCAGCCACCTCGAGCATCACATGTCTTCGTCTATCCTCTCGCCTTAAAAAGTTGGGGAGGATGGCGTCTTTCTTTTCGCCTATGCGATATGCCGAGGGGCTAGCAAAGGAGCCACCTCGAGCATCACATGTCTTCGTCTATCCCCTCACCTTAAAAGGTTGGGGGACGACGTCTTTCTTTTCACCTATGCGATAAGCCAAGGGGCTAGCAAAGGAGCCACCTCGAGCATCACATGTCTTCGTCTATCCCCTCGCCTTAAAAGGTTTGGGGGATGATGTTTTTTCTCTTCGCCTAAACAATATGCCGAGGGGCTAGCAAAAAGGCCACCTCGAGCATCTCATGTCTTCGACTATCACCTCACCTAAAAGGTTGGGGGTACGACGTTTTTCTTTTTGCCTATGCGATGTGTCGAGGGGCTAGCAGAGGAGTCATTCGAGCATTACCAGCATATTTTTATCCCCTCTCCCTAAAGACTGGTACAACGACATTATTCTTTTCGCCCTAAAACGTCGGTACAATGGTTTTACCGATGCCGAAAAAGCACCGAGGGAACATCACAACCAAAATGCAAAAGTAGAAGAAACCTATCCACGAAACAATACCCATATAATCGAACAACACAAACTACACAAATGGCCAACATTACACAAGCATCACGCATCATTTCTACTCTTCACCCGTCAAGGGACGGAGATAAAAGTTATATCTACGATTCTCTAAGTCTAATGTCATCTCTTCGACCGGCTCCTCCTTGGGATCTCTCAATCCAGACGTCGAGGGCTCCCCACGTTCTCACTTAGATTGCTCACGGCGGGCCCTTCGCTCTCCTAAAACAGCAGAGTCGAATTCCGAATAGAAGAATCTACTACGAGTCATGGTGCATCTTTTCGATCTGCTCCTCTGCAGCCTTGCGAGCAGACTCGTTTTCTTCGGCCTGTTTCTTGGCTGTCTCCAGCTCTTGCTCAAGGGTGCGAATCCTTTCATCCTTGACTGCAAGATCTTTCTCCAGGCCCTCGTGAAAGGCCTGCCCCTGGTGTTGGAGCCCGTGAGCCAGCAGCATGACTTGCGAAAATCAAAAGCAATCCATTAAGTCATAGCAAGTATGAAAAATGACCAATTGAATGAACATCGGAAAATAAAATAAAACTCACACTAGCAGCATGAAAGTTTACTTCCTCAATAAGGGACGTATTCGGGACCTTCAAAAGGTCCCTCTCTACTTCGGGAGCCGAGAATGACCCGGCACATGCGTCAGCGTAGTTCGCGCCGCCTGGGACCGGAAGCAGGCCGACGGTGTGATAATCCACATTGGTGATAACACGCGAAGACGACGCGGCCCCTAAAGAACGAGCAATCGGTAAGACTCCTCCTTCGCGGAATTCATTTCGCCAGAGGAGCTCGATCCCGAGTAAACTTGCATTTCGCCATAGTCCTCGGGCTGGGAATTTAGCCATAGCTCCCCATGTCCAAACAACTGCCCGCGAACTAACACTACTGGACAGACAGGCTTTGCCGAGTGCCAAAAGCACTCGGCAAAGACCTGTTTACTCTCGGCAAAGGCTTTGCCGAGAGCCCCTCTCGGCAAAGGGCTGCCGGCAAAGCGGCGTCCGGCAAAGGGGCCTTTGCCGAGAGCCTTCTTTCGGGCACTCGGCAAAGCCTTTGCCGAGGGCCACGGCGGCTCTCGGCAAACAAAAGTAGCCGTTAGGAGCTTTCCGCCGTTACCGGCCCTTTGCCGAGAGCGAGCCGGCTCTCGGCAAAGAATTTTTCAAAATTTTTTTACTTAATTTCTTTGCCGAGAGCCTAGATACCCGGCTCTCGGCAAAGATTTTTTTTCTTTTTTTTAACTTAATTTCTTTGCCGAGAGCCCATGTGCCCGACTCTCGGCAAAGATTTTTTCCTTTTTTTGAATAATTTCTTTGCCGAGAGCCCCGGTGCAGGCTCTCGGCAAAGATTTTTTTCTTTTTTTTGAATAATTTCTTTGCCAAGAGCCCCGGCGCCTGACCCTCGGCAAAGATTTTGGTTTTTTTTTAATTTCTTTGCCGAGAGCCCTCTGGACCGGCTCTCGGCAAAGAGCTGGTCTTTGCTGAGAGCCGGCCAAGAGGGCTCTCGGCAAAGCTGCCATTTCGTTGTCCACTGTCCAGCTTTGCCGAGAGCCTGCCTTAAAACGCTCTCGGCAAAGAGCCTTTGCCGAGGGTCACCCTCGGCAAAGTGACCAATTTTTTTTTGTTTTTTTAGTTTTTGTTTTCAATCTCTGCAAACACGACAAATGTATATATATGTCTATATTATCCATCACAGATATACCACATCCAGCACCATATATATCACATCCATCGCATAACTCACATCCAGCACCATATGTCACAATTGTTCACATAAATCACATAAAACTGTCTCAAATACAAGTACACGTGCATAACAAGTTCGTGCATAGTTCATCCACATCCATGCATACCAAAACAAGACACGAAACTACCAGTGCTACTCACTGCGCCGGTCGCCCTTGACAACCTTGTGACGGCGGTGACGGAAACACTTGGTCGCCCTGAGCGCCAGGAAGTGGGTTGTTCGAACCCGCCGACGGAAGCTGCACACATGAGATGAGTTTGCATCAGAGGAGATTGGTTGATTAGCTAATGTTGTAATTCCTTGCATGTGTGACTCACAGGAGTTTGCATCAGGGGAGATTGGTTAGGATGCGTCGATGGACCCATTAACCCTGGAAGATGCAAACATATTTAGAAGATGTGTGGCAAACATTTTCTTTTTCTGAAGATGCAAGTAGTTCACAATAAAATAATTGTGTGCTGTTATATATAGCAGCGTTGTTCAGTTTCTTCACACTAAAACACTAAAGAACAGGGAAGCTTCCAATCCAAGTTATGAGCCCTGTGTGGCAACGCTGGTGAAAAGAGGACTGCACAATCACACATTCTGTTTTGAACATTCAATTTCAGCATTACAACAGCTGAATTTCAGCATTAAGTATGTGTAGCCAATTTTTCATGGGATTACGTAACTATAGGCTTCTATATTGATTATGACAGGTTCAACCTTTTTCATTGTAAATTGTACTAAAAAATAAAATCAAACGAGTAAAAGACTATTTTGACAGCATGGATTTATTAAATCGGATACTTGAAGACATAAGAGCCCTAATAGTTTAATCTAGAAGGCTTGCTGCATCGGCATCTCCTAATTTCAATTGCAAATTCCAGTGGCAAATTGCTAATGACAAATAGATTGTCAATCACTTGTACGTCTATGCACAAATCCATCAGTAGTACTAACCCTAGATCCCCAATCATGCACAAATCCATCAGAAATAAGAGCTCACCACGACAACACTCTTTCCTTAGCCCAAAATCTTCAATGCAGCACTCCGCTTAGCCCAAAATCTTCACTGCAGCATGGACACAAATAATTAGATATCACAACAATGACAACTCCATTTTTTTAGATGAAAGCATAAATATTCCAAAAAGCATATAAGTGGACACTCAAATAAACTGTAGAATAACAGGATCTCACAAAAAAAATAGAATGGCCAGATCTGGAGGGACACAGACTGTTGTTTGTAGTCCTATCAAATGGTTCAATCTTACATAGTGTTAGAGAGCTCTCATACTTTTAGATCAAGCCTCTGCTGGGACCTTTCACATGGATAAAACATAGACGATAGACTATTTGCTGAACAGAGTCCTAGTCAAACTAGAGACAAAAAATTAGTTCATAGTTTTATATATGCAGGCACATCACAGATCGAAGCCTATCACTAACCGGCTAATTGGTCATTGTAGACCGGACAGAGAAAAAATGAACCTTAGACCCTTACATACAAATATTATCCACACAAGAATAGATCCACCAAGCCATAAGAATCTGCATTACAGATAGAAGTAGAAACATGCCAATTTGTGAAGGAGAAAAAAACATGCCTGTTTAGTTCTCTGAGGCATGGCTGCTACTGAACTTGCTGATGTCGACGGTTTTGCTTCCTGGAGTGAGCAGCGCTAATCAGTAGAGGAAACGTAGAAAAAGTAGATTCACTTAAATCCCACAAAAAATTCAGAGAAAAAAAAGAGTGGGTACTACTACTGCCACCACACAAGTTCAGGCAACAAGCAAGAACTAAAGCCATGACTATCTTGTACACAATCGAGAGTAACTAACATTTGGATTTGAGTAATGGCATTGAAGGCTAGTACTTGTACCTCTCTGCTCCTGCAATCCTGCTCGGCGCCAGGAGAGGTCCCAGCGGTCGGCACCTAGCGCCGGCGGCCTGAGGACCCAGGCCACGCACGGGAGGGGGCCGTGACTAGGGATAGACCGACGAGGGGCTTGGGATGGAGGCGCGGATCTGACTTCAGAAGCTTAGGGAGGCGCTGAATCGGCGGCGGACGGCATGGCTGCGAAGGCGGAGGTGGAGGCGGCGGCGGATGTGTGCGTGCGTGCGTTGGGGAAAAGGAGAAGTACGAACGTGTAGGATAGGGATGAATGGAATGGTCTTCGGCTGTATTGGGCCTTCATGGGCAATGGTGTGCGTGTTTTTTTTTCATTTTCTTTGCCGAGAGCCCCCGATCTAGCTCTCGGCAAAGTTTTTTTTATTTTTTTTGTCGAGAGCTCCCGATCTGGCTCTCGGCAAAGGTTTTTTTTTGCATTTTCTTTGCCGAGAGCCCCCGATCCAGCTCTCGGCAAAGGTTTTTCCTCTTTTTTTGCACTTTCTTAAGAAATTTCTTTGCCGAGGGTCCTCAGTTAGGCTCTCGGCAAAGAGCTCTTTGCCGAGAGGCCTTCGCCGGCTCTCGGCAAAGAAATTTCTTTGCCAAGGGCTATTTCTGGGCTCTCCGCAAAGAATTTAATTTTTTTGTTTTCGCATCCATTTTTTTTGATAGCATGTTACAATACTAATATTTTAATTTTAAAATTTGACACTTTATTTCTGGGCTCTCGACAAAGAATTTAATTTTTTTGTTTTCGCATCCATTTTTTTTATAGCATGTTACAATACTAATATTTTAATTTTAAAATTTGACACTTTTTTTAATGCTTTTTACTATATATTTTGAGTTTAGTTCATTTATTTACATTTCTCCGAAAAATGCAAGTTTGAACTGCAGGTGCATACAATAGTGAAACTTAGCGATTCAAAAAATGATATTGATGATATTGATTGTATTTTGATACCAAATCCAGGAGCACTCATGAAATTTCAAACATCTCGCGCACGGAACATGGCGACAAACTTTGCGATGAAGTGTTTTTTAATTATATAAAATGCAAACAACTTCCGAAAATCATGAAACTTGACGGCACGTCTTGAAATCACATGTGGAGGCTAGGATAAAAATTTAAAAATGTTTTCACGCACGTTGCCTTGTACGAGGGTTAGAAACCAAGACATCTCCTTTGTTGATCACTGTTATTGCATGTGAGATATCTAGGTTTATAACCAGCTTAGTTTGCAACATGCGCGAAACGTTTTCAAATTTTTATCCTAGCCTCCACATGTGATTTCAAGACGTGCCGTCAAGTTTCTTGATTTTCGGAAGTTGTTTGTATTTTATATAATTAAAATACACATCATCGCAAAGTTTGCCGCCATGTTCCGTGCGCGAGATGTTTGAAATTTCATGAGTGGTCCTGGATTTGGTCTCAAAATACAATCAATATCATCAATATCATTTTTTGAATCGCTAAGTTTCACTATTGTATGCACCTGCAGTTCAAACTTGCATTTTTCAGAGAAATGTAAATAAATGAACTAAACTCAAAATATATAGTAAAAAGCATTAAAAAAGTGTCAAATTTTAAAATTAAAATATTAGTATTGTAACATGCTATCAAAAAAAATGGATGTGAAAACAAAAAAAAATTAAATTCTTTGCCGAGAGTCCAGAAATAGCCCTTGGCAAAGAAATTTCTTTGCCGAGAGCCTAACTGAGGACCCTCGGCAAAGACTGACGGCGGTTAGGCTCGTCGGTCCTTTGCCGAGGGCCTTATTTGCCGAGAGCCGGGCCCTCGGCAAAGGACGCCTTTGCCGAGAGCAGACCTTTGCCGAGGGCCTGGCTCTCGGCAAAGAACAAATTTGCCGACGGGCGTTCTTTGTCGAGAGCCCGGCTCTCGGCAAAGAGATCTTTGCCAAGAGCGCCTCTTTGCTGAGAGCCCGGCTCTCGGCAAAGAGCTCTTTGGCGAGTGCCCGTGTTTTTGCCCTCGGCAAAGATAATCCCTCTCGGCAAAGGCTCTGTTTCCCGTAGTGTAAGTTGTCGCTTAGACGAATGTACTCCGCATAAAATCTAGACTTACCCTGCAGTTGAGAGCCCGAAGCATCAGGAGATGTCATGGGAGTAGGAGCCGGGCGGGCAGAACCCAAATCTGCGGCAGAGGTCGGCCTTGGCTTCTTCGCTGCAGGCTCTTTCGGGGGGTCGCTAGCTTTCCACGAGCTCTTCTTCGCCTTCCTGATAAAGAGATCACCAACGTAGTGTCCGCAAGGCCAAAAGCGTCGTGCACGTCGGCGACCTTGGCCTTACCAGCAGGCAGCAGCACCAGCCATCTCGTTGGAACTCGAAGTAGCCTGGTACATTAGAAAAAATCATTCACGATTGGCAAACAGGCAGGCTAGGGACAAAGCAAAAGGCGAAATCCTTAAAAAAATAATAACGATAACGACAGTAACAATAACAACAACAACAAAAAGAAAATAGCAAAACATGACGAAAATCATAAGCACTACCATTTTGGCCTAGACTTGCCCAAAGCGGCGGGTCTGCTCGATCACGACTTTTTTGCTGTTTCCCACCTTTCCGGCCATCTCCCTCCCCATCCGCACATCAGCAGGCTCTACAAGCAGCCGTCCTCGGCCGCCAAGTCCTCGCCCCGCGGCCGGCAGTCGCCTTCAACGCTCTGCCTCTTCGCCTTCGGGCACCGTGACCGCAGCCACGAGGCCCATCGGTTTCAGCTGGGAGGCTGGTCGAAGGATCTGACCGTTCATTATAACAGAGACCCATGGCTTCGAAAACATGATTCAGTCGTTTCTTTCCAGCTAACGATTGACATCGCCCCTTGTGCTCCCTACCTCCACAAAAACCGACGGTATCTTCAGCCTTATGCTCAACCAAATTTACAAAGCTGAAGTCGGTGGTGAAGGCCTCCAACGGTGCAACTGCAAGACAAGGAAAGACATATCCATCTCGTCGTTCAATATCTGAAAACCGAGTCTCACTACTTAGCGGAGGACTCTCCAAGGCCACCCATTCCTCCACCAAGTCCTGGCTAATTTGCCAGCGAGACGTCAAAGCGAAAGCATCATCGACTTCTCTATCACAGGGTGCATCACCTAGGACCTCCGCTAAGCGAAAACCCTCCATAGGGGTCATCTCGGACACAAGCGTGTGCGCCTTCGGCAGTCCATTTTCCAACACCAAAGCAACGTCTTCGTCAGGGCACACATGGTGATAGAACCGGTCCAGCACGGCCACTTGTTTCGATAAGCTGGAACAATCTATACCGTACCCTTGGTTTTTTTTGGAATAAAGTTGTAAGAGCCAAAATGAGCAACCATCTCCGTACTCGTCCGCTTATCCGTTACCACCTTCTTGTGAAAAAAGGTCTCGTAATAACAAGCGAAGGTGTTCATACTCCGAGCGCATCCACACATTTTTAGTGCCATAGCAAACACACTCATCGGCGCAAAAGCATTTGGAGTCAACTGATGAATCTGCAGATTGAAGCGCTGCAGAACCTCGCCAACGAAGTCCTCACAAGGAAACCTCAGCCCAGCTTCAAAGAAATCATGGAATACAACCGCCTCATAAGGCTCTGGGTGGGGAACCTCTTCTCGCCCAGGGGCACCACACAGTCTGCGAAGAGTAGGTTTCAAAAGCCCTTGATCCACGTATTTATCGAGTTCCGCTTCAGTAACGCGGGACCGACCAATCCGATAAGTAACAGGGGTCAAGTCAGGCTGCCCCCTCATGGCGGCTGGCACTGGTCCAGCTGCCTCGCCCTCCTCCCCCTCTTCCACAATCTCGACATCAGTCTCAGTCTCTTCATCGATCTCAACATGCGAGGTGCCCAGGTTATTTCCGACGCCAGGCGCCAAGTTTTCGCCCATGGTATTCGCTATCGCCTCCGCCTTTTCAGACGCGCTCTGCGAAGCAGTGCGAGATCCCGAGCTAGAACCGTCGGATGAGCTTCCACTGGACGAGTTGGTGCCAGACGATGACTCACTTAACATCTATCCAAGCGAATTCCATACCAAAACCTAAAAACAGGAAAAAGTAAAGATACAAATACAGCAAAACACTAAAGCAGCACGGACGCGACGACAATAAAGAACAAACAAAAAAGATGAAGACAAGCTCAAACCTGCGAAAAATCTGGCAAAGGCTGGAGTCCCGGCAAGAGAACGATCACACCAAGCACCAAGCGAACAACAAGCAGGCGAAGACTCCGATGGCGAACTGAAGGTCTCCCAAGCGCGCATGGCTCTCCCACCCTGGGGGGCTTATATAGGCAGCCACTGGGCACGGCGCATGTCCCAAGGAAAGAATGCAACATTCCACCTGGCCACCATGACAGTTTGAGTTTCGAGAAATAGTTACGTGGCGCGATAACCGAAAAACAGTTAAAAACAGTCCGGATCTCCACCCGTCGCTGGCGACGGCGCTCGGGCCCCAAGGTGGCATCGTTTCGTTGGCTCTGAAAGGCAACCACGCTCGGCGCGAGAAGGCGCGTCGTGCGGAGCCAAGGGGCTACTATTGGGGGTGGGTCCCACCCTTGGGCACCCTTTGGGGCCCAACCGCCGCCCCTTCTCGCTTGCCAGCATCACGCGTGGGTGAAATGGCGGGCGCCGAGGGTGCAATCGGTCGGCTCCCGATCAAGCATACGACATTTCATTTGGGTGAAGAGGCGGCTACGGCGCGGAGCGCCGATGTCAGGTCACGCCCTGAAATTGGTCTCCCCTTTTCGCATTGGAGAAAAGGCAGGCCAAGGATTGAGGGACGCCTAGGCCTGGTGAATGACTAAGTTCCTATATTTCGCATGAGCGAAATGGGCGGCGCGGTTGGGATCAGAGTGGAAATGAGGCAGGCTATTTCCCGCGTAGGGAGTTGCCCCGTTCCCGCGCGCCCGACACTCTCTGCCCACCCGAGACCCGCCCGGTCAGACAAAAGGACGACAAGACATGGGGACTGGTCGGCCATTCCTGAGCCGGTACTGCCCGGAGAAGGCGTGGGCTTTATTTGGCGGACAAGCCCATTGCTGACGAGATATTCTCAGGATATTGTAGTAGTTGAAAGGGCATTACAGTCCTGCAAAAAGCCTATGGGTGTGTATAAATAGTCCGCAGCCGGAGAGTGTAAAAGGCAGAGAACAGGTGAAATAGAATCAGTTCGCCCGTTTCCGCTACCCTTTTGAGTCTGATTTTGCATGAGCGGCAGCCGGTGTTCGAAGGTTTTCGGCCTAGAACAACACTATACATGTGTTAATATATATATAGAGGCTTCCCCAATGTTTACTCTTTCTATCTTTTCTTAGCGAGGAGTTGACTCTTTCTATACGTATGTTTTGAACCATTTCTCTAGTTTACTGAACTATCACAGTGGGAACCAATGGTGATGAAGTGCAACAAATTAAAATAAGAAAACCTGACCATAAGCTAGTAAAATATCAAGCAACAAAAGATTGACAAGGAAAAACTGGTTTCTATTTTATATGAGTTCTCTTTTGAATCATGCACGCTAAACAGTCCCTGTGTACTTCACGTATTAGGCCCTGTTTCACTGTTTGGTTCCTTGCAGATAGTAGCTATCCCCTAATTATAATGTCTTTTGGATCTAAACAGGTATGGATAGTGGACTAAATAATTATTAGTTGAAGCTAATTGGTGCACCCCACACCCTTCCTTATCTCTTTCCTTCTGTTTCTGCGTTGCTCGCGAGTCGCGACGAAGGAAGCACCACCGAGCTCCCTCCTCCAGCACCGCCGTAGAAGGTCGCGCTTGTCGGGGAAGTCCACCTCGATGGTGACCTGCCATTTGCCGAGCTGCTCCGCCAGACCACACAGCACGCGATGGAATCCTCGCATGGAGGAGATGCAGAGGCCTCCTCGGCGCGCTTGCGTGGCTCGAGATCGAATCGGTGGAGTTGTTGGTCATCATCGTCCGATCCATCTAGTCTCTTCTTGGCCTCGACGCTGGTGTGTGCCTCAACAACTTGCCAGACCGATCTCTTCTTGGCGGCCAGGACGAGGCATCCCAAGCTTCTACATGCCCATCTATCCCCTCCAATTTCTTCCTCCTCTGCTCTTGCATGGGAGAAGTTTTGAACCCGTCGATCTAGGATGCCCAGCCATCTCCTCCTGATTCATTTGATGGTGAGTCTCCCAAGCACCTCCTCTGCCTTTCCCAAGCCGCACCTCTTCCTCTCCATACCCCATTGACCTGCTCATGAGCTCCAGAGGTCACCTTTGGTGGCTCCGATGGCGCTCAACCACTACGAGACCCAGAGTTTTTCCTAACGGCCACAAACTGTCAGGAAAGACCAAAAAACCTACAGGAATTATACTCCTGACCGCCAACCGTCAGGAAAGGGTCATCAGGAACAACTCGATAGGAATAACTGATATTTCCTAACGGCCAACCGACAGGAATCCTTTCCTGATGATAATTCCTGACGGCTTACTTTTGACTAGTCAAACTCGAAACCTCGTAGCCAAACCGTCAGGAATTAAGACATAAACCGATAGGAATGTCTTTATCCTGTCCTATCGTAGGGGCCGACAGGAAAAATTTTGGACTATCAGAAAACTCATTTCATTTGAATGAATTATATTATACATTTAATCAGTCAATTCTAGATGTTCATGCATCTACACAGGGCACATTACATGATTTAACACAAAGTGATCCATAAAGAGTTTATTCATCATAAATTCACATGTCCCCAATCCAAATAAACCAAGCTGTACAGACTAGTGAACTAGGAATACAACAATATGACAACTCTTATATACTGTTGGTCTAGAGCAGCATGCAAATCTTTACTACACAACAAGTCTAGCTCCTAAATATAGAGTTCACAGGAACATTTGGACAGCACAACAGAAAAGTCCTTGCTTGCACAAAAGAAAAGTCCTTGCTTGGAGTGGACATCACTGAAAAGTATGGGGGTGACCGAATGACCTACAAGGACAGAGTTATAGATTATGCACTCTGCAAAAATAAGATATTATCTTTATACACAAGGCAGCCAGATCAGTACTTGCAGGACACAACTAGAAAAATCTGTACAGACCTCTTGCACTTGTTTTGATGTAAATTAGAGACAAATAGGAACAAACAACATGAAGGAGGGTATGTGTACTTGCAGTTCCCAGATAGCTACTACAGAATATATTTGGAATAATGGAAAATGAAAAGAAATTCAGAGGAATTGAATGTAGCAAGAGACAACTACTTGTAAAATCCACCAAGAGACATTGTCAGTGTGGTCTGCTTATTTTGGACTATGCAAAACAGATATTGGCCCATTATTTTACTTTGAACTCCTTTCATTTCACTTCAAGTCTGATACTTCTAAGATAAAGATATGTTGGTACAGATATTTTTGCAAGTCATTCATTTTTCATTCCTTTCTTTCCTTGTTTAAATTGATTAGATACTACCTAAACTTGTTAAGATCTTTTGCTATCTTAAGATTGGTAACAGGAATAAGAAAAAACAGTTGCACAAAAAAGTGGCATCTTCACCTTAGGTAGAGTAATCCGTTTTCTTTTTGTCCTGAACTTTTCCTTCAGAAGATTCTGGTTCCAATTTTCTAATATCTACACATGCGCAAAAATCATTAAATTTCTTACACTGTTGTGTACAGGCTTTCAGTAAAAAGGATGAGATATTTAGGAATCATATCATTTTATGAGGAAGTGATTACAAATGACTTTTTTCATCCTATTTGATTATCTGTTAACAACACTAGTGCTAGTGTGAGCAGCATCTTTAAATCCTACAAAAGAGCAACTACTTTTTTTGTTTCTTGTAGTTCAAGAGCCAACTGATAAGAGTAGTAAGACATCGAAGCACTACTATAGCTGCAGCTACCAAGCAATCATGTAAACACTTTTTTGCACAGATAACACTAGTCACGAACCTGGTTCCATGAGAAGCCACTGCGTCTCCTGTACAGATCGAAATCAGAAACAGATCAATCATCTTAATCATTAGTAGATATGAACAGATAGAGAGCATAGAGTAAACTGTTACATGGAACAGAAGAGGAACACGATAGATCTGGCATAGAGAGCGATAGATCTGGTAAGAGCGGGGAGGGGCGATCAGATTGCGAGGCTCACGCGCTGGCTTGGGTGTGCCCGAGCGAGTCCAGCGCAGACACGTGTGGCATGCGATTTTTCTTCAACACTTGCTCTTATTGCCTAGTCGATTCCATGTGCTTTGAAGAAAAAAGATTGACCAAGATTTGTTGCCTAGAACTAAATGTGCGGAAAAGAAAGAAACTCTGCAAGTGTGAGCCCCTGATTGAATCCTACAACCAATTTAGCAATTGGTTGCTCGGCTAGCAACTAAAAAAACGTGAGATTAATGGCGTGTATTTGAATAATATGGATGTTTCTTCATGCAATTCTTTCTGCTTTGGTTATTAGCAGAATAGTAGTAGCATGCTTACAGGATGAATCTCTATATGTCTTTGCCAAAGTTTTAGCAAACCAGAAAGAGCGTCAAGATAATATACACAGGGGCCAAACACAGGAAATTTGGCATGAACAGTTACTTTTTTCTTCTGAATTTCCATAATCTCTGCATATTTCTTATAAGTGTTACAGTTGTGGTGACTAAAATATTTAGCAGTAGCACTCAATCTCTATTTCAACAAATAGAGATTTGCACAAGTATTCAATTCTAAAGAATCGAAAGAGACTCACTTCTACATATCATACCTCCAAGATGCAGACAGTACTGAACCTAGGACTTCCTGCCCTTCCAGTGGAATACCATCGAAAAATTACACTGCATCCAAAAGCAAAACATGATTAATTTAAAGAAAATGACAGCCTGCAATTGCTACCCTGTTCGCATTGGGTGAAATGCCAGATCCAATGCATAATGGAACACAGGCTCCTTGTTATCATGGGAAGACAATGGAATACAAGCCGTTCGATTGCAGGTTTATGCACATCTAAGCCTGACCTTGGGGAAGGCCGCCGTCGAAGCAGCCTCCGCCACCACCACCACATGCCATGGGGGGGAGAGGGCGCGGATCTGAGGAGGTTGAGTGAGAGAGAGAGAGGGTGGGGGAGCAGCTCGTGTAGATTGGGAGGGACCATACATGCTGTGGTGGCGTGCCTTCCGGATATGGCCCTGGGGGAGGCAGCGGCACAGGTGTCAAGAGGCCCATCGGGGCGGCAGCCGCGTGGCCAGCGGCGCAGGCGTGGGAGAGGCCCCTCAGGTGGCAGTGAGCCCCTTGACACGGCAGTGGAATGGGCAGCGAGGAGCCCCTCTGGGCGGCAGCGGCACGGGCGGCGAGGAGCGCCTCTAGGGTCTGGGTGGCGGTGGCGCGGGCGGCGGCATGGGAGGGCCCCTGGGGCGGCGGCGGGAGAAAAAAGGGCGGACCATGGGCGGGTGAGATAGAGGATAGGGTTTGGCGTGTTTTATGTCTTGGCATGGGACCATGGTGGCTAGTTAGGCGCGTTGGTCAATTTTTTCGCCTAAGCCGCGCGCGGGATAAGAGTCCTGACGGTTTGAGCTGGGCTGCCAGGAGTCATCAAAGGATTCGTGACGGTTTTCATGTTTCCTGTGGGCTCTTAAGAACCGACATGAATATTAAAGACCTCTCCTGACAGTTTTAACTGCCGACAGGAGTACTTCTTGTTCCTGATGATTTATATAAAACCGTCAGGAATAAACTAAACTGTCAAGAAAAAACTCAGCACTGGTAGTGAACGCCCCTCCCATTTTCCTCTGCCTTGCTCATGCCAAGAGTCTCTAAAATGGAATCCCCTCCTCACCCTCTTCCTCCCCATGCTCTCGGATTTGAGGATGGTGGTCGTTGGAGCAGAGCGCGTCGGTGGGGTAAGAGGTGGTGGGCCAGTGACGGGTGGGCACGGCGGAGACGAGGAGCGGGTGGCCTGGGGAGACATGGTCACGGAGGAACACGAGCAGTGTCAAGGGCAGTCGACGCACGACACGGCGGCGGTGGTAGCGTCCAAAGACGGGGAAGGGAGGCCCAGCAGGTCCCGGGATTCCTCCCACAGCTTGCTCAGCCTCCTGCTCCAAACACTCCTAGCGCATCCGCACATGTTCATCAATCAATTATATGGGTAACCAAACACTCTTCCAGCTAATAGTTAGCTAACCAATTATTAGCCTGCTAATATTAACTATGTGCTATTAGCTAGATAACTACTATCAGCTAATGGGTCCTAACAGGGCCTAAGAAACAATCAAGTGCTTGATCAGGTAAAGCGTGTACGACGACAGATGTTGGTTTGGTGTGGAACTGACAGATATATAATTCCACAGTTCGCACAAGCAAAAAAAAAATGGTGACCAAATAAACATTGGAAAATCGTCTGCTATGACTCGTCAACTAGTCACGAATGACGATATATATATGGAGATTGCTGGATAGTTATAATTATATGAAGTGCAAAAGTAATAAAGATTTTATATGACCGTCATGCACTTTCGCATTTTAGACTGTTTCTATATTTTTTTTGTGAGTTGACTCTTTCAATACCTATGTTAGCACAAGCAAAGATCTTGTCCAACGAACCATTTTTCTTGTTTACGCAACTATCACTGTCCACCATAGCAACGCGCTTATACCAATGTCTTGTCATCTGTGACAGGGGTAGAAATAGATGCCCAATTATCCGTTTTATCTGAGTACGAATCCATTAATGAATCCTCCGTTTTGCCTGTTTACTTCCAAAGGTTTTAAAATTTGGATCACTATGTGATTACTAGAAATCTTGATTTTGTGGTTTACTTCACAATTCTAAAATTGATTTTTAAAACGAACCCAGACACCCAAAAACACAAAAAGAAAACAAAGAGTACACTTCCGTAATGCTGTGCTGCAAGCAAAGAGACCATGCACGAAGATTTTATTAGTCGTATGGTGCAAACAAAAAGAAAATATTATTAAAAGCAAGGTAGGTTTGGAAAGTTGATATAAGATAACTGCCAAGACAGTTTCTTCAGTTCTGCTGAAAGGTTCAGCTTAAGACTTTTTCAGCCATTAATACGTACACGTCGCCACATGCTCTGTTGCAGGCTATATAACCTCACCATCCCCATGCCGAAAGCATCGACAAGACAGACACAAACACAACAAGCTAAGAAGCTCCATAGCTGAATTCAGAGAGCACAAACACAAAAGCGCGTGCAAAACCAAATGGCTGCCTCCACCTACTTCATCCTCGTTGCTTTTGTAGCATTGGTCATTTCACAGGCCACTGCCTCTGACCCTAGCCCGCTCCAAGATTTCTGTGTTGCCGACAAACACTCTCCGGGTATGCATACTTTTGCTTTAAGTCATGCTGTTTTCTTATACTAAATCACTAATCAGATAAGAATCATTTGTTCAAACAAACATCTACATTCAACTAGCATTTCTAGGTATGGCCTAATGACCAGTTCTCCATCTAACTATTTGCCTTCGTCTTTGTATATGCAGTGAAGGTGAATGGATTTGTTTGCAAGGACCCCATGGCGGTGAACGCAGATGACTTCTTCAAGGCAGCAAAACTTGACCAGCCTAGGGACACCATGAAGAGCAAGGTCGGATCTAATGTTACTTTGATCAATGTCATGCAGTTGCCTGGACTCAACACCCTGGGCATCTCGATGGCTCGCATTGACTACGCACCATTAGGTCAGAATCCACCACACACCCACCCACGTGCCACAGAGATTCTCACCGTGCTTGAGGGTACACTCTATGTTGGATTTGTCACCTCCAACACAGACAACGGTAACAAGCTATTCTCCAAGGTTCTCAACAAGGGTGACGTGTTTGTATTTCCCCAAGGGCTCATACACTTCCAATTCAACCCGATCCATGACAAGCCAGCTGTCGCAATCGCGGCACTAAGCAGCCAGAACCCTGGGGCTATTACTATTGCGAACGCAGTTTTTGGATCGAAGCCACCGATCTCAGACGATGTCTTGGCCAAGGCCTTCCAGGTGCAAAAGGGGACAATTGATTGGCTTCAAGCTCAGTTCTGGGAGAACAACCACTACTAAGTAAATTGAGACTCACTTCACTATACGAAGATAGGTTTATATGCATTTTGCATACTCCTGTGTGTATTCAGCAACTGTGACAGGCTACAGCCGAGATATAATAGAATAAATGGGAAGTATTTGTAACCAATCACTGTTTTTATGTCCCTGCTGCAAGCTATACCACCATGTTCTTTTTCGAATAATTAAACTGAAGTACGTGAGGATCCTACAAAATTTATTGAATATTGTTTGTATATGATATGCCGTTACACAAACAATATTTCTGGATAGTATTTGGAGATGAATATTGCATATGGAGCCGTCCAAATTACTAAACTAAACTGAACTATCAACCAGTCGATCAGCTAAGATTAAATTAATCGATCGAGTAGGCCTAGGAGCCACACGACCAGTGTGTTCCACTAGATGCATATAATAACGGAAGTCAAGTATCATATATACGTGGTCACATCCAATTCCAACAAGACCGATTAAATTCACTTTACAAATGCAACACAAAAGTTCACACACATGAAAAGTCTAACAGTCCAAACACGGTAGTTTAAGGAACTATGCCAAAACAGCACAAAGGAGACACCATAATCAGTGAAACAAAATTAAAACACGTCATTAACGTAAAATTAGTGACATGGATGAAAGGAACACGTCACAAATTAGTTGTCAGTCATGGCCAAGCTGATATGCATAATTAATATAGAGATCAATTTTCTTTGTTACAACTGATGACCGACAAATTTCAAAGAGATGCAAGGGCTATAAGGTTCTCGAGGGGGCATGCGGTGACAACATGGTAGGAGATGACTAGGGGTGCAGCGGCTAGGGGGAAGGTGTAGAGGTCCCTGCTACTATTGCCGTGAAGAATCATGTGATTGGTCTGCAGATTCTTAACAGAGAAACCAAACACATCAAATTCAATAGAGCGCATGTGGGAGGTACCACCAGGGTGCATCACCTAGGGAGGCTAGCAGTGCAATTGGTGAAGGCCCAAATGATTCAGCGTCATGATGAGGCTAGCTTGATCCCCAAGCACTACTACCGTCAGCATTTGTAGGGGCAGCTGGTAAGGGTTTGTAGGGGCGGTTTCCCCAGCCTCCCCTAAGCAACCATGTCTACAAATGATTGATTCGTAAGGGTGGTTCCCAAGCTGCCCCACCAAATCGATTTGTAGGGCGGCTGGTGTTAGGAGCCGCCACTACAAAAGGATTTGCAGGGGCGGCTGATAACACCAGCCATCTCTACAATTTAGATTTGCAGGGGCGGCTGTGACACCAACTGCCCCTATAGCTTCCATTTGTAGGGGCGATTAAATATAGAACCGCCCCTACAGTATCTTTTCCCGCCAAAAAAAAAATCAGATTTGTAAATTCAAATCTGACCGGAACATTTATACATTTATGATTCATAAGGCCATATATATATATATAATTCACAAGAACATTATATCCAATAATACTACAAGTCCAAATCACAAGTCCAAATTCACATAATCCGTAAGTCTGACCGTTCCACAAGTCCGATAACATTACCAATGTCACATTCCATTCACAAGTCCAATCAACAGCCTAAGCCTAGCCTTTCCCACTCATGAAGATGTTGGTACTGAGGATTCCTACCTAATTCGGTCGCTCGGTCATGGCAAGTGCCTCTGACGTGTACAATCTGGTCCATTATGAAGTTGCAAAGGTTGCCGACAAGCTCCAAGAGGTTATCATCTTTGTGTGGATCCATTCTCACACCATTCTCATCTTGCCACTACAAGAAAACAAGTTTAGGAATATATAAAAAGAGAGGGCATATCTAAAGACAGTGGGCATATCTAAACACAGTGGGCAGTGAGCATATTTGAAAACAGTGAACATATATAAAAACAGTGAGCATATCCAAACATAGTGAGCATATAAAGAGGTTGAAGAGGTTCAAACTTACCCTACAGGGGTGTCTCCTGTAGGTAGTGGTGTTACTCATCATACTGCATAAGTAATATCCACAATGTAAACTCCCAGGCTTCTACTTGGGGCACTATGTGTTTCATATATAAAAATGTTAAGTAATACTTTTGATAGCAACGTAACGGAGTGCTTAAGTAAGTTACACTTACCACACATAGTGTTTTGACACACAGGTTATGTTGCCTTTGTGGATCATGCCTCCCTTTGCGAGTCTTAACATAGTACCTATACGCCCTGTTCGAATGAATTTAACAAATGCAACTTGTTAGTATCCAAAAGTGAACGTTACATGGTATATAAGAGGATTGCCGATATGTATACATCTTGAGAATCGATATGAAGTCTTTGTATGTTGCCGGGTCCTTATCTATTGAATCAAAGACCTACACCATGCCCATCCTGACATTGACACCTATACAAATCCAGTGGCGGCTGCATGAATTTAATCATAGAAATAGATAAGCTCTTTTGCATCGAACAAAACAATGTGTATTGTTAAAGCTTTAAGTATATAGTTGGACTTACTCGAAGTTGTATGCCAGCTATATAACTTGGTTATTTTGGAGTTATTTAAAAGCTAGGGCTATGTATGCCGCTGTCTTAAGGGTTGCCGCCTTTATTTCCTTGTTTCGGATTTTCTCTTTCTCCTCAACGGTCTTTCTAGCAGCTAGCTCATCGCAATCCAGTGACCATTCTTTGGCGTAATTGAAGTTTGGTTGTGCTATACATTGAGGGTTTACGTACCCCGATCGCACACTTGGCATTTATTTTGAAGTGTGCACTTGCATTCTACAAATCACACCATGGGTTAGTTACAACAAAATCCAAAGATTAGAATCATATTATATCAAGAGGGTAAGGACTTACAGGCACCACGTGCAAACTAGATTCATTTTCATTTCTCTAAGGTGAAATATTGTCTAGACGTCATTGAAGCCAAAGGCAATTACCCCATCTGGGCCTCCAAATGTGTTGGCGGGGAAGCGTGCTTGTATGATTTGTATTTTTGTCTGGAGAGCACGCAAGTACCGATCATGGAACCGTTTCATTCCATGTGGTAGGTGCTAGATGTCTCGGTTTGGTAGGATGGGCTTGCCTCTTTCATAGGTTTTTGGGCAATCCTTTTGACCATTTGGTGGCATCAACATTTGGATATCTCTTTGCCGGTTTTCGGATGTGGCTGAGGGCCTCCTCGGATGGTGGGACTTCTTTGACTTGGTTCTCAGGCCTGAACTGGTCATGGGCATACCACTTGCATGTCGACGAGACATCTTTTATCAACTTATAAATTGGCCTTATTATGATTGAAATCCGTTGCTAAATTTCTAGCTCCTTATGGGCACCCTCTTGTGCATGAACTTCTTCTAGAGGCACGTGCTCGCTAGGAGGCCCTTGCTCCTTATGAGGTGGAGAAGGCTGTGAATCTTAGGCACGTGCTCTCTAGGAGGCCCTTGCTACTTATGAGGCAGAGAAGGCTATGACATCTCAGGCACATGCTCGCTAGGAGGCAGGGAAGACCATGGCATAGGCTGTGGCATCTTATGCACGTGCTCGCTAGGAGGCAGGGAAGAATGTGGCATCTTAGGCAAGTGGTGGTCATGAGGCGGTGAAAGTATCTCCCTATCCTCGAAAAGTCCCTCCAAACATTGAATAGGCGGCGAAGAAGCAGTCACTACAATGTCCCATTTGTGCTAGAGGATGAAGTAGTTCATTACTTCTCCAAGTAATGTCAGTCCCTCAGGAGTTGGGTGGTCTATCTTCCACTGCATGAACTCGAGCTTCACAGAATGCACCTTGACTCTAGTGTAGTCCGGCGGGATCTTATTATTATGATGCAAGTCACTAGGAGGATGTGCCACACCCTTTGCCACCTCCATCATATTGTTTTGCCTGCCAATGAGAACTACCAAGGTGCAACTAGTTGGTTTCGATGTGCGATCGATGGGGGTTGTGATTGCAGTGGAACCTTGGCTACTAGGTACATCCGGAGGGCTGCCAACTAAAGCTAGTTCTCCCGGGGGTGCCATTACTATCATTGGCTCTAAAGATAGTCCTTGCTCCTCCAATGCCTTCGCAACTAGCGCCTTCACGGTGAGGTTAAGACTAGCCTCTTGGTCTCTGCCATGTTTCTTGTACATGTGTTGGTCCTCTTCAAATCCATGCTTCCAGGTCATTCTTTTCCCTAGCCCCCTAGTGTGGCCTATGTGCTCAGGGTTTCCCAAGGCAAGGCTAAGCTCGTCCCTATCTTTGGAAGGCTTGAATGAGCCCTTCTCCTTGTCTTCCGCATATTTCAGTATCTTTGATACTGCCTGTTCCGTCTCTGGGTTATTAAACTTAAGCTCTCTAGATGCTTATATACTAGTACTCCTCCCAAGGATCCAGTTCCTTGAGCGTACCTTCAAACCACTCAAGGAGAATGACCCCGATGCGGCGACCTCCTCCTCCATCTTTCTAAACTGCTCTTCCTTGCCATAGTAGCCACCGGGACCTAGACGATGGTGGTGTTTGTTCTTCTTCGCTAGCTCGGTGTTACGGGCATTGAGGGCCAATGCTTCCGATGAAGTCTTCTGAGCCACAAGGTCCACCCATTGACTAGGAGTTATGTGGCCGCACCCCTTTTGGATATAGTTCTTGTTGAGGTTTGACTTCCAACGTTAGAATGACTCTCCCATTATCTTCAGAGCTTGGAGTTTACCAGTTGATGACTTTCCTCTAGAAACCAAAAAATGACCATTAGGAACTTCTCCCATAGATCTCACTTTGTCTCCTTTGGTACTTTTGCCAGCTGATGACAGCTAGGTTCAACTGATCTCTTACTAGGGCCCTGATTGCATTACGGAATCATCCTCTAAGATGTTTTGGCTGACGGATCTCCCTTGCTGGCCTGACCTCTGTGATCACATAGCATGCCTTATCTGGATATTGGTTATTTTTTCTGTCCCCCCGTTTCCTCTTCGGCTTTGTACCTGAGTTCATGGTAGTGGCTTGGGGTTGTGGAGCAGAGGTGGCAATGTCTGTGGCTGTAGCCTCTGATCTCCCTCCCTCTACTCTGTCTTGTTCGGCGAGATGTCACGGACGTCGATGTCGTCTTTTTGGAGTTTCATGAGGGGCCTATATATATGGGAGGTCAAAGTGTTATTAATTGTAACACGATCAAAGCATTAGCAAAATTTGCAAACTAAGGCTTTATCCCTACTTCCTCATTCGGGTCAAAATCCTTATATAGCTCCTCTTCCGTTGCCTTCTGTCTGACTTCACGTGGGAAAGGATCCTCGGGACTTTCATATGCCTCTTCTTCATCCTCGTCATTGTCATCTTCATCATCATCATCTTCTTCGTCATCGCCTCTAGCAGCCTCTCCTGCTATCCCCTCTTCTCCCTCTTCCTCGTTGGACTGATCCTGATAAGCATCTCTGCTAGACCCTTATCTAGCTCATCGTTGAACTGCTCCTGAGTAATGTGCTCTGGTTCTGGCTCTTCAAAGATTGGCCCGTGCTCAGGGCTTGGAGTTGCACTGTCTCTTGTCTGCGACATTTCGTGTTTTGTGCTAATAGTACCAAGAAAGTTGACTTTAGATATGCAAGAAGATAAAAAGCAGCAATAGATCAAAAAAATGAGTAGTAGCAGTAGTGGATGCCTCAAAAACATGTCAATCATCATTTGATCATGGACTTGGAGCATCATGGCATCATAAACACAGTGAGCATATAGAAAAAAGACAGTAGGGGCATCTGGTAATGATGCCAAGTTCCTCACAAGTTTATGATCATCAGCTCATATTCCAGATAATTTTTGGAGTTGGACAATTTTATCATTGGCAAAACAAAGGAGAGGAGATGAGAGTTTGCCAAAAAAAAAGCAGCTGCTTGTTCCAAAAAGAAATAACAGCTGCTAGCAAACATAGAGAAGTAGGAGAAATAGAAGTAGTAGTAGAGAAGAAGAGAGGAGGACAAACAAAAACAAGGAGCATATATAAACATAGTAGTATTAGTAGTAGGGTAGTAGCAGTAGGAGGAGGAGTAGTAGTAGTAGGAGTAAGAGTAGTAGGAGAGGAGAGGAGAGTAGCAGTAGAAGTAGTAGAAGTAGGAGTAGTAGGAGAGGAGGGGAGAGTAGTAGTAGAAGTAGTAGAAGTAGGAGTAGTAGGACAGCAATTAGAAGCAGTAGCAGCAGTAGCAGTAGTATTAGTAGTAAGGTAGTGGTAGTAGTAGTTGGAGAGGAGAGGTGAGGACAGCAATTGTTAAGCCAACAAACTAGTGACATTCAGTCTAGTGATCATATATATCTAAAATCACAGTCCAAGCTACTAAGCACTAATTCAGAGTATTCATTCACTAATCCACAAGCTATATGGCAGAAAATGACATTCAGTTATCCACCAAGCAAATCCCACAGCACAGTCTGACGGCAACGACCAAACCCAAGAGGGGAGATATCAAGTGTAGAGCGGCGCCGAGACTATATATTACTCCTAGGTCCTGATATACGATTCTTCCCAAATGCAAGTTCCATCTATCCTGCTGCTAACGATAACGATGTGGTTGCAGTTTCCTCCCATCAGTCATAGAGCGCTACCAGTTCCCACACACACAACAAGCTAATCTAGGATGAGACAGCCAAGCGTCTCGCAGAGCAAAACAGCATGGGTTTTTGAGTTTTCTCGCAACAACTGGCAAATTGAATTTTGTGTACAAATTCGTAACTAGTCAGGCAGTCAGTTATATTAACAGCAAGTAAATAGACCTTGAAATGGCCACACAATGTAATGTATATATGTTCCAAAATGCATGAGTATGTTCGGTTTCAAACCATATATAAGAATATTCAGAACCGAGCAAAAGCAATCACAAACACCGCGGACAGCCCGGAGCCCCGGAACACCCAATTATTTACGTTGACAATCACAAATTGTCACGTCAACCACAAAGACCCTATCTTGCAACATTCAACTACAATACCTCACACGAACAAGGCCATCACAATTGGTAAATAACTAAATACCGTATCTCATAAGAACTTTACGGTGCAAAGGATCATCTAAGGGGCTGTATGAGATGGTGCATCATGAATTTACTATCCCATGAATTTTGATGGAATTGACCAATCCCTCGCGCACATATACTCATTATCAGCTTGTCAGAAAATGACAGATTTGGTTGGGCACCACCACAGAGACCATGGAAACAAGATAAACAAAAACACCATGGTAACCACTAATCTGGACAGAGAGAGATGGAGACCATATGCCAATGTGGAAGATCATGGCAACAAGAGGCTGTCAATCTGAAAACTAGGCCTAGAAATAAACTAATGATATTGCAGGCATCATATCATGCCACATTTCTAGTATTGAGACAAGTCAATATCCAAGAGTGTATGAATCCATCTTTACCGAATACTAGTCAAAATGTTCAGTGCACCAAAACAACATATTCATCCACAACCAAAGGTAAAAAGCATTAATCTTAGCAGCAACTAAGCATGTGAATGTCAACTCCACAATGAATCAGGGTTCAAACATTCAATTATCCACGGTTTATACTAATTATGCTCTAATTGAGCTCCCTCTAAACTGGAGAAGGGCTAGGGAATGGAGTAGAAGGGGTTGGGCGTACCTGCAGAAGACCTGGCAGAGAGGGATGCCGGTGGCTGAGCTTGGTGGCTGGGGATCTGGAGGCCGGTGGAGGGAGCACGTGGATGCCGGAGCGAGGGCGTGGCCAACGTGGGCCCATCGGGAGACCTCAAGGTCGGACAGGAGGCCCTTGAGAGAGAGGGATGCCGGCGGCGGTGCGCAGGCCACCGGAAAGGGGCGCGACAACCTGGGAAAGGCGCGCCGCCCGCCGAGGGAGGGACCGCGTGGACCGGGGGTTGACGGAGCACAAGCTAGCAAACCCTAGCCGCCGCGCGCACTGTGGCGGCCCGAACGGCGGCAGTTGGGGCACGGAAGGGGTTGAGGGAGGACGGCAGAGGTAGGGAACGGAGATGCGGCGGTGGCGGCGTGGAAAATTTTGGCAGCCTGCCGATGTCCACAACGAAGAATAGCGCCCAAGACTTAGTGAAAATTTGGCCTCCCGCGCCATCTAGTATATATACCCAAATGCATTTGTAGGGGCGGTCGACGTTATAAGCCGCCCCTACAAAAGGATTTGTAGGGGCGGTTCCTCGTCAAGCCACCCATACAAATAATTTCTAATTTTTTTAATTGGTATTTCTGTATTTTATATATGCCAAAAAACAATGTAAATATTTTTTTATTATGATGTATATGTAAATATATTTTTACATATTCTTCTTTACAAAAAATAAAAAATATATTTCAAAAATTGAAAATTTGAATTTCAAAACTTCGAATATAATTTTAGGCCAGTAAATGAACTAAAATGAAAATGTTGTAAAAATGAAAGTTGTAGAACTAATCTAGGTATAGAACTTTTATTTTGGTCATCTTTTCATATGACTATTTTTGAATAATTCAAGTTTTGAATTTAAAAAAATGACAACTTCAAACAAGAATTTGAAACACTAAATTATTTCAGCTGAAAAAGACACGAACATAAAAGTTGTAGAACTCATCGAGATCTACAACTTTTATTTTGGTCATCTTTTCATGTGACTAAATTTGGACAATTCAAATTTTGAATTTCAAAAAATGACAATTTCAAACAAAATTTTGAGACATCAAATGAATTCAACTGAAAAAGTCATGAATATAAAAGTTGTAGTACTCATCAAGATCTACAACTTTTATTTTGGTCATTTCTTTATCCGATAAAGTGTTATTATACATTGTTCACAAATCAACATATCTCTCATGTAGTTTCATAAACTATGTGAGAGATTTATGAATTTATGACTAATGTGTGTTACCACTTTGTCGGATGAAGAAATGACCAAAATAAAAGTCGTAGATATTGGTGAGTTTTATAACTTTTATATTCATGACTTTTTCAGTTGAATTCATTTAGTGTTTAAAAATCTTGATTGATGTTGTCATTCTATGAAATTTAAAATTTAAATTGTTCAAATGAAGTCACTTGAAAATATAGCCAAAACAATAGCAGCAACAACACTATAACTTGGTACAGAATGATTTAAGAAAATTTTAGAAAAAAAAACCATAACATTTGGAGTTAGTACGAGGGAGAAAGACTAGCGTACTAACTCCAAATGTTATGATTTTTTCTAAAATTTTCTAAAATCATGCTCTATCAAATTGTTGTGGTCATCTTCTCATGTGGCTTTGTTTGAAAAAATCAAATTTTAAATTTCAAAAATATGGAAACATGGAATAACATATTGAAGGAGCACATGGTTTCAAATGAAAAAGTCATGAACATAAAAGTTGTAGAACTCATCAATCTCTATAACTTTTATTTTGGTCATATTTAATTTTCATGTGACTAAATTTAAACAATTTAAAATTTGAATTTCAATAAATGATATATTCAAACAAAATTTTGAGATACCAAATGAATTGAACTCAAAAAGTCATCAACATAAAAGTTGTAGAACTCATCAAGACCTACAACTTTTATTTTAATCATTTTTTCATCTGACAAAGTGATAGTAACATTTTTCATAAAACTTACATATCTCTCGTATATTTCATGAAACCATATGAGAGATATGTAAAATTTGTGAACAATGTTCTTATCAATTTGTCGGATGAACAAATGACCAAAATAAAAGTTTTAGATCTTGATGAGTTATACAACATTTATATTCATGACTTTTCCAGCTGAAATCATTTACTCTTTGCAACTTTTCAAACTAAGTCACATGAAAAGATGATCAAAATAAAAGTTATAAATCTTGATGAGTTTTACAACTTTTAGGTTTACAACATTTTCGTTTTAGGTTATTTTCTGACTTAAAATTCAATTCAAAGTTCACAAATTCAAATTTTTAATTTTTTAATATAATTTTTTTTATATTTTTCAAAAAGAAAATATATCATTATATATATGGATGTTATTTTTTATGTGTATAGGCAAATATAGCAAATTGTTTTTAATACATTTATATATACATTTATAAAAAAATATGCAGAACTAATATTTAAAAATTTTAAAAAATACGAAAATATTTATAGAGGCGGCTGGTGATTGAGCCACCCCTACAAATCTAATTTGTAGGGGCGGCTGTGAGTGAGCCACCCTACAAATCGATCCATTTAAAGGGGCGGCTCGTATGACCAGCCACCCTTACTGTGCCATTTGTAGGGGTGACTGGTCTCGTGGGTCTCAAGCACGCCCACTGTAGGGGCGGCTCCATCACCTACCTCCCCTACAAAAAAATGTCCCGTTGCTACAAACCCTTGCTATAGTAGTGAAGATGGTGCTGACGGAGACAACTGAAATGGCACTATGGCAGTGTTGGCTAGCGACGATGACCAGAGTAGACCTGGTGCAGGTCGACACCATGTGTCGGGCCCCCAATTTAGGGTCCACTGTGCATCATGTATCAGTCCCTGGATCAGTAGCTGATACGCACAATTCGAACAAGATTGATATCAAAAACCATACTTTTATTACTAATAGAGAAATATATTACATGGTTCGGGTTGCATAGCTTGGGCCACTGGCCTTACATTGTATATCAGAGATCTAAGACAGCGGTCCTATAACAACGTGGCTCCATTTCTACAGGCAACTTGGAGTGCGGACGTAACCCTAGACTTATTCCTTAAGCGTATTCCTATAACCCGGTCGTCGTAGTCCCAATGTAACTCCTTCATGTAGTCGTACGGCTCCGTCTTCGAATGTGCTCCAGGCGTCCTATCCTTGTGTAGTCCTTGGTAGCTTCATCCTCGGATATACTCCTGCAGCTTCATTCATAAAAACATAGAGTGGAGGAGGGGTGAGTACATACGTACTCAGCAAGCCCTAACTTTGGGTGGAGAGGTGGAGAAAGATATATATATAAAGAGAGGTGGTTAGTGGTAAAGATGGTAGAGTGAAGTAGTTATAAATATAGGTTAGGCCCTGGCAGGGTATTATCATCCTCACCAGTTCCCGAGTTGAGTATAGATTACCAAATTCATAAATACATCTTACCAAAGTATCACAGTTGTTGAAGTCTAATCATTTGGGACCTCATCCCAGCGGTTGTCCATTCCAAGGACGTGGCTATTCGAATAGATTCAGGAAACTCTGCAGAGGTTGTACAAATTTCCCCACATGATAGACACAGTCCGACACCAGACGTCATTGGCTTGGACAGGCCTAACGAGACCTCATACCCGGATGGTGCTACCTTAGATTTTTCATATAATTTCACCACGGACTACTCAGGGACCGGAACCCACAAGCATCAGGATGATCACACAGCATCCTAGAATATCGAGTGGTTGGATGATCACACAGCATCCGGTGGATGATCACATAGCATCCAGATTAAATAATAAAAGGGTGCTCGCACACGGCACAATAATAAATTTTACATGGAAGACCACAAAGCAACCATGCCGATCAGACCACGGTAGATCACACAGCAGCCGTGTCCTCTCCTGTTAGTCCGTTGCCACTCCGGCCTCCTAGTGAAAATTATACTTCTATCTAACGGGGTGTGAGATCAAGTCTACCCATATAGACATGTGGCTGTACGAAATTCTGGCTAGGCGAGATGGCAAATGAACCGGTCCTTATGTGACCGAGGCGAGTATCTCCCACAGGATCCCACACAGGCTATCCTGCCAAGGTAACCCATACCACATGAATTACCCCCACTCGCCCCATGTCGAGGTTTAGTCCAATTTTACCAACTTAAGTTTCATAGTTATTATTCTCAAGTTCATAAATCACATTATCATAAACAATTCTCATAATTCATCATGATTCAATATCAATATATGAAAGAGGTTTTTAAGTAGTATATATTAAGATTAGTGGTTGGTAGGGTTAGGTATGGTGGGTTTATGGTGGAGGCTAGCAAAATGTAGAGGAGGTAGAAGGGGAGTAATTAAAGGAATGAAAATATAGGGAATAGATGGGGATTAGGACTTGCCTCCGTTCACTGACGAGTATATCCAAGGCTTCCGATCATGCGTGCTCCTTGCTCTTGTCCTGGTGTAGCCGTGCTCCTAGGATCTATCGGGTCGTCTTCATGTCTTCTACCCTATGCGGTCTTGCGTTGACAAACAAGAAGTACAAACAAAGAAGATAACAATCAAGGCATGTAAGACACACATAGGCAATCAATCGATCATCGATGGGTTGGTCCTAGCGGGGTGATGGGTCGTTAGCCTATCATTATTATGTCAATTTGAAGTAAGATCTGGATAGAGGTATTTCATCCAATCAAGGTGGCTCCTACGGGCTAGGTTAGAGTGGGTGGTTGGTTAGCCATACATGGACGTATTCCCGGGTATCGGGCATAGCCATATATAGTGTGTAAGTGATACTATCGGTACACTACTATATCACCGGGTTTTTATATATTCTATCGCGTAACGTTATATTTTATAATAATACTGAGAATATTTTATATTAGTAAAGCGCATATGTTATATTACTATTGCATTTATATATTAGTACTATCTATATATGTTGGTTATATCTAATCCTAACGCGTCCATTTTATAATTCTAACGCGTGTTTTATAATTCTATCAGGTATATCTTATGTTCCTCTATATTACTACTACAGTTATATTTATACGGATGCAATTGTATCACTAAGTGTACGTTATGTTTATTCGTGTAGTTATATTTAAGTGATCGTTTGCGGAGCGTTTAATCTAATACATGCGTCTACAGCGTAATTACTAATAAAGTAAATCAAGGCAAACAAATCTAGAATTTAAATGGATATCAAAAATTAGGTTTAAGTGTTTTAATATGTAGGGTTTTATTTTATATGACTTATGGTTAAATAATTACGTGATTTGGATTTAAAACGGACGAGTTATAAATTATTAAAGTCTACCGACTAATCTCGAATGATATAAAGCATGTAAAATAATTCTACAAATTTTGTCGATGCAATATGAGTGGAAATTATATAAATATGATCTAGAGCTATTGTAGTTTATTTAGAAATTTTGTAGGAATTTTTTTTATGTAATTATTAAGCTTACCTTTTAATCTACTGTGTACGTTTCCTGAGTACGCGTAGCAATTTACCATGGCTGACGCGTGGGATCCTATCAACAGTGGAGCTGCCTGGCGCATTGTGCTCGTGGCCATGTACACCGATCTGTGGACCACTCCTCTTTCTCCCTTGAGTTCACGTAAGCTATGTCTACAGAGAGAAAGGTGAAGGAGGAGGTGGTGCTGTACTACTGCCGCGTGGGGCCCCAGGGGCGAGGTGGTGCGTCTCCATTGGGTGGAGCGACGTGGCCATCTGCTCAGCATTGGGTGCCGTCTTCGGCCGTTCATCTCCTCCGCTGCTCAGTCAACAGAAGAAAGAAAGAGAGAGGAGACGGAGGGAAAAGCAGAGAGAGACTGGGAGAGTGAGACGGAGGGAGAGGAGAAGGTGAGAGGGAGAACAGTGCCCGACGGTGCCCTGTGCTCGTATCCGGAGAGGTAGCAGGGAGAGAGAAAAGAGCGGGGCAGGGGGAGGCGCGGGCTCGGCTCCGCCGTGCGCGGCGATGGCGGCGTCCGCATAGGCCGCGGCAACTGCGGCGAGGGCGCGGAAGGAGGAGGCAAGGGCAGAGGCGGTGCTCGGCGTGCGGGAAGAGAGCTGCGACAGCGCGGTGGCAGGCGGGAGCAGCACATCTCCGGCGGTTAGCGAGTGCGGCGGTGGCCTCGACGCCGGCTTGTGGCGAACACGGCTCCAGCGGGCTCGACTTTTTTAGCGAGGGCGGGTGGAGGGTGCGACCCTGGTGGTGTCGAGGCTCCGGCGAGCGTGTCTCCGAGGCGGGTCAAGGCGCCAGCGGCTGTGCTTGGCGAGCTCCACGGCTCCCAGCGCAGAGGAGGCTCCGGCAGGACTCCACTTCGTCGACGTGCTCAGCCTCGGCTTCCTCGTCCTTGCCCACCGCGAGCTTGCCGGCCTCCTTTTATAGGCGCGGCAAGGCGGTTCGGCCACGGATATTTCCCGGCAGCCATGGCTACGTGTCGACGGAAATCCCGGACAGGATAGGAATGACGCCGGAAACGACAACAGAGGAGGTCGGTTGCCACAGAAATATCTCCGGCCATGTTTCACGTGATCGTGGCGTAAGGCGGTTGAGCACAGTGCGCCGGTGGACCTCAAGGCGGCGAGACGACCGGAGCACAGTGAGTTTGTTGACCTCTTCGTGAAGAAGGAAGTGACAGCTCAGAAATATCTCGGCAGACATGCTTCACGTGCGCAAAGAGAAAAGACGGTGTCCGTGGCGTTCACGCGGAGGTGACGCGAAGACGACGCGGTGTCCTGCCGCGCGCGCGGCGCTCTGGTGCTGTCCGGCATGGCCAAGCCGAGAGGCACTTCGGGCTGAGCCTGATGTGGGGAGGGAGGTGTACACAGTAGATGTTCTTTTTTCTATTTTGTAAATAATATATAATAAATAGGTAATGTATTTTCAGAAAATGTATATTTGTATGCCTATATGTATTATGATGTATTGCTAATTAAGGAAGTTAGAGAAACGTAATGCAATTATGATGTATTCCAAGAAAATGCGACCATGTATGTATATATACCTACATACGTATGGACAACCCTAGCTAGTTACTCGGTTTAGCAGGGTATATATATATACGTGTATATATGGTGTATGTGTGTATAACGAAAGCATGTGCATATATATATACTTGTACGGGTCCATGATAAATATATGTATATGATGTATCTATATCTAGGGCGTGTATGTATATTGACTAAAACATGTATATGTATATACATCAATTAAATGTAAATTAATATTACAAAGAAATATAACCCATATATGTGAGGAGTATTATGATAAAGCAGACCAGGTAAAGATGTACGTTGTGTTACCACTATCATATATAAAGTAGGTTTTAATTATTTAAAGGAAGTTGTTTTGGTGCCGCATATAAATTCTAGAGCAATCAAACAAGCATTCAATCAATCAAGCATTTTATCACTCAATCAAGCAAGCAAACAATTGAAGCGTTCTATACTAAATATATATGGTGAATTTTGATGCAGGGTTTTAGAAAAGCATTTTCTTTTAAAACGGTTGTGAGGGAAAATAACTAATCAAGTTTAAATTTGTGGTAAATTTAATAAAAGTTCAAATTTTTAGTGATTTTTATCATGATGCAAAAACACGGGTGTTACACCATGCCTGGACCCAACAGAGCCTAGCTACCTACCTGTTGGACGACACATTTGACAAAGGCCGCCCAAGGATCGGGATGCGCGGGGATGACTGTAACAACCCGCGCGTCAAAAACTGCTTATGCGGCCTAGCTCCACACATGGAACGGGCCTACATACGCGTAACACCTCGTTTACACTTTCGTCTTCGCTTCGTGTAAAAGGACTAACTCGGAGGTGCAACGTTTGGAACAACAAGGCTTATAAGCTGGCCCTCACCCTCCTAGACTTCCAAGGTGATACTAAACCCACCAACAACAACTCTACATGTGCCACATGGGCTACATGGGCCGACTTCACAACTACTATAGGCTACTAATGGGCTGGGGTGTTACAATGACCCTTTAGGATGAGCATGTTCCATGGTGTGGCGAAGGAGGGCTGAATCATGTTGTCCATCATGGTGTTCATATATAGTTGTAGAAAACCTAGGGTTGAGCTTGTGAAAGCTCTAGTTTGGTTTTAGATAATTGATGAAACCTTAGTATACTAACCCTTGGCTCAAAGTGATCTGAGATAGGTTGGTACACACCAAGTGATAGAGCTAGAAGATGGCACTCGTGGTGATGGAGGTGGCTAAAGATGAGTGCTCCAACTTGAAAAAGAAGAAAGAGAAAAACAAAAATAGGCTCAAGGCAAAGGTATATAAATAGGGGCATTTTTGTTTCGCCAATCAAGACACCATAGAGGGTGTGATTGTGTTTAGGATAGATAGCGGTACTATGAAGAGGGAAAAATCATAGTTAAAGCAGTTATCAAGTGCCACTACATGACGTTGCTCATGCATATGCATTAGGACCTTATGTGCTAACACTTAAAACCATTGAAAATGCTTTAAAATATGCTAATACACGTGCATGGAACACTTTGGTGTTGGCACATAAGAACAAGGGTTGAACATAGAAGTTGAAAAGGAGAAGATTGGGGCTCCAGACCCTGGTGGGCAAGGTGGTCCGCACCTTGGGTGATGTATCCGGAGCCTTACCCTAGCTGAGCAGTGCGCTGGCACTAGCTGCGGACCCTGGTGTGTGGGGCGTCCGGACCAAGTAGTGCAGGTCCGGTTGGCCATGTGGCACAACGAGGACGAAGAACGAGCTCCAGACTTGGTCCAGAGGTTGTCCGGATCAACGGCTGGGTCCAAAGAATTATTTGCGCCAAACAGAGAGCAGCCAAACCACTCAGACTGGGTGGGAGCTTGGTCCGGAGGCTAACTCGCGCTCTGGGAACTCTCTGTTTGCTCCGGACTGGGGTACACCTTGGTCTGGACTCAGCACTTTTGGTGTCCGGAGGTTGAGTCGAGACAGGCGCGCGAGAGCCGTTGGCTCAATTTTGTGGCAATACGTGGTTGCAGGCTTACGGGATGTCAGGATGACCTCACTGGAAAAGCATGAAGCACAGTTGATGGTTTGGTCTTGTACAGATGGATAGAAGCTTCACCCTTTACTAGTTCGTGGTAGGGAAGCATTCCACTCGAGTAATGCTTGGTTGAGGGCGTCCGGACAGACCGACCCCGCGCGTGTTATGCCCAATAAAAAAGGGGCGCGTAGTTACAAGTAGGCAGGGTCCACACCCTAGGAGCATGTGCGTCCACTTGTTTGGAGTGCATGCAGTGCATGGGGCCCGTCCATGCGCGTGACCACAGAGAGAGGACCCGTTGTGTGCTGCTTCCGCTGCTGGCTGGACCAGCCAGCGAGGCCCCTAGCCGCACATGCCCAATGTCGCGCAGAGGCCTTATGCTCCCTAGCACCTAGGCCTGCTACTGCTTGCTATGCTGCTCTTTTTCTCCTTATATGTTGTCTGCGCCAAGGCCAAGCTACCCCTACCGCATGCTGCCTACCGCGTTGCGGCTTTGGTCGACCGGCTTAGGTGCTTAGCCAATTGCAAGGCTGCCCAGGCTGCTTGCCTGCTTATGAGAGGAGCACAAGACAACATCTGCATGGTGTGTCCGATGTCGTCCGGACGTCCTCACCCAATCAATTCTGAATCAGATAATACCAGCTAATTGGTGAACCCGACACCATTCTATATGTCTTTCCTTCTGTTTCTGCATTGCTTGCAAGTTGCGACCAAGGAAGCGCCACCGCGCTCCCTCCCAGTGCCACCGCAGAAGGTCGCGCTCGCCGGGGAGGTCCACCTCGACGGTGACCTACCATCGCCGAGCTGCTCCGCGCGGACCGTGTAGCACGAGATGGAATCCTCGCTGGGAGTAGACACAGCACGGTTTGATCTGTTGGGCCTCCTTGGCGCGCTTGCGTGGCTCGGGATCGAATCGGTGAGGAGTCGTTGGTCGTCGTCGTCCGATCCAGCTGGTCTCTTTTAGGCCTCCGACGCTGGCGTGTGCCTCGACGACCTGCCAGACCGGTCTCTTCTTGGCGGACTTGCCGAGGCATCCCACGCTGCTGCTTCCCCTCCAATTTCTTCCTCCTCTGCTATTGTGCAGGAGAAGTTCCGAACCCATCGATCTACGGCGTCCAGCCATCTCCTCCTGATTCGTTTGATGGTGAATCTCCCTAGCACCTTCTCTGCCTTCCCCAAGCCATGCCTCATCCTCTCCTTACCCTACCGAGCCACTCACAAGCTCTAGACGTCACCAATGGCGGCTCCCATGGCCCTCAACGCCCCTCCCCTTTTCCTGCCGGGCTCATGCCAAGAGTCTAAAATGGAATCCCCTCCTCACCCTCTTCCTCCCCATGCTCTTGGATTTGAGGGTGGCAGTCGCTGGAGCAGAGCGCGTCGGTGAGATAAGAGGCGGTGGGCCAGTGACGGGTGGCTGCGGCAGAGATGAGGAGCGGGCGGCCCGGGGAGACATGGTTGCAAGGAACACAACCGGTGTCAGGGGCAGTCGTCGACGCGCAACACGGCGGCGGCGGCGGCGGCGTCTAGATACGGGGAAGGGAGGCCCTGCAAGTCCCTGGGATTGCTCCGACAGCTCGTGCAGCGCCTGCTCCAAACACTCCCGGTGCATCCGCACATGAATTCATCTATCAATTATCTTGGTACGTGGTGGATTCTGACCTAATGGTGCGTAGTCAATGCAAGCCACCGAGATGCCCAGGATGTTGAGTCCAGGCAACTGCTAATATTAACTTTTTGCTATTAGCTAGATAACTACTATCAACTAATGGATCTAAATAGGGCCTTAGTTGAAGCTGTTCGGCTGATGGTTTTTGCGGCTGATACTGTTTCGTTGTTAGAGAAAAATATTGTACTGTGGCTGATAAGTTCAAGCAAATAGGGCTGCAGCTACTAAGAAACAATCAAGTGCTTGACGATCTAGTAAAGCGTGTATGACGGCAGATGTTGGTTTGGTGTGTTAATTGACAGATATATAATTCCACAGTTCGCACAAGCAAAGAAAAATGGTGACCAAATAAACATTGGAAACATTAATCGTCTGCTATGACTGGTGAACTGGTCACGAATGACGATATATATGGAGATTGTTGGATAGTTATAATTATATGAAGTGAAAAAAGTAATACAGATTTTATATGACGGTCATGCACTTTCGCATTTTAGACTGTTTCTATATTTTTTTTTGTGAGTTGACTCTTTCAATACCTATGTTAGCACAAGCAAAGATCTTGTCCAACGAACCATTTTTCTTGTTTACGCAACTATCACTGTCCACCATAGCAACGCGCTTATACCAATGTCCTGTCATCTGCGACAGGGATCGAAATGGATGTCCACTTATCCGTTTTATCCGAATTCGAATCTACTAATGAATCCTCTATTTTGCCTGTTTACTTCCAAACGTTTTAAAATTTGGATCACAATGTGATTACTAGAAATCTTGATTTTGTGGTTTACCCAAATTCTGAAATTGATTTTTAAAACGATGTAGTACGCTTGAACCCAGACAACCAAAAATACAAAAAGAAAACAAAGAGTACACTTCCGTAATGCTGTGCTGCAAGCAAAGAGACCATGCACGTTGATTTTGTTAGTCGTATGGCGCGTGTGAAAATATTATTAAAAGCAAGGTAGGTTTGGAAAGTTGATAAAAGACCATGCACGTGCTGCCAAGACCGTTTCTTCAGTTCTGCTGATAGGTTCAACTTAAGACTTATTCAGCCATTAATACGTACACGTCGCCACATGCTCTGTGGCAGGCTATATATACCTCACCATCCCCATGCCGAAAGCATCAACAAGATAGACACAAACACCACAAACTAAGAAGCTCCATAGCAGAAATCAGAGAGCACAAACACAAAAGCGTGTGCAAAACCAAATGGCTGTCTCCACCTACATCCTCCTCGTTGCTTTTGTAGCATTGGTCATTTCTCAGGCCACTGCCTCTGACCCTAGCCCGCTCCAAGACTTCTGTGTTGCCGACAAACACTCTCCGGGTATGCATACTCTCGCTTTAAATCATGCTGTTTTCTTATCCTGTAACACTAAAATAAGAATCATTTGTTCAAACAAACATCTACATACAGCAAGCATTTCTAGATATGGCCTAATGACCTGTTCTCCAGCTAACTAATTTCCTTCGTCTATGCATACAGTGAAGGTGAATGGATTTGTTTGCAAGGACCCCATGGCTGTGAATGCAGATGACTTCTTCAAGGCAGCAAAACTTGACCAGCCTAGGGATACCATGAAGAGCAAGGTCGGATCTAACGTTACTTTGATCAATGTCATGCAGTTGCATGGACTCAACACCCTGGGCATCTCGATGGCTCGCATTGACTATGCACCATTAGGTCAGAATCCGCCACACACCCACCCACGTGCCACAGAGATTCTCACCGTGCTTGAGGGAACACTCTATGTTGGATTTGTCACCTCCAACACAGACAACGGTAACAAGCTATTCGCCAAGGTTCTCAAGAAGGGTGACGTGTTTGTATTCCCCGAAGGGCTCATACACTTCCAATTCAACCCGATCCATGACAAGCCAGCTGTCGCAATCGCTGCACTAAGCAGCCAGAACCCTGGGGCTATTACTATTGCGAACGCAGTCTTTGGATCGAAGCCACCGATCTCATATGATGTCTTGGCCAAGGCCTTCCAGGTGCAAAAGGGGACAATTGATTGGCTTCAAGCTCAGTTCTGGGAGAACAACCACAACTAAATAAATCATGTTTGGGCATTGTATGAGTTCTGAAATAATTTGTATGGGAATGTAGAGCTTTATTTGCACTTCACATACTACTGTATGTATTACTATTTCTATGCTACTACTGATAATAAAATAAATGGTCAGTGTTTCTCTACTATAATTGTAATTGTGTCCCTGTTGCGGCTCTACCACCATGACCTTAATAAAAAAAATTAATGTAATCTACATGACACTCAGCCATCTCCCATTTTATAGGGACAGTTCATATAGCAAACCAACTCAAGAATTTTTATAGTCACAAGTCACGCGATTTTTCGTGCGAAACACGCGTGCTTCATGGCCGCCAGCGCTTGAACCGACGACCTTAGGCTCCGCGCGTGTTCATCCCCTAACCACTCCACCCGTAAGACACTTGTGTCCATTTGGGATATTCGTCCTACCTATTTTATGTTTATCTGGTTTGAAATGAGTATTTTGGACACTAAACGAATTCAAATGAAAAAGTTGTCAACTAAAAAGATTTATAACTTTTTGAAATTTACAACTTTTATTTTGATCATTTCTCCATCCGAGGTAGTTTGAAGATTTTGAATTTCAAATATGTAAAAATTCAAACATAATTTTTCTTGAATAGATGATTTTAAATGGAAACGTTGTCAACTACAAAGTTGTGTAACTTTTTGGGATCTACAACTTTTGGTCGTTTCTCCATCCGAGATCGTTCCCTACCACTACAACTCACTTGTGACTATAGAGCATAAGGATTCCTTTGGTATTATCTCTTTACAATCTTGTGAATCAAATCTTTCGGCATCAAAATGACTTGAAATAAAAAAAGTTGTAAACTACAAAGTTGCATAACTTTTCGAGATCTACAACTTTTGTTTTGGTTGTTTCTCCATCTGACATCCTTGCCTACAACTACAAACTTACTTGTAACTATACAATACGGATTCCATTGGTATTAGCTCTATACAATCACTCATCACTCATCACACATGGGCAATTTTACTGCCAGATATTACCAACTGGTAACACGCATCGGCGGTGATTCTTTGCCCCCGACCCGAATTTTTGTATCAACACAAATAAGCGTGGCGGGGGTGGTGGCGCAGTCCTAGTGGTTTTCCTTTTTTATATATATTTTGATGTAGACATCACAACCACAAAACACTAACATCAACACTGCCAGTTACTCACTACCGGATTGAGATCTGTTGGTGATAGTTGATTTCGACCCAACAGTGATTACCGGTTATATGGGGTATATATAGTGAGCAGCCAAATGCTTGATCAATCCTAAAAAGGTCACTACCAGATGTAGCAGGACGTTAATGAAGTGTGGATATCATATACAAAAAAAAGTCAGGGATCAGGAGTGTCAATGCCATATCCCCAGGTATCCCGACTTCCATATTGCCGACTAAAGACTCCGGATCAGAGAAGACCCGAAGGCTTACTATGACTCTATTCGAGGAAGGATATCTCTGGATTGCGCCAGGACTCCAACTAGGGCATGACTCCTTAGCTTGTAGGGCAAGTTGATCCCGGATATAAATAGCTAGCAATTCTCCCTGTTGTAATCAACGACTCTGTCATAGGCATAGCTACATTGTAATCGCAATCTCGCCGAATACAAGCAATACAAGAGCAGCAACTAGACATACGGCTTTTACTCACTTCCTAGGGGCCTGAACTAGTATAAACCTCGTCTTCATCTGTGATTGTTCTTCGCACCAAGCGGGGTTTCCCAAGAACCAAGTATCTGCCAGTAAAAAACACTGACAGAGGCCTACCAGGTAGGGGGATCTTGCGCGAAGATCGATCAAGACCATCATCAGCAACGTTTGGTACGCAAAATCGACGCGCTCTGACGTTGTTGCGGCATCACCTATTGTCATAGGGGATCTTACCAAAGACTCCTAGATCAAAGCTTTCCTCCATGATGTACCGCCAACCATCTGCTTTGGCAGATTGGTTTTCGAGCACACCGGATATCTCAACTTCAAGGTGATTAGGGTCAAGAGTCTTGAGTCACTAAGAACCGTCAGAGAGGTCACAACTCCATCTGGACAGTCTCTCCAGATCAATCTTGAGGTTCAAATTATGGCTCTCGATTACGAGGAACCTGACCATGAGGTTGTTGAGAGCCCTCCAGTCTTTACAACACAAACTAAGTGGGGTGCTAGTGGGCCCGAATTGTCAGCAAACCACATGCCCCGACATCGCTGTCAAGGGACCGATGAGGTCAAGATTGTCGAGATAGCGAAGCCAGGCTATTACATGGAACATCCCATTGCTAGATGGTGGGATGATTCTTGGCCCGTCAAAAAGGGGGACCCTGGCTGTCCGATTATCCCAATAATCATCGGCCCTCACAAGCTAAAGGCTATCTGTGATCTGGGCACGGGTATGAACGTCATGCCTATTTTAGTCTATGATGAAGTTTTACAACTCGGGGCCCTAACAGATCCAAATATACATGTGAGGCTGGCAGATCAGTCAACCCGTAAAGTCAAGGGAATTTTAGATGACATCTGTTTAATAGTCGCTGGCAATTACATAACGGCAGATTTCGTGGTTCTAGATACCGGTCATAGTCCGAAAGCACCCATCATCCTAGGTCGACCTTTTCTCTACACACCGTGAAGGCCACCATCTACGTTGCAACTGCCAACATGCTTTTCAATATAATGGAAAAAAGAAGAGGTTCTCTTTTAGCCCTCCAAACTTGCGTAGATGTTCGCCTCGGGTCAGTCATACCAAGCTTGATGATGTTGATTCCATTGAAGTAGTGAAAACAAAGTTCTATAAGGAGCCTGTCTAAAGGGGTGGCATGACATCTCTTGGCCAGTCAAGAAGGGTGATGGGGAACGAGATTCCTGATCTTCTGTCAGGTTCAAGATAATTATCGATTTGGTCGGAAGCGACACACCGATCCGGCTTCAGATCACAAAGACCCGAACCCTGCAACCTTGGCACCACGTCTCCTCTGGTTATCAAATGTGTCACAATCCGGTTGACCTCACTACAAAAGCTAATCCCTGCTGCGAATTGAAGAACACAAGCGAGAACAAGATAAAACACAACTCAAGTGAAGTGACAATTATAGATGAATGATTAAGCACTCAAAGTTAGGGTCTTGCAAACCGAAAGACGGCGACTTTCAATGGACAGAATAATCTAAGCAAAACCCCCAAACCCTAACGTAGGCTGAGGCTACTGATTATAAAGCCTAAGGGCGTCCAAGGACCCCGTCTCGACACGTTACATGGCCTAAACGGCCCAAAAGACAACGACGCAGCGCCCTGACAGATTCTGGATGTCAACTTGTTTTGACGATTCCCATTGAATCCGATATAATTTGGGCCTCAAACCAAAGCCATTGGTTAGCTTATGAAATTATCTTTCCATCCATATGTGGATCATCAAAAACGGAGTCTGGATGCGTCTTGGGTGTCCGTTTTATTGCAGACTGGTCGAGAAGGCCGAAGCAGACTCAAACTCGAATTGGACTGGGCCTCCGGCTTGGCTTGGACGTCCTTGCTGGCCTCCTAAGGTGGTGGCCAAGGAGAAAGACGTCCTTGGGCATCTCTTAGGTGTTCTCCATCTTCTTGGGGTGTGCTCCAACTTGGGCCTGGGTACCAAGTGTGAATAACAAGCCCATGACGACGCCGTAGCACCCGACAGAAATGGCGGTGGAATGTCTCGATGATTTGGAGGCCTTGCCAATGTGATATTGAGGTGGGACCAGATCTATTTGAAAGCTTATCCATCAAGTGCTCATTGACCTCGATCGCACTCCGAATGGATGAGTTATGGCCTTCCCAATGAAGCACTATCGGGCTGCCGACGAACCAAAAGTTCAACTTTGATGGACTTGCACTTTGAGACATATTTGTACCTACATTCAAATAACATGTACATGTGGAACCAAGTGAATTGTACCCAAAATTATTATGCAAATGTAGGAACGAGCACACCTTATAATCAATGATCGTATCCGTTGGTGTCATGTCCTCATCAAAGGGTGACCCTGGCTGCCCCATCATCTTAGTGTCAATCGGCCCAAACACATTGGAAGCTGTTTGCGATCTCGGTGCAGCAGTCAACATTATCCCTATGTCTGTCTGTGATAATGTACTATGGCCCGCTTTGCTGCTGAAGACAAATATGCGTGTCAAATTTGTGGACTGGTTGACTCGCCACATTGAAGGGATTGCTGACGATGTTTGAAACAAACCAAGAATTGAAAACTTGAATTCCCGACTCTTTTGCCCCTCTGTGATAGTCCCAGGATACCTCAGCTATCACGGGCATCCACTTTTTAGCTGATTACAAAGTCATACAACACAGATTACAAAAATGGGATTAAAACTCAACCTATTACATCATCTAGGTTTGGATCAAACAAAACACCAAGGCTCTACTCGTAGCAGCGAAGCTTGGCGAAACTCCAGTCCACGGGCATCCTTGAGAGTGGTCCGCAAACCAACTACCCACCTCAACATCTCTGCAGGCAAAGAATCTGCACACCACCAGATGTGTGCAGGCCATGGTCAACACCGATGAGCTTTAGTGGAAAAATAGAAATCAAAGGATGTGGCGATCCTATTAGTTTGGCTAGGGGTTTGCATCCTTAGTGCTTGCAGGAGCAACAAAAGTAAAGTAGTATAAGGTAAACTTCTCATAACCCAAACCACAATCTCAACTCAACCTCTCCTCATCTCAACAACACATATCACATCTCACATCTCAACTCTCATCTTCCCTCACAACATCCTCATACTCTTAGTCTAGGCGATGAGGCGGCCTCCGCACGCCCCTCATCTCAACGGCCTCAAGCCGGACCTTAGCTTCGGGGAAGAAAAGCAAAGCAGGGAAGACTAGCGGGTATGAAATAGTTCACAGCGGTGATCATGACCGAGATCACGGCTATACGTACAGGTTTAACTCTGCAGAGGTTGTACACCTTTAATCCATCAGGATCACCATCATCGACCATTGCCGGGGTCTAAGCGATCACCGCTCAAGAACTAGCACATTCCTCACCAGTCTGCTCCCAAGTGGAGTTGCATACGACACAACGTATACACTTGGGATCGCGATTAGGGTAGCTGGAAAACCCGTCAGCATCCTTCTCACTGTGCCCCCCAGGGGTACCCCTATGCACCTCTACTCCCACAGAACTGGCTCAGTCCGCACTAACTCAACAGAACAGGCCCCACCCATATCAGGGCCTGTGGTGTGCACGCTAACATAGTCCCATGTTCCAGGCATCAACCCACGATGGTCCTTAATTGGCCAGAGCAAGCACCTTCCACCAATACACCATGTGGTCCACCTCTCTCAGGTAACCACCTCCCCATACACCTGTTCCAACATATCCATCATATCCAGCAAAACCAGAACCGGGGCACTCCGCGCACCAATGTGCACCCCTCTAGGGTAAAAACCTCTCACTCTGGCCGGTAACTCCAAGAAACAGGTCAAGGCAAGGAGAATCTCCAGAACTCCTCATCACCACCACCCACTCGGGATTCAACGCTCCCGTCGCACCAACCTACCATCCACATCACGAGAAAAGCCTCACGGCAAACCCCGATCCACTAACCACATCACCAACCCACCATCACATCACATAACAAGGTAATACATGTAATAATAATGGTAGTAAAATGCAAGCAAGCAGGTCAGTAATATATAAGTGCGAGCACGAAGCCGAGTAATCAGGATGAAGAGGTTTCAAACAAGGCAATAAAGGTTCAGGCAAAAGCATGCATCACATATACTAGCAAAATGAATAAATATAAAGTGCTAGCAATTCTACTTGCAATGCCTAAATAGGTTCTCTAAAGGTAAGGTGCTGCCATGACACCTGCGATGTCAAGGAGGTAGTGGTATGCGTCTCCCATGGTCGGGGTCGTCCATCTTCAGGTTCCATCCCCTCCGGGCGCGTCGTCGAACAACAAACTCAGGTCGTCACTACGCGAAAGAAAACAAAAGACCACGACAAGAATCAAATAAAACACGGTGAAACCCTAACTCAACTAGATTCAACTACTGTACTAGGAGGTAGTGGAAGAATTTAGAAAAAATATGAAACTTGTTTCATAATTCTTCGAGCTAGGATGAATTTCCTATAAATTTCGGAAGGTGGATAGGAAATAAGAAAACAGAAAAAGAAAAGGACAGGGGCGGATGGGCTGTTCGGCGCTGTTGCTGGCCCATCAGCAAGGGAAGGAGAGGGCTCACGCGTGGGCTAGAGGCCGAGCTGGGCCAAGGCCAACTGGGCCGGCTTGTTGGTTCAGATGCAGGATGGGATCTCCATGAGCATTAGGTGTTCGATGCCAGGTTGCCCACAGGGCTCGTCGTGCTCGCGGCGCGTGGACGATGTGCGCGACTACGAAGGTGGAACCGGGAGGTGGAGAAGCCAACGCTTGGGCTTCCCAGGAGCGGTGCTGGTGAGGCGGACGCGCCGTGGCCCCACGCCACCGTCCGTGGCAGCGTGTCCATGGTGTGCGTGCAAGGTTGTGCGGAGGTCGTGGTATACAGGCACGCAACTGCGACCGTGGGCGGCCGGCGGCCCCGTGGGGCCGTGCCTTGTGTTGCCGTTCTGGTGCGTGCGCGTCCACGGGTGCGTCACGGGTGCTCGCGAGCGGACGTCGGACGAGGCTCGTGCGGGAGTACCACTATGCCACGGTCGTGGCGATCGGCGGTGGCTGTCCAGTGTGAGTGCGTGCGTGTCTATGATCCCGGCGGCTACGGAAAGTGCGGCCTTGGCCACATTGGGGCCCGGTGAGGACAAGACCTTGGCGGTCACGAGTGGCGCGGCGGTGCCATGCTGTGCTTGTGCGACAAACAGAGCCAGCGTTGAAGGCCGGAACAGGCAGGCAAACGTGCAACAGCGGGAGCTTTGGGATTTCGGGTGCTCACCGATTGGCTTTGCAGATGGTCGATGCCGAGGGACGGAGGCGAGGCAGAGCTGCACGCCGGTGCAGCGCCGAGGTGACTGAGCGGTGCGGAACGGGTGGGCCCGAGGCATCGGCGGGGTCGTGACGGGGATGCCGCGCTCAGGTCGACCGTGGCAGTGAATAGGGTGGTGACGATTGACGAAGGTGGTTCCCGGCGATGGTTGCGTGATGCTAGATGGGGTCGCGGCCGCGACGTCGCCGGTGAGGTGACGCTGATACGCAAAGAGCATGGCTCGGGTGGTCCATGTTGTTTAGGGACGAAGACAAGGAGGTAAAGGAGGATGCTTTTGGGCTTGGGAGGCTCACCGTCACCTTGAGAAGGCTGAGACGGAGGCGTGACATTTGGTACCGGAGCTTTGACGAGAAGGGATGGACCACCAATCAGTTCCGCCGCATGGTGTCCATAGAGAGCGACGAGGTCGCCGAATCTCACGCTCGCCAGCGCCACGCAGAGGGCGCCGCGAGGTTGTGATCCACCGCACCGTAGATGACGCTGGCACTAAGTTCCCCATGCTCACATGCACCAACTACCAGGAGTGGGCGATGTTGATGCAGGTGAACTTGGAGGCGGCGGGGTGGTGGTACACCGTTGAGCCGGAGGAAGGCGAGGAGATCATCTATCGACATGATCGTCAGGCGCTTGCCGCTATCCTACGATCCGTTCTAGCTAACATGCTTGCAGGTCTTCGCGAGAGGAGGACGGCAGCAGAAGCGTGGGCAGCAATCAAGCGAATCCGTGTCGGGGTCCAGCGGGTGCGTGAGGCCAACGCGCAGCAGCTCCGGTGTGAGTTCAGCGCCCGGGTGTGGAACGAGGCGGAGACCGCGGAAGATTTCGCGAACCGCATCACCGGGCTCGCTGCTGATCTACGTCTCCTCGGCGACAACGTCACCGACGCCAAGGTCGTGAGGAAGATGCTGCAGGTCGTGCCGGAGCACCTCGCTCAAGTGGCGATCTCCATTGAGACCCTGCTCGACATCAACAACATCTCCGTCGAGGAGGTGACTGGCAGGCTGCGTGCCGTCGAGCAGCGACGCAAGCCGGCGCCCGTCCTCGACAACCAGGGCCGGCTGCTTCTCTGTGAAGAGGAGTGGCTTGCCAGGCTCAAGCTCCGCGAGTCCGAGAAGGGCAGCGGGAGCAGCTCTAGCGGCGCCAGCAGCAAGAAGCGCGGCGGCTGCGGGCGTGGACGTGGGCGTGGCAAAGATGAAAGCTTTGGCTCCACGTCACGTGACAGCAACAAGGGCCAGTCTGGCGGTAGACAGGCCCCCAATCGCGACCAGTGCAAGCGCTGCGGCAAATACGGTCATTGGGCCAAGGATTGCCGTAGCAAGCCAAAGGGCGAGGCCCACGTCGCGCAAGTTGAAGAAGACTCAGAGCCCACATTGCTGATGGCCCGAGCCACCATCTTTCCCAGCACGCCATCAGCACGCGCCGCCGCGACTCCAACTCCGTCCGAGCGTCGGCCCCTGCGTGTCGTCGAGGGGAAAGTCTTCGCGCAGCTCGATGGCGAGACGGAGCGCGATGACAGTCTGTGGTACCTCGACAGCGGGGCAACCAACCACATGACGGGCTGCCGGGACGCCTTCATCCACATCGACACGGCGATCCGCGGCACCGTCAGGTTTGGCGACGGCTCAGAGGTCGCGATCGAGGGATCCGGCACCGTGCTGTTCGAGGGCAAGACTGGCGAGCACCTCCCACTCACGGGGGTGTACTTCATCCCGAGGCTGACCACCAACATCATCAGCCTCGGCCAGCTCGACGAAGGCGGCTGCGACGTCCATACCAAGGACGGCGTCCTTCGGATCCGCGACGACAAGGGCCGGTTGATCGCACGAGTCCAGCGCTCGGCGAACCGGCTGTACCTGCTACGTGTCAAGATTGGGCGACCACTCTGCCTGGCTGCACGTGCTAGTGACAGCGCGTGGCTGTGGCACGAGCGCAACGGTCATCTACACTTCGACGCCCTGCGCAAGCTCGAGTAGCAGGGCATGGTGCATGGGCTGCCCCACATTGAGCACGTCCACCAGCTCTGTGCTGACTGCATCACCACTAAGCTGAAGAGGAGTCCGTTCCCGTTGCAGGCGAAGCGGCGGGCGAAGGGGCTGTTGGACTTGGTCCATGGTGATCTGTGCGGCCCAATCACGTCGGCCACACCCGGCGGTAAGCAATATTTTCTTCTGCTGGTTGATGACAAGAGCAGGTATATGTGGGCAGTGCTCCTAGCTGCGAAGAGCGACACCCTCGCCGCCGTAAAAAAATTCCAGGCGAAGGTGGAGGTGGAGACAGGCCGGTGTCTGCGTGTTCTGCGCACTGACAACGGGGTGAGTTCACCTCTATTGCGTTCGAGGAGTACTGCATCGAGCACGACATCAAGAGGCAGAAGACGGCACCGTACACGCCGCAACAAAACGGCGTTGTCGAGCGGAGGAATCAGACTGTCGTCACCATGGCGCGCAGTCTGCTGAAGAGCCAGAACATGCCAGCGATGTTCTGGGGCGAGGCGGTAGCCACCGCCGTCTTCTTGCTGAACTGGGCGCCCACCAAGGCCGTCGACGGCATGACGCCGTATGAAGCCTGGCATGGCCGCAGACCGGATGTCAGCTTCCTGCACACGTTCGGGTGCATGGCGTACGTCAAGGCGACGAAGCCGCACTTGAAGAAGCTCGACGACCGTGGCACTCCGGTTGTCTTCATCGGCTACGAGCCAGGCGCCAAGGCGTGGCGCTTCTACGATCCAGCAACGCATCGCGCCGTCGTGTCCAGGGACATGGTCTTTGACGAGCCGACGTCCTGGAGCTGGAAGGACGAGGGCAAGGACTTGGAGGTCGCTGCGGACCTCGTCGTGGAGTACCACACGATGGAGCTAGCCACCGAGCGTGTTGACGTAGACACCGGTACAGGCTCACCAGAGGACCCAGCAACACCACGCACACCAGCAAGCCATGGCATTCCAGTGGCTAGCACACCTGTGATGTCGTCCACTGTACAGACGCCTCCACCTGCGACTCCAGCACTAGCATCGGCTCCACTGCCCCAGCCGGAGTTTGTCTCGCCACCTCCAAACGCGGAGGAATATTTAGACGCTGACAACGATGATGATGTCGAGCCGAGGTACCGCACCATCGACAACATCCTTGGAGAGGCGTCACCACTTGGCCTTGCTGCACGTCAGGTAGCTGCTGAGCTCCATCTGCAGATTGAGGAGGAGCCAGCCACCTTCGCCGAGGCCGAGAAGCACGAGTCTTGGCGTCGCGCCATGACCGAGGAGATGGACTCCATCGAGAGCAACCGGACATGGCGTCTGGTGCCCCTTCCACCCGGTCATCGACCGATCGGATTAAAGTGGGTGTACAAGGTGAAGAAGAACGCCGCCGGTGAGGTGATCAAGCACAAGGCGCGGCTCGTTGCGAAGGGGTATGTCCAGCAGCCAGGCGTGGACTTCGACGAGGTCTTCGCGCCCGTAGCTCGCATCGAGTCAGTGCGGCTGCTACTGGCACTCGCCGCCCAGGAGGGGTGGCTGGTGCACCACATGGACGTCAAGTCCGCGTTCCTCAACGGCGAGCTGGTCGAGGAGGTCTACGTCAGGCAGCCTCCCGGCTTCATCGTCAACGGCCATGAGGACAAGGTGTTGCGCCTGGACAAGGCACTCTACGGACTTCGTCAGGCACCGCGTGCGTGGAATATCAAGCTCGACGAGACACTGGTAGCACTCGGCTTCAGCCACAGCACGTCAGAACACGCTGTCTACACTCGCGGCAAGGGCGTTTCTCGTTTGCTGGTGGGGGTCTACGTTGATGACCTCATCATCACCGGGAACAACGCTAGCGAGATCGTCAAGTTCAAGCGGGAGATGAGCGCCAAGTTCAAGATGAGTGACCTCGGCTTACTCTGTTTTTATCTTGGCATTGAGGTGCATCAGGGTAGCGACGGCATCAAGCTGTCTCAGGCGGCGTACGCATGCAAGATCCTAGAGCGTGCAGGCATGGCGAGCTGCAATCCATGCCATACTCCTATGGAGCCCCGTATGAAGCTGTCGAAGGCTAGTACAGCTGCGCCAGTGGACGCCACTGAGTACCGGGGCCTTGTCGGCTGCCTCCGGTACTTGGTGCATACTAGGCCGGACATCGCTTTCGCCGTCGGCTACGTCAGCAGGTTCATGGAGAACCCCACCACCGAGCACCTCACCACGGTGAAGCGTATCCTACGCTACATCGCAGGCACGATCTACTATGGCTGCTACTACAAGTGTGGCAGTAAGGAGCTGAAGCTGCTCGGGTATAGCGACGCCGACATGGGCGGCGACATTGATACAAGGAAGAGCACCACTGGCGTGCTGTTTTTTCTAGGCTCCTGCCCTGTCACTTGGCAGTCCCAGAAGCAAAAGGTCGTCGCGTTATCGTCCTGCGAAGCGGAGTATATTGCAGGGATGACGGCAGCTTGTCAAGGTATATGGCTGGCGCAATTGCTTGCAGAGCTGAAAAGCGAGCAGCACACAGCCTTCCTGTTGAAGATGGATAGCCAATCGGCTATAGCTCTCAGTAAGAATCCTGTTTTTCATGACCGAAGCAAACACATAGATGTGAGATTTCATTTCATTCGGGGGTGTGTTGGAGATGGGAAGATGGACATTGAGCACGTCCGCACGGAGGAGCAGATCGCTGACATTTTGACGAAGCCGCTCCCGCGAGATCGTTTCTGCGAACTGCGTGTAAAGCTGGGCGTCGTCAAGATCGGCAAAGAACTTCAGGCTTAGGGGGTGAAATGTAAGCATGGCATGTAATCCTGAGTTCTTGCTTATTTCCTTTTGTTACACATAGCGTTGAGCTTGGCATGGAAATTCTCCTCCCGAGCGCGTCCTTGTATGGTATACGTACGTATGCATGCATGTATGGTATTGTGGATGGCAGGATTAGCTTGCTTGTTCCTCACGTATGTGTCCATGTATTTCCTATTTCTAGCTTTCCTATTGTAGCGTCGAGATGTATATATATACTAGCCTAATGTATTGAGAAAAGCTGTAGCAGTTTGCACATCACCAAAAATACCTGTGTCTTGTTCTCTGTTCTAGCAGTTCGTGATCATCGCCGGAGAGAGTTTTCGGCTGACAGTGGACAGCGGCTCTGACGGGGTGGTTCGGCGTGGTGTCGGCGCCGGGGCTTGACGCGGGACCGTGGCTGCGAGGCCGTGGAGTCGCCGTGGTCGCACGACTCGAAGACGCGTCCGACGTTGTGGGCTTGACGGCGAGGTCGCTCTGCGATCGTGCCCGTGGCGCGGTGGCCAAGAACGGGGGGGCTTGGTGTAGAGCGAGAGCTCCACGGCGGCGTCGACGATGCGTCCACGCCACTCGTTGGTGTCATGACGAAGCGGCAGGGCGGACGAGGACCGGCGTGCTTCTAGGTTCGCCGAGGGGCCTCAGCTCGGTGACGCACCAAGGCTACGCCCATGGCTACTTGCTCCCGCGGTGGAAGGAAGCAGAGAAACAGAGGATGGGCAGAGCGGCGGCTGGAGGAGGGAGCTAGGAAGGGAGGCAGGCAATTGGGGGTTTTATAGCGCCGAGGCTAGGGTTCTGGGCGGAGGCGCCGGCGTCCGTGCCGTCTGATGGAACGGCCGGCGCGACGTGGTGGCATCCGTGCGTTCGGGTTGGGATGCTTCCAGAAGGGGAAGCGGGTTGCGGTGTGGTCTTGGGCAGTCAAGGCGCTGTCCGCGATTTGCGGCGCGACGCTGGCTTTGGCGTGTCGCAAAGCGAGGGCGGTTCCGGCGGTCTGGACTGCACCGCAATGCGTTCGCGCGGTTACGGCAGGTCCGTGGCTGAGGTCACACGGGTCCCACGGTTTCGTCCAGCAAAGGCAGCGTGAGGAGCATCCGAGGCAGGTGGCCTCGCCTATCTCGGTTTCCAGTTGTGCCCGTCGGTAAAGCAGAGGCAAGGGCAGGTAAAGGAAGGGGAAAAGGACGACGTCGGTACGGAGAAGACGAAGACGGCAACGCTGGGATGGGAAAAGAGACGGAGCTTGGCTTCATCTCCTGCTGCGGCTGGCGAGCGGGCCCGAGAACTGTGCCGTACGGGGGCATGCAAGAGCGGCGGCGGCTGCTAGCGTCTCGCGTACGCGAGTAGGAAGCAAAGCGGCTTCACCGGGCTCGTGCAGCGCACGCGATGTGGGGGCGACGGCATCCGCATCTGGCTTCCTATCCTCAAGAGACTGACGTGCGGGGCCCAGCAGGAGGAGACGTACAGGAGCATGCTGCGGTCTCTCGTGCGTGCAGCGAGGAGTATCCAAGGCAGCGGCGGCGATCCTGCTGCACGTGCTGTGCTCTAGCTGAGCCAGCGGAGGAGTTGGGCCTGGCCACGAGAGGAGAAATGGCGATTGGGCCTGGTATAAATCTACGCACACATATACATGCATACGTACTTCGGCTTTGGAGAACTCAAGGTTCACGTCGTAGCTAAAGAAATGAAACAAGCAGAGCATGCAGTTGGGTACTGCTGCTGCACACGTCAAGCACAAGATGGTTAGGAGATTAAATAGGGATTCCCCACTTAGCTCTAGGGAATTTGGAGAAAAGGATCTACCTCCAAGCACAACCAAAGAACCAACTCACCCGTGCGTCTAAACTACATGGTGCACAAGTTATTCGTGAAATTAATTTGAAGACCAAGGGAGGGAGAGTTAGGATTTTATCTTAGTAAATAATAAATCAATTGCGAGTGCGGTTGCATGTTGAATTCGAGTGCGGCTCGAATTCAACCAAGATTTTAGTTTTTCTTCGAAAACATTTCATTTGAAAACATCTCTGGTCATCTAGGTGATCAACCTTCACGACAAGTGATTCGTTGTAAAAAGTTTTGGAGCTCGAGTTTGGAATTTGGGGCGGGAAAGGAAAACATTTGGCTTAAGTTTGTCCTAACATTTACATGCAACACACAACCAAGCAAAAGATTTTAAAAAGTTAGGATTTCTATTACACAAATTTGCGGAATGTTACAACGTTGAAGTCTTAATCGGGGATTCTAAGGTGGCATCTGATTTTGCGATATTAAACACCGGACATGACGAAACAACGCCCATTATTTTGGGTCGACCGTTCTTGCGTACGGCCAAGGCTACCATCTACGTTGGGACCTCCACCATGCGCTTTGACATTGCGAGGAAGATCTAGGAGTTTTCCTTCAAAACTCACAGGCCTTTAAGCATGTCACGAGGATGTCGTTCCCATAACAACTCTGGTGCAGCTCAGGCTCCGAGGGCTCCGAAGCCCTCGTGGCCGGGAAAGCACTACTAATCTCGACGCTGGTGTGTGCCTCGACAACCTGCCAGACCGGTCTCTTCTTGGTGGCCAGACCGAGGCATCCTAAACTGCTGCTTGCCCATCCATCCCCCCCAATTTCTTCCTCCTCTGCTCTTGCACGGGAGAACTTCTGAACCCGTCGATCTACGGCGCCCAGCCATCTCCTCCTGATTCATTTGATGGTGAGTCTCCGTAGCACCTCCTCTGCCTTCCCCAAGCCGCGCCTCTTCCTCTCCTTACCCCCAAGGGCTCATACACTTCCAGTTCAACCCGATCCATGACAAGCCAGCTGTCGCAATCACGGCACTAAGCAGCCAGAACCCTGGGGCTATTACTATTGCGAACACAGTCTTTGGATCGAAGCCACCGATCTCAGATGATGTCTTGGCCAAGGCCTTCCAGGTGCAAAAGGGAACAATTGGTTGGCTTCAAGCTCAGTTCTGGGAGAACAACCACTACTAAGTAAATTGAGACTCACTTCACTATACGAAGATAGGTTTATGACAAGCTGCAGCCGAGATATAATAGAATAAATGGGAAGTATTTGTAACCAATGACTGTTTTTGTCTCCCTGCTGCAAGCTATACCACCATGTTCTTTTTCAAATATTTAAACTGAAGTACGTGAGGATCCTACAAAATTTATTGAATATTGTTTGTATATGATATGCCGTTACACAAACAATATTTCTAGATGGTATTTGGAGATGAATATTGCATATGGAGCCGTCCAAATTACGAAACTAAACTGAATTATCAACCGGTCGATCAGCTAAGATTAAATTAATCAACCGAGTAGGCCTAGGAGCCACACGAACAGTGTGTTCCACTAGATGCATATAATAACGGAAGTCAAGTATCATATATACGTGGTCACATCCAATTCCAACAATGTAAAGACTGGTTAAATTCACTTTACAAATGCAACACAAAAGTTCACACACATGAAAAGTCTAACAGTCCAAACACGGTAGTTTAAGGAACCATGCCAAAACAGCACAAAGGAGACACCATAATCAGTGAAACAAAATTAAAAAACGTCACTAACGTAAGATTAGTGACGCGGATGAAAGGAACATGTCACAAATTAGTTGTCAGTCATGGCCAAGCTGATATGCATAATTAATATAGAGATCAATTTTCTTTGTTACAACTGATGACCAACAAATTTCAAAGAGATGCAAGGGCTATAAGGTTCTCGAGGGGGCATGCGGTGACAACATGGTAGGAGATGACTAGGGGTGCAGCGGCTAGAGGGAAGGTGTAGAGGTCCCTGCCACTATTGTCATGAAGAATCATGTGATTGGTCTGCAAATCCTTAACAGAGAAACCAAACACATCAAATTCGATAGAGCACATGTGGGAGGTACCACCAGGGTGCATCACCTATGGAGGCTAGTGCAATTGGTGAAGGCCCAAATGATTCAGTGTCGTGATGAGGGTAGCTTGATCCCAAGATGGTGCCGATGGAGACAACTGAAGTGGCGCTACGGCGGTGTTGGCCAGCGATGATGACCAGAGTAGACCTAGTGCAGGGCGGCGCCATGCCTAGACCCAATAGGGCCCAGTTATCTACCTATTGGACAATACATTTGTCGAAGGCCACCCAAGGATCGGGATGCGTGGGGATGACTGTAACACCCTGCACATCCAAAACTGCTTATACGGCCCAGCTCCGTAGTGGAACGGGCCTGCATATGCATAGCACCTCACTTGCACTTTCGTCCTCGCTTCGTGTAAAAGGGTTAACCCAGAGGTGCTACGTTTGGAACAACAAGACTTATGAGCTAGCCCTCACCCTCCTAGACTTCCAAGGTGGTACTAAACCCACCAACAACAACTCCACATGTGCCACTTGGGCTACATGGGCCAACTTCACAACTACTATAGGCTACTAATGGGCTGGGGTGTTACAATGACCCTTTATGATGAGCATGTTCCAAGGTGTGGCAAAGGAGGCAGAATCGCATTGTCCATCATGGTGTGCATATATAGTTGTAGAAAACTTAGGGTTGAGCTTGTGAAAGCCATAGTTTGGTTTTGGATAATTGATGAAACCTTAATATACTAGGCCTTTGCTCAAAGTGATATGAGATAGGTTGGTACACACCAAGTGATCGAGCTAGAAGATGACACTAATGGTGGAGGTGGCCAAGGATGAAGATCGAGTGCTCCAACTTGGAAAAGAAGAAAGAGAAAAACAAAAATGGGCTCAAGCCAAAGGTATATGAATAGGGCCATTTTTGTTTCACCAATCAAGACACCATAGAGGGTGTTATTGGGTTTAGAATAGATAGCCGTACTATGAAGAGGGAAAAATCATGGTTAAAGCGGTTATCAAGTGCCACTACATGATGTTGTTCATGCATATGCATTAGGACCTTGTGTGCTAACACTTAAAACCCTTGAAAATTCTTTGAAAATATGCTAACACACGTGCACAAGTGGTGGAACATTTGGGGTTGGCACATGAGAACAAGGGTTGAACATAGAAGTTGAAAAGGAGAAGATAGGGGCTCCGGACCCTGGTGGGCAAGGTGGTCCAGACCATGGGTGATGGATCCGGAACCTTACCCTAGCCGAGTAGTGTGCTGGCACTAGCTACGGACCCTGGCGTGTGGAGAGTCCAGACCAAGTAGTCCGGGTCTGGTTGGCCATGTGGCACGACGAGGATGAAGAACGAGCTCCAGACTTGGTCCAGAGGTAGTCTGATCAATAGCTGGGTTCGAAGAATTATTTGCGCCAAATAGAGAGTAGCCAAACCACTCTAGACTGGGTGGGAGCTTGGTCTGAACCCTGGTTCTGGACATGGTCCGGAGGCTAACTCGTGCTCTGGGGACACTCTGTTATGCTTTGGACTGGGGTACACCTTGGTCCGGACTCAACACTTTTGGTGTCCGGAGGTTCAGTCTGGACAGCGCGCGAGAGCTGTTGGCTCAATCTTGTGGCAATACGTGGTTGCAGGCTTACGGGATGTCAGGATGACCTCACTAGAAAAGCATGAAGCACAGTTGATGGTTTGGGGGTGCGCGCGAGCACACCCGCTGGGTGTAGCCCCGGAGCCTTTTTTGCATAAAATATTTATACATGTATACGGTAGAAATACGGGCACCGGGACCTGAAAACACATGGGAGGCACCACCATCACATCCATAACCACCATACATCACCTCCATTCCCACTCATCATCACTCTGCGCTGTCCAGAGCACCTTCCCACCGAAAGGAGGCATCCACTTACTTAACCACAAAGCAAAGAAAATATCAGAGAGAGGAGAGGACATTTGGCCACCTTATGGGACCGGATGGCCGGCATGCTGCCTCCTACGCTATAAATCCCCTTCTAAACTTGCTACTCTCGGCCTCCAAGCAACTCAATACCACCCTCCTGAGCTCAAAATTCCAGAAGCAAAATTCGTATTAAATTTCCCTTGTTTTGAGTAGTGTTGGAGTGAGTAGAAATGTGAGAAAGTATAAGTGTGAGAGTAGTGTGAAGATCTTGAGAAAAGGAGAGGGAGGTGCTGTAAGAATTAGAGCAAGAAAATAGAATTTTAGAGTGGAGGTGCTGTCCAAATTGAGAGAAGAATTTAAAAAAAAGAATAGGGTGAAGTCATGCCAACATATTAATCAAAATATTCATTAAGAAACTTTAGATGACTAACCCCTGGACGACTGACTCTCGGACGGCTAACCACTAACATTTTCCTAATCCCGTTTCACGAGTTGTGTTTTTATCTATTTTGCAGGATGAGCAAGTTCATCGGAAAGGTTAAGCATGTGGTGTCGTTTCGATCCACGAGAAGCTCTTTATCATGGGCAGGCTCTAACATAGAGGTTGATCCTCCGTCTCCCGCTGCTAGTGGATCATCATCTCGATCAACCCTTGCAGAGAGGAATGTTCTTCTGCAAGACAAGCAGCTCAAGCTCCGAGATGATAGGGAGAAGGAAATCTAGAAGAAGATGAAGGACCGAGATTTCGTCCTCACTCCTGCCTTTGATCCAGCCCTACTCTAGGCCATAGGTATGGATTCTGAATTTGATCTCGTTTTTAAGGCCATAGGATGGGAGGATGCATGGGAGATTAATGAGTAGGGTGCAAGCTTTTGACTATTGAAGTTTCATTTAGGTTTTTCGGGAAAGAATTTTCTATTCCCTAGAAGAACTTTAGTGGACTCCTAGGGTTCCTTGCCTAGTGCATAGTAGATGTAGACTCGGCCATAAAAGACTTTGATAGGAATAAATTTTGGAGGGAGATTTCAAAAGAAATTGTTTGCTACCACCCTCGCACCAATGACATTCACCACCCTACTTTGTGGTTCATGCACAAATGGCTGGGATTTTCTCTTTTCCCTAGAAATGATTTCTACATAGTTAGGAATGATGAACTAAAACTGCTCTATGCTATGTTAAAAGAAAGAAGGTTTCACCTATAAAATTCATGATGACACAATGGGTAGAAATACCTAGACTTAAGGGAGATGTTCGGTGCACTTCTTTGGTTACCCACATAGTCGAGAATTTGGGTTTGGTAGAAAATGCTTCTGTTACATACATTAACACCTCCCGCTAGATTTGCTCACATGCTAAAGAAGGGCAAGAATGGGAAAATAGTCATGATGTATATGGACTACACGAATGAGTTTTCGTTACCAGACCGGAACCTCAGTCTGTATTCGGTAGATTCTTTTGTTTTGACTGGCAGAGAAAGGACAAAGCACCTCACAGGAGTGCCTCTATGAGGATCACCCACAACCCACAGCCTCGGTACCATTCCAGAAGGCCCTCCTTCACCAGCTACACATGATATGATCAAGCAGGACTTTTGAAAGGTCTTGATGGCTAGAGGGGGGTGAATAGCCTTCCAAAAATTTCTACAAAGACAAGCTAAACGAGTTTATCAATATAACAAATAGCGAGATGCGAGTTTTGCTTAGCCTACGGGGTGTTTGCAAGCCACCTAACCAATTTACAATTCTAGTATATGCACTCAACCGCACAAGTCAAACCAAGAAGGTAATTACAACTACAACTAGCAAGCTACACAAAGGAGGTACTCTAGCAAAACTAACTAGCTAGCAAAGATAACAAATAAGGTAATGCGGAGTTGAGTTAGGAGAGTTTCACCGAGGGGCGAAGTATTGAGCCAACCAATATGATCAACAATGAATACCAAGACAACTGAATACCGGGATCAATCAATCACAATATGAAAGTGATGACACGAAGATTTATCCCGAGGTTCACGTGCTTGCCGGCACGCTAGTCCCCGTTATGTCCCTCTTCACCACGTGGTTCGGTGGCTAATCGGTCACACACCAAGCCTCTCAAAAGGTGCCACAAGAACCTACCAAATGGCAAAAGGTTGCAAATGACACGAGCAATTCACTAACGTTGCCTTTGGAGCTTCGCCGAGGTAGGCACAAACCCCTCACAATCACCGGAGATGGCCAAGAACAATCACCAACTCTTGCCAATGCCTCCAAGCTGCTCCAAGCCATCTAGGTGGCGGCAACCATCAAGAGAAACAAGAATCCCGCAGCAAATCAACCACCAAGTGCCAACTAGATGCAATCTCACAATGCAAATGCACTTGGATCACTCAATCTCACTTTGAATATGCAAAGAGGCAAGAGAGATGAGTGGGAGGTGAGTTGCTTAGCTCAAAGTGCTCACAAGTATGTCAAATGTTCAAGAGTGAGAGCCTTGAGCTGGCCAACGAGTATTTATAGACGTACCCCTTCGAATAGAGCCGTTAGAAACTTAAACAATCGAAATCGCGCTGACCGGACGCGCTGGTCCAACTGACCGAACGCGCCGGTCGCACAACGGCTAAGTCGTGAAGCACTGACCAGATGCGCTGGTCCAACTGACCGGACGTGCCGGTCGCACAACGACTAACTACGAAGCAACGACCGGACGCGCTTGACGCGCAGACCGGACGCGTTGGTCTCGTGATTGACCGGACGCGCTGGTCGAGCCTGAGCAGCGCACAATGAAACAGTGACCGGACGCGCTGTAGAACTGACCGGACGCCATAGTGCCAGCGTCTGGTTTGAGTCTAGTAAGCTCCCTGTACGACCGGACGCGTCCGATTGACAGTGACCGGACACACTGCGCGTCCGATCATCAAACTAAAACACGCGTAGACGCTGAAAGCTGACCGGACGCGTCCGGTCAACCAGAGACCGCGTCCGGTTCAGCGTCCGGTCACCTCTGTGACCTCCGTTCGCCTCTGTTTCTTTTTCGACTTCCGGCGTAGTGGAAAATAGTCATTTCAACTTCTCGAAAGCGCCTGAATCCCGCCTCGCAAGCTCGGCGGGAGGGAGAGAGGACCCCAAACCCTCTCTACCGCTCAAACTCCACCGCCTTCGCGAACGTGGTAACACCACCAAGTGATCTCATCATGTGTGAGTGTGTTAGCATTTTCACAATCATTTTTGAGACGTTATTAGTTCTATCCAAATGCATATGATTATGAAATGCACACCTAGAGGCACTTAGGAGTTCAATAGCCGCGTCATTCCCCTCTTTATAGTACGGCTATCTAACCTATAATGTAACCACACCCACTAGGTGTCTTGGTTACTAAAACACAACCCTTAAGCATATACCTTTGCCTTGATCACATAGGGTTGCGTCCAAATCCAAGTGTGGCCATCATGATCACCATGTCCATCTTGCCACCAATCTTGGAATGTACTAATCCTCATATGCTACATACAACTTAGGCATAGGATTAGTACTTAGGCATTGTCACTAATTACCAACACCAAACATAGGACTTTCAATCTCCCCCTTGTTGGTAATTGGTGACAAACCTTTCACAAAGATGTTATGATAATTTTTTTATTGAACTCATGCCACATTGTCCAAGTATATTACCATGTGTAAGAATTATGGACATGTGATCATAAATTCAAATTGATAGCAATGGCTCCCCCTACATGTATGCTATATGTTTGGATTTTGGAAACATACATGTTAGATAGGAAAGATTAGGAGCATTGACTACCAATTGGTGCTAAGTGTTTAGATTATAGACCTTTGAAGCGTGATACCATCGGAGTAGCGATAAACACCATCTTAGCACCTTGTGTAGTTAGATACCACTTGGAAAAGTAAAAACATAACTAGAAACCTCATGAGATCAACATTATAAGCAAGGCTCGAGTACCACTTTGAAAAACATAAAAGCAAGAAAAATCTAACTACTTCCTATTCATGCTAGTACCTCAATACATCATTCAAATTATACTAGCAATTCACCACACAAGCAATGTATCGGAGAAAAAGAAATGCATAACTATGCATCATACATATGAAGTGCACATGGAAATGCAACAATCATGTTTAAGAGCTTGCTCCCCCTACTTGTGTGCTCAAAAAATTTTAGTTGATCCCCTTCTTTTATCAATTTCTCCCCTTTTAGAATCTATCTTTGTGAACACCATTTTCTCCCCCTTTGTGCTTCTCCTCCTTTGAGTTCTATCTTTGTGCAACATTTTCTCCCCCTTTGGCACCAATGACCACAAGGGACCAATTTTAGATAGATTATCATATTGAATTATGGGGTGAGGATCAAGTTTGTGATTCAACCTAGATTGCTTGCATAAATAAAATGCTTTGGTTTGATCCAATGGCAAGCTTCTTCACACCTCACTAGAAGGGTTATCATGCACCATGTTGAAGCAAATATTTAAACAAGTGATCTAGATTAAACACCTAGGATCACAAGCTACTTAAACAAGTTATATGCTACCACTAGATCATACATAGCAAAGAAACAATAGTGACACCATATAAACTTCAATTTCATTTGATTTTCATGAATGAGCCTAGAACATGTAAATTATGACTAGATGCACTAAACAAGTCCTTAGTATAGAATGTATGACATGTCAACCAATTGTACCTTGGGGCTCGAAGGAGAGGCATGTCATATATGGGGTGCATCAACTCATGTTGGAGAAGTCAAGTATGTTCAACTCATTCTTTAGCTTGTGAAATCTCTTCTTATCAAGTGGCTTGGTGAATAGATTGGCTAATTGATCTTCGGTGCCCACACTCTCAATAGCAATGTCACCCTTTTGTTGATGATCTCTAATAAAGTGATGGCGAACATCAATATGCTTTGTTCTTTGATGTTGAACCAGATTGTTGGTTAGCTTCACGACACTTTCATTGTCACATAGTAGTGGCACATTCTTGAAGTTGATTCCAAAATCTTTCAATGTTGCCTTCATCCATAAGATTTGTGCATCACAACTACCCGTGGCAATGTATTCGGCTTTGGCGGTAGATAGTGCAATACTATTTTGCTTCTTGGATGACCATGAGACAAGTGATCTTCCCAACAATTGACAAGTCCCGGAAGTGCTCTTTCTCTCCACTTTGTCACCGGCATAGTCGGAATCCGAATATCCAACTAGCTCAAAGCTTGCACCTTTGGGATACCACAATCCAACATCTTGTGTATGCTTTAAGTACCTCAATATTCTCTTTGTTGCCTTCAAATGACTTTCTCTTGGTGAGGCTTGAAATCTTGCACACATACATACACTAAAACATCACATCGGGCCTTGATGCCGTCACATAGAGTAGGCTGCCAATCATTGATCTATATAGCTTTTGATCCACCATGTTGCCATTCTTGTCACTATCCAAGCTTCCACTAGTGATCATTGGAGTAGTGATTCCTTTTGCATCTTCCATACCAAACTTCTTTAGCATATCCTTTATGTATTTGGTTTGGCTTACAAATGTTCCTTCCTTCATTTGTTTGATTTGAAGTCCAAGAAAGAAACTAAGTTCACCAATCATTGACATTTCCAATTCCTTTGCCATCATTTTCCCAAACTCATCACAATAATCTTGATTAGTTGAACCGAATATGATATCATCAACATATATTTGCAACACAAACAAGTCTTTCTCAATCTTCTTGGTGAAGAGAGTAGTATCCACTTTGCCCATGACAAATCCTTTGGATAGCAAGAAGTCCCTCAATCTTTTATACCATGCTCTAGGTGCTTTCTTCAATCCATATAAAGCTTTTCTCAATTTGTAGACATGATTTGGTTTCTTGTCATCTTCAAAACCGGGAGGTTGCTCCACATACACCTCCTCTTGAATGTACCCATTGAGAAATGCACTCTTCACATCCATTTGATATAGCTTAATATTGTGAGCACAAGTATAGGCAAGTAAGATCCTAATTGCTTCCAATCTTGCAACCGGGGCATATGTTTCACCAAAGTCAAGACCCTCTATTTGTGTGTAACCTTGAGCCACTAGTCTTGCTTTGTTCCTTACTACTATCCCATCTTGATCTTGCTTGTTGCGAAAGACCCATCTTGTTCCAATGACATTGTGATCCTTAAGCCTCTCAACTAATTCCCATACTTCATTTCTCTTGAAGTTGTTGAGCTCTTCATGCATTGCATTTACCCAATCTGGATCTCTCAATGCTTTATCAATGTCCTTGGATTCTTCCATTGACACAAAAGAAGAGTGAGCACAAAATGATGCCAATCTTGATCTAGTTTGAACTCCTCTTTGTATGTCACCAATGATGGAATCCAATGGATGGTCTCTTGCAATGTTAGTTGGTTGAAGCACTTGGACTTGATTGCTTGGATGTTGATGTTGATCATGAGTTGGAGATGATGAACTAGCCACTTGTTGATCTTGTTGCACTTGAGATGATGTACTAGCTTGATTTTGCATTAGAGAACCACTAGCTTGAGTGATTGGACTTTGGAGCACTTGATCTTTATCATCTACATCAATCACTTGCTTTGGCCTAATATCACCAATATCCATTTCTTTCATAGCATTGGACAATTGAGTTCCTCTCACATCATCTAAGTTATCTTCTTCATCTTGAGAACCATTTGTTTCATCAAACTCAACATCATGCACTTCTTCAAGTTGACGACTAGCTAGGTTCCATACTCTATAAGCTTTGCTAGTAGTTGAGTAACCAAGTAGGAATCCTTCATCACATTTCTTCTCAAACTTGCTCAATCTAGTGCCCTTCTTTAAGATGTAGCATTTGCAACCAAATATCCGAAAGTATGCAATGTTGGGCTTTCTTCCATTCAATATCTCATATGGTGTCTTCTCTAGGAACTTGTGGCAATAGAGGCGGTTGCTATAGAAGCAAGCTGTGTTGATTGCTTCAGCCCAAAATGAATGACTCACATTATACTCATTCAACATTGATCTTGCCATATCAATTAAGGTTCTATTCTTCCTCTAAACTAGGCCATTTGATTGAGGTGTATACTTGGCTAAGAATTGATGTTTGATTCCAAGCTCATCACATAGCTCATCAACTCTTGTGTTTCTAAACTCACTTCCATTGTCACTTCTTACTTTCTTGATTGTGGTCTCAAACTCATTTTGCACTCTCTTGATGAACTTCTTGAATATGTCAAATACATCACTCTTGTCCACAAGAAAGAATACCCATGTGTATCTAGTGAAATCATCCACAATCACAAAGCCATACTTGTTGCCACCAATGCTTGTGTATATAGTTGGCCCAAATAGATCCATGTGCAACAACTCAAATGCCTTGGAAGTACTCATGATACTTTTCAAGGGATGAGTGTTGCCCACTTGCTTTCCGGCTTGACATGCACTACATAGCTTATCTTTCTCAAATGTGACATCCTTCAAGCCTCTAACTAAGTCATGCTTCACTAACTTGTTCAATTGCTTCATGCCAACATGACTAAGTCTTCTATGCCATAACCAACCCATACTTGATTTGGTGAGCAAGCATGTTGAAAGTTGAGTGTCACTAGCATTGAAATCAACCAAGTAAAGATTCCCATATCTAAAACCTTTGAAGATCAAATTAGAGCCATCAACACTAACTATCTCCACATCAACAACACCAAATATGCACTTGAAACTGAGATCACACAATTGAGCGACCGAGAGAAGATTGAAGTTCAACTTTTCAACTAAGAGCACATTGGAGATGCTATGATCATTTGAGATTGCAATCCTTCCAAGAGCCTTTACATCACCCTTGCTATTGTCACCAAATGTGATACTATCAATGCCACTATCATTTGATTTGAGAGAGTTGAACATTCTCGAATCACCGGTCATATGTTGAGAGCACCCACTATCAAGCACCCAATGCCTTCCTCCGGCCTTGTAATTTACCTACAAAAAAATTTAATGTCTTTTAGGTACCCATACTTGCTTGGGTCCTTGGAGGTTAGTCACTAAGCTCTTTGGTACCCAAATAGCCTTCTTCTTTGGGCCCACAATTGGTGTACCAACAAACCTAGCATGCACACCTTTCTCACCCTTGGTAAGCATATAACAAGAATCAAAAGGAATGTAAGGTACATTAGCATTTTTTTGTTCTTGTACATTTTGTTGCAATTAATCTCTAGATGCCCAACTTGCTTGCATCTATTGCAATAACGACCATTGCTCTTCACAAAGCGAGGCTTTGGAGTAGCAAAGGTCGCCTTGCCCTTCTTGGGAGTATAGCCCAAACCCTCTTTGTTAAGAGAGAACCTTTGGCTACCCAAGCATTTTAGCAAGAAGGTATCCCCACTATAGGCATTGCCTAATGTGCGGGTGAGATCATCCACCTCTCTCTTGAGAGTCTCATTCTCAACCATAAGTGATGAATCACTAGTAGTAGAGATAGAGTTGGTTGTGGTGGATGATGATGAGCTACATGAAGCATTAGTAGGACCAACAAATAAAGAATCATCAATAATATCACATGTTAGTCCAATATCACAAGTGACAATCACTTGCTCCTCCTTAGCTTCCTTCATGAACTTCTCTAACTTGAGGTCCTTTTCCTTGATGAGCTCAAGTAGAGTGGAGTGGGCTTCCTTAAGCCTAGTGTGAGCAATTTTGAGATCCTCGTCGTCTTCCTTTAGACACTCACGAGAAGCCCCTAGCTCATCAAAGGATTTCCTAAGAGCTTTGAGCTCTTGTTCAATTCCTTTGCACTCCTTACTCTTTTTGAGAGCAACAAGCTCCTCCATCAAGGCATCATTTTCATTGCTCTTGGCAATAAGCTCTTGTTCCAAGATTTTGTATTTCATGGTGGTCCTCTTGTAGCCCTTGCTCATTTGATCTATTATGCCCAATAGATCATCCTTGGAGTAGTCCTTATCCTTCTCATCATCACTCCTACAACCATCACTAGCACAAGAATCATCATCACTATCATCATATTTTACCTTGGTAGGCTTGGCCATAAGGCATGTCGATGTAGTGTCGAAGATGGATGGCTTGTTGGAGAGGGTGATGCTTGCAAAGGCTCGCCGAGTGGTCCTTTCATCATCACTAGAGCTTTCATCATCATCACTATCGGAGTTGTCACTATCCCAAGTGACTACATAACCACCACCCTTCTTCTTCTTGTTGAATGTGAAGCTCTTCTTCTCTTTCTTCTCCTTTTTGTCCTTCTTGTTCTTCTTCAACTTCAACTCCCCATCATGATATCTTTTGTCTTCATAGGGGCACTTTGCCACTACATGATCGGGGCTATTGCAATTGTAGCAAAGCACCTCCTTTGCCTTCATGAAGTCCCTTCTCTTTCTTGCACCATATCCTTTCTTCTTCATGAACCTCCCTATCTTGTGCACTAGGAGGGCCATGGTCTCATCATCGAATGGATCATCATCGTCGCTCTCCACCTTGCTCTTGCCCTTAGAGGATGAAGCCTTGAATGCAATGGGCTTCTCTTGCTTGACCTTGATCCCCTTGTTCTCATCTTCATCTTCATCATCATCATATTGAGCATCGGTCATGACATCTCCAAGCACTTGGTTTGGAGTCACCTTGTCCAAACCCTCTCTTTGGATCATCTTCCTCAAGATAGCAAACTTCTTAGGTATGTTCATCAAGAACTTATGTGAGAAGTCCTTGTCCTTGACATCTTCTCCTAGGCTCTTGAGATCATTGACAATAACTTGTAACCTATAGAACATCTCCGGTATGGACTCATCATCCTTCATCTTGAAGCTTACAAACTTATCCTTGAGCATATAGAGCTTAGCACTCTTTACCGTTGAAGTGCCCTCATATGTTTCCTCTAATATTGTCCACACTTCACTTGCCATCTCAAGATCCTTGATTTGCTCAAAGACCTTTGCATCAATCCCATTGTAGAGAGTATTGAGAGCCATAGTGTTGCATTGGTTGTTGATGCGGTCATTGTTGGTGAGGTTGTCGAGATCAATGATAGCATAATCATGGTGTGTCACCTCCCAAACGTTCTCATGAATAGAGCTAAGATATCGCTTCATCTTTCTTTTCTAATGATCAAAAGATGTGATACCATCAAAGAATGGAGGCTTGCCCCCGACATGGTTGAACAAAACTTGAGCCATCTTACACCGAGGTTGTTAAGCCTTGCAAACGGTGACCACGGCTCCGATACCACTTGAAAGGTCTTGATGGCTAGAGGGGGGGGTGAATAGCCTTACAAAATTTTCTACAAAGACAAGCTAAATGAGTTTATTAATATAACAAATAGCGAGATGCGAGTTTTGCTTAGCCTACGGGGTGTTTGCAAGCCACCTAACCAATTTACAATTCTAGTATATGCACTCAACCGCACAAGTCAAACCGAGAAGGTAATTACAACTACAACTAGCAAGCTACACAAAGGAGCTACTCTAGCAAAACTAACTAGCTAGCAAAGATAACAAATAAGGTAATGCGGAGTTGAGTTAGGAGTGTTTCACCGAGGGGCGAAGTATTGAGCCAACCAATATGATCAACATGAATACCAAGACAACCAAATACCGGGATCAATCAATCACAATATGAAAGTGATGACACGAAGATTTATCCTGAGGTTCACGTGCTTGTCGGCACGCTAGTCCCCGTTGTGTCCCTCTTCACCATGTGGTTCGGTGGCTAATCAGTCACACACCGAGCCTCTCAAAAGGTGCCACAAGAACCTACCAAATAGCAAAAGGTTGCAAATGACACGAGCAATTCACTAACGTTGCCTTTGGCGCTTCGCCGAGGTAGGCACAAACCCCTCACAATCACCGAAGATAGCCAAGAACAATCACCAACTCTTGCCAATGCCTCCAAGCTGCTCCAAGCCGTCTAGGTGGCAGCAACCACCAAGAGAAACAAGAATCTCACAGCAAATCAACCACCAAGTGCCAACTAGATGCAATCTCAAAATGCAAATGCACTTGGATCACTCAATCTCACTTCGAATATGCAAAGAAGCAAGAGAGGTGAGTGGGAGGGGAGTTGCTTAGCTCAAAGTGCTCACAAGTATGTCAAATGTTCAAGAGTGAGAGCCTTGAGCCGGCCAACGAGTATTTATAGACGTACCCCTTTGAATAGAGCTGTTAGAAACTTAAACAGTCAAAATCGCGCTGATCAGACATGCTGGTCCAACTGACCGGACGCGCCGGTCGCACAACGGCTAAGTCGTGAAGCACTAACCAGACGCGCTGGTCCAACTGACCGGACGCACCGGTCGCACAACGGCTAACTGTGAAGCAACGACCAGACGTGCTTGACGCGCAGACCGGACGCGCTGCGAACGACCAGACGCGCTGGTCCCGTGATTGATCAGACGCGCTGGTCGAGCCTGAGCAGCGCACAATGAAACAGTGACCGGACGTGCTGTAGAACTAACTGGATGCCACAGTGCCAGCGTCCGGTTTGAGTACAGTAAGCTCCCTGTACGACCGGATGCGTCCGATTGACAGTGATCGGACACGCTGCGCGTCCGATCATCAAACTAAAACACGCGTAGACGCTGAAAGCTGACCGGACGCGTCCGGTCAAGCAGAGACCACGTCCGGTTCAGCGTCCGGTCACCTCTGTGACCTCCGTTCGCCTCCATTTCTTTTTCGACTTCCGGCGTAGTGGAAAATAGTCGTTTCAACTTCTTGAAAACGCCACCGCCTTCGCGAACGTGCTAACACCACCAAGTGATCTCGTCATGTGTGAGTGTGTTAGCATTTTCACAATCATTTTTGAGACGTTATTAGTTCTAACCAAATGCATATGATTATGAAATGCACACCTAGAGGCACTTAGGAGTTCAATAGCCGCGTCATTCCCCTCTTTATAGTACGGCTATCTAACCTATAATGTAACCACACCCACTAGGTGTCTTGGTTACTAAAACACAACCCTTAAGCATATACCTTTGCCTTGATCACATAGGGTTGCGTCCAAATCCAAGTGTGGCCATCATGATCATCATGTCCATCTTGCCACCAACCTTGGAATGTACTAATCCTCATATGCTACATACAACTTAGGCATAGGATTAGTACTTAGGCATTGTCACTAATTACCAACACCAAACATAGGACTTTCAACCTTCCCAGGTGCACCATCCTCAGCATGCAGGCTGGGACCAGCTAGGGTCTTCCTATATGCACCAACCTGGACATGCTTGGTGGAAGCAACCTTCCCGCACCATTCAGAGAGTTCCTGGCATTAGGGCTCGAGCACATAATGGCAGGACTATAATTTTGACTATTACCAGCAATAGTCCTATGAGGAGGTTTCTAGCGGCTTCTAGGGAGGACATATGTCCTTCTCCGCTCGCGGCTTCCATGACCACCACACGGGCACGTATGATCATGACATGGGCCATCATCCACCGCCCATGGGATATCATGCGTAGCAGATGGAGCATGCTCATTTTGACATTAGGCTCACCACCATCGAGGAAGGATAGCAGGAGATCCAGAACACTCTTCATCAACACAACCAGTAGCAGGAAGAAGCAGGACAACACCTTGCTGCCATCCAGTAGTAGCAGCAACAGGAGAACGACAATTGGAACTAGTTGTTCCAAGGTCTCAACATCGACCCCCACCTCGCTGAAGGACCATAGCAACACCTAGCCCGGGGGAGGACCCCCGTTATCCAAGGTAAGTTTTTTTCTTGCATTTTAATTTTATTTATTTATTTTCAAGTTTGTTACATATTAGTATTAAAAACAACACAAAACAAAATAAAAAATTGTCTTTGCCTTTTATATATATTACTATAATGTGATCTCAAAAATAGGAAAAAAGAATTGTATTTGTGTACATAGTTTGCTTTAAGTATGATTTACTTAAGGTGTGCTTTAGTTTGAATCATGTTTTTAAGAGTCGATAAATAAAAGGAACTTAAAGGTGATCTCATATGTTGGAAATGATGAATAGTTGCTCTATTATAATTCCTTTTAAGTATCTAGTTTTTAGCCTTAAATTCTCCCAAGTTTTGGATGAAATTGATTTGACATGAGAATTTGCTCTGAACTTGAAACTCGTGGGTAGCAAATGCTTGATCTAAGTCTAGGTAATTGACGGATATGATATGAGAAGGTCTGAGTTGCTATTTATCTTGTTCCAAGTGATACTAAATTCTGGAGATATCTTTTGAAAAACATAAAAGTCCAACATGATGAGATCCTATATGACAAAGCTTGAATTCCTACTAGAGCCAAATATGATATCTTGGCTAGGAAGACTTCCAATATGCTACTTGCCTTGCATTGAGTTTGGTCAAGGTTTGTTGATGCCTTATGAGAGGTTTGTTATGCTCTTAAAATCAAGATCATGTACACACCACCCCACATATGCATTACTCCTACATGAGGGGTAGGCGCAAAAACATGCTTTCCACTTAGATCCACCGAAAATGTTTTACTCCTGCACTAGGAGAAAACAACAAAAATATGATAGGTTCCATCTACCAAATAAATGCACCAAGTTTTTGTTATTATATCTCAAAAGATTATTGCAGAAAAGATGCATGTGCTATGCAAAAGTTATTCATAAAAAAGGAGAAAAAAATAAAGAATTGAAAAAATGGACAAGTGTCCGAATTATAAAACAATGGGTACTCTGATGCCTGCCTGAAAAAAAAAGAGAGAGATGAATAAGATGGCCTATGTTTTCTTGCAAAATTGTTTCCAAAAGTTCAAAAGAGAGATATGTTTCTAAGGAGCATAGTAGAATTAGGTTAGCCACCATATATATCCACCCTATATTCCACACACATGCACATCTTGATTTGATTGTATGACTTAACTCTATTTGGATCTAAGGGTTGACTTTACAATATATGTATTGTGAGTATGCTCTCTCATGCATTTACTACTCCTATAAGCTCCACATAAGCCTTAGTTGTTGGAAGAAGAAAGGCATAACATCATTTTTGCCTTTGTGAGGATCCACAAATACAACATATATTGAGAGACTTGAGGGTGTCATACAAAGGAATCTCTGAGTTTTATTTTGAAAACTTATAAAACTCTAGAATGATGGTTGAACAAGAATTTGAGACATAGTGCTTGACTTGATCGTTCTATCTTTCAATTGCTCAAAATCCAAGTGAAACCTAAAAAGCCTCATGGTTGAAGGAAGTATGGGTAAGTTTGAAAGTCAGATCGATGAATTTTAATCCGAAGGAGAATTCTTGTTTGAACGCATGTGTACTTTTGAGGAGTTGCATTAATATTTTTAGAAACCCTAAAAACTCCTGATCCAATGTTAAGAATAGCTTTACTCAGGGACAAGCAAAGGTTTAGCTTGGGGGAGTTTGTTGACGGTAGTTATCATCCATCATAAACCATCAACTTAATTTGAATAAATGCATAAAAAGGATCACCAACATAGACTTAGGGGCTTAAACTGACAATTTTCACAAGTTTTGGTGAATCTGTGTTTTCAGTAGGGTTTATCTAGAAAACTAGCAAGGAGGATTAAAACGTCAATTAAAATCATGCTTATTCACAGCGAAAACAACCCCAGAAGGTTCCAAAGGGATCAAGAAGACTCCACACCGAAGTGGGGGCCAAGTCACCACTAGGTGGGGCTAGTCAGCCCCACCTAGAGGCCACCTAGCCCCTAGGGGCCCACCTATCAGCTAGCTTTGGTTTTCTACCGCCTCCTAGGATGCATCTCTGCCGTTCCTTAAGTCGATTTGATCTTAGGGCTCCGAGCTATATATACCAGGCCATGTCCCCCTCCCTAAGGCATCTACCATAAGTCAAGAGTAGACCAGAAATTAGGGTTTCCATAGAGAAGAGAATAGAGCTCCAATTCTTTAAGTTTCTAGTATAGGCTAGCTAGTAAGTTCAAGTAGAGTTTGGGTTATCGCTCAAGATTCTGGATCTGCTGTTTGGAGACTGGTATAGCCATTGTATCTCGTTTATTTATGACTTTGTGCTACTTCAATATTATGTTACTATTTATTATGTTCCTAGTTTGCTCGAGTTGTATGCTTGATATAGTTATGATTGATGATGAATATATGCGTATGTTCGCAAAGTGAGCTTAGTACTCGAGTGAGTTAAGTGGTTGGCATTATATAAGCATGGTGCTTAGATATTGTTCGCTTGCGATGCAGTCTGCACTCTTGGTCATGTGGTAGATCACGGATGTGACACTCCCATTGAGTCCTTTGTAGTCCACTCCCTATTTGTAGAGCACATAGAACAATATTGCGATGGGAGACAAGCTCTGTTCTTGATGTTCCTTAGTAATGTTCCTTATGCATAGATCCAAAGTTAGTTATACTATAGATGAGAGTATATATACTTGAATGTACAAAATACTTAGTAAATATGGAATGACTTAGGAATCTTTTGCTCTTAACAAATCTCCTACTTAGCCATACTATATTTATGAGTCTCTATTTCTATCTCTAGAATACCATTATTACCTTACACTTATTATTTATTTATCACTTTACTTACCCCTGCTAAAGCATAGGAGTGGTTAAGTATACATATTAGTCAATATCTCTATGCCAACTCAACTCCATTGCTCTTCCCTGTGGATTAAATATAAATAGTGATACCTGGCATACTCCCAGGTAAAATGTTATAATGGTATATTATTTGTGAGCTTGCTGATACTTTGCTTTTATTATTATTATCTCTGAGTTTACAAGTGTTAACAATAATTACCAATAACACATTTTCTGGCATCATGTTAGGGATGACAACTTAGTAAAGAGTGATGCTAAGAACTGTCAATAGCAGTCCACACCCTCGCTATCCCAACGCGGCTCCGATGGTCCCAGACAACCATTACCTTCGACTAGAGGGATCACCCTGATCATGTCCCTCATCCGAGACGCTACCCACTCGTGGTCAGCCTAATCGTGGGCACCACGTGCCTCACCAAGGTGCTGATGGATGGGGGCTATGACCTCAACATCCTCTACGCCAGCACCCTCGATAAGATGGGGATCCTGTGGAACAACCTGTGCCCTAGCAAAGCGCCATTCTACGGGATCATCCTGGGGAAGGAGGCCGTGCCTCTCAGGTGCATTCAGCTCAACGTCACCTTTGGCTAGTCGGACAACTTTCGCAAGGAGCCACTCATGTTTGAGGTGGTCGACTTCCCTAGCATCTACCATGCCCTCCTAGGCCGGCCATGCTTTGCCAAGTTCATTGTCGTCCCCAACTACACCTATCTGAAAGCTCAAGATGCCTGGCCTGAGGAAGTGATCACCATTGATGGCAGCTTTGAGCAAGACTATGTCACCCAAGTGGCTGTGCTCGTCACCCCTTGTGATCCCGATGGCCCTGGCCGCGACGCAGGAAGGGCACCAACGAAAGGAGCGGCCAAGGTAGCAGCAGTGCTCGACCGACCGAGCATCGATAGGTGACCAAGACTCTTGGCGGCAGCAAGGGCTCTGCTGGCCCCTCCATCTAGGCGCACGACCCCTAGAAAGGGTCAACTCGATCAAGGTGATTTCTGACCTTTTCCCATGAGGGAAGGCCATCGCTGAGCCATCCGCCTAGAAGTGCCATCTCTCATGCTAGTCTTTGCCTACCGACCTCCTTCACCAGCCTACCTCTCCAACAAAAAAAATCAAGATAAGTCCCATCCCCCAACTGACGAGATCCTAACATATACATATGTTAAGCCTCGGGTCCAATGGTTCCTGAATGAAGAAGACCCCCGACTGACCCCTTTAGGATCATATAGGGGCTTGGGGGCTATGTCCATCGGGCATGCTCACGCACGCCCTCCGGCAAGGAGTTCTGGCCAAGCCTGACTTGACCGTAGCTTTCGCCTGGGGCCTAGGGGCTCCCTCGAGCCTTGGGCTCCTGATCTATGGCATCTCTGGTCTTGACCCTTGGCTCCTGCCTAGCTAACGATACCAGCCAAGGTGTAGGCACAAGAAGACAAGCGCCAAGCTACCATTGCCTAGGGGCTTCCTAGCATTGCTCCCAAGGCGTGCCCCTATCAACTGCTCCTCCGATAGGGTCACGTCCGGGGTGTGACACAAGAAGACAAAGCTTCTCACAGCCTCTGTGGGGCTCGGTGGCTTCTGGGCCCGCGCGTGAGCCCTCGAAGCTGACATCCTTCATCACCAAGAAGACTCCAGAAGGTCTCACCTGGGGGAGGCCGGTCCAAGCCGACACTACCTGACACGCAGAGTGTCAGAACAAAGTGGCCGGACGATGCCTAGGCTTCTTCGGCGCCAAGACACCTCAATGGTCCATGTCGCACCACTACAAGACCCTCCTAGACTTTGACCCACATAGACCATAGACTAGAACCCTCAAACCACACCTTGTACCTGACCTATCCCATTATATAAGGGATAAGGTCGGACCTAGAGGGGGAGGATCTCAATTCGACCACCAGACACTCCATTCCATTCCATCCACCTCCACTCTACAGCGAGAGCAAGGCAACCTATAGAGGGGTACCGAGAGCCTCTCCTCGACCGTATCTCGCTATCTCATTCCTGTCTGACAAGGGGGAGACTCCACCAGTGGTGTGGCAACCTTAGGATTAGCACTAAGCTAACCTCCTACCAAAGCTCTACTTCCTCTACACTCTGTTGTAACCCCCTAGATTTTGGGTGCTCTTGAGTTTAAGGATCATCAATTATTGGACGTAGGGATCGAATCGGCCTGAACCAGAATAAACCGTTGTGTCTTCTCTGCGTGATTCTTGTGTTCCTGAGTCCACCCAAGCCACCGGAGACCTTGCACTCTAACACTGACTCGAACAACATTCTTTTCACAGTTTTGACCCCACGACAGCTGGCGTGCCAGGTAGGGGGTAGCGTCAAGTGTGATTGTGGCTCTATGGTGGCTGGAGCCACCCGCCTCATCGCTAGAGTGAGTGGCACCACCCTAGACGGATGTGTCTGCTTTCTTGGTGAGTTCTCCATCACGGCCAGTACCTTCGCTTTGGGCCAGGTCCTCAACTTTGGGAGCCTGGTCTACATCACCGATTGCTACGGCGAGCTTCGTCCACTCTAGGGGGCTGCATCAGTGGGCAACAAGCCCTCTATGCTGCCTCCTCCACCAGGACTCTTAGGAGCTGATCTTGAGGTTCTGGCCCTTCAGATCTAGCGTGGTCTGGGCCCGAACCCCACCGTGTCGGACTACCATAAGATATTTTACATGCTGGCCAACATCCACCACCAGATCATCATCGGTGAGGTGCTCCCGCCACCTAATCGCTTCTGGTACTACCTCTCAGACCTGCCTTTTAGGATACAGAACATGGTGGCGTCCTTCCAGCTAGAGCTAGAGCACCTCAGCAGTTGCAAGGCACCGTGGAGCACCATCCTCTCTGGCACAGTGGGGACCGACATCCCCTTGCTTCGCGCCTTCCTCAAGATTCTATTGGGGAATGACCCAGAGTATGACTCTAATGACGTCGACTACAATGACACTTCGTGCATGTGCTACCACATCGACGGTGAGGTCCAGCCTAAGGAGGTGTCTGGGCTCACACTAGTAGACCAGAGTCCTCGTAGCCACGTGACCTACCTTTAGGAGAAGGCAGACCACTTGCGCGCTCGACAGGTGGACCTGGAAGCCACCGAGGTAGAGCTCAAGTGCCAAAGGTAGGACTTTGTGTGGCAACACACCACACACCCTCTTGGTGATGTCAACGACACCCGCATAGGGGTTACCAGCAGCCTCTGCTTCCCCTATGCAGTGTACAACATGGTGACCACCGCTTGCCACCTTGAAGACATCTCCAACACGCCAAACCTAAAGACCAATGAGTGGCTAAATGAGGCGAAGCGGCTCCTCCGCATCGCCCTTGAACAACACTCCAAGAGTTTGGCATCTCGGCACCATGCCGTGCTCTCCTAGCCGTCCCAAAGGACAGCCACTGCCAATAGGGGCGCTCCAGTGCTCACACCTCGTAGGTGGCGGGGAGTAGTAGCAACACCTCTGGCAATAGCTTTGACCGGCCGTGGGCTAGGGCGCCAAGCCTTGGTAGGAGCAAACGCATGACCTTTCTCCTCGGTGTTCCCCCGTGCACCACTAGATCGGTGATGACCATGACATCCGTGACACCATCAAAGCCAAGCACCATGCTCAAGCGCAGTCTCATACCCTTGAGCAATGAGTTAGGGGCCTCGCCCTAGATCACTTTGGCCCTCTGGTGTTCAGGGCAGTGATCTGAGCGGCCCTATACCCCAGGCATTTTCAGCTACTGATGCACATCTCCAAATACGACAGTGAGACCAACCTGGACCATTGGCTAGAGGACTACCGCCTCTCCATGAAGGCCAGGGGCTCAGACGATGACTTTGCCATCCCGTACCTTCCTCTACCTCTATCAAGGTCGACTAGAGCTTGGCTTGAGTAGCTCGAGCTTGGTAGCATCCGCTATTAGGGTGATCTCCGTGCGGTCTTCATCAGCCACTTCCAGGGTACCTACACACGCCTAGGGAACTCCTGGGACCTCTACAACTACAAGCAGAGGGCCGATGAGACCCTCTAGGATTACATCCAGTGCTTCTCTAAGAAGCGCAATGAGCTCCTAAACATCACCGACGCCAACGTGATCAATGCCTTGATCTACGACATGACCTGCGAGGCACTCGTCCATGCGCTCTGCCATGAGACCCCATGCACAACATGGGATCTCTTGGACATCGCCACCTAGTACACCACTGACAAGGAGGCCATCTAGGCCAACTGCAATAGGAAAGCCAAGGCCGCCGGCCACCTCAACAGTGGTGACAGCGCCGATGATCCTGTCTCATCTTAGTGACGCCGCGACCGACGGAATAAGGATTGGAAGCACCACAGGGAGGAGATGGTCGCCGTGGCCGACCATGCCTCCAGACCTCAGTCCTGCTGGCGCGCTGCATATCTGGAAAACTTTGAGAAGGCGCTCAAGTCCCCCTGCCCATTCCATGGGAGGCAGGCGAAGCATCTTCTCAAAGACTGTGCAACCATGAAGGGCTACATCTTTGGCACCCTTGGCTAGTAGGGCAAGGCCTAGAAGCCTGCCCCAAAGCCTGGTGACCCGGTGGACGGCACCTAGGAGGAAGACAACGAGTTCCCTAAGGTCGAGTGCTACCGCATGATCTTCGGGGGCTTCTAGGCATATGAATCCTGCTAGCAGTGTCGCATCACCGAGTAGGAGGTGAACGTCGTCCACACATTTGCCACCCCAACGCAGCTCCGGTGGTCCTAGATAGCCATCACCTTTGACCAATAAGACCATCCCGATCGCATCCCCCATCCAGGGCACTACCCACTCATTGTCAGCCCAATCGTGGGCACCATGGGCCTCACCAAGGTGCTGATGGATGAGGGCGTAGCCTTAACATACTCTATGCTAGCACCCACGACAAGATGGACATCCCTCAGAGTAGCCTATGCGCTAGCTAGGTGCCATTCTACGGGATTGTGCCAGGGAAGGAAGCAGTGCCCCTCGAGCGCATCCGGCTCAACGTCACCTTCGGCTAGCCAGACAACTTCTGTAAGGAGCCCCTCACCTTTGAGGGCATTAATTTCCCCAGTGTCTACCATGCCCTCCTCGATCGACCATGCTTCACCAAGTTCATGGCCGTCCCTAACTACACCTACCTCAAGCTCAAGTTGCATGGCCTAAAGGGGGTCATCACCGTCGAGGGTAGCTTTGAGCAAGCCTAATACTGCGAGCAAGACTACGTCACCTAAGCGGCCATTCTCATCGTCCTAGTGCTCCCGATGGCCTTGGCCGCAATGTAGGAAGGGCATTGGTGGAGGAAGCAGCCAAGACGGCAGTGGTGCTCGACCGACCAAGCATTGGCAAGGCAGTCAAGACCCCTGGTTGCAGCGGTGGCTTAGCTGGCCCCTCTATCTAGGCGCTCGGCCCCCTAGAAGGAGCTGACCCAATTGAGGTGAGTTTCCACCTTTCCCCATGAGGGAAAGCCATCGCTGAGCCATCCGCCTAGAAGTGGAGCCTCCCGAGCCATGGCCCGCCTGCCAACCTCCTTCGCCGACCTACCTCTCCAACAACAAAAACCAAGATAAGTCTCGTCCTCTCGACCTTCTTGCCTTACTTACCTCTGTTTGCTCTATTTTGCTATCTTCCTTGACCTAAGCCCTCTCACTGATGGCTTGGTCACATTGGAGGATCAACTGAGCTAACCACTTGCTAACCTTTTCTAATGAAGGACCACTGTGGAAGGCCCCCTGAGCAAGGCAAGAACGGGCAGACAGAGCAGGAGGAGTAGGCGAAAGATCAGAAAGGCATTAATAGAGCAGCCCCGACCATCGCATTAACAACTATGTCCTCTTTCCCCCTCTCTTGTTCCCTTTTTATTTTTCCTTTGTTGTTCTCTGCCTATCTCCCGATCCTTCATCGGATTGTTCCACCCCACCACATGCGATCCAGATGCCCCTAGAAGGGGCATCATTGAGAGTTCAAGGCCAGCCCACTAGGCTTCAAGGTCACCCAAAGCAACTAAAAGTGCAAGGAACGTTCGGGTGGTGAGCCCACATGGCTATAGCTAGGGCGCTCAGCAGTGCCTCGACCGTTGTGACGAACGATGTCCGAGTATCGACCTCGAGCTACTTGTGGTGAGCCAACAAGGGAGGCAGTGAGCCCCTGAGCACTGATAGATGAGCTTTGGAGCTATACGAGTGGCTCGGTCGAGAAGCCGAGGATCTCCCCTCTAGGGGACATGATCAGACCATGGAACGACCATAAACTTGAGGTTCTCACGGACTTACCCACTAGTACCACGGGCGTGGCGATCTTGGCCAACGAGGCCATCATCGTAATAGCCCAGCCCAATGTGGGATCAAGTCCCTGAGCATGACTCAGGAGCAAAATGGGATTACACACAGAAGTAATTTCATTTCATTAATTGGGAACGACCCGATTACAACATATGGTGGCAAGAACCGCTGCCCTGACCCCGAACTAGATCCTGATTGGGGCTGTGCAGTTTGAAGACAAGCACGGAGAAGCCCGAGCACCGTTCTCCCAACCCAGAGGTTGGGGACACCTCTGTTGTAGTAGCAATGATGAAGAAAGGGTCACGAGAGGAGAGCTAGGCCATGGCTACACCCTCTCCCTCTCTAGCCCCTAGCTCTACGTCGGGCGGTGACCCCCATAAGGTGCTCTTCTGCTAATAAAAGAGGGGCCCCCTAGTGATCCACATCACTAGGGTTCTTCGACCCTCTAGCAGAAGATGGCAGAGAAGAGGTGTGGTGACACGCGTGGACCGAGGAGTGCTGAGGGCAGCAGCGCATGAGGAAAGGATAGCGCCAACCCTTGCCTCCCTCTAGGCACCGTCGTGGCCTCCACCTTGCTGGAGTCCTTCCACCCTCGAAGAATTAGTCGCTCAGCGCACAATACCAAGCTCATCAGGAGGGAAGCATTGCATTTCATTACCATCGCCATCGCTGCTAAAGAAGAAGATGGATCTGAGGAAGAAGAAGAGAAGGGGCCAGAGGAAGGGATTGAAGACGCCACGTCCCCTGGGGGCCTCCCTTTATAGCCAAAGGCGGTGCGCTATGAGCGGCTCTAGGCCCTCTGATAAGCCATTAGTGGCTACAAAGGACCCTAGGGAACCAGCTAGGCATCCCCTCAATCCCCACAACATGCCTTTGGGTGGTTGCATGACGATGGCCACATAGTAACGACAGAGTGAAGGAACCACTAGCAATGAGTCAAGTCCTCGCTCCACTTTCCCTCGCGCACGCTGCCTACTCTATGCATGCCTCCTCGCAGGACTTGGGGGATCCATCTTCCCCCAAGCCCACTGGCTACCATCGATGGCTCAGATCCAAGTGCACCAAGTGTCGCAGCTCCTCCTCCACCAGATTTGCTCCACGTTGCCCTGACGTCCCATCTCCTAGACGAGGCAGGACAACATGGGGATGTGCACGCACGTCATAACTCCTTCACCAGGCATGATGGCCTAGATGCCATCAACCACCTGTGCAAGGCGTCAGCGAACGAGATGCACCCAGAAGCCGCCCCCTTCGCTTGTAAGGAGGCCCCACAATGGCCTTGGGGCTGCGCCGGCTCCCCAGACAGAGCAGCCTGACCCCCCGACCAATGGGCGCTTAGGTGGCGTATCCCCCAAAAACCAACCAACTCTGTGAAGTCGGGTCAGGAGCCGTTGAGTAGTGGGCCCAATGAGGGCCTCTATCCAAGCCTCAATGTGCTCCCACTTCCCTGATCTATGGCTACAGAGGGTCAGCCCTAGAAGGCTAGCTTGAGAGGATCAGGACCTATTATCATAGCCCTTAAAAGGGCGTGGAGCTCCGAATGATCAGTTGGCCCCGAGCTAGAGCCCTACACTCTAGATCACTTAGCCCATGGCAGGCTCTGATGAAAAAGGAGGGCGCCCCTAGGCCTACAGTCAGTGACTCCTAGACGAGTTCGCTAAGCTCTCGCTCAAGTCAAAGACCCATGCAGCATGGACTCACGAAGGGATCAGCACCATCTATGCTCAACCTCAATAGCGGAGCACCATCCGCCACACCAGAGAAGAAGGCCCCAAGTAGGGCATAACACTCTCGCTAGTGGAACCCATCCTCGCCAAGGAGGGTTCGGTCACCAGAAGATCGAATTTAGCCCTTCATCGCCACCACGCCAGGTGAGGCCACGAAGGGCTCTGGGGCTCCTGATGAGACCCTGACCCTAACATACAGGTATGTTAAGCCTTGGGTCCAATGGTTTCCAAATGAAGAAGACCCCTAACTGACCCATTCAGGATCACCTGGTGGTTTGGGGCTATGCCCATCTGGCATGCTTGCGTGCAGCCTCTAATAAGGAGATCTAGCCAAGCTTGACTTGACCATAGCTTCTGCCTAGGGCCCAGGGGCTCCCCCGAGCCTTGGGCTCCTAATCTATGGCATCTCCGATCCTGACCCTTGGCTCCTGCCTAGCTAATAATGTCAGCCAAGGCCTAGGCATAAGAAGACAAGCCCCAAGCAACCGATGCTCGATGGCTTCGTGGTGTTGCTCCCAAGGCGTGCCCCTATCAACTACTCCTCTGACAGGGTCACATCTGGGGCGTGACACAAGAAGACAAAGCTTCTCGTGGCCTCCAGGGGGCTCAGGGGCCTCTGGGCTCACGCATTAGCCCTTGGAGCTAACCTCCTTCACCACTAAAAAGACTCCAAAAGGTCTCACCCAGGAGAGGCTAGTCCAAGCCGACACTGCCTGACACACAGTGTTAGAATAGAGCAGCCGAATGACACTTAGGCCTCTTTGGCGCCAAGACACCTCGACAGTCCATGCCGCTTCGTTGCAACACCCTCCTGGACTCCAGCACATGTAGACCGTAGACTAAAAACCTCAAACTGCCTTGTACCCAACCTATCCCATTATATAAGGGATAAGGTTGGACCTAGAGGGGGGAGGAACCCGATTCGATCACCAAACACTCCATTTCATTCCATCCGCCTCCGCTCTGCACTAAGAGTAGCGCAACCTAGAGAGGGGCACCGAGAGCCTCTCGTCCACTGCATCCTGCCATCTCCTTCCTCTTTGATGAGGGAGAGATTCTAGCAAGGCAACCTTAGGATTAGCACTGAGCTAACCCCCTACCAAAACTCTACTTCCTCTACACTATTATAACCCCCCAGATTTTGGGTGCTCTTGAGTATAAGGATCATTAGCTGGTAGATGTAGGGACTGAATTGGCCTAAACTAGGATAAACTGTTGCATATTTTCTACGTGATTCTTGTGTTCCTGAGTCCACCCAAGACACCAGAGACCTCATACTCTAACACCGACTTGAACAACATGCTTGCCAGTGTTTTGACCCTGCGACACCAACCTTCTTGCTTTGCTTGACTTCACTTTTGTCTCCTTAAAACCCAAGCAACTCTAGAAGTGGCTCGACTACACCTAAAGGATTGACTGAGCTAACCACCTGTTACCCTCTGTGAAGGTGGACCACAGCACAGGGCCCCTGGGCGAGGCAAGGACAAACAAATAGAGTAGGAGAAGCAGACGAAAGGTCAGCAAGGCGCTAACGGAATGGCCCTGGCCACCGTGTTACCATCTATGTCCCCTATCCCTTCTCTTGCATTCATTTTGGTCATTTGTAGCTATCTCTGTCTCTCGATCCTTCATCAGATCATGTCTCCCAGCAACAACCAGCATGGGACCCCTCAGAAGGGGCATCGCTAAGTGTTCAAAGGCCGCCCATAGGTCTCAAGGTTGCCCAAGGCTCCTAAAGTGTGAGGGACAAAAATGGTCAAGCACCAGAGGCCTTTTCAAGATGGTCAGAACCAAAGCTAGCCGATCATCACGTGATGTCCGAGTACTAACCTAGAGCTACTCATGGTGACTGTCGGGCCCCTATTTTAGGGTCCACTGTGCATCACGTATCAGTCCCTAGATCAGTAGCTGATACGCACAGAGCGAGCAAGATTGATATCAAAAACCATACTTTTATTGATAATGGGAAAACATATTACATAGTTCATATTACACAGCTTGGGCTATTGGTCTTATAATGTACATCAGAGTTCTAATACAGCGGTCCTATAACGACGTGGTTCCATTCCTACAGGCAACTTGGAGTGCGGACGTAAACCTTATTTCTGGGCTCAATCCTATATCTTTATCCTAGTGGTCATCGAGTAGCTCCCTTGTGTAGTCGTACATCTCCATCATCGTACGTACTCCTATCTTCCCATATTGTCGTAGCTTCAAAAGCTTCATCCTCGTATGTGCTCCTGTCGCTTGACTCCTAAAAACATAGATTGGAGGGGATTGAGTACATAAAGTACTCAGCAAGCCCTAACTTTGGGGTAGAGTTGAGGTGAAAGGCGGAGGCTATTTGTAGAGGTGGTCTTATAGTGGAATTTTATATGGTAGTAGTAGAGTTACATAAAATGGAGGTTTGGGCCCTGTGAGAGTATTAACCCTTTCTCGCCAGTTCTCGGAGTTTATAAGTTATAACTTACCATAATTAATAACTTGCAACTTACCAGACTATCACAGTTTCTTTACATAAAAAAAAGTCTAATCATTTGAGACCTCATCCCAGCGGTTGCCCATTCCAAGGACGTGGCTATTCGAATAGATTTAGGAAACTCTGCAGAGGTTGTACAAATTTCTCCACATGATAGGCACAGTCCGACACCAGACGTCATTGGCTTGGACAGGCCTAACGAGACCTCGTACCTAAAAGAGCGCTACCTTAGATGTCCGTATAATTCTACCACGGCTTCCCAGGGGTCGGAAACGACTTGGATGATCACACAGCATCCAATGAACAACGACTTGGATGATCACACAACATCCAATAGATATATATATATATATATATACAGAGGGGCTCGCACACGGCCCAACAATAATTTTACATGGAAGATCACATAGCATCCATGCCGACCAGACCACAGAAGATCACCCAGCATCCGTGTCGTCTCCTGATAGTCCGTTGCCACTCCGGCCTCCTAGTAGAATTTATACTTCTATCTAACGGGGTGTGAAATCAAGTCTACCCATATAGACATGTGGCTGTACGAAAATCTGGCTAGGCGAGATGGCAAATGAACCGGTCCTTATATGACCGAAGCGAGTATCTCCCAACAGGAACCCTCACTAGGCGATCCTGTCCAAAAGGATAGTCCACACCACGTGAAATATCCCCACTCGCTCCCGTCGAAAATAAGTTATATTTTACCAGTTCAATTAACATCCATGTTCTTAGGTTATCTATATCATAAAGCTCATAGCATATATATATATCACATTATTCATTATATATCACGACATTCATCATATATCACAATATTCATTATATATCACAATATTCATCATATGTCATATATGCTCATAACATTGGTTCCCATGATAATATGGATAACATCATTTATGTTTAATTTAATAATTATTTATAAAGGGGAGTGGAAGACTTTATGGTGGGAGTGGTGGAATATAGTGGGAGCGGTGGAATGTGATAGTGGTGGAGCGGTGGATGAGGGAGTGGTTAATTTATGTGGAGGAGAAAGAGTAACGGGATGGATGTGGTATAATATATGGAGGGAAAAGGGAAGGTGGGAGTCAGGACTTGCCTCCGCTCGCTGTCGATTATATTGTTATTCCGAGATCCTGCGTGCTTCTTGCTCCTGTCCTGGTGTAACCATGCTCTAGGATCCATCGGGTTATCTCCATGTCTTCTACCCTACGCTTGTCTAGCATTGACAGACAAAAGAAAATACCAAGCAAGGCATACATAGCAAGCATAATCAATCAAGAAAGGAAACGGTCCTAGATGGATTGGCTTTTATCTGGTTGATGGGTACTACGGCGATGGATGCTACTACGAATTATTAAAAGAAATGGAAAGCAACATATCTAGAATTTAAATGGGCACCAAAAGTTAGGAAAGGCATTTTGATATGTGGGGTTTTATTTTAGAAAGTTTATAGTGCAAGAATTATGGAATTCGAAATTAAAATGGTGAAGATATAAATTACTAAAGTTTACTGACTAATCGCGAATGAAATGAGCATGGAAATTATTTCTATAATTTTATCTAATGAAAATGAGTGGCAAAAATATAAATACGATCTAGAGTGACTCTAGTTTATTTAAAAATTTTCAAGCAATTTTTCTGTAATTAAAATGCTTACCCTATACTCTACTGTGTACGTTTCCCGTGTGCACTTAGCAATTACCCTACGAAATAGTGACTGACATGTGGGCCCACTAAATGGTCAGGGCTAACTTGCACTATGCCATACACCGATCTGTAGTCCAGCCCTCCTCTCTGTGACTCACGTGCACCTGATCCACCCAGAAAAGGAGAAGGGGGTAGGGCACTACCGTGTGGGTCCCAAGTGTGGAGGTGTTGTGCCCTGATTAGCTTAGGTGACGTGGCTGGCCTTATCTTTTCCCCTGCCTCACGGTCACGACATACGGCTCCTCTGCTTCAGTCAACGGAGCCAGAGCGATAGAGAGAGGGAGAGAAAGGAAGGGAGAGGAGGGGAGCATGGTGACGGGGAAGAGAGCAGAGGGAGCTCGGCCAGCGGCGGCTGTAGGCAAGGCGAGGCAAGAGAGCAAGGCAAGGAAGGAGAGCGGGGCAAGGCGCCGGCGGAAGCTGGGCACCGGCACAACGGCCTTGCTGCGCTGACGCGAGGCTGGCTGGGATGGAGTGGCGAGCAGGGCAGGGCGGTCGGCATGGCGGGGTTCCGGCGAGCGCGGCTTCAGCGGCAGAGGGCGTGGCGCTCCGACGGCTTCGAGCTTCGGCAACCATGGCCTCGGCTCGAGGTGCTCCGGCGGAGGCGGGGCGCAGTCCTCCAGCGCTTGGCCTCAGCAGCGACTCCAACTTCATCGACCTTCCCTTCGCGTGCTCGAAGCTCGGCTCCGGTGCATCGAGGCAGGGGCGCCGTGCCCCTCGGCAGGCCTCATCGGCGTCGGTTCCGAACTCTGGGTCGCGGTGGAGTCGTGGGCTGGTACAGCTCTGGCGGTGGCGGCGGGCTCCAGCGCTAGCGGCGCTCGACTCCAGTGTGGTCCTGGCCGGGGCAGCATTTTTCGTTCCCCCGTGCATGGCAGCAAAGAAGAGAGGGAGAGGTAGCAGAGGGCAGCAGACGACAGCAGCTCCGGCACATGTTGGCCAGGCAGCAGGGCGCCTACGGAGCACCCCATTAGCCTCTTTCCGTGTCTCGGCGGCAGCTGCGGCCGAGGCGACGTCATGCCGAGCACACGGAGATGGAACTCGAAGGAAGGAGAGCGGAACTTCAGCTCGGGCTCGGCTGTGGTGACCGGCAACGCCGTGGTCGCTGGCTTTTTATAGCCGAGCCTTGCCAACAGTAAGATGGTGGCGGTGGGAAAAATCTCCCGGCCGAGAAGATTTTTGCCGGCACCAGCACGTGCGCAGGACGCTGGCTTGAGCTAGCGCTTAGCTTGTCACTCACGTAGAAGAGGACAACAAGGAGACATGGGTGGACGACATACAGGTGTGGCACAGCTGTGGCTTTGCTGGTTCTGGTTGGGTGCACGCAGAAGAAGAGTGGGGGCCGTGGGCCAGCAGGAGAATGACATCCGAACAACACGAGGAGACGACGGCCTCGTGGAGGCGGTGCTTGGATATTTTCCGGCCAGAAAGATTTTTGCCGGCATCCGTTGCAGAGTTTCGGTGCCTTCGTGGCGCACACGCCGTTGTTTGAGCTGACGCTAGTCTCCGTGTCCATGTCCTTTGCCTAGCATGCTTTGCATGTGCGAGGAGGAAGGCGACGCAGGGAGAAAAATCTGGCTAGAGATATTTGCCAGCAACAGGGAAGGGACATGGGTGGCGTGCTCCATGTGCATGCGTGTACTGATCTTGCTGTGCCCTGGCGTCCTAGCTTGCATCAGTGGCCGGTGTCCACGCGGGCCTTCTGGACCAGCCGAGCAGGCAGCCAGGCACTGGTGCTCAAGCACAACGAAGGAAAGGAGTTTTGGGCAGACGTACACGCAGAAGAGAAAGTGAGCCGAGTGGATGATTTAGGACCGAGGGGATTAGGGAAAGGAAATGAATTTCTTTTTGTGGAAGAGAATTGGATTATGAGTTTTTAGAAGAAAAGAAAAATGTTTTGGAAATCAAGGGAATATTTTAGTGCCACAAATAAATTCTAGATAAGCATACAAACACACACAAACACTCATAATGCATATGGTGAATTTTCAATGCAAGGTTTTTGGAAGAACTTTTTCTAAAACGGTTTCGTATCGTAGAAAATAAACTAATCAAGTTTTGATTTGTTGTAAAATTTTTAAAGTTCAAATTTTTAGTAATTTTTATCATGATGCAAAACACGGGTGTTACAGATCTACCCCACTTAGAAGAATCTCGTCCCCGAGATTCAAATAGACTGGAGGGAGAAATTAGAGAGATAGGAACTAGGGGGAAGAATACAAGCTCCGATTTGTCTTACGAGATTATTCCTTGTGGATTCTTTAGTCTTCTTTTATTAGCAGCAAGTGGTTGCCATTGTCATGGAAAATATATTCCCTGTCCCGTGAGATGACTGCTGAGGCTGGATTGATTCTGTTGCTGCACATATTTCTGGTATGCTTTTCTTGTAATATCCGTAGTCATACCGCTCAAATCTTTTGACTCTGATCCTTTGGATAAATTCAAATTTCTAGGTTTGGGCTACCCCACTTAGATGATTCGACCTCCTGGTGTCTTTCCAAAATATGCAATCCATCATCCATCATTACTTTCTGGGTTGCGGAGCTACCCCACTTAGACGATTTAGAACTCTTTGGTCTAATTTTTATACGGACTTCTTGAGCTTTCTCGCCTTATTTTCTTTAAATCCCCTGGGTTTATGGTGCCAGCGTTCTGATTTTGTTTCTTTTGAGCAACAATTACTGTGAACATAGGATTCCTCTTCTCATCTAAAAGCTTGCATCTTCAGTAGCTTATTTATCATGTTTTCGCCTCACTTGATTAGTGACTCTTATATTCCCGAGTTTGGTCTGAGTCTACCCCACTTAGAAGATTTAGCCTTAAATCTTCTATCTTTCTTAGATCCGTTCATTTTACTTAGATTTTTTTTTTGTCGCCCCCTTCTTAGCTATCAATCTAGTTATGTACGCCCCTTTTTTTGAGAAGAGACAGGCACGTGAATACTACGAAATCACGGCCAAAGACAGTGCTTATGATTACGATAGGAGGATTACAACATGGAGGGAGGAAGGTGCTAGCTATGAGTACATCTCCTGTGGGAGCAACTATTCTACTTCATCGGACTGGACGGCTTCATTCCGTGGCTCCGCGGGTCCATCAACAGTGGTGGAACAGTGGCCCTCTTCTTTTGGTGCTAACTGAGTGAGTGGGAGGAGAGGCTCGGCGTCGAAGTCTCTTGATGGTGGTGGTGCTGGGGGTACCGCAATGTCCATCCGTCTTCTTTCCGGGGGGTGAATGTGGTGTCCTTCGAGGATCACGGGTTCATTCCCGTGCATGGCGAACATCCTGCGCCTAGGCCTGGTGATGAGGTAGGCGCGCTTCAACTCTTCGGCATGTTGGTCAATGATGGTCTTCAGGAATTCGGCGATAGTGGTCTCGCGACTCTCTGCGGAGGCAGCTCTGGCTTGAGCTTGGGCGTATTGCACGTGGAGTGTCCGAGTGTGGAGCTCGGCTTCTTCGGCTCGGCGGATCTGGGTCCTCAATGCAGTGGCTTGTCGGTCGTACTGCTCGTCGAGAGCGAGCAGGTAGTCGGTCAGGTGCCTTGTTGCAGGGTCGGTTTCTTGACCTTGCAAGGCTTCAAGGCGAGCGATCCAAGCAGGGTTGTTCTTCTCTTCGGGTGGGAAGAACTTCATGGGTGTGCGGGAGATGGGTTCTTTGTAGATCTTGCAGAGGCGTCGTAGGGCTTTGCGGGCGACGGCTTGGTAGGTGTCGGTGAAGCGAAAACCGGTGGCGGTGGTACTCCATTCTTCGGCGATGTTGGGGTAGTCTTCACTCTTGCCGATGTAGATGGTGACTTCACAGCGCTCGGTGCCATGTGCTTCATACTCACGGCCCTCATACTCAGGGCGCTCTCGGATGCCAAGGCTTTGCATGGTGGTGTAAAGAAGCTTGGGGAATCCTTCGGTTTGGATGCAGTAGCTGCTAATCCAAACATTGTTGTTCATTTCCATGGGTGTGTAAGGGGTTGGTAGTGGTGGTTTGTAGCTGGAAAGGTGATGAGTGGGGTGGTTTTGGTGGGTGAAGGGTAAGAGATGCGGATGCAGAAGAGATGGGTGGTAAGGCTAGCAACGGGATGGTTGGAGTGGGATGGTAAAGAAAGGTGGACGGGGTACTCTTTTATAGACGGCCGTGGCTGAGGCTTGTCAGAGACGCTTTGATCAGTCTTGACTGGGGTTGAGGTGTGTGGAGGAAAAAGGGGAGTGGGGCTCACTACATAGTGTGGCACTGTGGTGGTGGTGTGGTCTTGATGACCGTGCAGGCGATGGTCGTTGTCGGTTGCAGTTTACTGTAAACCCAGAAAATGAGGCGGCTGTGATTTGCTGGTGATAGTGGCATTGACTGCACCATTTTTTTATCTTTCTTCTTTTCTCATTCAATGATTTGAGCCCAAAAATATCAAAAATATACGTGGCACCAACAAGATTTCTAGGATTTTATTCTACCCTCTCTTTTTTTTCAACAATTAACTCAGGGCCTTTCATACGGTAACGGACGCATTACAATGATGTACAAGATTATTGATCCTATCAGCATAGAAATTAGTGTAGCAAAGACGAACGTAACGAGCTCATCTGCTTCTACGCACATCTTGAGAGCTTCAACTTCTGGCTTCCGACAGTGTACTTTTTCTTTTTCTTGCTATTTCTCCGGTAAATCTTCAGTTGGCAGCACTTCCTTCTAGCTTCTTTTCGGATTGTTAGAACAAGTTGGCACTGAAATGGGGGACTCAGGTGGGTGATCAGTGTTGAGAGTGGGGTGTCTTGATTGTGAAGGGCAGCAAGGGGCGTCTTTTATAGACGGTCGATGGCGCGGTTAGGAGAGCGGGTGCGCACCATTATCGGCGGCATTGAGCAGCATCGGGTGCCGAGGGGAACGGCATCATGGGGGACAGCAGCAGCAGCTTTCGGCAGTGAGGTGACAGCACGAGCGGCGTCGTGGGGCGGTGGTGCATGGTGCAGTGTGCAGTGGGGGGCGGGGGAGACATCGACGCGACGTTGAGGGGGCGGTACTAGCGTGCGGGAAAAACTGAGCGGTGGCATGGACGGTGGAGGCGTGCGCGAATCTATGGCTTTCGCCCGTAGCATGCTGTGTATATTTTCAGGCTGCTTTGGTGCGACAAGGAACAGACTATTGGTGTCGCTAACTGGGTCGAAATGCTTCTGGCTGCACTAGCACACTTAGTAATCTGGTAGCTGCTGATTTCTTATTTTCTTCCTGTCTTCTAAAATTATTTCCCAATAATCTCTACCTTCTTCAAAATATCCCAAATAGTAGTCTTCCCTTGTATGACCGCCAAAAATATTCATGGAATGGGGAGGGGAAAGAGCACAAGGTGAGGGGAGAGAGATCTAAATGGGTAGTTGTAACAAAATACAAGGATTTAGCTTCATACAACACACTAAAAATCAAAGAACTAACAAGCAAAAACTAAGTTCGCTATCTATTCTTGCACGTAACCTACCGTAAAGGTTATTATATTATAATATATTTATTTACATATTCCATCATTATTATTATTATTATTATTATTATTATTATTATTATCACTACCGTTACTACTACTATTATTTACACATTTAGTTGTCTAAAACTAAATCTTCAAGCCTACGGATGCTATAGGTATATTTTGAAGGGATGAGTGGAGAGAGAATCATATTTTAAAATAGAAGGCCAAGGTAAGGTGAGAGACAAAGCTATAAACAATATTCTTCAAAATAGGTTTTTAGAAAAACAATCCTATCTAACGACCATGCTAAGGTTTCGTCCTACAGTCCAAGTATGGCTCTGATACCACCCTGTCGGGCCCCTATTTTAGGGTCCACTGTGCATCACGTATCAGTCCCTGGATCAGTAGCTGATACGCACAGAGCGAGCAAGATTGATATCAAAAACCATACTTTTATTGATAACGGGAAAACATATTACATAGTTCATATTACACAGCTTGGGCTATTGGTCTTATAATGTACATCAGAGTTCTAATACAGCGGTCCTATAACGACGTGGTTCCATTCCTACAGGCAACTTGGAGTGCGGACGTAAACCTTATTTCTGGGCTCAATCCTATATCTTTATCCTAGTGGTCATCGAGTAGCTCCCTTGTGTAGTCGTACATCTCCATCATCGTACGTACTCCTATCTTCCCATATTGTCGTAGCTTCAAAAGCTTCATCCTCGTATGTGCTCCTGTCGCTTGACTCCTAAAAACATAGATTGGAGGGGATTGAGTACATAAAGTTCTCAGCAAGCCCTAACTTTGGGGTAGAGTTGAGGTGAAAGGCGGAGGCTATTTGTAGAGGTGGTCTTATAGTGGAATTTTATATGGTAGTAGTAGAGTTACATAAAATGGAGGTTTGGGCCCTGTGAGAGTATTAACCCTTTCTCGCCAGTTCCCGGAGTTTATAAGTTATAACTTACCATAATTAATAACTTGCAACTTACCAGACTATCACAGTTTCTTTACATAAAAAAAAGTCTAATCATTTGAGACCTCATCCCAGCGGTTGCCCATTCCAAGGACGTGGCTATTCGAATAGATTTAGGAAACTCTGCAGAGGTTGTACAAATTTCTCCACATGATAGGCACAGTCCGACACCAGACGTCATTGGCTTGGACAGACCTAACGAGACCTCGTACCCGAAAGAGCGCTACCTTAGATGTCCGTATAATTCTACCACGGCTTCCCAGGGGTCGGAAACGACTTGGATGATCACACAGCATCCAATGAACAACGACTTGGATGATCACACAACATCCAATAGATATATATATATATATACAGAGGGGCTCGCACACGGCCCAACAATAATTTTACATGGAAGATCACATAGCATCCATGCCGACCAGACCACAGAAGATCACCCAGCATCCGTGTCGTCTCCTGATAGTCCGTTGCCACTCCGGCCTCCTAGTAGAATTTATACTTCTATCTAACGGGGTGTGAGATCAAGTCTACCCATATAGACATGTGGCTGTACGAAAATCTGGCTAGGCGAGATGGCAAATGAACCGGTCCTTATATGACCGAAGCGAGTATCTCCCAACAGGAACCCTCACTAGGCGATCCTGTCCAAAAGGATAGTCCACACCACGTGAAATATCCCCACTCGCTCCCGTCGAAAATAAGTTATATTTTACCAGTTCAATTAACATCCATGTTCTTAGGTTATCTATATCATAAAGCTCATAGCATATATATATATCACATTATTCATTATATATCACGACATTCATCATATATCACAATATTCATTATATATCACAATATTCATCATATGTCATATATGCTCATAACATTGGTTCCCATGATAATATGGATAACATCATTTATGTTTAATTTAATAATTATTTATAAAGGGGAGTGGAAGACTTTATGGTGGGAGTGGTGGAATATAGTGGGAGCGGTGGAATGTGATAGTGGTGGAGCGGTGGATGAGGGAGTGGTTAATTTATGTGGAGGAGAAAGAGTAACGGGATGGATGTGGTATAATATATGGAGGGAAAAGGGAAGGTGGGAGTCAGGACTTGCCTCCGCTCGCTGTCGATTATATTGTTATTCCGAGATCCTGCGTGCTTCTTGCTCCTGTCCTGGTGTAACCATGCTCTAGGATCCATCGGGTTATCTCCATGTCTTCTACCCTACGCTTGTCTAGCATTGACAGACAAAAGAAAATACCAAGCAAGGCATACATAGCAAGCATAATCAATCAAGAAAGGAAACGGTCCTAGATGGATTGGCTTTTATCTGGTTGATGGGTACTACGGCGATGGATGCTACTACGGATTATTAAAAGAAATGGAAAGCAACATATCTAGAATTTAAATGGGCACCAAAAGTTAGGAAAGGCATTTTGATATGTGGGGTTTTATTTTAGAAAGTTTATAGTGCAAGAATTATGGAATTCGAAATTAAAATGGTGAAGATATAAATTACTAAAGTTTACTGACTAATCGCGAATGAAATGAGCATGGAAATTATTTCTATAATTTTATCTAATGAAAATGAGTGGCAAAAATATAAATACGATCTAGAGTGACTCTAGTTTATTTAAAAATTTTCAAGCAATTTTTCTGTAATTAAAATGCTTACCCTATACTCTACTGTGTACGTTTCCCGTGTGCACTTAGCAATTACCCTACAAAATAGTGACTGACATGTGGGCCCACTAAATGGTCAGGGCTAACTTGCACTATGCCATACACCGATCTGTAGTCCAGCCCTCCTCTCTGTGACTCACGTGCACCTGATCCACCCAGAAAAGGAGAAGGGGGTAGGGCACTACCGTGTGGGTCCCAAGTGTGGAGGTGTTGTGCCCTGATTAGCTTAGGTGACGTGGCTGGCCTTATCTTTTCCCCTGCCTCACGGTCACGACATACGGCTCCTCTGCTTCAGTCAACGGAGCCAGAGCGATAGAGAGAGGGAGAGAAAGGAAGGGAGAGGAGGGGAGCATGGTGACGGGGAAGAGAGCAGAGGGAGCTCGGCCAGCGGCGGCTGTAGGCAAGGCGAGGCAAGAGAGCAAGGCAAGGAAGGAGAGCGGGGCAAGGCGCCGGCGGAAGCTGGGCACCGGCACAACGGCCTTGCTGCGCTGACGCGAGGCTGGCTGGGATGGAGTGGCGAGCAGGGCAGGGCGGTCGGCATGGCGGGGTTCCGGCGAGCGCGGCTTCAGCGGCAGAGGGCGTGGCGCTCCGACGGCTTCGAGCTTCGGCAACCATGGCCTCGGCTCGAGGTGCTCCGGCGGAGGCGGGGCGCAGTCCTCCAGCGCTTGGCCTCAGCAGCGACTCCAACTTCGTCGACCTTCCCTTCGCGTGCTCGAAGCTCGGCTCCGGTGCATCGAGGCAGGGGCGCCGTGCCCCTCGGCAGGCCTCATCGGCGTCGGTTCCGAACTCTGGGTCGCGGTGGAGTCGTGGGCTGGTACAGCTCTGGCGGTGGCGGCGGGCTCCAGCGCTAGCGGCGCTCGACTCCAGTGTGGTCCTGGCCGGGGCAGCATTTTTCGTTCCCCCGTGCATGGCAGCAAAGAAGAGAGGGAGAGGTAGCAGAGGGCAGCAGACGACAGCAGCTCCGGCACATGTTGGCCAGGCAGCAGGGCGCCTGCGGAGCACCCCATTAGCCTCTTTCCGTGTCTCGGCGGCAGCTGCGGCCGAGGCGACGTCATGCCGAGCACACGGAGATGGAACTCGAAGGAAGGAGAGCGGAACTTCAGCTCGGGCTCGGCTGTGGTGACCGGCAACGCCGTGGTCGCTGGCTTTTTATAGCCGAGCCTTGCCAACAGTAAGATGGTGGCGGTGGGAAAAATCTCCCGGCCGAGAAGATTTTTGCCGGCACCAGCACGTGCGCAGGACGCTGGCTTGAGCTAGCGCTTAGCTTGTCACTCACGTAGAAGAGGACAACAAGGAGACATGGGTGGACGACATACAGGTGTGGCACAGCTGTGGCTTTGCTGGTTCTGGTTGGGTGCACGCAGAAGAAGAGTGGGGGCCGTGGGCCAGCAAGAGAATGACATCCGAACAACACGAGGAGACGACGGCCTCGTGGAGGCGGTGCTTGGATATTTTCCGGCCAGAAAGATTTTTGCCGGCATCCGTTGCAGAGTTTCGGTGCCTTCGTGGCGCACACGCCGTTGTTTGAGCTGACGCTAGTCTCCGTGTCCATGTCCTTTGCCTAGCATGCTTTGCATGTGCGAGGAGGAAGGCGACGCAGGGAGAAAAATCTGGCTAGAGATATTTGCCAGCAACAGGGAAGGGACATGGGTGGCGTGCTCCATGTGCATGCGTGTACTGATCTTGCTGTGCCCTGGCGTCCTAGCTTGCATCAGTGGCCGGTGTCCACGCGGGCCTTCTGGACCAGCCGAGCAGGCAGCCAGGCACTGGTGCTCAAGCACAACGAAGGAAAGGAGTTTTGGGCAGACGTACACGCAGAAGAGAAAGTGAGCCGAGTGGATGATTTAGGACCGAGGGGATTAGGGAAAGGAAATGAATTTCTTTTTGTGGAAGAGAATTGGATTATGAGTTTTTAGAAGAAAAGAAAAATGTTTTGGAAATCAAGGGAATATTTTAGTGCCACAAATAAATTCTAGATAAGCATACAAACACACACAAACACTCATAATGCATATGGTGAATTTTCAATGCAAGGTTTTTGGAAGAACTTTTTCTAAAACGGTTTCGTATCGTAGAAAATAAACTAATCAAGTTTTGATTTGTTGTAAAATTTTTAAAGTTCAAATTTTTAGTAATTTTTATCATGATGCAAAAACACGGGTGTTACAGTGACCCACCGAGGGAGGCAGCGAGCTCCCGAGTATTGATCAACAGGCTTAGGAACTATACAAGTGGCTCAACCAGGAAGGTGAGGATCTCCCCTCTAGGGGACATGACCGGGGCGCAGAATGACTATAAACCCAAGGTTAGCAGCATGGGCACAACGATCTTGGCCACTGAGGCCATCATCATAATAGCCCATCCCAATGAGGGACCTAAGTCTCCAGGCATGACTCACGAGTAGTGAGATTACAAACAAAAGTAATTTTATTTCATTAATTGGGAATGAGCCGATTACAATATACGGCAGCAAAAACCGTGATCTATTGGTGCCTATACGATGACAAAGACCATAGTCCATGCCAAACCTCTAGGTCAGGGCCCTATGGCATGAGAGGCTCAGGATGATGGGTTGTCCTCAGGGCTCCTCCCTGAGGGTTGAAGCCGACCAACGTCAACCGTCGCCTCGCTAACGGGTTCGAGCCCTAGCCTTCACCAGGGGTGGAGGGGCAACGACCAACGTGTCGCGGTTCCCCCTTTCCTTGCCAGAGGATGAAAGGATTCTAGCAATGTCACTAAAATCCTTTCACCCTCTAGGGGAGAGGAACACGACAGACGCATCTAGAATCATGTCATTGCCCCTCCTTCGCTAGAATCCTTCCACCCTCATGGGAGCGATCACCCAGTGAAGGAAGCCAAGCTCACTTAGAGGGAAGTGTTGCACTTTTATCATTGCCATGGCCACCAGGAGTTGGATCTGAGAGGAAGAAGAGAAGGAGCCAGAGGAGGGATAGAAGGTGCCCTGTCCCTAGGGGCCCTCTTTATAGCCCTAGTCGATGCGCTGTGAATGGCTCCAGGCCCTCCGATCGGCCATCGACGGCTAAAGAAGCCTCAGGGAACCGGCTAGGCATCCCTTCGATCCCCTAGTGCGCCTTAGAGCAGTTGTGTGATGGTGGTCGTGCAGTAAAGGTGGAGTTAGGAAGGCATTAACAATGAGTCAATTCCCCGCTCCACTTTCCACCAAGCGCGCCGCCCACTCCACACATGCCTCCTCATGGGACTTGAGGGGACCTGACTCCCCTTGGGCCCACCGGCCACCACCAATCATCTGGATCCACATGCACCAAGTGCCAGGCTCCTCCTCCCCTAGACCTGCTCCACATGGCCTAACATCCCATCTCCTAGACGAAGTAGGATGGTGTGGGAGCGCACGCTTGAACTCCTCCACCAAGCACAATGGAACGGACACCATCAAACTGCCTACAATCAGCGTTAGCGGATGGGATGTGCCCATAAGCCACCATGCCTGCTAACAAGGAGGCCCCATCTTGGCCTTAGTGGCTATGCTGGCTCCCTAGATGGAGCAACTCGATCCCCCGATCGATGGGTGCTCGGGTGGTGCACCCCCAAAAACAACCAACTCCCCAAAGTTGGGTCAGAAGCCACTGAGCGATGGACCCAATGAGGGTCCCCCACCCAAGCTCAAATGTGCTCCCCACGCCTTGACCTATGGGTGCAGAAGGTCAGCCCTAGAAGACCATCCCAAGAGGATCGGGGCCTTCTATCGAAGCCCCCAGAAGGGCGTGGCACGCCGAGTGATCAGGTGGCTCCGAGCTAGAGCTTAGATGCTCTTGATCACTAACCCATGGTAGGTCCTGACCAAAAGGAAGGGTGCTCCTAGGTCTAAAGTTGGTAACTCCTAGACGAGTTCACCCAACCCTCACTCGGGTCATAGACCTATGCGGCAAAGGAATAGAGAAGGGGTCAGCACTGCTACCAATTGGCCCCGATAGCCAAGCACCCCTATCACACCAAGGGTAATGGCCCCACGCAGGGCAATGCACTCCCGTTAATAGAAGCCATCCTTGCCATTGGTAAGTTTGGTCACCAGAAGATCAAATTTAGCCCTTTGTCACCATCATGAATTAGGCCAAGTGAGGCCACGAAGGACTCGGGGGCTCATGATGAGATCCTAACATATGGGTATGTTAAGCCTTGGGATCAATGGTTTCTGACCAAAGGGACCAACCGGCCGACCCCTCTAGAATTGCTCAGGGGCTATACCCATCAGGTATGCTCATGCGCACCCTCCGTTGAAGAAACTTGACAAAGCCTAGGCTTGGCATAGCCCTTGCCCAGGGCTCAGGGGCCTGCCCAGGCCTCAGGCTCCCGATCAATGACACGCTCAAGCTCGGGCCTTAGCTCTTGCCCGTCTTGCGATGCCAGCCAAGGCTCGGGCACAAGAAGACAAGCCTAGAGCCATCGGGGCTTGGGGGCTCCCAGATGCCACACTCCAGGTGTGGCCTTGCTAGCCACTTCCGCAATAGGGTCATGCTCAGGGTGTGACACAAGAAAACAAGCTTCCCACGGCCTCCAGGGGCGGGGCAGCTCCTAGGCCCATGCGTTAGCCCCTAGATCTGACCTCCTTCGCCACCAAGAAGACTCCAAAAGGTCTACCTGGGGGAGGCTGGTCCAAGCTGACACAACATGACACGCATCAGAATAAAGCAGTCAGACGATGCCCAAGGCTTCTTCGGCTCCATGACACCGCCATGGTCCATAGAGCACTGCTGCAAGACCCTCCTAGACTCTAGCGCATGTAGACCATAGACTCATCTCCCCAAACTACCATGTACCCTACCTATCTCATTATATAAGGGATAAGGTCGGACCTAGAGGGGAGAGGATGATCCAAGATAGATCATTCCATTCCTCATTCCATCCGATGCTGCTCAGCACCAAGGGTAGGGGCAACCTTGAGAGGGGCACTGGGAGCCCCTCCACCGCATCCCACCATCTTTCTCCTTTCCAAAGAGGGGAAGGCTCCATCGGTGGTGAGGCAACCTCAGGATTAGCACCAAGCTAACCCCCTACGAAACCTCTATTTACACTCTACTATAACCCCACGATTTTGGGCACTTTTGAGTATAAGGATCATCAGTTGCTGGACATAGGGCATTGATTGGCCTAAACTAGGATAAACCGTTATGCCCTCTATGTGATTCTTGTGTTCTTGAGTCCACCCGAGCCACCGAAGACACATACTCTGACATCGACTTGAACAACTATGCTTGCTATGGTTTTGACCCCGAGACACCACCTTCTCACTCTTTAGACGCCCAGTGTAGGTGACATGGTCTACAAACACGGAAAGGTTTGGAATAATTTCCACAGCAAAGGTACAAATTTACATAAGCACGTCATTCACATACCTTCATTGGCATCCCGAAGAGTTTTCACCTCTTCTTCAAGCTGAGTTACCACTACCTTGTAATTCTTGGCCTTGTCATTAGCTTCTTTCCACAAGTTTTGACAGGTCTTCATGCTCTTGATAAGTGGACTCATCTGAGAGGGGTCATCTTCGGGAGCCACCTCCTCGCTCCTTGGAACCTTAACCTAGGTCGATAACTCTAGTTAGCCCTATCTAGGGTCGGGGCTGCATCTGGATTGTCACCTCTGGTTGACACATATTGGCTTTTAGCTGACCTAGTAATGTTATCAAAAAACACAAGCATCAAGAGGCTGCTCGGGACCAACAGATGTGCCACACAGTTTAGTTCACTTACGGCTTGAAGGGGATGGAGCACTTAAGCTTTGGCCCCGTTTAGTTGCTGGGTTGCTGGTTGTCGGGGCCAACATCTTGTCCTAAGAACAAACCTCTCGTGTGCATTTGATATCATCTAGATAAGTAAATTCCTCAAATAATCTACCAAAATGACCATAGTGGATACATGGCCAAGGCCGCGGTGCAGGTCCCAAACCGAGCGCTCTTCGCCAGTGCCAGCCTAGACCGTTGCAGCCCTCGCGTCCTCTCCTAATACAGGGCTATTGGACTTGCTCCTAGCTCTCTTGCTTTGGGGAAGAGTCACCTCATTAGGTTTCCCTTATGATTGAAGCTTTCTCTTCTCCCCTTGTGGGGCCGATTGAGTGGCCAGCACTCACTTGGGCTTCATTGGCCCTTGGGTCATGTCCTCTGTTCCCTTCTTCACTTGAGTTGTCCTTGGCTTGGGGGCGGGGATCTTCTCGGGGAGAGCCTTCTCCTATGGTAGCCTTCTTTTGACTACTGCCTACTCCTATGCAGGATTTGCCCTAACCCTTTCTTGTCCTTGGACCGGTTCATCCATGGCTCCAACAGGCTCGAGGGCTAGGGCTTCAGGAGCTCCCATCGTGTCTCCCTCATCTTCACTAGTTCAACACTCCTGAGGACAATTTCCACATCGGGGTTCGCCAGGTTTTGCAAGAAAACAACATTAACCCAACTGTTGAAGAAGACAAGTCTAAGAAAGATTAAGCTACTTACCTTGGGTGGAGGGTTCTAGGCATGGTATGGCTAGGGAACTCCTTCCCAACTGGCTCTCCATGCCAAGAATATACTTCACCCGATGAGTGATCTCTTCTTCTGACACTTCTGTAAAAGTATGGCGAGGTTCAAATCAAATACTGAAGGGGTAATACTTTCAAATAAGAGCATGGTCAGGATAGGATGTCTAACCTATCATTGACTCTCTATTTGGATCAGTGATCCCCAAATACATGCAGGCAAGACTCTTGTGCTTGAAGGGAATGATCCTTCACTGAGCAAAGGTTTTGACTACGTGAGCGGCAGTCAATCCGGCTTCCCAAAGTGCTTGAACATGCTCGATGTGACCTCGCATCTTCTCAGTGATGGTGGGGGTCGAGTACCAGGTGTCATTAGTCAAGGGCATCCTATAATTTCCCTTGATAACATTTTTCACCTGAAGATTAATATAAAACCATTTCTCTGCATAGCCCTTCTAGGAGGACTTGATTATGAAAACAATATACTCCACTATCGTTCTAAGGGAGAAGCCAACCGACCCCACAAACAGCTTGGTGGCATGATACATGCCCGAGTAATAGTAGCACCATAGATCAAGGTAAGGCTCGATGCCAAGCCACGCCTCGCATAGAAAGGCAAAAAACGCTAAGCGTAGCGATAGTGTTCGGTAGCATCTGAGCAACCTCGATCCTATAATGCCTACAGACTCGTTCCAAGAACTTGGACGGAGGCACCCCAAATCCACATTCACAATGAGCAGTAAAGGTAGTGATTTGGAAGGTGTTCGGGGTCGGGTGCTTCTCACCTTGTGTGGCAGTCCACTCATAATCTTTTGGAAGAAGGCCTTGCACCCTCAACGTCTCCATATTAGCCTCCGATGTCATCGAGGTGACCCAATACTCGTCCATCGACACGATGACCACCGGCTCCGCCAGGTCCATGGGTTCTTCCTTTGGTTGGACCAGGGCTTGGGGCTCCACCATGAGAGCATCTTCACGACAAGTAGTGGTATCGTGACTGGTGGGCTTAGGGTTTGAAGCCATGGCGGCGGCGGAGGAGAGTTGGGGGCAAAAGGAATGGCAAAAGGGCAAAGCACAGATTGTGGAAATGCTAAGCGGGAGAATAGGCGCAGTGGTTGCCACTGAAGTGGAGTGAGGGGTTAAATGGCCGCCTGGCATGCATGATCGCCGAAAAACCGCAAGGCAGCCATAACGTGTGCCTAGATTATCATGCCCATTGTTACTCTCAAGTAAAATTATCCATTTTTTATTCTAGTAATAAAATTGGAGATTTGGTGCCCACTGAGTGATGAACAGTTGATATATTTTTGTGCCTCTGTTAAAAGCAAGGCTCCGACCCGACTATAGTTCTAGACCCCAACTAAACTCGATGACAGAAACAATATTATACATAATCCACCATAACCACGTGTAAAGTTTGTCATGATTCTGCTTGTGGCAACTTGAACATAGAGAGGTTTAAAGAATGAGGATAGAAACAAGTCAAACATCTGCATCAAAAGTTGGTCATTTCACTGATAGTTCATGAAAATGGATTTACAAATGGATAAACTAGAACCCTAATCTAAGACGGTCATGGCGGGCACCACCTCCGATCATCACCAAGCTCCTTAAGGGCTTGGTGGTGAGATGGGAGAAGCCTCGCCTCCTATTGACGAGCCGCTGCCCACAGGCTTGTCCTTCACCTCTTCCTCTGACTCCTCCTCGTCGACCTCCTCCTCCTCGATGACCTCTTCCTCACTGTCATAGCTGAGGATCACTAGGCCACCATCCCCTAGGATGCCAAGGGCCTCGCGGTTCAGCTCGACATGGAGCCTCCTCGCGATCTCTTCGTCATGGCTCGTATCCGCCGGGCTGGCGACGCAGGGAGCGAAGGGGCCAAGGATGTCTGTAATGACTTGAAAATCACTACAATAGTTCACAAGCATCATGAGCATTTAGTGCATCTAAAAAATCCACATTTCCAAAAAAAATTGATGCTTAATTCTAGACCTTCTCAACATCAGTTGCATTTATAATTCAAATTAGAAATCAACCTGTGCTTAGCCCAGCCAAGACCAAGCGTTGCCCAATTTGACGGATCGTCCGACATCACCATTGGACCATCTCACAGACTTAGAATAATTCTAGCCAGCATGTGCACTAACAGAGTCTCCGTCGCCACTGGCAGACTGTCCGTCGAAACATATGCACAGTCAATCAGCCTATCAGACACGCCACTAGATCGTCCGTCGCTCGTGGTGGACTGTCCGTTAAAACCAGTCAACATGTGTCTCATGCATGTGTCCAAGTGTCAGACACACATGCACTCGAGCCCCGGCGGAGTGTCCGCCAGAACCGGCGGACCATCCGTCAAAATCGCAGCGACACCTGTAACATGCAAATGTTGTGATGTCCACACCACATTCCTTTGGGACCCACCTGTCAGCTATCCACTCTCACAAAACTCCTCCACCAGCACTCTCTCTCCCTCATCCCATCTCATTCACGTTACTAACCAGAAAAGAGAAAGAGAGAAGCAAAGCAAGAGAGGACAGGAGAAAGGAGAAGAAGAAGAAGGGGAGAAGAGGACAGGAGGATGGAGCCCACCCCTTGATGCTGGAGGATGCCGACAACCAGCTGCACCACCTCCACACCCTCGACGTCGCTGGAGTTGGAGGAGATAGAGCCCCAAGCACCTTCTTCAACCTCAAGCATGGAGGACGCCCGAAGCTCGATCTCCTTCCGTGCTGCGTTCCTGGCCGAGCTGCTCTGTTGGAGGTTACCCAAGACATGGTGAGCACATCCCCCAAGTCCCTAACCATCTTCCCCACCTCCCATGGCCATTCGCAAAAGCTTCCCCTCTCATCCATGGCCACCACCACCATGGATGGGGTCGAGCTCCACAACCACCATGCATGGCACATCCATCACATGTAGAAGCTTCCGTACATCACTAGAAAGCCATAGAAACAAACCACACTTGATTTGGAGCCCGAATGCCCTAGGAATTGATCTCTACACCTTTGCATAGCTGCTGTTCATCATTTTGACAGATGGTCAATCATTTGGCGGAGTGTCCATTGAATTATAGCTAAACCCGAGAGCAGCCTTGATTTGACGGAGGGTTCCATCTGTTGGCGGAAGGTTTTATCGGAAGGTTCTATCACATTGGCGGAGGGTCAGTTAAAGTCTGCACAACCGCATAGCTCAAACTTGTAAAATTCATAGATGGTGCATTTGAACTCCAAAAATTATGAAACAAGTTTCATTGTGTTCCTTAGAATATTCTCTATTGTCTAAACCTAAATTTGGCACCAAAAAGCATACTTTATTTATGACCCAAATAATGCATTTTAAATTATAAACCAAACAAAGAGAGGTTCCCGAGAGCACTGACCCAATACCGGAGGGTCCGATCCTATACCGGAGAGTCCGATGTTCCCAGAGTGTCTTTTTCCCACTAAGTCCTAGAACCACCGGATCATCCGACACTCACGCCGGACTATCTGATAACACAAATTGATAGTCGTTCAGTATATACCTGAACACTCACTCTTGAAACACTAGAACCAACTTAAATAAATATCATTGCTTGACATGTCATATCTTGTACTCTCAACTCTCTCTTGCATGTTTCATATAATGCCATGCACACATAAGTATCTCATACATGGACATATATATAGGTACGTGATATCATAGAGACGTCCAATGGTGTTCCAAGCAATGGGAACCTTGCTCATCCAATAGACAGGCACCCCATTACTATGAACCCTATTTTGGATAGTTACTACTTGTCTCATTATGAGTATGCATTTCATTTGAATATGAGTAATAACTTAATGATGCTTCATTAAGTTAGAACTACTCACTAATTGATTAGAGCCTTCTTTAATCAATGGGTTGGTAACTTTTAATTGCTTACTTGCTTTGTAACGGTAGAAGTCAAGTATGAGAAGGAAACTCATGCTTGCGTGCGTAGGATGCTATACTAGGTTAATTAACTATTAAAATGAATGAGGGTTATAACTTGTGTATCTTTCCTAATCTTGATTAAGGACTCAACCTAATCGTGATATATGAGCTTGATGATCGATTTCACTAATCTTGCTCAAGCGAGGGGTAGGTCACTGTGAGTGTGGGATCTCAAGTGACATAGCTCGTGGAGAAGTTAAGGACCGTTCATTGGGATAGTGAGTCCGAGTAACCACCCGTACATACCACATACCACAAATGGGGGTGGTAAGCTGAGTAACTGATTGCGACCGGTTTGTCCATCGAACTAGCATGGGTGGTTGGCGCTGGGAAGATGGTGGAAGTTTGACCCAAGGAACTAGGAAGATGGTGGAAGCCTGACCTAGGAAACCATTCGAACCTTCCATGGACATTCTGGCTAGATTAGAAAAAGGTTGGAGAATGTGAGGCAACCCTTACACAACCATGGGTATGGTGGTTCATCTTGTTCTCCATGTGGGTATAGTTAGTTGTACCCTCTGCGCAGAGTGTTCCGAAAGCCTAAAGTCCTTGGCACGACCCATTGTAGTGCTGGAGATGAGATTGGTTTATGGGATGCATTATGATATTGATCACTTAATTATGTTACTCATTATTACATGTCATTCCTTTAATGAACTTTATGCGCTTTTATGCAAATATACAAACACCTATTAATCCCCTTGGCATCCACCAAATATTTATGTTGGAATTAAGTCTTGCGAGTACGCAATGTACTCACGGTGCTACCGTTAAGTTGTTTTGCAGGTAGAGGGCATTGGCGGCCATCTCACCCCGTCATTGGTGGCAAAGTGGGTGAATGGCAGGAGCCGTTCAAGCTATGGTAGTGACGCCCATGGGCAAGGTGACTACCCGTTACTAGAAAGAGTGTATATCTTAGTCTAGGTGTAATTGGTAAGATGGTTGGTTGGTTCACACTACATTCAATCCAATTTTGTATAATTAACTCATAATATTCACCAAGACTTGTAATATATGTTTTTCGCTTAATTATGTGCTCCGATGATGAAATGTGATCTTAATCCGTGGAGGCTATCATGGAATGATACTCAACCGAGGTCCTGGTAGTGGAGATGTGTTGCATCTCCAGGGGAGTCACCGATGTTGGTTTGCTTAACTTGAGCTGGACAAGTGGATGACACTCGATTTAGGTAAGTTGACACGGTGGGTCCTCACAACAAGTACCGAAGCATACAGTTGTCTATCATACACTTTAGCCACGCGGTCAAGGAACAACTTAGCATGGGAATACATGAGCATCAGAAACTTAACTAAAAGATGTGGTCCTAGGTAGTTAGCTAGTTGGGTGGGCAACTGTTGATGGTAGTTAACAGCCATTATAAACCATCAATAAAACATGAATAAGGGCATGAATATGATCACCAACAAAGGTCTAGGGGTTTAAACTAAGAAATTTCATGAGTTTTGGTGAATCTGTATTTTCTGCAGGGTTTGTCCAGAAAACCATCAAGGTGGACCTAGATGTCAGAATTAATCGGGCTTATCCGCCATGAAACGGACACCAGAAGGTTCCAGAATACTAGAGAGGACTCCACACCAAAGTGGGAGATGAGACACCGCCAGGTGGGGCCGACCATCCCCACCTAGAGGCCGCCTAGCCCCTAGGCCCACCTGTCAGCCTTCGTGTTGCAATGTCGGTACCCCACCGCCTCATAGGATGCATCTACACTGTTCTTTAAGTCAGTTTGATCCAAAGGCTCACGTTGGATGTTCTGGCCTATATGTACCAACCCATGCCAACCCCCTAAGGCATCAGGTCATTTGAGAAGACAGAAAGCCTAATCATCCTCAGAGCTCCACCATATTCTAGGGCATAGCTAGTCAGGCTAGGTCTAGAGGGAGGCAAGCAGGCTTCGCTTGGATTCACGATCTTGTTAAGAGCATGGTTTGGTATAATCTTTGAACCCCCTCTCTTTTGTATCTCCATTATTTTTATATGCTAGCTACAATTGTTATGACAATATTAGTATTCATCTTATTTATGTTCTTCATTACAATGTTCATCGTCTACTTTGATTATATACTAAGTATAGCTAGTTTGTCATCATATTCATGCATATGTTCGTATAGCGCTCACTCTAAGGATCCATGGGTGGGTGGTTGATATTGTGTAAGCGTGGTGCTTATACATTGTTTATCTATGGATACACCCTATATTTTGGGTCATGTGGTAGTTCGCGGATGTGACACTCCCGTTGAGTCCTTTGTTGTCCACTCCCCGAATATAGGTCAAGTAGGGTCCGGTTATGAAGGAAGAACAAGCTCTATTCTTAATCTTCCCTAAGTAATATCCCTTATGTGTAGATATGAATATGATCTTAGACATGTTTACTAGGTGTAATTGCACCAATCAATGCATGCTTTGACTTGTAATTAATAATGACCTAGGAATTATTCCTCTAATATTCTACTTGACCATACTTATGCCATAGATAGGAGTTCTCTGAGTGATTTATCATTATCAATAATCAATACTTATCATAAACATATCTTATCCTATGGCTTACCCCTGTTGTGAGTAGACATTGGCTATGGTTTACTTCTCCATCAATAGTATAAGTTATCAATACATATCCATGCTAGACCTTCCCTGTGGTAAAAATATAAATAATGATACCTAGAATACTCTTGGGTGAAGTGCTACAATGGTATAATTATCTATGCGCTTGCAGATCCTTTCATTCATATTTTTATATTCTTTCTAGTCACATAAAATGATAAAGAACTACTTAGTATTATTCTAGTAGCAATGCTAGGTGGTACCAACAGGCATCTTTAACATCATCATTAGGGATGATAGTCTAGTACAAGTAATGTTAAGAGATATAGGCATATAATAGGTGTCTATTAAAACAAGTGACAAGTTAATAAATACCAACAAGCATTTCTGGAGCCATTGCCGGGGACTAGATTCAACTTTCTTCTTAGTAGTAATGCTAAGGAATGTCAATAAGTATTTCTAGCACCGTTGCCGGGGATAGTAGCTGGACAAAGGAAGTATTGATAAACTTGTACTTATTGATATGATTGAAATAACCATTTACCTTTGCTCAAATAGGCTTACCCTTGTTTTGTCTACTTGTGTATCTTATGCAGGGTAATATATGAAAGGTTTTGACCTTCCAACGAACTACGTTGAAGATCCAAAAACATTAATCAGGAGAACTAGAGCCAAACTCAAGAAAGTCTCAACTTTAGATTCGGAAGACAACAACCAGATGAGGCGAAGCTTAACACCAGAATTTGAAGCTATGCCTGACAAGACTCCTTGTGAATTTTCTGCTCCAACTATGGCCAACATCCGTACTGGACCGGCACTCAATGTTGGAGACAATGGATTTGAGCTCAAGCCAGCTCTCATAAACATGGTGCAAGCTAGCCAGTTTTATGGAAAGGCACATGAAGATGCGAGTGCACACCTCCAACACTTTCTGAAGATCTGCAGCACTTTCACCATCAGGGGAGTTACTAGAGACGCCATACTACTTTGCCTTTTCCCATTCTCACTCTTGGGGAAGGTGAAGCAATGGTTCTACGCCAACAAAGATAGAAACACTACATGGGATAACTGTTCTACTACCTTTCTAGCTAAGTTCTTTCCCATAGGCAAGACCAATGCTCTGCGTGGGAGAATTTCAAGTTTTCAGCAGCAACACGATGAATCTATCCCTGAGGCATGGGAACACTTTCAAAACTATATAGCAGAATGCCATCATCATGAGATGAAGAATTGGTTACTCATGCAAACCTTTTACCACGGTTTGACCACTAGTGTCCGTGAGACGATGGATGCTGCTGCTAGAGGTCCTTTCCTATCACTCACAATCCCAGCTGCAACAGCTCTCATGAAGAAGATGGCCTCCAACCAAAGCTAGAACGAAGAACGAGTTCAACCCCATAAGAGAGGTGGAGGTATGCATCAACTCAAGGAGGTAGATATGTTGTCTACCAAGATGGACCTACTGATGAAGAAGCTCGAGGACCAAGCTACTGAAAAGCAAGAAGTCATGCACATTCATGATTCCCGCATGACATGTGAAGAATGTAGCAACACTGGGCATTCACGAAACAACTGTTTTGAAACCATGAGGATGTGAACTTTGTCAACAACAATTATCATCCTCAACAGAATCAAGGATGAAACCAGCAATAGAGGCCAAACTACCAAGGTAATTACCAAGGTAACTATCAAGGTAATAATTTCAATAACTTCAATCAACCACCCTTGAGAGAATTAATTTCTAGTCAATCCAAACTTATGGAGGGATTATCTAGAAAGATAGCTACCAATGATAAAATTAATCCTAAAGAACATAAATAATAGAATAGATAGCTTTGCTTCTACCATTAAGAACTAGCATAGCTTTAATAAAATGATAGAATCACAAATAGCTCAGCTAACAGCTACTATTCCTCTGTCCGACAAAGGTAAAATTCTAGGGCAGCTGAAAGACCTAGAAACTGCAAATCTTGTCAATATTCATAATGTAGCTTACTATTACACAGAGCCATTGGCGGGAAGGTGGATAGATTATACCTTGTTGGAAAAGAAGAGCGATCTAGGAAGACCTATCATCCCCATCGCTCTTGGACCTCACATCGTCTGGGAAGCTATCTATGACTTCGGAGCAAGTGTCAACATCATGCCTAAGGTAATTTATGAGAAGATTTTAGGGAGATCCTTTGTTGTACATAAATATGTGTTTGCAGCTTGGAGATCAGTCACTCTGCTACCTCAAGGGAGTTCTTGAAGATGCTATTGTTCAAGTAGGAAAATCATGTGTCCCTGTAGACTTTGTGGTTATGGAAACCAGTGCAGATGAAAGGGCACCCATCATCTTGGGCTGACCCTTCCTGAGCACCGCAAAAGCCATCATTTACGCGAACAGTGCCATGATCTCCTTCACAATCAAGGATAGAAAGGAGAGGTTTTCTTTCAATAACCACATCTTGCAATCGCCTAGTCATCCACAAAAGGCATATGTGCCTGAAGAAACAACAGTGACCAAGAAGAAGAACAACCGAAGGAGGAAGAACAAGACTAGGCAGTCACCAGAAGAATCAGTCAACATGATCAACACATTCCAATCAGAGTAGGACCACCTTCTTTCTTCACCATTCCTTACTAAGAAGGATGATCCATGCGTACCCATGATTGAGTGTACCATTGGACAAAGAATATTCCACAAGACCTTCTGCGACATTGGATCGAGTGTCAACATAATGTCCAAGGTAACTTATGAGTATTTGTTTAGTAATGAACTTTGTTCCCTACATATATGCAATTTCAGATGGCAAACCAATTAATCTGATTCCTAGAGGGAATAGCAAAGGGCGTCATGGTAAAAATACAAGATCACTATGTCTCTGCTGACTTCATGGTCTTAGACATGGGGAAGATGAAGAAGATACACCCATTATCCTGGGAAGACCGTTCCTCAACACTACCAATACAATTGTCTACATCGGATCTAGACAAGTCCACTTTCAATTTCCTAGAGGAAAGGTATTCTGTTATTTCAATAGTTATACTACATATGAACAGCCAAAGAAGAGCCGCTCTAAGAGGAGACGTCGATCATCCCAATGTCAAAGGAAACAACCTCCAAGGAACGGATGGGAGGAAGATGAAGAACCTAAAGGGCCTGTGAAAGATGAACCTACTCCACCTAAGACAAGTCCATAGACCAAATAGGTATGAAAATGGTGACACCATCATCAGAATCACCATGACAAGAGGTGCAACCAACAAGGTCTCCATCCCTGAGACCGGATGATGCACCCAAAGAATGAAGGACTTTTCTCCAGTCAAGTCCTGTCTAGAGGATTTAAAAATCTGAACCCTCACCATGAGGTAACATCGGTAGTTATCCATATATAATTTCTAGTATTGCATTGCATATTTACACTTTAGCATATTTATTTTTCTGCATTAAGCATTGCATTCAGAAAAAGAAAAATAAAAAGTTTCATTATTGCATTATAAATCCTAAGCCCCATATGAATAAACCTACGGTGTGTAAATACTTGCGGGAATATTCACCGTGGTGGCATAAATTTTTTTTACCATGTATACATATTTCCTTTTCTGCATTATAAAACTAGAAAATTCAAAAAAATACTAGATAGACATCCTATTAGAACTTTGTCAATTTGAAAATATGTTTAACCCCACAAGAACAACTAATCTCCAAATGGCTAATCGCTAACCCCTTATCCTAATCCATGCCATGAGAGGATGATACATATAATCAAGAGCAAATTCACCTAGTTGTCTTCATTCACCTAAAGTATACCTTCCTGGATTGTTGCTACACTTGCTGCATAAGGAACCCAACTTCCAGATGGATGAGAAAGATTTCTGCTTGTAGAACCACTCTAAATGAGACCACAACAACATTTAGCTTGGGAGACGAGCATCCTCCATGTATCTAGCTAAGTATTTCTTTCGTGTTTAGTTTTTACTATTTTTGAAGTTCTGCTTAAGAAATAAAAAGATGCATAACAAATTTAAATAAAATAAAAATTTATCTTACCTAGTTATATATATATATATTTTAAATCCTGAAAACAAAATAAAAGGTGTGTGTCTAGTTTTTAAGAGCTGAATAAATAAAAGGACTCTAAGGATAATCTCTTGCAATGGAAATCATGAATAGTTGACCTATCGTAATTCCTTTTAAGTACCTAGTTTTCAGCCTTGAATTCTCCTGAGTTTTGGATACGACTGTTTTGATATAAGAATTTACTCTGAACTTGAAACTCGTTGGTAGCCTATGCTTGATCTAAGTCTAGGTAATTGATGGATATGATATGAGAAGGTCTGAGCTGCTGTTTATCATGTTCCAAGTGATACTAGAGTTCCAAAGATTTATCTTTTGAAAAAACATAAAAAAATCTTACATGATGAGCTCCTGTATGACAAAGCTTGAATTCCTATCAAAGCCATATATGATATTTAGAATAAGAAAACTTCCACTCATATATGTTGCTTGCATGTGATTGAGTTTAGTCAAGCTTTGTTGATTTCTTATGTGAGGTTTATCATGCTCTTAAAATCAAAATCACGTACACACCACCCACATATGCACTACTCTTACACTGGGGGTAGGCGCAAAAACATGCCATTCCATCCAGATCCACCAAAAATATTTTACTCCTACATTGGGAGTGAACACCAAAAAAATTCCCTATAGGATGCCCACCGAATAAATGTTCCAAGTTCTTGTTGCTATCTCTCAAAAGTTTTAGAAAAGAAGCATGTGGCTATGCAAAAGTCATCTAAAAAAAGAAGAAAAATTGGTGTTGAAACAAAGGACAAGTGTCTGAGATATTTAAAACAATGGCTACTCAGATGCTCGCCTGAAAGAAAAAAAAAGAGAGATGAGTAAGATAGCCCATGTTTTCTTGAAGTTGTTTTCAAGTTTTAAAAGAGAGATATGTTTTTAAGGAGCATAGTAGAATTAGGTTAGCCACCATATATATATATCCACCCCATACATCCACACCAAGCACATCTTGATTTGATTGTATAACTCAACTCTATTTGGATCCGAGGTTTGACTTTACAATATATGTATTGCAGGTATGCTCTTTCATGCTATTTTCACTCCAATGAGCTCCACATAAACCTTAATTGTCACACCCGGTTTTAAGGACAAAACCAGACATACACCATATGTGAAATAAAGAAGACAAATCTCACATATAGCCACAGATAAGTGTAATATCAAAAGACAAATGCTTAATATACATAACTCAATAGTATAAAGTATACCTTAAAGAATAACACAGCGGAAAAACAACTCTGAACACCGGGTGTAGACCTCACTCCAGGATCAAACTGACTGGTTGATCACAAGCCTAACAATTCCAGAATCTAACAGTCTGGTACCCTTCCTGAGATGTGGGGAAATAGCAAGAGTGAGTCCATGTCGAACTCAACAAATATAACATGGGGTACATGAGGCTCAAAAGGTTTGACACAGGTTTACTGCGATAGCTTTTATTAAGTCATCTTTTAGCAATTGAGTAGCAACAAGTTTAACATAATCCCAAATAACCTCATGATCATGTAAACGAGAATAATGTATAGCAAGAAACAATAATCATTAGTGAGCATCAATATCATCAGTATTATCATTATCATCAGTGTTCATCATTTATTCTGTAAGGGTCCAAGGCCACTCGTGACCGTGAGCACGGCTGTTATAACAGTTTTACACTCTGCAGAGGTTGTACACTTTCACTGTGAGTCGTGATTTACCCTTTCGCCCGAGGTAGCTAATCTCTTGACCCACTTCCAAGGAAGGTCGGCAGGGTTCACTATGAAGTCTTTCAAAGGTTCGTCTAACAAGTTAGGGCCATTAGATTCACTCGGCAAACAGATGTAGAGCCCCCCTTCCAAATGGCACAATAACGCGCAGCCTATACACATAAGGACAGAGGCCGCACTATACCCGATTCGTCAAGCCGTTCTTACGCCATGAAGGAATACCTCTAACAAGCTAGAAAAGGTCCTCATACTTGACTAAAGCCAGAGCCATATAGCCCTCACAGTTGTGCTGTAAGTCTCGGATGTTCGCTTACAGATAAGTCCTTAAGGAGAGAAACTAGAGCACCAAAAATACCCCAAGCTCTAGCCCCCTTGAGCCATGTTGCTATAAAGCATCTTTTAAACGTTTATTGCATATACCATTAGTCAAGTTACAGATCATGGTTATTTATCTTGAGCACTAGCATAATACTACCCAATGCAATGTCCCATGGGTGTCAAGGTATAAGATACAAAAACTAGGATATCCTTAGTGGTAACAAGGTAGACACATGCACATGAATTAAGTATATTAAAGGTGAATAGGAAACAAGGATAATCCCATGTTATACTTGCCTTATACACCGATCCTTCGGTAAGCTTTAATCTTTGATGTCCTTCTTCTTCTTGGATCACCACGTGTATCTCACCGACTGGACGTAATCGTAAAACACCACACAAACATCCATACACATACATGCATAGCATACAGTTGCATCTATATCAGAACAGTACACCAATCATAGAAAATAAGTAAAAGAGATTGATATACGATTCTACGTATCACTACGAACATACAGTCGCGAGAAGCACGCTAATCGAAGCTATGGTTAAAAAGTTACAGCTACCGAGAGATTTGCTTAATACGTGGAAAAATAAACTATAGGCTTCATTTATGTTAACTATATGAATTCATTTATAAAAGATATGTATCAATAATATAGATTGATTTAAGTCAATTTTAGATTTAAATTATAAAACAAAAGTAATACAACTTATATTTTATGTATAAAACTCAGTTACATAATCATTAATCAGGATATGATTTAAACTATGATTTTTATGAAATAGTAATGTAGTAAACATTATTACTAATACGTAGATCTCGACGTTATGAAACAAACGCAACTAGAACGGACTATATCGGAGTTGAAATGAATAAGTTATGATTTAAACAAGTTTTACTTTGGTTAATTAATAGGTTAAATCTACTCATAAATTTCAAGTGTTGAAAACATGCCTAATAGTTGTATAAACATGTAAATAACGTAAATACGATCCTAACGCAATTTGAATGGATCAAATCAGACTTAAAACGCAAAAATTACGTATGAAATAAGGTTCAGTGGCATTTCTGTGAATATTTGAACTCAAATTTGAATTAAAACAGTTTAAAATCTGAATTTAAATGTACTTTGGACTGGGCACACTAATTCAGGAAAATATAGGGTTTAAATCAGAAGAAAATAGGACCTAAAAGAAATTAGTTTGAACTAATTTGGATCGCGGGTTGATTCATTGGAAACCGAGGGGCTATTTTGTAAAATAGGCACGGCTGACTGCTGGGTTGACTCGGCTGCTGACCAGGCAGCCACGTGGCAGCACGCTGTTGGCGCGGTGTGCCACGCGTGCGGTGGACGCGGTGCGCTGGCGCCGTAGGCAGTGTCTACGGGTCCATGGTGGACCGGTTACTTAAAGCCGAAGAGGTACGCGATCTCGTCCATCCAGCGTGGATCTAACGGCTGTGGCGAGTTAAGGGCAGCAGGCCGCCGGGGAAGAGGCTCATGACGGCGGCGCCATTGTCGCCGATGGTCCGAGCCCGTCGGTGGTCACCGGTACGGTGATTTCGGCCATCCTAGACCGATCCGAGGGCACCTACGCATAGCACAGGGTCTCGCGAAGTCAATGGGGTGCAAATACGAGGGCCGAGAACATGCCGAAGCGGCTTCCTGCGGTGGCGCCATGGCCGGCGTGCCTGGAACTCGCTGCTACGTCATTCTAGGGCACCAAACGCGACATGATGGGGTCGAGCAGGTACAGGAGCTCACCGTGAGTCCCTTGGAGCGGAGCGCGGCGTCCGGGGAGTCTCCGAGGAGGCAGGTCACCGTCGGCGGTGGCGAGTTCGAGCGGTGAACAGAGGAAAGGGGAGAAAGAGGGGTGCGGCTCGGGTTATATAGGCGGGCGGGGCTGCGGTAGATGGAAGGGGAGCGAGCGGATTGGGCGCTTGCCTTCCATGCGGGTGCGGGCAGACTGGCGGCTTGCCATCCGTGCCGGGCTGCGCCATCGGCGGGCGCCGAAGAAGGTAAGTGCCAGGGAAAAGAAGGAAACATTGGGGAGGAAGAAAGGAAAGAAAGGGAGACGCTGTCAGGTGGGCCAGCGTTGCAGCAGGGAAGAAAACGGCTTGCGGCGCGGCTGACGGATGGGGCCAACTCACAGCGAGAGGGAGCGGATGGCTCGTTCGGGCGGCGTAGGCGCGCAGTGAAGGGCCGAAGCGGGCCGCGGGGAAGCTGGGCCGCGGTGCTGCGGTAGGAGAAAACGGCCCGAGAAGAAAAGAGATTTCTCTTTTTTTTTCTAATTTTTCAAAGCAAATTTTCAAAGAATTTTCAAATCCAAATTGAATTTGATCAAACCACTCATCTTAAAAATTTAAATGCAACAGCATGAGTGCACAAACATGTTTCTACTCTTATATTTGATTTTAAGTTTATAAAAATTATTCTTATCCTAAATTTGCATGCTCACAAAAATATATAAAAATCATATTTTTCCTATTTTTCATTTCTTCAAAATTTCAGGGTGTTACAATTCTACCCCCCTTAAGATGAATCTCGTCCCGAGATTCGGAAGATGATGGCAAAAGAGATAGGGATAGTTCGTCTCTAGATTGTTCTTTACTTCATCGTGTAGTTCCATCGTCTTGATAAGAATTCCGTCTTACTTTGCATACATGTAACTAATTCCAATATTTTTGACAAATGCTCCAAACAATACTCTGGTATCTCCAATCACTAGGCACCTTTCCTATAATATAAATTTTCTTCCTTAAAATACTTATCTTCCAACAGAGCCTAACGAATCTCTTAGTCAGAAAGAATTTCTACTACCAACCTTCAAAACATTAATGATTCTGGTCAAGTTGCTCAAATTTGGAATACGATTCTTAATCCTTGATGTCACCCGAACTTTCTTAGCATTATTCTCCATTGCTAAGGGTATCGGCTGCGACTTTTACTTCTCCAAGTAATAGCACTTTTCCAAGTCCTAATCCATTTCATTCCAACGAGGATATCACAAATTCAAGACCAACTTAGCGAAGATGTCCTGTAGATTCTTGTGACCCTCCTATATGTTACTTTTCTTCCAAAAGACAGTACTCCATAGTAGAAAACTCCAGATAACACGTTAGGTAATTCAACCCACACTTCCTTAGTTGACTTACTGAACAAGGTACTATATTTTTCTTCTTGCATAAGGACACATCCCAAATCTTGATAAGGTGCATTATTGTAGATATGAAGCTCTTGTCTGGATCTGACAAAGCTAATACTTGGGTTTTACTTCAACCTTTTCTTAGACTCCTTCAAACATTTGCCTGAGGTCTCTTGATCTAAACGAACTTAAAAGCTTCTCCAAAGTTATTTGTTCCTCTGCTATGACTTCAGTAAACTCATGGTCCACTTTGCTATCCTTGGTGTACCTATCTTCTAATTGATCATTCTCATCTCCCTCAGGTAAAAATCGACCACCTTGATACTCAATTCTTTTCCTTGATGGTGTTGTTAAGAGCATGGTGCACCGAGTACTATAAATCACTCCTTTGTGTGCACAGAGCCATCCATTACCATGAACCACGTGAATGTTAAGTGACTCCAACACAATGAGTGTCACGGTGAAGTTTTCCTTGTTTATGACAAGACTGACATTCGGGCATATCTGATCTGTCTGCATTTCTCCCACTGGGGTTTGAACTAGCAAAGGCCTCCTCATTGGACACTTCACTATCTTGCACGTCTCTTCCATGTCGACGGAAATGAAAGAATGCGAAGCACTAGGGTCAAATAAAGCAAAAACTTGTACTGAGCTTACTTGAATATAACCTCCCACTACTTTGGTAACTCCATGAATTTTATCCATATCCACATTGCTCAGTCTTCCATTGACATAGTTTTGCTGCGCTTTGCTTCCTTGAGCAGGCTTCTTATGGGCTTTTTTTTTGCTTTCGTTGTTGTGGATTCTGACTTAGTTCTCTCCCAACTTGCTCTTCAACATTGTTGTTTTGATAGTGCTCGGCTTCATCATACCCATAACATCCTTCAATGGCAGAAACATCAATCTTTTCCCACATATTAGTGCGAGACGTCATATAGGGCTCCTGAGTCATGAGACACTACACTTCCTGTCATCAAGTGACCAACATCAGCAACACGAGCAAGTATAGATGATCATAATCATGAACTATCCAAAAGGACAACTCTCGTCTCCATGGACCCAAAATTATCAACCTTGTTCACAGGACATTTTTGCTCAAGAGTGGCAACTCAATCATGGTGACTAACCAATACTTCCAACTAAAGAGTTCAATCTTAATAATCCTTATTTACATTGGCTACCCCCCTTAAAATAAGGGACACCAAATAGGGTAGCTTGAACCCTTCTTCTAGATGAGCTAAAAAGTGTTCTGACATCCCAATGATACTCCTGTGTATGGGTAAGAACAAGAAATCTGGAGTTCCTCGCGAGCAGAAAAACAACAGCGCAGTAAAACAGCTGTAACTCTCATTTTGTTAATCCAATGAATCTGTAGTTTACACCGATGGAAAGCTTATAAAATTCTCTGCAACTTACTTATAGAACACACTTCCATATTCTGCAGCTAACTTGTCCGAAAACAACACATAACAGATTCTATTCCAGGTTTCAGACAGCACAGTTGCATCGTCTTGTGATTTTTGTATCTCCCAATCCAAAATAGCTATGAGGGTAGTTCTTGCATTTAGAGAGAGATGTTGAAGTCCACTCTTGTCCAGAATTTTCTCATGATTTTTGGTCATCCAAGAACAGAGATATAAGTTGATAAAGACAGGCTGCTCCGAAAGACAAGATATAGAAAGCAGGAGATAACCAAAACCCAGCTATTTATTTCATTAATCCTTATACCTTATACATATAAACTAAATGAAATCATGGTCAAAGCCCACGAGATCATTCCACTCATTACAAAATTCCAACTCAAGCATAAACATAAGCACAAAGCAACTAAACACTTAAATGTTCATTAGCCACACATTAAGATGACTCAACTTGGCTACTAACGGTTTTATTACACGGGACATAACTCCTATTCCTTAAACATGGTGTGATTGTAGCAGTATCCAAAGTAGATAACGTCTCTTACATTCCTTATTGCTTCATATGGACATCTGAATCTCTGCATCTACCATTCTTATAACTCATACCTTAAGATGGGTCAACCTGGTATCCCTCAGGTGTAGATTTAATACCCTCATACTCAATCCTTTCTCCTAAAAGTGTAGTTAGAAACACTGAACATTGGGCATACTCAATCACTCCTTTACAAGTAGATAACCAGTCCATTCCAAGGATAACATCAATGTCCCTTAATTCCAAAACAATGAGGTTTACCTTAAAATTTACCCCCTTTATGTCCAGACTAACTTTTGGGCATACGCGGTCTGCCTTTATTTCACCTCTTGGAGTTTCAACCATAACTGTTTTTCCCCTTGGAAGCATAAGTATGTTATGATCTTTTACATATTGTCTAGATATGAACGAATGTGAGGCACTGGGGTCAAACAAAACCTTGGCATTTCCTAAACTTACTGGAATTGATCCAAACACGACCTCCTTAGCTCCAGGAATGGTGGAAATATCCACATGTTTCAACTTTCCATGGATGTAATTTCTCTTTAATTTATTTCCCTGCACATGCTCCTTTTGGACATCCTGTCCTGGGTCTTGCTGTTGTTGATTCTTCTGTGGGCAAGATTTAATATAATGTCCTTCCTGCTGGCAATGATAACACTTTCTCTTAGCTGGATCTTTTGTGATGTCATACTCCACGGAACTATTGTTTGGTATGCTGCTATCTTGCTGGCCATAAAAGTTCACCTTCGTCCCTTTGGCTTGTTTCTTAGCTTGTTTGGCCTTTCGGGGTTGATACTCCTTATAGGTAATTGTCCACCCATCTATGACTACTTCATGGGGAGTAGTTTTAGCGGGAGGGGCTTCTAACTCTTCAGGGTTTAGATTTGTTTGACAGGGGATCAGGGCTGCATGTGACAATGTAGTAGAACTCACTTGCTCATTGCTTTCCACTAGTGGTTCTAATGAGATTGCCTTTCTCTTCTTGTCCATGTTGATCTCAAAATTTGGATCCACCTTGACTTTCCCCTTATTAGACTCATTTTGAAGACAGGGAAAACCATAATGCTTACAGTAGTGACATTGTTCCTGCTCTCCAAATGCCTTATTATCAACATCTTTATTGGATTTCATATTCTTCCAAGCTTCTACTACTTGTATCTTCTCTAACCCCTTGGATATGTTGGCTTGACCTTGAGATAAGCATCGTTGAGAATTCCCATGTTGAGCCATTTCTTCTGGTAATTGGTTTTGCATCGCTAATGGTTTCTTGTCAAAAGTGAGCAAGAGCGACACAATTCAGTCCTCTTAACCTCTGAAATCCATAGTCTTCTCGTCACGAACCGTCTAATAGACAAGGAGAAAAGGTTCAAAATAGAGACAAGGTTTTTATAACAGAACGGGGATAGAATTAAGCATAACTTTGAGAAAATAACAAAGTTAAAGAGAAGCAAGAAATAGGCAACAATGAGAACATGCTAAACATCCAGTTCTAACTAGGCTTGCGTCCTACAGTCAGCATTGCTCCGATACCAATCTGTCACACCCGGTTTTAAGGACAAAACCAGACATACACCATATGTGAAATAAAGAAGACAAATCTCACATATAGCCACAGATAAGTGTAATATCAAAAGACAAATGCTTAATATACATAACTCAATAGTATAAAGTATACCTTAAAGAATAACACAGTGGAAAAACAACTCTGAACACCGGGTGTAGACCTCACTCCAGGATCAAACTGACTGGTTGATCACAAGCCTAACAATTCCAGAATCTAACAGTCTGGTACCCTTCCTGAGATGTGGGGAAATAGCAAGAGTGAGTCCATGTCGAACTCAACAAATATAACATGGGGTTCATGAGGCTCAAAAGGTTTGACACAGGTTTACTGCGATAGCTTTTATTAAGTCATCTTTTAGCAATTGAGTAGCAACAAGTTTAACATAATCCCAAATAACCTCATGATCATGTAAACGAGAATAATGTATAGCAAGAAACAATAATCATTAGTGAGCATCAATATCATCAGTATTATCATTATCATCAGTGTTCATCATTTATTCTGTAAGGGTCCAAGGCCACTCGTGACCGTGAGCACGGCTGTTATAACAGTTTTACACTCTGCAGAGGTTGTACACTTTCACTGTGAGTCGTGATTTACCCTTTCGCCCGAGGTAGCTAATCTCTTGACCCACTTCCAAGGAAGGTCGGCAGGGTTCACTATGAAGTCTTTCAAAGGTTCGTCTAACAAGTTAGGGCCATTAGATTCACTCGGCAAACAGATGTAGAGCCCCCCTTCCAAATGGCACAATAACGCGCAGCCTATACACATAAGGACAGAGGCCGCACTATACCCGATTCGTCAAGTCGTTCTTACGCCATGAAGGAATACCTCTAACAAGCTAGAAAAGGTCCTCATACTTGACTAAAGCCAGAGCCATATAGCCCTCACAGTTGTACTGTAAGTCCCGGATGTTCGCTTACAGATAAGTCCTTAAGGAGAGAAACTAGAGCACCAAAAATACCCCAAGCTCTAGCCCCCTTGAGCCATGTTGCTATAAAGCATCTTTTAAACGTTTATTGCATATACCATTAGTCAAGTTACAGATCATGGTTATTTATCTTGAGCACTAGCATAATACTACCCAATGCAATGTCCCATGGGTGTCAAGGTACAAGATACAAAAACTAGGATATCCTTAGTGGTAACAAGGTAGACACATGCACATGAATTAAGTATATTAAAGGTGAATAGGAAACAAGGATAATCCGATGTTATACTTGCCTTATACACCGATCCTTCGGTAAGCTTTAATCTTTGATGTCCTTCTTCTTCTTGGATCACCACGTGTATCTCACCGACTGGACGTAATCGTAAAACACCACACAAACATCCATACACATACATGCATAGCATACAGTTGCATCTATATCAGAACAGTACACCAATCATAGAAAATAAGTAAAAGAGATTGATATACGATTCTACGTATCACTACGAACATACAGTCGCGAGAAGCACGCTAATCGAAGCTATGGTTAAAAAGTTACAGCTACCGAGAGATTTGCTTAATACGTGGAAAAATAAACTATAGGCTTCATTTATGTTAACTATATGAATTCATTTATAAAAGATATGTATCAATAATATAGATTGATTTAAGTCAATTTTAGATTTAAATTATAAAACAAAAGTAATACAACTTATATTTTATGTATAAAACTCAGTTACATAATCATTAATCAGGATATGATTTAAACTATGATTTTTATGAAATAGTAATGTAGTAAACATTATTACTAATACGTAGATCTCGACGTTATGAAACAAACGCAACTAGAACGGACTATATCGGAGTTGAAATGAATAAGTTATGATTTAAACAAGTTTTACTTTGGTTAATTAATAGGTTAAATCTACTCATAAATTTCAAGTGTTGAAAACATGCCTAATAGTTGTATAAACATGTAAATAACGTAAATACGATCCTAACGCAATTTGAATGGATCAAATCAGACTTAAAACGCAAAAATTACGTATGAAATAAGGTTCAGTGGCATTTCTGTGAATATTTGAACTCAAATTTGAATTAAAACAGTTTAAAATCTGAATTTAAATGTACTTTGGACTGGGCACACTAATTCAGGAAAATATAGGGTTTAAATCAGAAGAAAATAGGACCTAAAAGAAATTAGTTTGAACTAATTTGGATCGCGGGTTGATTCATTGGAAACCTAGGGGCTATTTTGTAAAATAGGCACGGCTGACTGCTGGGTTGACTCGGCTGCTGACCAGGCAGCCACGTGGCAGCACGCTGTTGGCGCGGTGTGCCACGCGTGCGGTGGACGCGGTGCGCTGGCGCCGTAGGCAGTGTCTACGGGTCCATGGTGGACCGGTTACTTAAAGCCGAAGAGGTACGCGATCTCGTCCATCCAGCGTGGATCTAACGGCTGTGGCGAGTTAAGGGCAGCAGGCCGCCGGGGAAGAGGCTCATGACGGCGGCGCCATTGTCGCCGATGGTCCGAGCCCGTCGGTGGTCACCGGTACGGTGATTTCGGCCATCCTAGACCGATCCGAGGGCACCTACGCGTAGCACAGGGTCTCGCGAAGTCAATGGGGTGCAAATACGAGGGCCGAGAACATGCCGAAGCGGCTTCCTGCGGTGGCGCCATGGCCGGCGTGCCTGGAACTCGCTGCTACGTCATTCTAGGGCACCAAACGCGACATGATGGGGTCGAGCAGGTACAGGAGCTCACCGTGAGTCCCTTGGAGCGGAGCGCGGCGTCCGGGGAGTCTCCGAGGAGGCAGGTCACCGTCGACGGTGGCGAGTTCGAGCGGTGAACAGAGGAAAGGGGAGAAAGAGGGGTGCGGCTCGGGTTATATAGGCGGGCGGGGCTGCGGTAGATGGAAGGGGAGCGAGCGGATTGGGCGCTTGCCTTCCATGCGGGTGCGGGCAGACTGGCGGCTTGCCATCCGTGCCGGGCTGCACCATCGGCGGGCGCCGAAGAAGGTAAGTGCCAGGGAAAAGAAGGAAACATTGGGGAGGAAGAAAGGAAAGAAAGGGAGACGCTGTCAGGTGGGCCAGCGTTGCAGCAGGGAAGAAAACGGCTTGCGGCGCGGCTGACGGATGGGGCCAACTCACAGCGAGAGGGAGCGGATGGCTCGTTCGGGCGGCGTAGGCGCGCAGTGAAGGGCCGAAGCGGGCCGCGGGGAAGCTGGGCCGCGGTGCTGCGGTAGGAGAAAACGGCCCGAGAAGAAAAGAGATTTCTCTTTTTTTTTTCTAATTTTTCAAAGCAAATTTTCAAAGAATTTTCAAATCCAAATTGAATTTGATCAAACCACTCATCTTAAAAATTTAAATGCAACAGCATGAGTGCACAAACATGTTTCTACTCTTATATTTGATTTTAAGTTTATAAAAATTATTCTTATCCTAAATTTGCATGCTCACAAAAATATATAAAAATCATATTTTTCCTATTTTTCATTTCTTCAAAATTTCAGGGTGTTACATTAATTATAGGAAGAGAAAGGCATAATATCATTACTGCCTTGGAGAGGATCCACAAATACTACATACATTGAGAGACTTGAGAGTGTCATACAATGGAAGCTCTGAGTTTTATTTTGAAAACCCATAAAAACTCTAGAATAATGGTTGAACAAATAACTTGAGACATAGTGCTTAACTTGATTGTTCTGTCTTTCAATTACTCAAGACCCAAGTGAAGGTTAAAAAGCCCCATGGTTGAAGGTAATATGAGTAAGTTTGAAAGTCAGAACAATTTATTCTAATCCGGAGGAGAATTCTTGTTTGAACGCATGTGTACTTTTGAGGAATTGCTATGATGCTTTCAAAATTCGAAAACTCCTGACCATTTATGCTAAGTTTAGCTTTGCTAAGGGACTAGCAAATGTTAAGCTTGGGGGGGCTTGTTGACGGTAGTTAACAACCATTATAAACCATCAATAAAACATGAATAAGGGCATGAATATGATCACCAACAAAGGTCTAGGGGTTTAAACTAACAAATTCCATGAGTTTTGGTGAATTTGTATTTTTTGTAGGATTTATCTGAAAAACTATCAATGTGGACCTAGATGTCAGAATTAATCGCACTTATCTGTCGCGAAACGAATACTAGAAGGTTCCAGAAGACTCCAGAGGACTCCACAAGAAAGTGAGAGATGAGACACCGCTAGGTGGGGCTGACCGGCCCCACCTAGAGGCCGCCCGGCCCCTAGGCCTGTCAGCCTCCATGTTGAAATGTCAGTTCCCCACTGCCTTCTAGTTGCATCTACGCCGTTCTTTAAGTCAGTTTGATCCAAGGGCTCACGTTGGACGTTCTGGCCTACATATACCAGCTCTGCCACCCCCCTAAGGCATCAAGTCATTTGAGAAGACAGAAACCCTAATCATCCTCAGAGCTCCATCATATTCTAGGGCATAGCTAGTTAGGCTAGGTCTAGAGGGAGGCAAGCAGGCTTCACTTGGATTTCTGATCTTGTCAAGAGGGTGGTTTGCTATAATCTTTGTACCCCCTCTCTTGTCAAGAGGGTGGTTTGGTATAATCTTTGTACCCCCTCTCTTTTGTATCTCCATTATTTTTATATGCTAGCTACAATTGTTATGACAATATTAGTATTCATCTTATTTATGGTCTTCATTACAATGTTCATCATCTACTTTGATTATATACTAAGTATAGCTAGTTTGTCATCATATTCATGCATATGTTCGTATAGCGCTCACTCTAAGGATCCATGGGTGGGTGGTCGACATTGTGTAAGCGTGGTGCTTATACATTGTTTACCTGTGGATACACCCTATATTCTAGGTCATGTGGTTTTTCGCAGATGTGACACTCACATTGAGTCCTTTGTAGTCCACACTCTGAATATAGGTGCAAGTAGGGTCCGGTTACGAAGGAAGAACAAGCTCTATTCTTGATCTTCCCTAAGTAATATCCCTTATGTGTAGATATGAAGATAATCTTAGCCTTGATTACAAGGTGTAATTGCACTAATCAATGTATGCTTTGACTTGTAATTAAGAAAGACCTATGAATTATTCTTTTAATATTCTACTTAACCATGCTAATGCCATAGATAGGAGTGCTCTGAGTGATTTATCATTATCAATAATCAATACTTATCATATACATATCTTATACTATGACTTACCCCTGTTGTGAGTAGACATTAGCTATGGTTTACTTCTCCATTAATAGTATAAGTTATCAATACATGTCCATGCTACACCTTTCCTATGGTCAAAATATAAATAATGATACCTAGAATACTCTCGGGTGAAGTGCTACAATGGTATAATTATTTGTGTGCTTGCGATCCTTTCATTCATATCTTTATATTCTTTCTAGTCACATAAAATGATAAAGAGCTACTTAGTATTATTCTAGTAGTAATGCTAGGTGGTACCAACAAGCATCTTTAACATCATCATTAGGGATGACAACCTAGTACAAGTAATGTTAAGAGATGTAGGCATATAACAGGTGGCTATTAAAACAAGTGATAAGTTAATAAATACCAACAACTAAAATATGAACTATTTCACCTAAAATCTTATTGGAGTTATAATTTAGCAACTAGTTTCACTCTCCCATTGTGCTTAATTAATTTTGTTAAGCTACTCTTTATCTCATCTTGTCTATCACTGGAAATGGGTTCGTATAGAAAACATAACCCAACCATAGCCTCTCTAACTTTGGTGACTTATCTGCTCCATACTTTGATGCTCGTCTTGCATCTCAACTCCCTCTTGGTCCACTTCTCTCTAAGGTCATCTCCTTAATTTGCCCATAAAGTGAGACAAGGGTAGATAGTGGTTTAAACTTAAGGACCTTGGCTTGGCACCAACATGGAATTTCTCCATGGCCTGCTTAAAGTGACTGCATCTGCCTTAGGAATGGGTCAAATAAGAGCTAAGATTAGGATCTTTTTACTAGGTCTTGAGAGTTGATGTCGGTTAGAATCAAGTGAGAACAAGAGCTTAGTAGGAAATGTTTATAGCCCTATGTTTTATAAACTCCCTGATTCATGTTGTATGACTTGGGATTGCATATGGGTGTTCGTAATCTAAGGTTTCACCAAGCACTTTTACTTGTTATGTACCATGACTTAGTATATGAGCTCTTTCTAAGATTTAAATTCTATAATACCATGCTTTGTTACCCTTATGGTACTTAATGATAAGCTCACTTCCATATACCTTGCCATGCTTACAAATGACATGTTCCACATCTTGTATGTATGTCTAGCTTCACTATTATACATAAACCATGACTTGCTGCCTTGTTGTACCTATTAATATGCTCAACCTCATCCATTATGCAATGTCATGCTTAAAAATTTTGTTATAATGACATGCTTAACATCATCAACATATAAATTGCCTTACTTGTTAGGAGCGAATCATGTCTTGCTTTTGTATAGTACCATGTATAGGAGGTAAATACATTGGCAACAACATATGGAACGTTGTCCATGCAGTGTTAATGGCTTGGGTGCCACTTGTGCGTGCTTATTTGGTATAAGTGGTAATGTATGTATTTAAATTTCTGCAATAAACTCATGTGCTAGCTTGCTGAAATTTTGGGAAACCCATGTCCTTATGCAATCAGTGTTTGCAATTAAGCGATGTTTCATTGCTTACCAAGTTTTGCCATTAATCCTTTTTGTGAAAAGTAGTTGAGTGAGGGTAATGTATTGCTGGAACCGTTGTAGTTGTGCATGCATAATATTTTAAAACCCCTGTTGATCTTCCTATCCTTGCTACCTACCCTGAATGTGAGCTACTCATATCTTGCCCTACTACATATAACTTTGACACATATCTTTGTTCCCTCCCACATTTAGCTTGTGCTCATTGGAATTGCACTTGTTAGTGTGCTCTATTATGGTATTATGATCATTGGCCTTGGTGCCACGACGGAACCTGGAGTTCCCTATGTGTGCTAGCCATATGGTGGTGATGCTAGGTGCGCGCAAGTGTTGAGGAATATGTTACCATGATCCATCATAGCCCCACACTAGTGAGCTATCCTAACTTGCATAGTTATTCCAAATTTCCTTGATGACCAACATATCTCCTTGTTTGTCTTGGTCACGTCCTTGCTTTCTTTTTGAAGACTTGTTGCATTGCTCTTCTCAATAAGATGTTTATAAATAGTGTGTTTTGCAATGGTACGAATATCTCTCCTTTGAGGATGCAAGGGAACCAAGGCTCCATGTGGATCACAACCACATGAATAGCTTATGGAAGCCCCTAAGTATCAAAGGAATTGTCATGACTATTGTAACGCCTCATCGATGGACCTTCTTATTAGAAGTGATGCTCCTTTCAAAACTATTCCTTGCTGCGATGAGTGACTCCAATCAATCATTCCTTGATGTCTAATCCATGCTATCCTTCTTACATGGATGATATAAAATTTCTTGCCATTTCCTATGCCAATTTGTGCTCAATCCACTCTCCTTTGAGAGACACCAATGTCCAATTACTCTCAAAGTCACCATGTCAACTTTGGTTTTTTTTTATCAAAGTGTCTAATTCCTTGATGTCTTCCCTCACCTCGGCCTCTTTCAAAATCTCGAGGATGAGATTTCTCTAAGGGGGAAGAGTTGTAATGACCTGAAAATCGCTACAATAGTTCACAAGCATCATGATCATTTAGTGCATCTAAAAAAATCCACATTTCCAAAATAAATTGATGCTTAATTCTAGACCTTCTGAGCATCGGGTACATTTATAATTCAAATTAGAAATCAACATGTGCTTAGCCCAGCCAAGACCGAGCATTGCATGATTTGACAGATCGTCCGACATCACCACCGGACCGTCTATCAAGACATCTCATAGACTTAGAATAATTCTAGCCAGCACATGCACTGACGGAGTGTCCGTCACCACTAGCGGACTGTCTGTCAAAACCTATGCATAGTCAGTCAGCCTATCAGACACGCCATGGGATCGTCCGTCGCTCATGGCTGACTGTCCGTTAAAACTGGTCGACATTGTCTCATGCATGTGTCCAGCTGTCACACACACACGCACTCGAGCCCCGGCGGAGTGTCCACCAGAGTCGGCGGAATGTCCGTCAAAATCGCAGCAACACATGTAACATGCAAATGTTGTGCTGTCCTCACCATATTCCCTTGGGACCCACTTGTTAGCTCTCCACTCTCCCAAAATCTCCTCCACCAGCCCTCTCTCTCCCTCATCCCATCTCATTCACGTTACTAACCAGAAAAGAGAAAGAGAGAAGCAAAGGAAGAGAGGAGAGGAGAAAGGAGAAGAAGAAGAAGGGGAGAAGAAGAGAGGAGGAGGATGGCGCCCACCCCTTTCTGCTGGAGGTCGCCGGCGACCTGCTTTACCACCTCCATGCCTTCGACGTCGCTAGAGTTGGAGGAGATGGAGCCCCAAGCATCTTCTTCAACCTCAAGCATGGAGGACGCCCGAAGCTCGATCTCCTTCTGTGCTGCATTCCTGGTCAAGCTGCTGCTGTTGGACGTCACCCAAGACTTGGTGTGCACATCCCCAAAGTCCCCAACCATCTTCCCACCTCCCATGGCCATTCCCAAAAGCTTCCCCTCTCATCCATGGCCATCACCACCAGGGACAAAGCCAGAAAAAAATTTAGGAGGAGCTCAAAAAAACGCCACAGCAACATAACCCCACTATGAACCCTCACAATAGACATATATAATAGTTTGAGGTACTCTTATATTGAAACATCGATGAACGATGAAAATCACAAAATACATTATGAAAAATAAAGGATGCAGTTTATCCATACCGAAGTATCAAATTACGAAACTAATAGATGAAGCGTGACGGTGACACCCATTATTCATCAGAGGAGGCAATCTACACAAATAGACATAAAATTGATTAGTCAAATATGTATGGGCCTCCAAACTATTAATTTAGAAGAGAATAGCGCGTACCACTATTTTTTGGGGCAATAACATACGACGTTTTTTCATCTCTTGAAACTGCTTTTTGATCTTTTCATTATCAATCTGTCTAAAGATCTCCTTCTCATTATAGCATATCATCAAGTCATTGAGCCATTCATCACCCATTTTACTATGCAAATCTGTCTTTATAATGGAAATGACTGAAAATATCCTCTCAACTGAAGCCGTTGCCATCGGTAGTATCAAGATTAGCTCAATGAGACAATAAACCGATTTATAAGATGTGTGCATTCTAGTCTTTACCATAAATTCAGCAACTTTTCCAAGTTCAGCGCATCCAAGGAATTCTAGAGTTCTTTTAGCACAGTTGACAAACTGTCTAAGGTGATTTGGCAAAATAGCAAGGTCACCAATATCAAAATCATCAGCATAAATTTCAGCAAGCCTAACAAGTTTGTCCACATCAAAATTAGAGAAGGAGTTCCTTGGATTAAAAGCAGCCATACATACTAATAACTCTGAACTAATTTCACTGAACCGATGATTTAGCTCAGTCAAGATGGCATCAATGGTGACAAGAAAAATCTCAACATGATAGTAATGTTTGTTTGTTACCTTTTGCTTTCTTCGTCTAGATGTCCCTCTAACATTTATTTCCTTATCCATATCAGGCACTTCAATCTCATTCTTCTGACAGAATGTTTTCACTTTTTTGAGTAATGGCTCCCATCCATTTTCCCTCATATCCTGCAAGCTATCTTTCACATCCGCGATCAAATGCATTGCTTCATCTATATCTTGATCCTTCCTTTGTAACGCACGTGACAAAATATCTGTCATGCTCAATAATTCTATCATCAAATGCAGGATGAACACAAAATCAAAGCTCTCCATTTTTCCAATTAAACCCAAAGCTTCACCATTACATGTTGGTTTAATAGAATCTTTCTTCACTATCTCAAGGACATCTATGATAGCTTCCCACATCACCAAAATACAAAGCAAAGTTTTAAGATGTGAACCCCATCTAGTATCTCTAGGCCTAGCTAGGCTACTTTCTTGGTTTAAGCCTTTGCCAGTCATAATCTCACCAATCTCAATCTTTTCTAGCAACACATCATGGTGCTTTGCAAGCAAGGCATCTTTTCTCATACAAGATGCACCCACATTACTGACTATTAAAGGAACATAGTTAAAAAAATTTGCAATGTCTGCACTAGAAGTTGCAACTGTAACAACCACTAGTTGCAATTGATGGGCAAAACAATGCACATAGAAAGCATAAGGATTTTCATCACGAATCAATTTCTGCACCCCATTAAATTCACCTCTCATATTAGAAGCTACATCATACCCTTGCCCACGAAGCATAGAGATAGACAAATTGTGACTTGAAAGCATACCGACCAAAGCTTCTTTCAATGCAATAGTTGTACAACTCTGAACATGTGAAAGCCCAAGTTTGGTTTTGGTAATTAATGACACCAAGTTGCTAATGCCATGTGTTAAGTGTTTTGAGTTAGGCACGAGCAACACACGTGATGAAGGAGCATGTGGCATGGAGTGATGGCCACAAGATCACAAGTGGTGGAGATGCACATAATATGGTGTACATGATGATCAAGTAGAAGAGAAGGAACTAAGAGCGCAAGGCAAAGGTATAAACCATAGGGTTTTCCTTTTGCCGGTCTAAGTTGAGTAGAGAAGTGATTGACCGGATTTAGGATAAATAGTCGACTATCAAGAGGGGCAATCACGGTTAGCTCGGGAATCAAGTGCCACTAGATCAATGTCTTGAGCATATGCATTAGGATCTAGTTGAGAACTAACATAACGCCTTGGAAAATGTTTGTGAAATGCTAACACACATGCACTTTGTGGTGTACACTTGGTGGTGTTAGCACATTTGCGAAGGCGGTGGTGTTTGAGCGGTAATAAGGGGTTTGGGGTTCGCTCTCCCTCTCGCCGAGCGTGCGAGCGCGGGATTCAGGCGTTTTCGAGAAAATGAAATGCCTATTTTCTATTGCGCCGGAGGCGAGAAAAGGTGGCGAAAGTCTGAAATATTTTTCACTGAAAAACGGCGATCGGACGCTGCACCGGACGCGGTCTCGGTTTGACCGGACGCGTCCGGTCAGTTCAACGCGGCGCAAGCTCTAGGGTTTGTGACCGGACGCGGGTCTGGCCTGACCAGCGCGTCCGGTCAGTACAACTGAGCGTAAGAGAGAAGCGCGCGACCGGCGCGTCCGGTCAGGCGTCTAGGAACACAGAGCGAAGCGGACTGACGATCGGACGCACGGCGCGTCCGGTCATGTACGATCGGACGCGTCCGGTCGTAGCTGGAGCTTACTGGAACGCGACCGGACGCTGGCACTGTCGCGTCCGGTCACTCGTTGAGTGCGTCCGGTCACGTGTGATCTGACGTGTCCGGTCTCAACGGGAGCTTACTGGAACGCGACCGGACGCTGGCACTGTCGCGTCCGGTCACTCGGTTCAGCGCGTCCAGTCAGGGCAACGGCTAGTTCTGACGCGCACAGTTCACGGTTGTCGTGTAGTGACCGGACGCGTCCGGTCACCCTGACCGGAGCGTCCGGTCAGCACGATTTTCACTGCGTCGTCCGTAACGGCTAGCTGCGTACCCCTTCGTTATAAATAGAGGATGTCCGGGGTTTGAGGGCAACTCTTGCATATTTTGAGATATAGAGACATCCTTTGAGCTAGAGAACAACCCCTCCACTCATCTCTTTGATTGATTGCACATCTTGAGTGAGATTGAGTGAGATTCAAGTGCATTGCTTGAGAGTTGCATTCTAGAGGCACTTGATCTTCGAGTTGCTGCAGATTTCTCGTTACTCTTCCGTGTTTCCCGACACGGTAGACGGCTTGTAGCAGCGGAGGTGATTGAGCTCGCAATTGGAGATTGTTGGAGCCTTCACCAAGTGTTGTAAGGGGTTCTTGATCCTTCCCCGCGGGAGTTCGCAAATTGGATACTCTAGTGGAGCTCGTGGCTTGGAGGATCCCCATCTTGTGTGCGGTTGTGCGGCGCCCGCCGAGGGCTCAACTCTTGATAGTTGATTAGCTCGCGAACCGATAAGTGGGTGCATCGCCACAACGAGGAGTAGCTTGCCGGGAAGCAAGTGAACCTCGGGATAAATTCTTGTGTCATTCTCTTCCCGAGGATTTCTCTTGTGTGATTGATTGATTGGTACTTCTCATCTCTACACGGCGGTATAATCACTCGAAGCTCTTCTTTCGTTTTACATCTTGTATCTAGCTTGTTGTTGTTGTAGTGTTTAGTGGATAGCCTTGTACTAGACTTGTGTAGGTGGCTTGCTTAATTAGTTAGAGCTAGTGCATTTTGCTCCGCCACCTTTTATACTAACTTGTGGTTAAGTAATTCTTATAGAAGTTTAATTAGGCTATTCACCCCCCCCCCTCTAGCCATTCGGACCTTTCAAGTGGTATCGGAGCCGAGGCATCGTTTATTTGAGGCTTAACAACCTACGGTGAAAAAGAAATGGCTCAATTAAGCTTACACATCAACAACACCAAGAAGGCACCTCACTTTGATGGCACAAATTATGCATATTGGAAGGTTAAGATGACCGCACACCTCAAGTCAATAAATAGAGAAGTGTGGAAGGTCACCGAAACAAAATTTGAGGTTGCTAATCCGGAAGTACCTACACCGGTGGAAGAGAAGAAACTCCAATGCAATGACATTGCCATTAGTGCTCTTCATGAGGCACTAGATGACAAGACCTTTGAGCAAGTGAAGAACATTGAGATCGCTCATGATGCTTGGGCCAAGCTAGAAGAAACATTTGAGGGCACCGAAGGCACAAAGACCGCTAAAGCATATATCTTGCAAGAAAAATTTTCAAGCTTCAAGATGCAAGAAGATGAGAGTGTACCGGAAATGTTTCATAGATTGCAAGTCATTGTGAATGAGCTCAAGGCACTTGGTGAGGAGGTCAAGGACAACCAATTCTCTATGAAGTTCTTGAGAAGCTTGCCCAAGAGATTTGATACATTGATCACCGTGCTAGTGAGGACTACATTGAAGGATTCAACTCCTCAACAAATATTTCAAGAGGTAATGACCGATGATTCATATAGAGAAGATGATGAGAAGGATGAGTTGGTCAAGAAGAAGAAGGAAAATGAGAAGAAGGATGATGAGAAGAAGAAGAGTGTGGCATTCAAAGCCACCACATTCAAGGGCAAATCCAAGATTGAATCATCAAGTGAAGAAGACTCAAGCTCTTGTGATAGTGATGACATTGATGAGAAGATGGCTCTCTTTGTCAAGCAATTTGGCAAATTCATGAAGAAGAAGGGCTATCGTGCAAGAAGGAGAAAGAACTCATCTAAGAAGAATGAGCATACCATGAGATGCTTTAGATGCCATAGCAAAGATCATCTCATTGCAAAGTGTCCTTATGATAGTGATGATGAAGATGCTATCAAGAAGGAGAGGAAGAAGCAAAAGAAGAAGCAAGAAAAGAAGGAGAGCTCTCATAAAAAGAAGAATGATTCTCATGTTGCTACATGGGATAGTGATGATTCCTCAAGTGATGATGAGGATGACTACAAGAGCAAGAAGAAGGGACATGCTAGCATTGCCATCCAAGAGAAGGTCTCCCTCTTCGACACTCCATCGTGCTTCATGGCTAAGGCCGCTAAGGTATCATCCGATGATGAGAGTGATCATGATAATGCTAGTGATAGTGATAGTGATGAAGAAGAATTCACTAAAGATGAACTAATCACTATGCTAGAAGATTGCACTCAACACTTTAAAGAATCTAGAAAGGAGTGCAAGGGCCTACTTAAGGAAAAGAAAAACCTTATGCAAGAACTTGATGAGCTTAGGGCATCTTATGAGAGTCTAAAGGTAGACCATAAGAAGCTTCAAAAGTCTCACACTAAGCTTGAAGAAGCTCATTCCTCTCTAGCTAAAAAATGTGAGAACATGCCAACTAATGTTGAAAAAGCTAAAACTTGCAACATAGGCATATCATGTGATATAATTGATGAATCTTTACATAAGCCTATTGTTGTTTCCACTAACCCTCCATGTAGCTCATCTACATCATCATCATCTAGTAGTGACGGTTTCACTTGTGACTCCACACTAATAGTTGAGAATGAAATTCTCAAGAAGGAGGTAAAAGAGCTCAATCACACCTTAGCTAAGGCTTATGGTGGTGAGGACCGCTTGCTTATGTGCTTGGGTAGCCAAAGGGCTTCTCTCTATAAAGAGGGATTGGGCTATAACCCCAAGAAAGGCAAGGTCGCTTTTGCTCCTCACAAGACTCGTTTTGTGAAGAACAATGGTAGCTATTGCAAAAGTTGCAAGCAAGTTGGTCACATAGAGCAACATTGCATGAACAAGAAATCCAATGCTAAAGTATCCTCAATTAAGTTTGATTCTTTCTATATACTTACCAAGGGTACAAATGGTGTTCATGCTAAGTTCATTGGTGCACCATGGATGGGCTTAAAGAAGAAAGCCATTTGGGTACCAAAGAGCTTGGTCACTAACTTTGGAGGACCCAAACAAGTTTGGGTACCTAAAAAGAATTGATCTTGTCTTGTAGGTCAATTACAAAGCCGGAGGAAGGCATTGGGTGCTTGATAGTGGGTGCACTCAACATATGACCGGGGATTCTTGTATGTTCAAATCAATTGATACAAGTCAAAATGGTGGTTTTGATGCTATCACTTTTGGAAATAACAAGAAAGGCAAAGTCAAGGGGCTTGGTAAAATTGCTATCTCAAATGACATGAGCATATCTAATGTGTTGCTAGTTGAGAGCTTGGATTTCAATCTTTTATCGGTGGCACAACTTTGTGATCTTGGCTTCAAGTGCATATTTGGTAGTGATGATGTTGAAGTCATAAGTGTTGATGGATCAAATTTGATATTCAAAGGATTTAGACATGGTAGCTTGTACTTGGTTGACTTCAATGATAGTGAGACACAATTGACATCATGCTTGCTTAGCAAATCTAGTATGGGATGGTTGTGGCATAGAAGGCTTGGTCATGTTGGAATGAAGCAATTGAACAAACTTTTGAGGCATGACTTAGTAAGAGGCTTGAAGGATGTCACCTTTGAGAAGGATAAACCTTGTAGTGCTTGTCAAGCCGGCAAACAAGTTGGAAATACACATCCGAGTAAGAGTGAAATGAGCACATCAAAGGCATTTGAGCTATTGCACATGGACTTGTTTGGGCCAACAACATACACTAGTATTGGTGGAAACAAGTATGGTTTTGTGATAGTGGATGACTACATTAGATACACTTGGGTGTTCTTTCTTTATGACAAGAGTGATGTACATGATCTATTCAAATCTTTTGTCAAGAGAGTGCAAAATGAGTTTGAGACTACCATCAAGAAGATTAGAAGTGACAATGGTAGTGAGTTCAAGAACACAAGAATTGAAGATTTATGTGATGATCTTGGAATTGGACATCAATTCTCACCAACATACACTCCTCAATCCAATGGTGTAGTTGAAAGGAAAAATAGAACTTTGATTGACATGGCTAGATCAATGCTTAGTGAATATAATGTGAGTCATTCATTTTGGAGTGAAGCTATCAACACGGCTTGCTATTGTAGCAACCGTCTCTATTGCCATGGGAAGCTTGGGAAGACACCATATGAGCTATTGAATGGAAGAAAGCCCAACATTGCATACTTTAGAGTGTTTGGTTGCAAATGCTATATTCTCAAGAAAGGCACTAGATTGAGCAAGTTTGAAAAGAAATGTGATGAAGGGTTCTTACTTGGTTATTCTACCACAAGCAAAGCATATAGAGTTTGGAATCTCACAAATGGCACCTTGGAAGAAGTTTATGATGTTGAGTTTGATGAAACCCAAGGGTCTCAAAATGAAGCTCAAAACCTTGATGATGTGAGAGGAGATCAATTGTCAAATGCAATGAAGAACATGGACATTGGTGACATAAGGCCGAGGCAAGTTGATGATGATGATATTCATGTGATCAACCAAAGTGTGCAAATTGATACAAATCAAGCAAGCTCTAGTGGTTCTCATGATGAAGTGCAAGATCAAGGTCAAGCTAGTGGAAGTAACCAACTCCCAATACTCCAACCTACTAGTATTGCTAGAGATCATCCATTGGATCAAATCATTGGTGGAATTCAAAGTGGTGTTCAAACTAGATCAAGGCTAGCATCCTTTTGTGAGCACTACTCATTTGTGTCACTTGAAGAACCTAAGAAAATAGAAGATGCATTGAAAGATTCCGATTGGGTAAATGCCATGCATGAAGAGCTAAACAACTTCATTAGAAATCGAGTTTGGGAACTAGTTGAAAGGCCAAGAAACTACAATGTGATTGGTACTAAGTGGGTCTTTAGAAACAAGCAAGATCAAGATGGTATAGTTGTAAGAAACAAAGCAAGATTGGTTGCACAAGGTTACACACAAGTTGAAGGTCTTGACTTTGGAGAGACATATGCACCGGTTGCAAGATTGGAAGCAATTAGAATTTTATTAGCATATGCTTGTGCACACAACATCAAGCTCTATCAAATGGATGTCAAGAGTGCATTTCTCAATGGCTACATCAATGAAGAAGTTTATGTTGAGCAACCTCCCGGTTTTGAAGATGATAAGAAGCCCAACCATGTTTACAAGCTAAAGAAGGCATTGTATGGTTTGAAGCAAGCACCTAGAGCATGGTATGAGAGGTTGAGGGATTTTCTCCTCTCTAAAGGGTTCAAGATGGGAAAGGTTGACACCACTCTCTTTACCAAGAAGCTTGGAAATGACTTGTTCGTATTACAAATCTATGTGGATGACATTATCTTTGGATCAACTAACCAAGACTTTTGTGAAGAATTTGGAAATATGATGGCTAATGAGTTTGAGATGTCTATGATTGGAGAGCTTAGTTACTTCCTTGGACTTCAAATCAAGCAAATGAAGAATGGCACTTTTGTAAGTCAAGGCAAGTACATCAAGGACATGATCAAGAAGTTTGGATTGCAAGATGCTAAGCCAATGAGTACACCAATGGGCACAAATGATCAATTGGGTATTGATGATAGTGGAAACATGGTAGATCAAAAGCAATACCGGTCCATGATTGGAAGTTTGCTCTATGTCACCGCTTCTAGGCCGGATGTGATGTTTAGTGTATGCAAGTGTGCAAGATATCAAGCTTCACCTAGAGAAAGTCACTTGAAAGCAACCAAGAGGATATTGAGATATCTAAAGGGCACTCATGATGTTGGATTATGGTATCCCAAGGGGTCTAATTTTGAGTTGATTGGATATTCGGACTCCGACTATGGTGGATGCAAGATTGATAGAATGAGCACAAGTGGCACTTGTCAATTGCTTGGAAGGTCTCTTGTTTCATGGTCATCAAAGAAACAAAATAGTGTTGCACTATCTACCGCCGAGGCTGAATACATTAGTGCCGGTAGTTGTTGTGCACAATTGCTTTGGATGAAGGCCACTTTGAATGACTTTGGAATTAAATTCAAGAATGTGCCTTTGTTTTGTGATAATGAAAGTGCTATCAAGATGACACAAAATCCGGTTCAACATTCAAGAACAAAGCACATTGACATAAGGCACCACTTCATAAGAGACCATCAACAAAAGGGTGATATTAGCATTGAGAGCATTGGCACCGAAGATCAACTAGCCGACATCTTTACAAAGCCACTTGATGAAAAGAGATTTTACAAGTTGAAGAATGAATTGAACATACTTGACTTCTCCAACTTGAAATGAGTGTACCCCCACATTCTTATATGACATGCCTCTCCTCCAACATAGCAAGGTAAAGTTGTTTGGCATATCATTCATACTTTGCTAAGGACATGTTTAGAACATATAGACATATTTGCATGACAAATAGGCTCATTCATGAAAATTAAATGATTTTGATGTATATATGGTACCACTATTGCTTCTATGTTTGATTGATCTAGTGGTAGCATATGACATATTTGTGGGCTTGCAAACCTAGTGTTGAATCTAGAAAATAAGCTCATGATGTGTAATTCAACATGGTCAAGATAACCCTTATACTTTATGAGGTGTGAAAAAGCTTGTCCTTGGATCAAACCGAATTACATATTCTAGGCAAGTGATCTAGATTGAACCATAATTTGGACTCCCTCATAATTGATTGACTTATCTCTCACTAAAATTGGCACCTTTTTGGTGATTGTTGACAAAGGGGGAGAGAAAAGTCACAAAGATATTGCAACGAGCAAGAAAGATATAAAAAGGGAGAGAGAAAGCACAAAGATAGAAAAGTCACAAAGAGAGAGAAAAGATATAGTAAGGAGGAGAGAAATTAAATTTGAGCACATAAGTAGGGGGAGCAGCTCATGGATTATTTGTTGCATTTGTATGTGCATTAACATGATGAAATGTTGCATTGCAAAGTTTAATTTCGATATTCATGATTGAATGGTGTATGCTAGATATAGAACTTGAATGATGTTTTGTTAAGAGTAACTTTACATGTGGTATCTAGACACCTTTGCTCATAATGTTGATCTCACGGGGTACTTTAGTGTTTGTGATCTTTACAAGTGATGTATTACAAATGGTGTCTAGCTACATCGATGCTAAGGGTGGTATATAAAGGCAACTCCGATTGGTATCACGCTTCAAAGGTCCATTCTATATACCTTAGCATCAATTTGATAGTAGTAACTCTCCCAAAATTCAAATCCATACATATGTGCATAATTGAACCAAACTCATAGAAGCACATATGTAGGGGGAGCTAATACTATCGAAATTAAAAATTGATTTCATTTCATATCTTTGTAATGGTTGTCATCAATTACCAAAAAGGGGGAGATTGAAAGCCCAAGTTTGGTTTTGGTAATTAATGACACCAAGTTGCTAATGCCATGTGTTAAGTGTTTTGAGTTAGGCACGAGCAACACACGTGATGAAGGAGCATGTGGCATGGAGTGATGGCCACAAGATCACAAGTGGTGGAGATGCACATAATATGGTGTACATGATGATCAAGTAGAAGAGAAGGAACTAAGAGCGCAAGGCAAAGGTATAAACCATAGGGTTTTCCTTTTGCCGGTCTAAGTTGAGTAGAGAAGTGATTGACCGGATTTAGGATAAATAGTCGACTATCAAGAGGGGCAATCACGGTTAGCTCGGGAATCAAGTGCCACTAGATCAATGTCTTGAGCATATGCATTAGGATCTAGTTGAGAACTAACATAACGCCTTGGAAAATGTTTGTGAAATGCTAACACACATGCACTTTGTGGTGTACACTTGGTGGTGTTAGCACATTTGCGAAGGCGGTGGTGTTTGAGCGGTAATAAGGGGTTTGGGGTTCGCTCTCCCTCCCGCCGAGCGTGCGAGCGCGGGATTCAGGCGTTTTCGAGAAAATGAAATGCCTATTTTCTATTGCGCCGGAGGCGAGAAAAGGTGGCGAAAGTCTGAAATATTTTTCACTGAAAAACGGCGATCGGACGCTGCACCGGACGCGGTCTCGGTTTGACCGGACGCGTCCGGTCAGTTCAACGCGGCGCAAGCTCTAGGGTTTGTGACCGGACGTGGGTCTGGCCTGACCAGCGCGTCCGGTCAGTACAACTGAGCGTAAGAGAGAAGCGCGCGACCGGCGCGTCCGGTCCTTCACGGGACCGGAGCGTCCGGTCAGGCGTCTAGGAACACAGAGCGAAGCGGACTGACGATCGGACGCACGGCGCGTCCGGTCATGTACGATCGGACGCGTCCGGTCGTAGCTGGAGCTTACTGGAACGCGACCGGACGCTGGCACTGTCGCGTCCGGTCACTCGTTGAGTGCGTCCGGTCACGTGTGATCTGACGTGTCCGGTCTCAACGGGAGCTTACTGGAACGCGACCGGACGCTGGCACTGTCGCGTCCGGTCACTCGGTTCAGCGCGTCCGGTCAGGGCAACGGCTAGTTCTGACGCGCACAGTTCACGGTTGTCGTGTAGTGACCGGACGCGTCCGGTCACCCTGACCGGAGCGTCCGGTCAGCACGATTTTCACTGCGTCGTCCGTAACGGCTAGCTGCGTACCCCTTCGTTATAAATAGAGGATGTCCGGGGTTTGAGGGCAACTCTTGCATATTTTGAGATATAGAGACATCCTTTGAGCTAGAGAACAACCCCTCCACTCATCTCTTTGATTGATTGCACATCTTGAGTGAGATTGAGTGAGATTCAAGTGCATTGCTTGAGAGTTGCATTCTAGAGGCACTTGATCTTCGAGTTGCTGCGGATTTCTCGTTACTCTTCCGTGTTTCCCGACACGGTAGACGGCTTGTAGCAGCGGAGGTGATTGAGCTCGCAATTGGAGATTGTTGGAGCCTTCACCAAGTGTTGTAAGGGGTTCTTGATCCTTCCCCGCGGGAGTTCGCAAATTGGATACTCTAGTGGAGCTCGTGGCTTGGAGGATCCCCATCTTGTGTGCGGTTGTGCGGCGCCCGTCGAGGGCTCAACTCTTGATAGTTGATTAGCTCGCGAACCGATAAGTGGGTGCATCGCCACAACGAGGAGTAGCTTGCCGGGAAGCAAGTGAACCTCGGGATAAATTCTTGTGTCATTCTCTTCCCGAGGATTTCTCTTGTGTGATTGATTGATTGGTACTTCTCATCTCTACACGGCGGTATAATCACTCGAAGCTCTTCTTTCGTTTTACATCTTGTATCTAGCTTGTTGTTGTTGTAGTGTTTAGTGGATAGCCTTGTACTAGACTTGTGTAGGTGGCTTGCTTAATTAGTTAGAGCTAGTGCATTTTGCTCCGCCACCTTTTATACTAACTTGTGGTTAAGTAATTCTTATAGAAGTTTAATTAGGCTATTCACCCCCCCCCTCTAGCCATTCGGACCTTTCAACATGCTGAAGTCCAAGAAATCTCTCCACCACTTTCCCTTCATCATTCACAAACCTGCACGCCACATTTATTTATGTGTTAGTACAATTGTACAAATAATTGTAAAAAATCTAGGCACAAAATTGCAATTGTGGAGTACTAACCTTAGAATCACTGCCATTTGCTCCTTTATTGATACATCTCAAGACTCATCAATAAGCACTGAGAATTTTCTACCTCGAATCTCATCCATAATGACAGCTATGACTTCCTCTGCACAAGCTTTTACAAGGTCCTTTTGTATATCAGGAGATAACATCTGACAATTTTTTGAACCTTTGTCATATGCGTCCTTTACTATCTCAACCTTATCTTTGTACCAGTCAACCATCTCTCTAAATGTATCCTTGTTGAGGGAAGTAGAACTCTCATCATCTCCATGAAAAGGTTGCCCTTGCGATATGATAAACTTTGCAACATCTAGGGAAAATGTCAAATGAATCTCATATCGTTTTTCTTCCTCATTTCTTATCTCAACTAATTTTTGACCCACACTTGTCCTTTGGTTCATAAAGTCATCACACTTTAGCCTAGCCTCTGCATGAGTCTTGCAAACACTATGTTTACTAAAAGTATCCTTAGCTTTCTTCCAATTCACATAACCTTGATGTGCAAAGATAGAACTCCCAAATTTGTCAGTCTTTGCCGAATTAAAGAAGAGATAGCAATATAAGCAATAAGTTGCATCCTTGGACTCACTGTACTCTAGCCAATCAAGTTCATCAAACCAAGCCTTTTGAAATGATCTCCATTCACCACCAATCCATTTACGAGGAAATAAAAATTCATGAGGTTGGGTTGGACCACTCAAAGCATATGCTCTCTTTACTTGGTCTCTAATTTCAGGTTCATAAGAATCGATTGGTTTGCGATTTCCAGGGTCAGCAATTAGGTTTGAATGACTAAACTCTGCCCTAGGTTTCTTCGGTTGACTTGTGCTCTCATTAGTATGTGGAGTTGAGCTACTTGAAGTTGAAAAGTAGTTGCGCAAAGTTCTTTTCGACATACTGACAATCTGAAAATTTAGATCTACCATGAGCAATGTGTTCTAATCATTCAATCGATCAATCATAGACTCAATTTCACAGAAAAATCACCTGCTCACTGCTTTGCTTAGTGCCGTAGCCTGCTGCTCACCTCACCCGAGAGGTCGAGACCTGAGCCCTGAGGCAGCGCTGCCCTGATCTGTTAGGGGTTGGGCTGCTAGCCACGGGCCACCTAGCTCCCCAGAGCCCCTAGCCCCGCCCCCTAGCGCCGCATGGCGGCGGCCTGCCCGTCGGTCGCCGGTGCCTGCCCTCTGGCCACCGGTGCCCGCTGGCTCGCTGCTGCTACTTGCAGCCTCGCACTGCAGCATGCCGCGCCTGGCTGCTGCTTCCCGCCCACCCGCCATGCTCACTGCTGCTCGTCGTCGCCGCCTAGCCCGCCGGACGCGCGTCGTAGAGCCGCCGCAAGGCCGCGTGACCGCATCGTAGCGACGGAGCGGCGCGTGCATGTGCATGCGTGGGAAGGATGCGAGCGAGTACGAGCATAGCTGGTCGGTTGGATCAGGAACTCAGGATAGGGTTTCACTTTCTATGGGCTTTGGGCCTTGTCTAACCAATTTTTGTTCCTTCTACCCCAGCAAATGTTAGCCCACCCTATCTTGTACATTTGGCCTTAGAAATTGTAGGAGGGGCTCCAGGGGGGCTCCACTGGCCCGGTAGCAGTAGGGGGGCTCAAGCCCCTCCCGCCCCACCGTTCCCTCCGTCCCTGATCACCACCATGGATGGGGTTGAGTTCCACAACCACCATGCATGGCACATCCATCACTTGTAGAAGCTTTCCTACATCACTAGAAACCCATAGAAACAAACCACACTCGATTTTGGAGCCCGAATGCCTCGTGAATCTATCTCTACATCTTTGCACAGCTGCTGTTCGTCATTTTGACGGATGGTCCGTCGTTTGGCGGAGTGTCCGTTGAATTATAGCCAAACCCGAGAACAGCCTCGATTTGATGGAACGTTCCGTCAGTTGGCAGAAGGTTTTATCGGAAGGTTCCGTCACTTTGGCGGAGGGTCCGTTAAAGTTTGCACAACCACACAACCCAAACTTGTAAAATTCATAGATGGTGCATTTGAACTCCAAAAATTGTGAAACAAGTTTCGTTGTGTTCCTTAGAATATTCTCTATTATTTAAACCTAAATTTGGCACCAAAAAGCATACTTTATTTTTGACCCAAATAATGCATTTTAAATTATAAACCAAACCCAGAGAGGTTCCCGAGAGCACTGACCTAATACCGGAGGTTCCGATCCTATACTGGAGAGTCCGATGTTCCTAGAGTGTCTTTTTCCCACTAAATCCCAGAACCACTGGACCGTCCGATACTCACGCCGAACTATCTGATAACACAAACCAACAGTCCTTCAGTGTATACCTGAACACTCACTCTTAAAACACTAGAACCAACTTAAATAAAATATCATTGCATGACATCTCATATCTTGTACTTCAACTCTCTCTTGCATGTTTCATATAATGCCATGCACACATAAGTATCTCATACATGGACATACATATAGGTACGCAATATCAGAGAGACGTCCACGGGTGTTCCAAGCTATGGGAACCTCGCTCAGCCAACAGGCAGGCACCCCACTACTATGAACCCTGTTTTGGATACTAACTACTTGTCTCATTATGAGTATGAATTTCACTTGAATATGAGTAATAACTTAATGATGTTTCATTAAGTTAGAACTACTCACTAATTGATTAGAGCCTTCTTTAATCAATGGGTTGGTAACGTTTAATTGCTTACTTGCTTAGTAATGGTAGAAGTCAAGTATGAGAAGGGAACTCATGCTTGCGTATGTAGGATGCTACACCGTGTTAATTAACTATTAAAATGAATGAGGGTTATAACTTGGGTACCTTCCCTAATCTTGATTAAGGACTCAACATAATCTTGATATATTGTAACAGAACCGTCCAAATTATAAGAGCACAAGTACAAAAACAATCACTGAAGTGATCAAATTCTCTCACTTGAGCCCATATAACTCCGGTAGTCCAATAAAATCATGAGGGATTTCAAACCAACCAACATACAAGCCAAGATCGTAGTGATTCAACATAACAAGTCACATGTTACAACAATTTCACAAGTAATTCAATAAACATCAGAGTTCAACATAGTTAATAGAACTTACATTGAAAAGTAGCAGAAGCAAAGTAATTTGAAACTAACATTATTCTTATTTCAAATACATGCCAGTACCACGGTCGATTTCCAACAAAAGCATTAGAGACAAGGTAAATAAGAAGGATCATGCCCGTGATCACACTCCGCCACTACGGCAGGAGTCAACCAACTCTTGCAGCCGCCATGATACATCATAACCTGCAACAAGTGGGGATAAAACCCTGAGTACGAGAAGGTACTCAGCTAGACTTACCCGTCAGAAACCAGAAATAAGGTGACACCAAGGATCATGCAAGGCTGATATAAAGGGGGACTAGCTTGACAACATTTTGCATAAAAGCTTAATATAGATGATCAATCATTAATACTTAAGCATCAAGTTAATTATCATTAACCTATCATCTATATTAGAACCTGTACTAGAGCACTCACTTTATTAGGAGCAGACAATGTTAACCATAGTAGGTATAAATTGAGGCAACCTTTCCATCGTGATCCCATTAACCATCCGTTCAATTTAATGGAATCTACGTTGCCGCTGCTCAAGTCAAGTGCTCACTAACCGGGAGCGACGGCGATTCGAATCGAATTCCTATCCAGCTGGAGGGGTATTTCTAACACTCACCGCGCAGGCCCCTGCTAGGGTCGCACAAGCCACCTTTTCATATGATTCAGGAATCGCGGGTCCGAATGATGTCGTGACCCCAAGGGCGACACTCTGCCAGGTGATAGGGACTCTAACCCCCCCTTGGTCTCACGCCAATGTCCCCAAGCACATCCTTTCTCTCCTCCAAGAAGCAACCTACCATTCGATTCCCGGCCTGAATCACATTACTCGGCTTCACGGTCGGAACGACTTACCCAGCCAACTAAGTGTTAGACTGCGTTCAACATGACTCAAGGACATACAGCGAATCAGTCTTTCAACGACTCAGACGGGGATAGATCCACACCCAAGACCTCCATGCCTTGTTGCTTCACTATCGTCATCCCACCCGGTCTCATTTCATTTTATTAACACATGGTTCTATTCCACGATAGCAATATAGCCAACCGTGCCATATATGAATATCCCTATATCTCGCAGGTGATAGGAAATCACCTGACTTCTATCGCTTAAAGCAGGGCTAAGCATCTACTCGATCCTAGTCTATGTAGGATTCAGGGATTTATATATCTGGACAAGGAATGATATAATGCAGCAAGGTTTTCAACCAACTCCTACCACTTAATGCAATAATACTTATAACATATATATAATTAATTGCTTTGAAGGTAGGAGGCTTATAATGCTCCGGGGCTTGCCTGGGATCTGACTCAAGTTAGAGTTTGTCAGATGAATTCACTTGGCGAGCATCTCCCAATCTATCACTTGTCCAGTCCTTCAATCTTCGGGATGGATCCACCAACTCCATCTTCGGGTTCAGCTCCACATCTTGCCATCCACGTAGTGCATCTAACGTACCTAAATGAGATATGACGATGCATGTGTATGAACATGATGAATGGCAATAAGAATGCATCACCTAAGACAAGCACAATATTTAAACAAGATACAAGCCCTCATAGCCACTCACTGACTATAGCACACCAACCATTCCATGCATAATAAGTAAAGCATAATCTTCACCAGTTTCAGGTGTACTAACTTCATCACCAAGGACATGAATCACACTTAGCAACATGCAAAGCAACTCAAGGTGAAGCAACAACGATAACTGGAATATGCCAATTTCTGGACTAGCAAACAGTAACTTCATAAATCAATCATATCTGGAGTTTTATAAATCCAAATGACTTGCAAGAAGACATTATGGAAAGCTTATAAAATTATCTACATTTCATATAATATCATCACAGCATGATTCATAAGTTAAACAAGTCAAAAATACAAAGTTCCAGAATCTGTTCCTGACAAACAGAGAGCAAGTAATTCTGTACCCTAACTTTAAACAGCTATAACTCCTAAACCACATGGTCAAATGCCACCAAATTTTAACAGAAGCTAGATACATAAACTATATACAACTTTTGTATAAATAAGTTTTACAACAAAGCACATTATCATGAAGAACTTTGCTAAGTTCCCAGATCTGTCCAGAAACCTCATTTGCAAGAAATAATTATTAACTTATGTTGCAAACATATAACTGGACAAAACCAACTTTACCAACATTTCATACATGACTAATGACCATCAGAAAACATAGTGTCAATTACTAAATAATTTCTTTTAATACATTTTCTTAATTTATTTAGATCATTAGGTGGAATTATGACCACATCATAAAGATACTCAATAAATTCTACCAAAATTACAGGGGTCTACAAATGCTCTCAAAAGTGTACTGTCCAAATTTCAATCCATTTGGGCAAGTATATCAACCTCTATGAAAAAAACAAATAGCTATTGCAATAAATCATGTGAGAGCAAGTTAAACCTAAACCTCAATATTTTCTGTGAACACATGGCCATAGAATGAACTAACATCAAATAGCAACATCATAATAAGGTGATGGAACAACATTTTCTATTTTATCATTTATATATTATTTATAAGCTTTTTATTAAGCCATAAACAAGTCAAATTAATAACTTGATCATGCAGTAAGAAATGACCACGAAATTTTTACCACAGTGCATTCATAGCATGAAAAGACTACCATACAAATTTCACATCATTTGGAGCAACACAACTCAAGATATAAAATGACAAGCAATATAATGTAGATTTCCTTATTTATCAAGGTCAAATCAAAACCCTAAGAAAACAGTGAACAAATAGTGTGTTTAATATTTTTCCTAGCAAGTACATATCATCACAAAATTAACAAAACAAGAATCACTATTTTTGGAGTTCTAAAACTCAAGATATGGCTCTGGTCAAGTTTATAAGTATTTTAGAGTATTTTTAAAGCTTAAATAAAAACATCAGAAAACATCTACAAACATATAACATATTATGACTCTACTGCATAGATCTTTTCTTAAGGTTTCCAAAAAGTCCACTTTTGCTATTTTTGGAATTATCCAGCATGAGATATGAATTTTAAAAGATTAACATGAAATTGGAATTCAAAATCAAAATTAACACAACCCTAACTAATTTTGCTAGGTGCACCCGATTCGGTACCCAAGTCTGTCACCACATAACCGACATGTGGGACCCGTTGGACCATTGGGCCCACTTGTCATTCACAAAGAGAGACAGAGAGACAGGAGGTCTCCTTCCTCCGGCGCCGGAAACAGGGGAGGCGGGGAGAGAGTGCCGGCCGGCACTCCTCTGGCCGGTGAGGTCGTCGGCAGCCGTGGTGAAGTGGTGGGGAAGCACCAGGGTGGCGAGGCGCGTCCATAGGCGCTCGTAGTAGGGGCCGAGGTGGTCCATGGCCTTTTGACCACGTGCGCGGGCGGCTCCGTAGGGGCAGTGTCGACGACGGCGGTGCTCCGGTGGCTGGGCGGCCGGGGAAGGTGCGCAGGGCCAATGGCGGCCAAGCCCGCAGGTGTGGGCGCTAGCAGCCCGGTTAGGCTTAGCCGGTGGTGGTCTGGCCACGCGCGTGGCCAGCCATGGCGGCGGCTTCACGGTGGCGGTGGCGGTTCCCAGCGGCAGGGGAGGTGAACGCGAGTTGAGAGCTCATGCCAAAGATGAATCGTGACAAGGTGAAGGTGGTGGTGCTCACGGTGGGATGAGAGGGAGCTCGGAGTGGCGAGAATGCAGCGGCGGCTAGAGCTCCATGGGCGGCCATCGCGGCGTGCGCGCTCCGGGCGGAGCCGAGCGAGGAAGAGGCAGAGAGGAATGAGGGAGAGAGGGGAGTGAGAAGCTCGGGCGTCCGCTTTGGAGGGCTCTGAGGTACGGCAGGAGGCTGGCGCACACGTCAATGGAGTGGGGCAAGCTCTCGCATGGCTGCCACGTTCACGGACATGTGCCACCCATAGAGGCATTTTACCGAGCACGTGGCGGGCAGCGAAGCGATCAGCGTGGGACACGATTTTAGACCGGTTGCAGGCCGAATTTGGACATGGACCCAAAAGCAAAGTTGCAGCCCGCATAATGCTCTACATTTCTTATTTAGAGTGCCACGCCATTAGAGCAATAGATTAGTGTCTAATCAAACCCCAAGATGGCAATGTCAACATATTGACAAAGGTCACGGAAACTCACCTTTGGAGGTCAAAACTCGATCAAACTAAACTCAACTTTTTGCATGCTCTTCCTTATCATATAAGCTCCAGCTTTTAAATTTGGACCAACTTGAGTTGCTCAACCAATTTGGAGAACGTGGAATGCCAATTGAGTTCTTACAATCTCGGACTTAAATATTCTAAGTCTAAAAACAGCTTTAGATTCAAACTTTGGCCCATTGTTTGACTTATTTTCAAGCGAAAAATGGCATGCTCTAAAAGCAAAGTTTGTTGTACACAACTCAATCTACAACTTTTATTAAAGGACCTTGAGCTGGTTCAGCTTAGATCACAATATACAGAGCTCCAAAGTCGAGCACAAGAAACTGAAATTTCAGTTTCAGTAGGAACCCAACTGAAACACGATCTTTGAGGCTCTGTAGCTCTTGTACTAGTGGGAATTAGGTCATAGTGTTGTTGACAAAATCATAGAGCTATGTGAGCACTACAATATTGCCAATATGAGCTAGAGCTGGTTCAGCCTAGTTTGGGAGGTAGAGTGCTCCAAAGTAAGCTGCTTGAAACTGTTGTACAGTCCAGACTTAGCCAAATTGGCTAAGTGCCAAACAGCAGGTCAAAACTGACTTGCGGTCCCTGTTTGAGCATGTTCCCTACATTTCCATGACTTGACTCTTAAACAAAGTTTGTTCCTTATAAAATTCCCTACAACGTTGTTAAAGTGTGCATAGTCATGCAAAGCTTCTAGGTCACACTTTTGAAATGGTCAAACAAAAGGGTTCTAGGGTCCATACATGGTCAACCATCACTTAGGAGCACATTTAGGCAAAATGATCAAATTGAACATTGTTCCATAGAGTGTCCTAAGTGTAGTTAAGGTGTTGTAGAGGCCAAACATACCCACCATGCATAGGTTGCACAAAAGTGTAGGCCTCATATGCCTTGAAACATAGAACTCAATTGAAATGCTATAGTTATTTCATGTGGTTGTTTCAAGATACATGCTACACATGTTCCACTAGGTTGTTCTACATGTGTCCAAGATGTGTTGCACATGTTGCATTTGTATGTTGCATAAACACTAGTCCCCATGGGATGTAAGGCAGGTGTTAGTTATAATCCAAACAAGCATATAACTTATCATTTCATGTGACTTTTTGATTCCAAACTTCATGAAACTTTTCCAGGGATCAATATAGACAGGTACTAAGGTGAGACACATGAATATATTGTAATAACACTACCCAAGATTATATCTTGAGAAAGTCCTATATGCAAAGCAAAGGAGTAACATCCAAGTTTAGATTAGGCTCACCTCCACTGAATCTATCATGTTTGAGCTCAACCCACTACTTAATGAGTGATAAACACCTGGGGTGTTACAGCCCTCCCCCCTTAAAAGAATCGCGTCCCGAGATTCGAAATGGAAGACCTTTTAAGGAAGAGCGGCACGTTATCTAGTTCCCAACATTTGCTATAGCATTCAGCTACAAAGCTTCAACATCGGTGAACAATTTGGTCAAAGGCACTTTCTGATACTTGCTCTTAATGGTCAACTTTGTCTGAAGAATTTCCTTCATTGACTTCCATGAAGCATTGTTACTTTGGGAGGAATCCAAGACAACACAGTATTTCGTTTCAGTCTACAAAGATCATTTGACCCATAAGCTAAACACTCATAAGTATCTAATTCTTTAGTGAATCACAGCATAGGCCATATGAACTTTACACTAGACTGAAATCTTTAGAAGTATACTCATTGAAATGATCCTATGTTCACAAAGTTTGAAAAGCAGTTCTCTACCAAAATGGCTCGAGCATAACCTTCCAAAAGGGTGAGATCATAGATGACAAACATCCTCTGAGGTTATAGGATACTGACTAAACAATAGATAGGGTCTATGTTGGTCATAAATGTTCAAACATTCATATATCAACTAATGGAAAACTACTTTAGGTTCCATGTGTGCAGTTCTCTTTCTCTGATGACAACACTGTATTATCTGAGTCTGTCGAAGGATTAGTGAATGTGATAGCTGACTCTGTTGGCTTCGTATTTCTGCCAAATGTCACCTAAGAAGATTCTCTTATCCAAAGGCAACAATTATCTGGATTGAATCAGATGCAACCTCTTGGGTAAAAACATATATAAGGTACCAAAGTATGTCATCATTGGAAAATAATTCCCAAGGAAAGATGTAACGACGCCTTAAGGACAACAAAAGTTGTAAATATTGTCACACCCGGTTTTCTAAAGAACAAAACCAGGCTAATCATATGTGTGCCCAGGAAGTCCACACATATGCCAGAATGAAAAAAATATCAGAAACAATGTTATTATATAATGTATACATAGCTATATTAACACTTACATCAGAGTATCGCGGAACGGTGACTAAACTTCGGGCTCCATTCTTCTCAGGGACGGCTGACTGGGGGTAACATATGCCTAGCACTTCTACTAGTCTTCTGGAAACTCCACTACACCTTTGTCCTTTTTCCGAGTAGCATCTTATTACACACTGGAGTGTTGGGGAAATAGCAAGAATGAGTCCATGTCGAACTCAACAAGTATAACACAGGGTTCATGAGGCTCAAAAAGGCTAGACACTGTTTAACTGCGTTTAGCTTTTAATCATCATATAATTAGCAATTGAGTAGCATCAAGGTAATCCAAATCCCATTAATGAATCAATGATCAATTGTAATAAGGATAATGAATAGTATTAACATGAGCATAATAATAATCAACAATAATTAAGCATGATATAACAATGGTGATCAACTATTCTGTAAGAATCCCCAAGGCCGCTCGTATCCGTGAGCACGGCTAGTATACCAGTTTTTAACTCTGCGCAGAGGTGTACACTTTCACTGTGAGTCATGATTTCCAAATGCATGGGTTTGTAAGGCCCAAAACATCAGAGACCATATAAAGCCATTCAAAAGTTCGTCTAACAAGTTAGGGCCATTAGATTCACTCGGCAGGCAGATGTAGAACCCCCCTTCCTGGTGGCACAACAACCGCAGCCTATACACACTAGGCCAGGGGCTCGCACTACACCCAACGTGGCAAGCCATTCTTACGCCATTTAAGGTAACCTCTAACAAGCTAGAAAAGGTCTCTTGAACAACTAGAGCCAGAGCCATATAGCCCTCACAGCTATACTATCAATCCTGGTTATCACTTACAGGTAAGTCCTTACGGAGAGAAACTAGAGCAACAATATAACCCCTTGCTCTAGCCCCCTTTTCAACAGTAATAAAATCATCTTAATGGTTGGTTGCTTAATCCATCAGTCAAATTACAAGATCATTGTTCATAATTAAGCACTAGCAATAGCTACCCAAATTCATAACCCATAGGTGACAAGGAAACAAGATATCAATAGCTAAGTTATAATCTCTATGGTTATCAAGGCAGACACATGCATATGTATAATAATTTCAGTGAATAGGAAACAAGGATGGTCCCATGTTATACTTGCCTTAATCAAAGCTTTCCTGATGATACTGCTGGTCTGGCTCAAAATAATACTCCTGATCGTCAAGAAATTGCTCACCGTCTATACTCGATCATCAATCAACAACACACATGCATCCAATCAAACATACACGAAGCAAACAAAGAGATACAATTAGAACAGTACACCAACAATAACAAAACAGTAATAAAAGTTTATAAAACTCTTCTACACATTTCTATGATCACACAGATGCAAAGATCACTAAATTCGGAGTTAAAACGTGAAAATTATGAATTTTCTAAGATTTCCTATATATAAATAATTACTTTAATATAAACTCGAAAATAAATTGTCACAAACCTACTGTACAATACTACCAACATGTAGAGCTCGCAAATACGAACCTAACGCAATTTGAACGGATCAAATCGGAGTTAAAACGAAGTTTTTATGACCAAAACAATTCTAGTGGCAAAACTGTAATTTCCTGAAAACGTATTTTTGACTTAACCGGGAGAGAATACGCTTTCAAAACACGAAGACACGTTTCAGAAAATACGTTTAGGATGGCGGGTTCTACAATCCAAAAACCCAGGGACTCTTTATGAATTTTACCCCGCGAAGGGGTAAGTTCTAATCTAGGCCGTTGATCTCGATTTGGACGGCTCGGGTTCATCAGCAACTCCACAGTGCTCACCCGGTCACCTCCCTCAAGTCCGGCCGGCGGCTTCCCCATGTCCGGCGGCCCCTCCATGGCCGGAGATGGTGAACCTCCCCACCGAGCGCACCATTCAAGCCCGCGTTTGATCCAAACGGTAGAGAAGCTCCGTGCGAACTCAACTAAGCGGTAAATACTAGCTACGGTAGATTGAGCAAGGCACGTGACGAGAGGAGGGCGGCGGCGCCATTACCGACTCGTCGGTGATCTTCAAAAACTCGATTTGAAGCCTCTCCAACCAAAAGAAAAGCATGAAAAGGTAGAGGAGAAGAGTGCGGACTCACCAACGCGAAGAATTTGACCTCAAATCCACCCAAGAGCTCCTCCCATGAACAACCGCCATGCTCCAACTACCTCAAACCCTAGACCTCGTTTTCTTGCGGTAGAGTTCACGGTTTAGATGAAAAACAGATATAGGAAGGTCAAGGCGTCCTATTTATAGCTTCTATTGGCCGTGTTCGAGTAGGATTCCCCGGGAATCACGAAGCCGATCGTCGTCGTCGTTTCCAGTTTGGAGTCCGGAGCTCTCACGGAAGGTAGGAGACGACTGACCACCGGGCCCCAACGGTCAGCGAAACAAGGAGGGCGCGACTGCTGGCTCGGCTGCTCGGGCTGGCTCGGCTGCTCGTCTGCTGGGCCGATGTGGCGCTGGGAGGAAAATGGGCAGCGGCCCACCTACGCGGGCGCGGGGAAGCAGGGAACTTTGGGCTTGGCTAGCTGGGCCGCCGGGCCAACAGGTAAGAAGGTAAGTCATTTCTTTTTTTTTCTTCTTTCTTTTCTTCATTTGTTTATTTAGCAAACTATTCCAAATAAAATTTTTCAAACCAAATCAAAATAAAATAAAGTCCACACCACAAAATAAAATAAATGCAACAGCATGAATGCATCACCAAATTTTTTTTAAAATTTTAATTCCCCATTAATCGCTATCTAAATTATTTGAAATTCCTTATTTCTAAAGTTTAGAATTTTTGGGTGTTACAAATTCTACCCCCCTTAAAAGAATCTCGTCCTCGAGATTGGACTGCTTACTCAAACAACTGCGGATATGATTTCCTCAATTCATCCTCTCTTTCCCAAGTTGCCTCTGCCTCTGAATATCGATTCCATTGTACTTTACACATCTTAATAATCCGACTTCGAGTAACTCTCTCAGCAGTCACTAAAATCTTGATCGGAAACTCTTCATATGTAAGATCCTCCTTAACAGTCAATTCATCTAAAGGTATCTGCTCCTCAGGCACCCGTAAACACTTCTTAAGTTGTGAAACATGAAACACATCATGTACTCCAAACAAATTCTCAGGCAACTCCAACTGATAAGCAACTTCTCCACGTCTAGCAATAACTTTAAATGGTCCAACATACCTTGGTGCTAATTTGCCTTTCATGTTAAACCTCTTCACACTTCTCATTGGTGACACCTTCAAATATACATAATCACCTACCTCAAAAACTAAATCTCTTCTTCTATTGTCAGCATAACTCTTCTGACGAGACTGTGCTACTCTCAAATTCTCACGAATCACTCGCACTTGATCTTCTGCGTTTCTAAGAACATCTGTACCAACACCTGAGATTCACCTGTCTGATCCCAAAACAATGGAGTTCTACACTTACTTCCATACAAAGCTTCAAACGGTGCCATCTTAAGACTCTGTTGATAACTGTTATTGTAAGAGAATTCCACATAAGGCAAACTCTTATCCCAACTAGTTCCATATTGCAATGCACAAGCTCTCAACATATCCTCTAATACCTGGTTGGTCCTTTCAGTCTGTCCATCTGTCTGTGGATGATATGCCGTACTAAAATTCAATTTTGTTCCCAATGATTCATGTACAGCTTTTCAAAAGTGCGACGTAAACTGCGATCCTTGATCAGATACAATCTTCTTTGGAACTCCATGCAAACATACTATTCTTTCTATATACAAGGTAGCTAATTGTACTCCCGTGTAATTTAATCTTGACTGGTATAAAATGAGCAACTTTAGTCAATCTATCCACTATCACCCAAATAGAATCATAACCTCTCTGAGTACGCGGTAACCCTACTATAAAGTCCATACCAACTTCCTCCCACTTCCATTCAGGAATCTTCATTGGTTGCACAATCCAGTAGGTCTTTGATGCTCTGCTTTCACCCTCTGACAAGTGTCACACAATGCCACATACTCAACCACATCTCGCTTTAATCCAACCCACCAATATTTCTGTTTAAGATCCAAATACATCTTAGTACTACCAGGATGAATAGAATAAGCTGACTCATGAGCTTCGCGAAGAATTGCATGTCTAACAGTTTGATCCTCATATACACACAGCCTCTTTCCAAACCACAAAATCCCATTATCATCCATTCGAAAACCCTGGTGACTTACCAATCACTATATCTTCTGCTATCTTCTTTAGTTTCTCATCCTTCAACTGACCCTTGTAAATTTCTTACTCTAAAGTAGGCTCTATCACTAATTCCATTGTATTAGTAACAATTCCCAAATTCAAATATTCAAATTCAGCACATAACTCACTAGTTATAGAAAATGTTCGTATCTCATCGGCATAACTTTTCCTACTAAGAGCATCAGCTACTTTATTAGCCTTACCAGGATGATAGTGTATCTCAATATCATAATCCTTAATCAACTCTAACCATCTGCGTTGCCTCAAATTCAGATCTGACTGAGTGAAAATATACTTCAAACTCTTATGATCAGTGTATATATCACTCTTATGTCCAATCAAATAATGTCTCCCAATCTTTAAAGCATGAACCACAGCTGCTAACTCCAAATCATGCGTAGGATAATTCAACTCATGTTTTCTCAACTGCCTAGATGCATAAACCACAACTCTGCCTTCTTGCATAAGAACACATCCCAAACCTTGACAAGAAGCATCACAATAAATAGAAAACTTCTTACTCAAATCTGGCAAAACCAAAACAGGCGCTGTAGTCAACCTCTTCTTCAATTCCTCAAAACTAGCTTGACATTTATCCGACCACACAAACTTGGCATTCTTCTCTAATAGAGATGTCATAGGTTTAGCAAGTTTAGAAAACCCTCCAATGAACCGTCTGTAATATCCAGCTAATCCCAAGAAACTACGAATCTCGCTAACATCAATAGGTGGTTTCCAATTCAATAGATAAGCAAAATCTGATTTCTCTGTGCAAATTCCAATTTCAGTAACTCAGTAAAACTGTCATATCTCGAGCTACAGACGTCCAATTCACATGATCTTTACATGGTTGGAAAGCTTACAAAATTATCTACAACTTTTATTCACAACCCTTTTTCTGATTCTGTCAATAATTGGCCAAAAACTGAACTTAACCGAAACTGTTTCAGAATTCCAGACTGTGCAGTAACCCCAACTTGGAACAGGTATATCTCTTAGCTCATAATAGATATTAAAGTGATTCTTGTGGGGTTGGAAAGATATAGAAGTCTAATTATTCCCAGTATAATTTCTTAAATTTCCCATTAATGGATTTTAAGTTATTTCTTAAACATCCCAGACTGACCTAAAAATCAGCAAAGGACAGAACTATGTTCACCTCATAACCAACTAATATATTTTGATCAAACTTAATATTCTTAACCATGGAACTTGTAGGCCTGTCTACAAAACTCCAGCACACATTACAAAGATCCAAATCACACATTATCATAATAACAATCCATCAATCACACATCACATCATCGGTACTACACGTGCTTCTTCAACAATGGTGGTCATCCTAAGAAAAAGTATGGATGATGAAAAGCCATCGAATCTTTGAACCAGGTAAGATCAGAAAACTTTTAGTAAAAACAACATAAAACAAAATCCAAGGGAGTAAGAAATAATAGCTCAAAGGAAGCTATCAAGGAAGGGATACAACAAGACAAGGAAGAGAAAATAGTCAAAATCAATGAGTCAAGGGATAACAAAATAGTTTTATCATAAAATGAGTTTTAGAATACGTCCAGTGCTACTTGGCATACGTCCTACAGTCAACACCGCTCTGATACCACTCTGTCACACCTAGTTTTCTAAAGAACAAAACCAGGCTAATCATATGTGTGCCTAGGAAGTCCACACATATGCCAGAATGAAAAAAATATCAGAAACAATGTTATTATATAATGTATACATAGCTATATTAACACTTACATCAGAGTATCGCGGAACGGTGACTAAACTTCGGGCTCCATTCTTCTCAGGGACGGCTGACTGGGGGTAACATATGCCTAGCACTTCTACTAGTCTTCTGGAAACTCCACTACACCTTTGTCCTTTTTCCGAGTAGCATCTTATTACACACTGGAGTGTTGGGGAAATAGCAAGAATGAGTCCATGTCGAACTCAACAAGTATAACACAGGGTTCATGAGGCTCAAAAAGGCTAGACACTGTTTAACTGTGTTTAGCTTTTAATCATCATATAATTAGCAATTGAGTAGCATCAAGGTAATCCAAATCCCATTAATGAATCAATGATCAATTGTAATAAGGATAATGAATAGTATTAATATGAGCATAATAATAATCAACAATAATTAAGCATGATATAACAATGGTGATCAACTATTCTGTAAGAATCCCCAAGGCCGCTCGTATCCGTGAGCACGGCTAGTATACCAGTTTTTAACTCTGCGCAGAGGTGTACACTTTCACTGTGAGTCATGATTTCCAAATGCATGGGTTTGCAAGGCCCAAAACATCAAAGACCATATAAAGCCCTTCAAAAGTTCGTCTAACAAGTTAGGGCCATTAGATTCACTCGGCAGGCAGATATAGAACCCCCCTTCCCGGTGGCACAACAACCGCATCCTATACACACTAGGCCAGGGGCTCGCACTACACCCAACGTGGCAAGCCATTCTTACGCCATTTAAGGTAACCTCTAACAAGCTAGAAAAGGTCTCTTGAACAACTAGAGCCAGAGCCATATAGCCCTCACAGCTGTACTGTCAATCCCGGTTATCACTTACAGGTAAGTCCTTACGGAGAGAAACTAGAGCAACAATATAACCCCTTGCTCTAGCCCCCTTTTCAACAGTAATAAAATCATCTTAATGGTTGGTTGCTTAATCCATCAGTCAAATTACAAGATCATTGTTCATAATTAAGCACTAGCAATAGCTACCCAAATGCATAACCCATAGGTGACAAGGAAACAAGATATCAATAGCTAAGTTATAATCTCTATGGTTGTCAAGGCAGACACATGCATATGTATAATAATTTCAGTGAATAGGTAACAAGGATGGTCCCATGTTATACTTGCCTTAATCAAAGCTTTCCTGATGATACTGCTGGTCTGGCTCAAAATAATACTCCTGATCGTCAAGAAATTGCTCACCGTCTATACTCGATCATCAATCAACAACACACATGCATTCAATCAAACATACACGAAGCAAACAAAGAGATACAATTAGAACAGTACACCAACAATAACAAAACAGTAATAAAAGTTTATAAAACTCTTCTACACGTTTCTACGATCACACAGACGCAAAGATCACCAAATTCGGAGTTAAAACGTGAAAATTATGAATTTTCTAAGATTTCCTATATATAAATAATTACTTTAATATAAACTCGAAAATAAATTGTCACAAACCTACTGTACAATACTACCAACATGTAGAGCTCGCAAAGACGAACCTAACGCAATTTGAACGGATCAAATCGGAGTTAAAACGAAGTTTTTATGACCAAAACAATTCTAGTGGCAAAACTGTAATTTCCTGAAAACGTATTTTTGACTTAACCGGGAGAGAATACGCTTTCAAAACACGAAGACACGTTTCAGAAAATACGTTTAGGATGGCGGGTTCTATAATCCAAAAACCCAGGGACTCTTTATGAATTTTACCCCGCGAAGGGGTAAGTTCTAATCTGGGCCGTTGATCTCGATTTGGACGGCTCGGGTTCATCAGCAACTCCACAGTGCTCACCCGGTCACCTCCCTCAAGTCCGGCCGGCGGCTTCCCCATGTCCGGTGGCCCCTCCATGGCCGGAGATGGTGAACCTCCCCACCGAGCCCACCATTCGAGCCCGCGTTTGATCCAAACGGTAGAGAAGCTCCGTGCGAACTCAACTAAGCGGTAAATACTAGCTACGGTAGATTGAGCAAGGCACGCGACGAGAGGAGGGCGGCGGCGCCATTACCGACTCGTCGGTGATCTTCAAAAACTCGATTCGAAGCCTCTCCAACCAAAAGAAAAGCATGAAAAGGTAGAGGAGAAGAGTGCGGACTCACCAACGCGAAGAATTTGACCTCAAATCCACCCGAGAGCTCCTCCCACGAACAACCGCCATGCTCCAACTACCTCAAGCCCTAGACCTCATTTTCTTGCGGTAGAGTTCACGGTTTAGATGAAAACGGATATAGGAAGGTCAAGGCGTCCTATTTATAGCTTCTATTGGCCGTGTTCGAGTAGGATTCCCCGGGAATCACGAAGCCGATCGTCGTCGTCGTTTCCGGTTTGGAGTCCGGAGCTCTCACGGAAGGTAGGAGACGACTGACCACCGGGCCCCAACGGTCAGCGGAACAAGGAGGGCGCGACTGCTGGCTCGGCTGCTCGGGCTGGCTCGGCTGCTCGTCTGCTGGGCCGATGCGGCGCTGGGAGGAAAACGGGCAGCGGCCCACCTACGCGGGCGCGGGGAAGCAGGGAACTTTGGGCTTGGCTAGCTGGGCCGCCGGGCCAACAGGTAAGAAGGTAAGTCATTTCTTTTTTTTTCTTCTTTCTTTTCTTCATTTGTTTATTTAGCAAACTATTCCAAATAAAATTTTTCAAAGCAAATCAAAATAAAATAAAGTCCACACCACAAAATAAAATAAATGCAACAGCATGAATGCATCACCAAATTTTTTTTAAAATTTTAATTCCCCATTAATCGCTATCTAAATTATTTGAAATTCCTTATTTCTAAAGTTTAGAATTTTTGGGTGTTACAAATATTCACTAAACCATGGGGAGTAGTCTACCACCAAGCGGTTGAGTAAAATTTTCCTTTGTGACTTAGTTGCACTGTAAGTTGAGTTGACTTGCAATGTAGCAACTTTGTCAGGCCAACTTTCACCTTGAGGCTTCCTTTTTAGGATCAAACAGCAGTTCTAAGATGGAAAATCTGTTGTTTGACACTTCTCAAATCGCTTTCAAATTTTCCTCAACACGTTGTCCAATAAAGTTATGAACAAACCGTTTGTGGCACCTAAGGGCACATGGATGTTGATCGAAACTAGGGCATGCATTTCTCTAATTCTTCACCGCAGCTGTTTGAACACCTTGCACTATCTGTGTGATTGTCCAAGACAGAATTGACTTGATCACAATGGCTCTAGAAGATAGAATATTAGAATATCACCCAAGTTGTTGGCTAGTTGATTAACTTCTTGTGGTTATTGCTCTATAAGACATAGCCTTAGTAGCTACCGAAGAGTTGTTACCTAGCTAGAGATTAACCTTCCTATTGGTAACTAATCAGTTGTCTCTCAACACTAAAAGTTCCAAATCTTCACTCTTGACCACAACAACTGTGGTTGATGCAGAACAGATGGTTGCCATTGAAGTTAGCAAATACGAAGTTATTCTAGAGATGGTTGATTTCGATTGTATGGTCATTATGCACCTAAGATTGTGACTTGGATAGCTCCGGTCATATGCACAATGCGACAATCGATTCTCATCCCACAGATAACTTGTCCAACATTAAGGGTTGTGTGTCCTTTTTATCCAATAGATGTGAGATACTTGCTTACTAGATGACGTTTATCAATACTGGGACAACTAAGTAGAGTCACTTGTCTATCACCTATTGCAGTCTGTTAATGTTTATGTCGGTGATATGTTCTTCAAAGGTTATCCTCTTAGCAACTTCAGGAGGAAGCTCTACTACTTCTGGTCCAATATAAGGGTCCTTTGACAAGATATGGGAAGACAACCAAGGAAGACGGTCACGTGAAAATCACATCAGTGTTATTCTGCAATGGATTATGATTAGAAACCATGATACCAGCGCGTGCCGAGCAGCACAACCTTGTGTGTGCACCCACAGGAGGCTCTCGGTTTCGTCGCGGCACCATTAGTTGCTACTCATAACACCATTACTGAACATACACCCGATGAGGAATTTCAAATGGCACAGATTGGGTTGATAAGGTAGATGCATGAATTTGCAAGCATACGATTTAGAGGCCATAGCAGAGAGACATGGTGTCACACTAGCTAACCTTTGGGAGAGGTAACCGGAAGGTCCAACATGGATTTGGGTGCGGTCTCCACAACTAGCAACGTACGAACCATGGTCAAAGGCTAGCGTTGATGAGAGTTAACTTGGTAGTCAGTCGACAAGGGTCTTCACAAAAAGGGTTGCAAAACATCCATGACTTATGCAAACATATCGGAGAACTAAACTTTGTGTTTTCGGTCAAGCAAAGGCATGGATACAAACATTCAAGGCAAGCAACCACGGCTACAGGATCAGACTCCTAAGAGAGAGAACCTAACTAGAGACGACAACCATGCGATTACGTAACATGAACGTTGTTCTTAGGATAAAGCTATTCGACACTCGTATGCTTACCGAGGACAAACGAGGTGACAACTAGGGCACTACCTAGATAACAATCATACATACAACATCACAGTCAAGCAGACATTTGAGAAAATTCAAACGAATGGTTTAAGCAACCAATACAAGGCACAAGGCTCACCCAAAACAAACATTTATCTCAAGCATGAACTAACTACAAGTTTAGCTCAAAACAACGCTAGCTAAGGAAGCCAACTTAGCATGTGCCCAGAATCTAGACAGCAACGCAGTACTTACTTGTTTCAACTATAACTGAGGTTATAGACATCCCACAAAGGTGATCCTAGACTTTCTGGAAAACTTAGGAAGTTTTCTACGTGTTTGTTATTCATACCAAAAACTAATTCATAGCTTAACATGACCAAAATTGCTAATGTTTCAGATTTGTACAAATGTGGACAGAAAACTGACAAGAACTTCAAAAATACATAGCAGGAGTTCTAGAGACACAACAAGGCTGAGCCTTAACTTTATATAAAGCTTATTAAGTTGTCTATAACTTTATTATTATCATAATAAGATGATTCTATAGCTAACAAGGCCAAACAAGACAAAGAAGATATCTCTGCCCAGATTTGGACAGATTCTGTCATTCCACTTTGCAAGCTCATAACTAGAGATTTAGACCACCACAATTAGTGCTATAGGATATTTTGGAAATCTTAGAAAAAGTACTACACTTCTTCTATTATCTCCAAGACATGATTCCATATGTACACAGGTCAAACAAACCCAACATTCAGATCTATGCAGAACATAAACAAAACCTAAAAGCAAACTTCTAAAAGTCATAACTTCCAAACCATAATGCCTAGTGCCATGAAATTTTTGGACAAGCTAGATGTGTAAGTTAGCTATAATTTTGGTATTCTCCATAACTATAGAAAACACCATTATGACCACGAAAGCATCACTACAATAGAAAATGTTCTAGCAGCCAACATTCGACAAGCAAAACAAAGCTTGCCTTTGTTCTACTTAACATGAGAGTACACAAACACATTATTCTAGTAGCTCTAAATATTGTTACCTTAGACCAACCAATTTAATTCATTCCTGAGAATCCATAATTACTTAAGGGAGGTCTAAAGCATTTGCAATTGTTGGTATGATCAACATATCCACCATTTGGCTAAACTAGAGGGCATCTATAGGTTCAAGCATGTACCCACAATTATTTCTAGCAAAGCTAAACACACATTTTTCTCAAGAACTTTCTATTTACGCAACATGGAACAAGGCATTCTTGTTTTACTCCACACAAGAAAGATAGTGTACCACATCAATCACAAGTTACTTAATATAGAATAAGGGTGAGAGGAGCATAGCCATACATAAAGCAACAATCATGATAATGCATGCTTCGTCCTATTCGTCCTCACAAGATTGCCAACCTAAGGTGGCGATCATGTTCTATGTCGGTGGCATAACGCGCACTCTCTCGATATATAGCTAGTCGTCAGCTACATTCGACTTACACATTCGTGGTTAGCGTACCTGCAGAAAAGTTTCATTGTAGCCCAACAATTCCCCAAATATAGCACACAATGAAAGCAGAAAAGTAAAATTCTAAGTACTCCCATATACATATACCCCTGTATACGTACATGTAGTACCAAAACTACCCGAATCTTCGATCACCCACAATTAAGTACCTTCATATATACATGTGTGTAACATGTAAATAATCCAGTAACCAAAACTAGCTCTCCCCTAGACTGCAGTTTATACGGTCATGCTCTCACAACTCACACTTACATGAGCGTAGGTGCGACGTTGCATAAAAGTAAACTAGCAACATATATGGCTATTTCATATATGAAGGCTACCTCTAATCTGACACACCGGGTAGCATAGTGTGGGAGAGTCATCACACATACATACCTTGGCCTGGGCGTAGATGCAAAATTAAAAACCCCCAAGTTAGTACTTATATAAACCACCTAATAATCCTTATATGGGCATAAGGAAATTGACCACTGGCATACTTAGGTTTAAAATTTAGATTTCACAAACCTATATATAACTATAAGTTGATAAAACTGGTTTTAGAAAACAAAACATTTGTTTTAAATGCATATATGACATGTTTAATGTTGAATCTTGCTTCGATATCAGCTGTAACAGAACCGTCCAAATTATAAGAGCACAAGTACAAAAACAATCACTGAAGTGATCAAATTCTCGCACTTGAGCCCATATAACTCCGGTAGTCCAATAAAATCACGAGGGATTTCAAACCAACCAACATACAAGCCAAGATCGTAGTGATTCAACATAACAAGTCACATGTTACAACCATTTCGCAAGTAATTCAATATACATCGGAGTTCAACATAGTTATTAGAACTTACATTGAAAAGTAGCGGAAGCAAAGTAATTTGAAACTAACATTATTCTTATTTCAAATACATGCCAGTACCATGGTCGATTTCCAACAAAAGCATTAGAGACAAGGTAAATAAGAAGGATCATGCCCGTGATCACACTCCGCCACTACGGCAGGAGTCAACCAACTCTTGCAGCCGCCATGATACATCATAACCTGCAACAAGTGGGGATAAAACCCTGAGTACGAGAAGGTACTCAGCTAGACTTACCCATCAGAAACCAGAAATAAGGTGACACCAAGGATCATGCAAGGCTGATATAAAGGGGGACTAGCTTGACAACATTTTGCATAAAAGCTTAATATAGATGATCAATCATTAATGCTTAAGCATCAAGTTAATTATCATTAACCTATCATCTACATTAGAACATGTACTAGAGCACTCACTTTATTAGGAGCAGACAATATTAACCATAGTAGGTATAAATTGAGGCAACCTTTCCATCGTGATCCAATTAACCATCCGTTCAATTTAATGGAATCTACGTTGCCGCTGCTCAAGTCAAGTGCTCACTAACCGGGAGCGACGGCGATTCGAATCGAATTCCTATCCAGCTAGAGGGGTATTTCTAACACTCACCGCGCAGGCCCCTGCCAGGGTCGCACAAGCCACCTTTTCATATGATTCAGGAATCGCGGGTCCAAATGATGTCGTGAACCCAAGGGCGACACTCTGCTAGGTGATAGGGACTCTAACCCCCCCTTGGTCTCACGCCAATGTCCCCAAGCACATCCTTTCTCTCCTCCAAGAAGCAACCTACCATTCGATTCCCGGCCTGAATCACATTACTCGGCTTCACGGTCGGAACGACTTATCCGGCCAACTAAGTGTTAGACTGCGTTCAACATGACTCAAGGACGTACAACGAATCAGTCTTTAAATGACTCAGACGGGGATAGATCCACACCCAAGACCTCCATACCTTGTTGCTTCACTATCGTCATCCCGTCCGGTCTCATTTCATTTTATTAACACATGGTTCTATTCCACGATAGCAATATAGCCAACCGTGCCATATATGAATATCCCTACATCTCACAGGTGACAGGAAATCACCTGACTTCTACCGCTTAAAACAGGGCTAAGCATCTACTCGATCCTAGTCTATGTAGGATTCAGGGATTTATATATCTGGACAAGGAATGATATAATGCAACAAGGTTTTCAACCAACTCCTACCACTTAATGCAACAATACTTATAACATATATATAATTAATTGATTTGAAGGTAGGAGGCTTATAATGCTCCGGGGCTTGCCTGAGATCCGACTCAAGTTAGAGTTTGTCAGATGAATTCACTTGGCGAGCATCTCCCAATCTATCACTTGTCCAGTCCTTCAATCTTCGGGATGGATCCACCAACTCCATCTTCGGGTTCAGCTCCACATCTTGCCATCCACGTAGTGCATCTAACGTACCTAAATGAGATATGACGATGCATGTGTATGAACATGATGAATGGCAATAAGAATGCATCACCTAAGACAAGCACAATATTTAAACAAGATACAAGCCCTCATAGCAGCCACTCACTGACTATAGCACACCAACCATTCCATGCATAATAAGTAAAGCATAATCTTCACCAGTTTCAGGTGTACTAACTTCATCACCAAGGACATGAATCACACTTAGCAACATGCAAAGCAACTCAAGGTGAAGCAACAACGATAACTGGAATATGCCAATTTCTGGACTAGCAAACAGTAACTTCATAAATCAATCATATCTGGAGTTTTATAAATCCAAATGACTTGCAAGAAGACATTATGGAAAGCTTATAAAATTATCTACATTTCATATAATATCATCACAGCATGATTCATAAGTTAAACAAGTCAAAAATACAAAGTTCCAGAATCTGTTCCTGACAAACAGAGAGCAAGTAATTCTGTACCCTAACTTTAAACAGCTATAACTCCTAAACCACATGGTCAAATGCCACCAAATTTTAACAAAAGCTAGATACATAAACTATCTACAACTTTTGTATAAATAAGTTTTACAACAAAGCATATTATCATGAAGAACTTTGCTAAGTTCCCAGATCTGTCCAGAAACCTCATTTGCAAGAAATAATTATTAACTTATGTTGCAAACATATAATTGGACAAAACCAACTTTACCAACATTTCATACATGACTAATGTCCATCAGAAAACATAGTGTCAATTACTAAATAATTTCTTTTAATACATTTTCTTAATTTATTTAGATCATTAGGCGGAATTATGACCACATCATAAAGATACTCAATAAATTCTACCAAAATTACAGGGGTCTAAAAATGATCTCAAAAGTCTACTGTCCAAATTTCAATCCATTTGGGCAAGTATATCAACCTCTATGAAAAAGACAAATAGCTATTGTAATAAATCATGTGAGAGCAAGTTAAACCTAAAACTCAATATTTTCTGTGAACACATGGCCATAGAATGAACTAACATCAAAGAGCAACATCATAATAAGGTGATGGAACAACATTTTCTATTTTATCATTTATATATTATTTATAAGCTATTTATTAAGCCATAAACAAGTCAAATCAATAACTTGATCATGCAGTAAGAAATGACCACGAAATTTTTACCACAGTACATCCATAGCACGAAAAGACTACCATAAAAATTTCACATCATTTGGAGCAACACAACTCAAGATATAAAATGAAAAGCAATATAATGTAGATTTCCTTATTTCTCAAGGTCAAATCAAAACCCTAAGAAAACAGTGAACAAATAGTGTGTTTAATATTTTTTCTAGCAAGTACATGTCGTCACAAAATTAACAAAACAAGAATCACTATTTTTGGAGTTCTACAACTCAAGATATGGCTCTAGTCAAGTTTATAAGTATTTTAGAGTATTTTTAAAGCTTAAATAAAAACATCAGAAAACATCTACAAATATGTAACATATTATGACTCTACTGCATAGATCTTTTCTCAAGGTTTGCAAAAAGTCCACTTTTGCTATTTTTGGAATTATCCAGCATGAGATATGAATTTTAAAAGATTAACATGAAATTGGAATTCAAAATCAGAATTGACACAACCCTAACTAATTTTGCTAGGTGCACCCGATTCGGTACCCAAGTCTGTCACCACATAACCGACATGTGGGACCCGTTGGACCATTGGGCCCACTTGTCATTCACAGAGAGAGACAGAGAGACAGGAGGTCTCCTTCCTCCGGCGCTGGAAACAGGGGAGGCGGGGAGAGAGTGCTGGCCGGCACTCCTCCGGCCGGTGAGGTCATCGGTGGCCGTGGTGAAGTGGTGGGGAAGCACCAGGGCGGCGAGGCGCGTCCATAGGCGCTCGTAGTAGGGGCCGAGGTGGTCTATGACCTGTTGACCACGTGCGTGGGCAGCTCCATAGGGGCAGTGTCGACGGCGGCGGTGCTCTGGTGGTTGGGCGGCCGGGGAAGGTGCGCAGGGCCAATGGCGGCCAAGCCCGCAGGTGTGGGCGCTGGCAGCCCGGTTAGGCTTAGCCGGTGGTGGTCTGGCCACACGCGCGGCCGGCCGCGACGGCGGCTGCACGGTGGCGGTGGCGGTTCCCAACGGCAGGGGAGGTGAACGCGAGTTGAGAGCTCATGCCAAAGATGAATCATGACAAGGTGAAGGTGGTGGTGCTCACGGTGGGATGAGAGGGAGCTCAGAGCGGTGGGAACGCAGCGGTGGCCGGAGCTCCATGGGCGGCCATCGCGGCGTGCGCGCTCTGGGCGGAGCCGAGGAGGGAGAGGCAGAGAGGAATGAGGGGGAGAGGGGAGTGAGAAGCTCGGGCGTCCGCTTTGGAGGGCTCTGAGGTACGGCAGGAGGCTGGCGCACGCATCAATGGAGTGGGGCAAGCTCTTGCATGGCTGCCACGCTCACGGACACGCGCCGCCCATAGAGGAATTTTACCGAGCACGTGGCGGGCAGCGAAGCGATCAGCGTGGGACACGATTTTAGACTAGTTGCAGGCCGAATTTGGACATGGACCCAAAAGCAAAGTTGCAGCCCGCATAATGCTCTACATTTCTTATTTAGGGTGCCATGCCATTAGAGCAACAGATTAGTGTCTAATCAAACCCTAAGATGGCAATGTCAACATATTGACAAAGGTCACGGAAACTCGCCTTTGGAGGTCAAAACTCGATCAAACTAAACCCAACTTTTTGCATGCTCTTCCTTATCATATAAGCTCCAACTTTTACATTTGTACCAACTTGAGTTGCTCAACCAAATTGGAGAACGTGGAATGCCAATCGAGTTGTTACAATCTCGGACTTAAATTCAAGCTTTGGCCCATTGTTTGACTTATTTTCAAGCTGAAAAATGGCATGCTCTAAAAGCAAAGTTTGTTGTACACAACTCAATCTACAACTTTTATTAAAGGACCTTGAGCTGGTTCAGCTTAGATCACAATATACAGAGCTCCAAAGTCGAGCACACGAAACTGAAATTTCAGTTTCAGTAGGAACCCAACTGAAACACGATCTTTGAGGCACTGTAGCTCTTGTACTAGTGGGAATTAGGTCATAGTGTTGTTGACAAAATCATAGAGCTATGTGAGCACTACAATATTTTCAATATGAGCTAGAGCTGGTTCTGCCTAGTTTGGGAGGTAGAGTGCTCCAAAGTAAGCTACTTGAAACTGTTGTACAGTCCAGACTTAGCCAAATTGGCTAAGTGCCAAACAGCAGGTCAAAACTGACTTGGGGTCCCTGTTTGAGCATGTTCCCTACATTTCCATGACTTGACTCTTAAACAAAGTTTGTTCCTTATAAAATTCCCTACAACTTTGTTAAAGGGTGCATAGTCATGCAAAGCCTCTAGGTCACACTTTTGAAATGGTCAAACAAAAGGGTTCTAGGGTCCATACATGGTCAACCATCACTTAGGAGCACATTTAGGCAAAATGATCAACATGAACATTGTTCCATAGAGTGTCCTAAGTGTAGTTAAGGTGTTGTAGATGCCAAACATACCCACCATGCATAGGTTGCACAAAAGTGTAGGCCTCATATGCCTTGAAACATAGAACTCAAGTGAAATGCTAGTCATTTCATGTGGTTGTTTCAAGATACATGCTACACATGTTCCACTAGGTTGTTCCACATGTGTCCAAGATGTGTTGCACATGTTGCATTTGTATGTTGCATAAACACTAGTCCCCATGGGATGTAAGGCAGGTGTTAGTTATAATCCAAACAAGCATATAACTTATCATTTCATGTGACTTTTTGATTCCAAACTTCATGAAACTTTTCTAGGGATCAATATAGATAGGTACTAAGGTGAGACACATGAATATATTGTAATAACACTACCCAAGCTTATATCTTGAGAAAGTCCTATATGCAAAGCAAAGGAGTAACATCCAAGTTTAGATTAGGCTCACCTCCACTGAATCTATCATGTTTGAGCTCAACCCACTACTTAATGAGTGATAAACACCTGGGGTGTTACAAATATGAACTTTATGATCAATTTCACTAATCTTGCTCAAGCGAGGGTTAGGTCACTATGAGTGTGGGATCTCAAGTGACATAGCCTGTGGAGAAGTTAAGGACCGTTCATTGGGATAGTGAGTCTGAGTAACCACCCGTATAGACCACATACCACAAATGGGGGTGGCAAGCGAGTAACTGATTGTGACCGGTTTGTCCATTGAACTGGCATGGGTGGTTGGCGCTGGGAAGATGGTGGAAGTCTGATCCAAAGAACTGGAAAGATGGTGGAAGCCTGACTCAGGAAACCATTCGAACACTCCATGGACATTCTGGCCAGATTAGGAAATGGTTGGAGAACGTGAGGCAACCCTTACACAGCACGGGTATGGTGGTTCATCCCATTCTTCGTGTGGGTATAGTTAGTTGTACCCTCTGCACAGAGTCTTTCGAAAGTCTAAAGTCCTTCGGGACGGGACCAATTGTTCTTTCTTCTATACCCATTGAAGTGCTGGAGACAAGACTGGTTTTATGGGACGCATTACGATATTGATCACTTAATTATGTTACTCATTATTACATGTCATTCCTTTAGTGAACTTTATGCACTTTTATGCAAATATAAAAATGCCTATTAATCTCCTTTGCATCCACCAAATATTTATGTTGGAATTAAGTCCTGTAAGTACGCAATGTACTCACGGTGCAGCTGTTAAGTTGTTTTGCAGGTAAAGGGCATTGGCGGCCATCTCACCCTGTCGTTGGTGGCAAATTGGATGAATGGCAGGAGCCGTTCAAGCTATGGTAGTGACGCCCATGGGTAAGATGACTACCTGTTACTAGAAAGAGTGTATATCTTAGTGTAGGTGTAATCGGTAAGATGGTTGTTTGATTCACACTACATTCAGTCCAATGTTGTATAATTAACTCTTAATATTCAGCAAGACTTGTAATATATGTCTTCCGCTTAATTATGTGCTCCGATGATGAGATGTGATCTTAATTTGTGGAGGCCATCGTGGTACGATACTCAACCGAGGTCCTGGTAGTGGAGATGTGTTGCATCTCCGGGGGAGTCATCGGTGTTGGTTTGGTTAAATTGAGTTGGTCAAGTGGATCACACTCGATTTAGGTAAATTGACACGGTGGGTCCTCACAATGTTGAGGATGAAGGGGGACGGGAGCAACGGGGGTGGTGAAAGCTACCGGAGCAGCGGCAGTAGGAGCCACCGACGAGGTAGGGCCCTTAGGCTCATCCTCGTCAGAGAGCTCGATCACTCCTCCCGGCGATGACGGCGCTGGCTTGGTTGAGAGCTCAGTCGGAGCCCTTGACGAACTCCCCACCTCCACTTCAGCATCCCCGCCTAGGATCGCTGGGGCTTGAGGCACCGGCAGCATGGCCAACGGCAATGCCACCGCCAATGCTAGGGCTCTGGTGGACGCCAGGGATGATGACGTAGCTATGGGCGACGGGGTCGACGGCGTACTGCTTGACGACGCCGCCGCAGCCGATTGGCTGGCCAAGTTGGCAAGCAGCCAACGCGGAACCTTGCAAGGATGCTTGCGCCCAGCGGTCTTCTTCCTCATTTTCGTTATGACATTGGAGAATGGCGGTTACAGATTCAACCTGAGCAGGCTTGATTAAATAGGATCACGCCGCATTCCTAGGAATCTCAACTGCCGTCCCAATTAAAAAGGAATTAAATCTCCACCACGCGCACTCGTGAGTAACCGAGCCGATGCAACGTTTCGGCTGCCAGTTAACTGCGTGTCCTCTGGCTTGTGTGAGGATCAGGATTGACGAAGTAGCGTGGGTGTGGCACTAGAACAAGCTCATCTCCCAACAACGCACCTTATTGATCTGTACAAATTGGGTTTCTCAGTCGTGACTGGTTACTCGGGTTACCCCTCGGTACCTAAAGAATAATCCACCCGACTAAGGTGATCCAGACCTCTGGCAGACGGTTAAGTCACGTTTGACAGACAAGCTTGGGGGCTTATGTCGATGCCATATCCTCGAATATCCCAACTTCCATATTGCCGACTACGGACTCCGGATCAGAGAAAACCCAAAGGCTTATGACGACTCTATTCGAGGAAGGATATCTCTGGATCGCGCCAGGACTCCAACTAGGGCACGACTCCTTAACTTATAGGGCAGGTTGATCCCGGATATAAATAGCTAGCAATTCTCTTTGTTGTAATCATCGACTCTCTCATAGGCATAGCTACATTGTAATCGCAATCTCGCCGAATACAAGCAATACAAGAGTAGCAACTGGACATACAACTTTTACCTTGTCTTCATTTGTGATTGTTCTTCACACCGAACGGGGTTCCTCGAGAACCAAGTATCTGCCGGTAAAACATACAGACAAGGAGAATAGAAAAATAACATTTTGCTAATCTTCTGGCAATAGCAGCCAGCAGGCTTACGGAATGACCTCACTGGTAGATAGAATCTTCACCTGATTAACTCAAAACTAAAGCGTGTGCGGTAGCTACCCTTTAAGGCCCCCTTTCGGTTGGTTGGGAACGATTCATAGCCGGACGCTTGCTTCAATAATTTATATAATGCTGGAACGGTTCCACGCTAGGAACGGCCCGGTCCGGGCTAACCGAACGGGGCCTTAAGCTTTTGCCAGTTCATCCCCGCCTTGCTACCTATGGAAGCATTCCACTCAATTAATTCTTGTATGTTAGCTTCCGAAAAAATGGTGACCAAGGGGGTGTTTAGTTCATCCAAAAAAAAATTCACCATGTCACATCGGATGTTTGGACACATGCATGGAGTATTAAATGTAGACAAAAAAATAACTAATTACACAGATTGCGATAAATTTGCGAGACAAATTTTTTAACCCTAATTAATCCATGATTTGACAATGTCATGCTACAGTAAATATATGCTAATGATGGATTAATTAGGCTTAATAAATTTATCTCGTGGTTTTCAGGTGAGTTATGTAATTAGTTTTTTTATTAGTATCCGAACACCCCTTCCGATATCTCATAAAACATCCGATGTGACACCCCAAAATTTTTTACCCAGGAACTAAACACCCCCAAGTAAACATTGGAAACATGAATCTGGTATGACTCAAGTGGTCACGAAAGACGACATTTACGTGAGGATGCATGTGGAGAGAGAGAGAGGGTGCCTTCAGCGCTGTTGAGTCTTTCTATCTTTTGTTAGCGAGGAGTTGACCCTTTCTAATTTCTATAGGTATGTGAGCACAAGCATGAATGTGGACCTTTTGAACCATTTTTCTTGTATACGCAACTATCATCGTCCATATCAACAATAGTAACATACCATTTTTCTTGTTTAGTATGAACGCATTAGAAAAACGAATCATCTCTCCATATAAACAATTAATAGTACCTTTTACCCGGCAACAACTAACAAACCACACTGTAAACAAGGACTCAGATAAATAAAGTAATTGCTAGGAATAACTATTTTATGTTTTACTTCCAAATATTTTTAGAAGTAATTTTAAAAGGATAATAAGCATGACCCTTCCGCACAAAAACACAAAACAAAAGAAAGAATACACATTCCAAAGAGGATTGGTTAGTGTAATGAGTGTGAAATTAAAAGCAAGGTAGGTTTGCAAAGGTTGATATAGTAATAATATAATAGGGCTTAAGTGTTTCTACCCCTATTTTGAAGTGGAATAGTGATTTTGTCCTCGTTTTTTTAATTTTGTGATTTTAATCCTATGATTTCAGAACAAAGGAAGACTTTACCCCTGCTCTGTGTAGCCCCTCTAATAGTGTTAACTTTTGAATAAAAAGACAACTTTGCCCATATGTTTTACCCCTGTTTTATTTTGATATTTGTGTTTTTACCTCTATTTTCATATCAGCAATTTGGCAATTATGATATAGAATTATACAATTCAATCGGTGCAACACTAAATAATTTTTAGAAAAAATTTGACAGCATTTCAGCTAACAATCCATATAAACAGAGTTTAAGACAACAAATTAATATCACACATATTTCATTAGTTGAACTAATAGCAGTGTCAACCTTTGATACATGAGATGCATATACAAACAAGCCAATTTTGCAGCAAGGAGTCGAGAACAATCTGTTCTTCTCTAACGAGTAGCAAATCCGATCCACAAAATGAGCGGATCAAACACACGCCGGGGAACCGAAAGGCCCCCTCTTCCTTTTTTTTTGTTGATATAATCTCTACAGCAGTACAGCCTCTACCACTTGGAGTAGCAGTGCGAATGGAATGGCAAACGACTGCCGCCTATCCTCGTTGGCGATCAAGAACAGCAGTTAGCGCATACCAATCTGTTCTCATTGCACTCGCTGCAGCAGACAACGCGGCCCTCCTCCTCGACGGACACCTTGTGGCCGCCGCCGCAGCCGTTGCATGGGACGAACCAGACGCCGCTGCAGGCGTCGCAGATGAAGGCCGGGACCCCTGCCCAAGTCCACAGCAGTACAGCCTCTACCATCGAGGAGGCACCGGAACTGGCCGGTCTCGTTCTCAGCTGCCGGACCCGTCCGCACAACCGACGAGGCGGCCGGGTGGTTGGAGCTCCTGGCGGAGCGCAGAGCCAGTGGGGTGGTTGGGGCGAAGGCCGCCTAGGGAACCTGCTCAGCGCCCCGGTCCGGGCTAACCGAACATGGCCTTAAGCTTTTGCCGGTTCGTCCCCGCCTTGCTACCTATGGAAGCATTCCACTCAATTAATTCTTGTATGTTAGCATCCGAAAAAATGGTGACCAAGGGGGTGTTTAGTTCATCCCAAAAAATTTTTTACCATGTCACATCAGATGTTTGCACACGTACATGGAGTATTAAATGTAGACGAAAAAATAACTAATTACACAGATTGCGATAAATTTGCGAGACGAATTTTTTAAGCCTAATTAATCCATGATTTGACAATGTTGTGCTACAGTAATTATGTGCTACAGTAATTATGTACTACAGTAATTAGGTTTAATAAATTCATCTCGCGGTTTTCAGACAAGTTATGTAATTAGTTTTTTTATTAGTATCCGAACACCCCTTACGACATCTCATAAAACATCCGATATGACATCCTAAAATTTTTTACCCAGGAACTAAACACCCCTAAGTAAACATTGGAAACACGAATCTGCTATGACTCAAGTGGTCATGAAAGACGACATTTACGTGAGGATGCATGTGGTAATATATATAGAGAGAGAGAGGGGTGGTCCTTCAGCGCTGTTGACTCTTTCTATCTTTTGTTAGCGAGGAGTTGACCCTTTCTAATTTCTATAGGTATGTGAGCACAAGCATGAATGTGGACCTTTTGAACCATTTTTCTTGTATACGCAACTATCATCATCCATATCAACAATAGTACCATACCATTTTTCTTGTTTAGTATGGACGCATTAGAAAAACGAATCATCTCTCCATATAAACAATTAATAGTACCTTTTATCTGGCAACAACTAACAAAACACACCATAAACAAGGACTCAGATAAATAAAGTAATTGCTAGGAATAACTATTTTATGTTTTACTTCCAAATATTTTTAGAAGTAATTTTAAAAGGATAATAAGCATGACCCTTCCGCACAAAAACACAAAACAAAAGAAAGAATACACATTCCAAAGAGGATTGGTTAGTGTACTGAGTGTGAAATTAAAAGCAAGGTAGGTTTGCAAAGGTTGATATAGTAATAATATAATGGGGCTTAAGCGTTTCTACCCCTGTTTTGAAGCGGAATAGTGATTTTGTCCTCGTTTTTCTAACTTTGTGATTTTAATCCTATGATTTCAAAACAAAGGAAGACTTTACCCTGCTCTGTGTAGCCCCTCTAATAGTGTTAACTTTTGAATAAAAAGACAATTTTGCCCATACATTTTACCCATGTTTTATTTTGATATTTGTGTTTTTACCTCTATTCTCAGATCAGTAATTTGGCAATTATGATATATAATTATACAATTCAATCGGTGCAAAACTAAATAATTTTTAGAAAAATTTGATAGCATTTCAGCTAACAATCCATATAAACAGAGTTTAAGACAACAAATTAATATCACACATATTTCATTAGTTGAACTAATAGCAGTGTCAACCTTTGATACATGAGATGCATATACAAACAAGCCAATTTTGCAGCAAGGAGTTGAGAACAATCTGTTCTTCTCTAACGAGTAGCAAATCCGATCCACAAAATGAGCGGATCAAACACACGCCGGGGAACCGAAAGGCCCCCTCTTCCTTATTTTTTTTTTGATATAATCTCTACAGCAGTACAGCCTCTACCACTTGGATTAGCAGTGCGAATGGAATGGCAAACGACTGCCGCCTATCCTCGTTGGCGATCAAGAACAGCAGTTAGCGCATACCAATCTGTTCTCATTGCACTCGCTGCAGCAGACAACGCGGCCCTCCTCCTCGACGGACACCTTGTGGCCGCCGCCGCAGCCGTTGCATGGGACGAACCAGACGCCGCTGCAGGCGTCGCAGATGAAGGCCGGGACCCCTGCCCTAGTCCACAGCAGTACAGCCTCTACCATCGAGGAGGCACCGGAACTGGCCGGTCTCGTTCTCAGCTGCCGGACCCGTCCGCACCACCGACGAGGCGGCCGGGTGGTTGGAGCTCCTGGCGGAGCGCAGAGCTAGTGGGGTGGTTGGGGCGAAGGCCACCTAGGGAACCTGCTCAGCGGCCCAGCCACCGTGGGCGCGAGCCCGGGGGGCCGGCAGACGGGGAGGGCGACGGCTAGGGGCAAAAGAGCGCTTCCCGCCCAAGTCCACACCATCAGCCGCTGCGCCTGCGCAGCCAAGCCGCATACCACCCGCGCCCTGCCGGCCTCCGACTGCTGTCGCGTGCCGTACGCCCAGCGCCTGGCGGTCTGGGTCGAGCTAGGGTTGGATTGGACTGGTTTGATTTGGGGAAAGTGAACGGATAGGGACGTGCGGAGGTGAGAGTAGTTTTGTCTTTTCGCTTATGGATATCTTTTTTCTTTTTTTGTCATTTAATTCACCCACACTAAACATCGTTATAGACCAGGGGCAAACAGCGGCTTCGATTCAAAATCATGAGGTCAAAATCACAAAGTTAAAAAAAGTAGGGGTAAAATCACCATTGCATCCTGTGTTAGGGGTACAAACACCAAATTCCCTAACATAATTGTGTTGTTTCATCTGCAGGTTCTGGCATGGCAGGACCGATCATTTCACATCATTAAGATCTATTAGTGTTGTCGTTGGTGAAAGCCCAAGTTTGGTTTTGGTAATTAATGACACCAAGTTGCTAATGTCATGTGTTAAGTGTTTTGAGTTAGGCATAAGCAACACATGTGATGAAGGTGTATGTGGCAAGAAGTGGTGGCCACAAGATCACAAAAGAGATGGTGCATGGATATGAAATGATGATCATGGTGGAGATGCACATAATATGATGGACATGATGATCAAGTGGAAGAGAAGGATCTAAGAGGTCAAGGCAAAGGTATAACCATAGGGTTTTCCTTTTGCCGGTCTAAGATGAGTAGAGAAGTGATTGACCGGGTTTAGAATACATAGCCGACTATCAAGAGGGGCAATCACGGTTAGCTCGGAAATCAAGTGTCACTAGATCAATGTCTTGAGCATATGCATTAGGATCTAGTTGAGAGCTAACATAACGCCTTGAAAAATGTTTGTGAAATGCTAACACACATGCACATAGTGGTGTACACTTGATGGTGTTAGCACTTTTGCGAAGGCGAAGGAGTTTAAGCGGTAGAGAGGGGTTTGGGTTCCTCTCTCCCTCCCGCCAAGCTTGCGAGGCGGGATTCAGCGCTTTTTGAGGAAGTGAAATACCTATTTTCTAGTGCGCCGGAAGTCGGAAAAGAAACGGAGGCGAACGGAGGTCACAGAGGTGACCGGACGCTAGACCGGACGCGGTCTCTGTATGACCGGACGCGTCCGGTCAGCATTCAGCGTCTGCGCGTATTTCAGTTTGATGATCGGACGCGCAGCGCGTCCGGTCACTGTCTACCGGACGCGTCCGGTCGTTCAGGGAGCTTACTGGACTCCAATCGGACGCTGGCACTATGGCGTCCGGTCAGTTCTATAGCGCGTCCGGTCACTGTTTCGTTGTGCGCTACTCAGGCTTGACCAGCGCGTCCGGTCAGTTGCGGGACCAACGCGTCCGGTCGCACCCAGCGCGTCCGGTCAGAGCGACTTCGGCTGCTTAAAGTTCCTAACGGCTAGCTGCGTACCCTTTCGCTATAAATAGACGTTGACCGGGATTTGAGGGTATCTCTTGCACATTTTGAGACCTAGAGACATCCTTTGAGCTAGAGAACAACTCATCCACTCATCTCCTTGCTTGGTTGCACATCTTGAGTGAGATTGAGTGAGATTCAAGTGCATTGCTTGAGAGTTGCATTCTAGAGGCACTTGATCTTCGAGTTGCTGCGGATTTCTTGTTACTCTTCCGTGTTTTCCGACACGGTAGACGGCTTGGAGCAGCGGAGGTGATTGAGCTCGCAATTGGAGATTGTTGGAGTCTTCACAAAGTGTTGTAAGGGGTTCTTGATCCTTCCCCGCGGGAGTTCATGAATTGGATACTCTAGTGGAGCTCGTGGCTTGGAGGATCCCCATCTTGTGTGCGGTTGTGCGGCGCCCGCCGAGGGCTCGACTCTTGATAGTCGATTAGCTCGCGAACCGACAAGTGGGTGTATCACCACAACGGGGAGTAGCTTGCCGGGAAGCAAGTGAACCTCGGGATAAATTCTTGTGTCATTCTATTCCCGATGATTTCTCTTGTGTGATTGATTTATTGGTACTTCTCATCTCTACACGGCGGTATAATCTCTCGAAGCTCTTCTCTCGTTTTACTTCTTGTTTCTAGCTTGTAGTTGTTGTGTTTAGTTAATAGCTTTGTACTAGACTTGTGTAGGTGGCTTGCTTAATTAGTTAGAGCTAGTGCTTTTGCTTCGCCACCTTTCGTACTAACTTGTGGTTAAGTAATTCTTGTATAAGTTTTAATTAGGCTATTCACCCCCCCTCTAGCCTATTTAGACCTTACAGTTGGTACTGCTGAAATTTTTTCTATAAATACACGAGTGAACGCAGCTTCATTTGTTTCTTTGTTTGGCCCTGCTTGATAACGGCTTCATCTAAGAAGCCGGAGAAACCACGTTTAGGGGGGCTTCACCCTTCGAGTAAAAAAACGGCTTCTCCCCTTGTACTCAATATTTTCACTCGTAGATCCCATCGAGCACTACAACTTCAATATATAGCGTCTCTCCATCCAAGGACATTTGAAAAATTCAAAAAATTGAAACTCAAAAGCTGAGAAATTAATTTATATATTTGGAACACTAAATGATCTCAAACAAAGAAAATTATCAACTACAGAGTTTTAGATCTCCTCGAGCTCTACAATTTGGATAGAAGTTTTTTCTTCATCCGACTTCATTCGCAAAAGATATGAATTTATTTGTGCTACATCTATTTTTAAGGAAGTTTGACTTAGTAAACCGTCCTTGAAAATCAATTTTTAGGGACAGTCGACTTAACAAAACCCCTTTAGAAATCAACTATTTTCAGAGGCCGTTAACATAAGCAATCATCCTTCAAAATCTTATTTTCAGAGGCGGTTAACGTAAGTAGCTATCCTTGAAAATCTTATTTTCAGAGGCGGTTCCTTTAAGCCGACCATCCCTAAAAATAGGTATATTTTCAGTGAAGGTTTACTTAATAGAACCACCCCTAAAAATTGATTTCCAGCAACGATTCGTTAGCTAGAGTCCTCCCCGCCAATGTTACAACCGGTTTCCTTAGTTGTCCGTCTCTAATAGAAATGGGAGCTGTCTGTAAAAATTATTTCTGTAATATTGTCTTGTGGCAATAGCAGGTTGCAAGCCTACGGGTGGCCTCACTGGTAAAGCACAAGGACAGATGATGGCTTGGTCTTGTACAGATAGATAGAAGCTTCACCTGATTAACTCAAAAGGAAAGTGTGCGCGCGCGGTAGCTACGCTTTTACCAGGCCAGTTCGTCTCCACCTTCGTACGGAAGCATTCCACTCGATTAATTCATGTATGTTAGATCTCGGAAAAATGGTGACCAAGTAAACATTAGAAACATGAATCTGCTATGACTCAACTAGTAGTCACAAATTAAATGACGACATGGCACATTGATATTGTTAAATACTTAAATAATCGACGTGCAAACTGCAAAGTAATGATATTAATTATACATGACGACGCATGTGTTAATATATATAGAGAGCTTCCGCACTGTTGACTCTTTCCATCTTTTGTTAGCAAGTAGTTGACACTTTCTAATTTTTATATGTACAACCTCCGTATCGGATTTAGAAGTCATTTTGGACAAGATTTGAGTTAAACATTGGGAATATAAATCATCAATAACTTTTAAGTTGTTGAGTTTGCAAATAAAAAAATTATATGAATAGATTTGTCTTGAAAAATACTTTCATAAAAGTATACCTATATCACTTTTTCATAAATATTTTTTATAAAAATAAGAGGTCAAAGTTGTGTTTTGGAGACCGTGTCGCTAGCCTAAACGACTTCTAAATCCGATACGGAGGGAGTATGTGAGCAAAGGATGATGGATGCACCTTTTGAACCAATTTTCTTGTGTATTACGCAACTATATCACTGTCCATATCAACAATAGTAAGCTTACCATTTTTCTTGTTCAGTACGGATGTATTAGAAAACGAATCTTATCTCTCCATATCAACAATAGTATAGCTTACCGGGCAAGAATTAACAAACCACACCGTCCAACAGGACTAATTTACCTGTGTTAAAATTTAGATAAATATAGGGCCGGTTTAGTTCCCAAAATTTTGCAAAATTTTTCGAGATTTCCTATCACATCAAATCTTTAGACGCATGCATGAAGCATTAAATATAAATAAAAAATAAAACTAATTACACAGTTTAGACGAAATTTACGAGACGAATTTTTTAAGCCTAATTAGACCATGATAGGACACTAATTGTCAAATAACAACGAAAGTGCTACAGTATTATTTTCTAAAAAAATTCGCGAACTAAACAAGGGCCCTAGTATTACGTAGTAAGTACGTACTTTCCAAACATGGTTCTAGTTCGAAATTTCTGGAGGGTATTCGGCCCTACTTTCCAAACAAGGCAATAGTAATTATTACCCATTTTATGGTTTACTTCCTATTATTTTAGAATTATTTTTAAAAGGATAGTAAGCGTGACCCTTCCACCGAAAAACACAAATGAAAAGAAAGAATACAAATTCCAAAGAGATCACATTGGATTTGGTGTAATATATGCGTGTGAAAATATATATTAAAACCAAGGTAGGTTTGAAAAGATTGAGAAATATAGTAAGCACTACTGGATTCAGGCCCTTTGTCTAGTGCCTGGGCACTTGGCAAAGCCTTTTTGGCACTCGACAAAGGCTTTGCCGAGTGCCGCACTCGGCAAAAGGGCACTCGGAAAAAAAAATCAGCAAAGGCACCTTTGCCGAGTGCCATTTGTCGGGCACTCGGCAAAGGCTTTGCCGAGTGCCAAGGTGGCGCTCGGTAAAGAAAAGGCACCGTCACAGCGCCGGAGACGGTCACGGCGTCTTTGCCGAGTTCCACCATGGACGACACTCGGCAAAGAATTTTTAATTTTTTTTTTAAAAAAAATCTTTACCGAGTGCCACCCTAACACGACACTCGGCAAAGTTTCAATTTTTTTAAAATTCTTTGCCGAGTGCCGCCGCCCTCGGCACTCGGCAAAATTTATTTATTTTTTTGTAAATTCTTTGTCAAGTGCCAGCTAGGAAATTGGGCTTCTAGGCACCCATTTTCCCAGCTTTGCCGAGTGCCTTGACCATGGCACTCAGCAAAGGGGTCCTTTGCCGAGTGTTGCACTCGGCAAAGTGACCCAAAACAGCGTTTTTTATTTACTTTTTACATTCCAACTTGACAAACAGAAAATATCACATATATATCACATCCATCCAAACATCCATCACATATTTATCACATCCATCACATATATCACATCCATCACAATATTTATCATATATATAATAGTAAGTTGTTAAGTCCGTCAAAACAAATCTACAAGTCCATCACAGTTAAACAAATCCACAAGTGCATCACAAGTATATCACAAGTACATCACCTAGGTGGAAACTGAGTGCCTAGTGAAGGAAAAGCTTGACCACCTCCAAGCGCAGGAGCTGGATTATTCGAAACCGCTGATTGAGGCTGCACAAAGGAGAAGAGATGGCATGTGTTAGACATGATTACTTGATAGCTAATCTAGAAATTACTTGCATGTGTGAGATTGCATGTTTTTGTAGTGTCTTCTAGGAAGGTAGAGGTCATACAAGCAAAGCACAAGCGAAAGCAATAAACTTTCATACTCACAAGAGTACCTACAGGAGGAGGCAGAGGTGGAGCGAACAGCCAGGTGGCACAACTAGACCCATATGTTGCCCAGGACTTTGCATGAACTGCATCATTTTTGCCATCCTCTTCTCCTAGGCCTCTCGCGCGGCCCGCTCGGACTCCAGCTGCGCCGCCAGCTCATGACGTTGCCTTGCTTCTTCTTCCGGGCGGGCCTGCAATATTTCACTCCAATGTTTTAGTAATGCAAAACTAATTAACGTGTGTAAAGATCAATGTACGACGAGTAAAATAGGAATAACCTCGAGTGTGTCGACCCAGTGCTGTGAAGCGTTCAGCCATGGGCGTATGGCGGTGCTTCCGCTCGTGCTCCGTGCTTGGATCTAGGAGAGAGAGGGAACAGAGGTCGAGTCGATGACTGTTGACGGTAGATAAGTGTCATTTTTAATCATCAACATAGCATGAAAAAGGACCTAAATATAAATATCATCTAGCTGTAGGGGTTACACTAACAGAATTCCATGAGTTTTGGTAAATATCTATTTCTGCAGGGGGTTATTAGGAAATGACAAAAGAAGGCCCACATGTAAGATTTACATAGAGAGAAAGACCTCACGCACAAGAATACTCTAGAAGACTCCAAAAGACACCAGACCAGACCATAGGCCGGTTGGCCACGTAGGTAGGGCGCTCGCCCTGTCCATGTGGGCGCCACCCACCTACGTGGACCAATCAGGTCCAGTCTCGTGGATCCTACCCCCACCGTCTTTGAGGATAAATCTACACCGTGTATCAAGGTCGGTTTGATCTGACGGCCGTGGTGCATTTGAGGAGGCTATATAATCAAGACCCCTGGCTCTGAGAGAAACCCTAATTCTCATTCAATTCATTATTCATCAAGAGAGAAGCCCCTAATCAAGCCCTAGAGCCACCATCTCAATTAGATCTCCATAGTTATAGCATAGCTACATAGGATTAGAACTAGAAGGAGTCAAGCTTCGCTTGGTTTCCAGATCTGTCAAGAGAGTTCTTGGTAATTCTCTCCTACTTCTATATTCATGTGTTATTCATATTGTTCATCTGCTACTATGAATATGACTTTGCTCTATTCTATTATATTGGATATGACTTTACTCTATTTGCTTATATTCTCAATTATAATGTTCTTAGTCTACTTTGGTTATATGCTTGGTATAGTTGGATTAGAATTATATTCAAGTATAGGATCGTATAGCGCTTGCTCATTGATATCATGGGTGAGTGGTAAATATTGTATAGGCGTGGTGCCTATACCGTATTTTCCTGCGATTGCACCCTATATTCTGGATCGTGAGGTAGATCGCAGGAGTGACAGTCCTGTTGAATCTTTTGTAGTCCTCCTCCCGAGTATAGGATAGGTAGAACACAACTATTACAGGGAAGTGATTGTTATGTTCTTCATATTCCTTCGTAATATCCCTATGCATAGATATAACCTTATCTTGTTATGATTGCCAAGTGTAATTGCACTAATCATTTTATACTATGGCTTATAGTTAGAATAACTTAGGATTTATTCTTGTAGTTCGTCCTAGTTCCATGCTAGTGATATAGACTTAGAGTAATCTATTGGGATGTGCTTATCATTTATCATTTACTATTCATTCATTATATATATATATATATATTTCATGTGACACTTATCCTATATGAGAGATAGAGAAAGACATGGTTATACTCTCCATTATCACATGCAGTGATGCTCATTGCTCATATCCTTAGCTTTCCCTTCCCATGGGTAAAAATATAAATAACAATACCTGGTTTACTCCTGGTTAAAATGCTACATCGGTATTATCTGTGCGCTTACGGATTTTATATTTATTTCTATAGGAGTATTTGCATTTATTTAATACCACATTTATGGTGCCATGCTGGGGATGATAATCTAGCTTAAGTGACGCTAAGAAATGCCAATAAGCATTTTTGGCGTCGTTGCCGGGGAAGGTTGATTAAGCTATTCAAAAGCATATGAGCCATCACTTGCATCCACTAATGTGATTGAGAAACCATCATTTTCTCTACTCATATAGCTTTACCCTTGTCTATTGTCTATTTTCTATATCATATGCAGGGTAATATATAAATAGGTTTGACCTTCCAGATAATTTTATTGATAATCCAGAAGCATTATTCAGAAGGACTAGAGCCAAACTAAAGAAAGCTCAAGCATCATCATCAATTTAGTCTGAAGTTCCTTCTGAAGAGGAAGATCACCAATGAGTAATTCGCAACTTGACACTAGCGTTCGAAGCCATGGCGAACAAGTCACTCCGTGAGTTCTTAGTACCAACCATGGACAACATACGGACTAGACCTGCTGAGGACATTGATCGGCCATTTGATCAACATGGTGCAAGTTAACCAGTTTTGTGGGAAGGCACATGAAGATGCTAGTGCTCATCTCCAACACTTCCTGGAGATTTGCAGCACTTTCACCATCAAGGATGTTCCTAGAGACGCCATACTACTTTGCCTTTTCCCATTCTCACTCTTGGCGAGAGCGAAGCAGTGGTTTTATGCAAATAAGGAGAAGAATATTACGTGGGCACTCTGCTCCACCAATTTCCTGGCGAAGTTCTTTTCTATGGGCAAGACAAATGCTCTTTGTGGGAAAATATCAAGTTTTCAATAGCAACATAATGAGTCTATCCTAGAAGCATGGGAGCGCTTTCAAGATTACATCCTAGAATGTCCTCATCATGAAATGAAGAATTTGGTACTTATGCAAACATTCTATCATAGGCTCAATAACAGCACCCGTGAGACTATGGATGCTGCTGCTGGAGGTGCATTCTTATCACTTACCATTTCTCAAGCCATAGCTCTTGTGGAGAAGATGGCGTCCAACCAAGGTTGGAGTGAAGAAAGAACTCAAGGCCACAAGAGAGGTGGAGGTATGCACTAGCTCAAAGAGGTAGACATGCTGTCTACCAAGATGGACCTGCTGATGAAGAGGCTCGATGAGAGAGCCGGTGAGAAGAAGGAAGTCATGCACATTCATGATTCTCGCATGACTTGTGAAGAGTGTGAAGAAACTTTGCATTTACGCAATACCTGGCCAGAGCTACATGAGGATGTGAACTACATCAACAACAACAACTATTATCGTCCTCAATAGAATCAAGGTTGGAATCAACAGCAAAGACCTAACTACTCAGGTAACTATTCAGGTAATTATCAAGGTAATAATTCTTTCAATAATTTTAATCTACCACCTTTAAGAGAGCTAGTTCTTAATCAAGGAAAGTTAATGGATAACTTGTCTAAGAAGTTAGCATCCAATGATAAAATGCTAGAAACAATTAATAATAGAATGGATAACTTTTCTACTGCTATTAAGAATCAACATAGCTTTAATAAAATGATTGAGTCACAAATATCCTAGCTTATTATTGTTGTTCCTCTAGAATGCCAAGGTAAGATTTCGAGAAAACCAGAAGAACTAGAATCTGCAAATCTTGTAGATATTTTCAATGCAGGAAGCAACTGGAGTGTTCCGATAGCCAGCTGGAATGATGAGACTCTCCCAATCAAGAAAGGCAATCTAGGGAGACCGGTCATACCAATCTCTATTGGAAGTGTGAACTTTAACGAAGCAATCTGTGACTTTGGTGCAAGCGTCAACATCATGCCCAAGGTGATTTATGAAAGAATGTTTGATTATCCTTTATCATATACAACCATGTGCTTGCAGCTTGTAGACCAGTCACTCTGCTACACCAAAGGAATCCTAGAAGACATCTGTGTATGAGTTGGCAGCTCGTATGTTTCTGTAGACTTTGTGGTGATAGAGACAGGTGGTGATGAGAAGTCACCCATCATCTTGGGGCGGCCATTTTTGAACACCGTTGGAGCTGTCATCTATGCCAATACTACCAAGATTTGTTTCAACATCAAAGGGAAGAGAGAGACTTTCTTATTCAAGAATCGAGTGTTACAATTCCCTACACACCATCAACACGCCTATGAGCCAAAGAAGAAGAACAACAGGAGGAACAAGAACAAGAGCAAGAACAAGAACAAGAAGCCACAATAGATGGAGACAGTGAGGATGGTCACTACAGTCCATAGAGACCATGACCACTAGCTCAAGTCCTCACATTTAATTAAGAAGGATGACCTAGGTGTCCCAACCATGGAATGTTCAATCAATCACAACTCCTTATAGAAAGCTGTCTGTGACACTGGGTCGGGTGTCAACATGATGGCCAAAGTGACTTATGAGTATCTATATGACACCATGCCTCTGGATCCCACCTACGCACAGCTATAGATGTCATATCAGTCATTTCGCTTCGTGGACAGATTAGCAAAAGATGTCCCGTCCATATTGATGACCATTTCATCCCTACAGACTTCCTAGTCATTGACATGGGAGAAGATGATTATGATCCACCTATCATCCTTGGAAGGCCGTTCTTGAACACCACCAAAGCAATCATTTATATTGGAACAGGAGAAGTTCACTTTCACTTCCCCTCAGAGAAGGTATGCCGCTACTTTAATGATAACTATATGGTCAATGAAGATCCCAAGAAGAATAGAACAAGAAGAAGGCATCGTACCCGCAACCAGAAGAATCAGATCACCAAGGATGGATGGGCTGATTATGAAGGAGAAGTGTCAAGGTATGAAGATCGATATCCCGAAGAAAAGATTTATCTTGAGGAGGAGGCTGTACCCCCAATAGAAAGGGAACTAGTCACTGTGAAGAACAAAGAAGAGAAGATAGTGCAATCAACTCCTCCCTCGAAGTCAACCTCACCAACAAAACAGGTATGGAAAGTAAAGGTAAAATCAGTTTTAGATTCAATTCAAGAAGAGGTTCAGCCAGAGGCGTCATTCGAGCCATCTGAGACGCCCTGAGAAGATTAAGCTGACAAGAGGTCCTGTTCAGAGGACTTAAATCACCGAACGCTATGCTAAGAGGTAAACTTGGTAGTTATCAATAATTTCCTTTTCAGCATTGCATAAAGTTTTTAATTAGCATATTTACCTTTTCCTTAAAATGCATAGTATGCTACATGTTTACTTTAATGTTGTCATAGAAAAGAAAATAAAAATGTCATGCATTGCTTTCATAGAAATGCTAAGCCCCATGCAAATAAATTTATGGTATAACACCCATAGGTATATTTGCTATGGTGGCATAAAATAAAATAAAATAAATATGCATATATCATATTTACAGTTTTTTGCATGGTATAATATAAAAATACAAAAATATTTGTTAACAGAAAGATCCTGCTAAATAAACAAATACATTAAAGGGGGTTCAATATGTTTAAGGCTTAGAGATTTATGACTAACACTTGATCAGTTTCATAAGCTTTATTGTCTATTTAAGCTTCACAGAATTTGAAGGATCGAAGGGAGCTAATAGAGAGGAAGTACACCTCTACTGTTTGTCTGTTGCATCAATCAAGACTACGTCAACACCTAGCTGGGGGGAGAGCATCCCCGTGTATATCCAGCTAAGTATTTTCCTATCTATTTATTTATCTATTTATATATTTCTGCTCTTTAAAATATAAAACACATAAAAAGATGCATAACCTTTAAGAACCAAATAAATATTTGCCTTATATATATATATATATATTTATTTTTCTATGAGATATTAAGTTTGCTAAATAAAATATAGGAGAGTTTAACCTTGCTAAAATAAATCCCTAGAATAAACTCTTGCATGGAAATGATGAATAGTTGTTCTACCATAATTCCTTTCAAGTACCTAGTGTTCAGCCTCGAACACTCCCGAGTTTTGGATACAATGATTTTGATTTAAGATTTGCTCTAAACCTGAACCTGTGGGTAGTGAATACATGATCTAAGTCTAGGTAGTTGACGGATATGATATGATAAGGTTTTGAGCTACTGTTTATCTTGTTCCTAGAGATACTAGAATTCTAGAGAATTTATCTTTTAAAAAAAATTAAAATTACTGCATGATGAGTTCCTGTGTGACGAGAGTTTAAATTCCTACCATAGCCAAATACATGCTTTCAAGATTAGGAAAAACCTCTACACTTATTTTGTTACTGCTTGTGAGCATTGAGCGTGGTCGAGCTGTGTATACCCTTAGAAACTGGTCATGCAGTTAAAATCAAGATCCACATACACCACCTACATATGTGCTACTTCTAACCTAGAAGTACGCACCTGTATTTTTCCACTCATTCATGCCACTTCTATCCTTGAAGTGCGCATTCATACATTCCACTCAGATCCACCCAAAACTAGTTCTACTCCTATTCTGGGAGTAAGTTATAATGGAACTGTCCAAATTATAAGAGTACAAGTCCAAAAACAATCCTCGAAGCGATTAAATTCTTAAACTTGAGCCCATATAACTCCGGTAGTCCACGAAATCACGAGGGATTTCAAACCAAGCCGAGAGCAACCAAGATCGTAGTGATTCAACATAACACAACACTTGTTACAATAATTTATAACTAGCTATCTTACATCGGAGTACGAATAATTTATTACAAAATCAAAGTAAAGTTTAGCAGAACCAACATAATTTCTGAAACCATTTGAAGTCAAATACTGCCAGTACATAGTCACATCCTGCAAAAGCATACCAGAAGAGATACTACAAAGACCATGCCCATATGGTCTAGTCTTCACACCCACATGACCAAGACAATACTTGTAGCAACAAGTACGAATCTGCTACTTGCAACAGGTGAGAATAAACCCTGAGTACGAGAAGGTACTCAGCTAGACTTACTCGTCAAAAACCAGAAATAAAGTGACACCAAGGAGTATGCAAGGTTTTATAAAGTGGGCTAGCTTGACTTATTTGCAGAAAAGCTTAATATAGATAAGTAAGCATTATTTGCTTAAGTATCAAGTTAATCATCATTAAACTGCTAACTAAATTAGCACCTGTACTATAGCAATCACTTGATTTAACTAAGCAAGCAATAATAACCATATCCGGTTTAATCATGGCTGTCATCATCATCCTTATCATCAATTCTAAACCATCAATATAATTAGTGTATCTACGCTGGAGATAACCAGTCAAGTTTCTCCCTATCTAGGAGAGACGGCGACTCAAATCGATTCCAACTCAGCTGAGGGGTTATTCCAGACACTCACCCGGCAAACCCCACTAAAGGCAGCCGTAGATAACCTTTGGTACAACTCAGGGTGGGCCCGAACAACGCTGTGTTCTCGGGGATACCAGTGGCTAGGATGCTCAGGAATTTTAACTCACCTGCCCTTAGACCCTCTGGCTTCCTTCCGAGGTGACTTCCACTTTTCGACTTCGCAGCCTGAGTTGAGCTACTTGGCTTTGTGGTCAGCAACCTCAGGCTGGCCAGCTAAATGTCAGGCATGCGTTCAAAATGACATAGAAGGCTCTAGGTCTCGGTCCTTAATCGACACAGGCGGCATCACTACAATCGTAAGACCCCGCTCGGTCTTTTATTCATATTAACACATGGTTCTTTTTCACGATAGCAAAAGTATAGCCAACCGTGACCAGGTAAAGCCCTATATCTCGCAGGTGACAGAAAATCACCCGACTTCTATCAGTCTAATTAAGCAGAGCTAAGCATAGATATGATCTTGTCTACATAGGATTCAAGGTTCAAATTGCTAGACAAGGAGTGTTATCAATGCAGCAAGGGTTTCCAATCAACTCCTATAACGTAATGCAACAATACATATATAACATATATATATATATATATATATAGATAATTACTTTGAAAGTAGGAGGCTTATAATGCTCCGGGGCTTGCCTTAACCGAAAGAAGATAGATCAAGGTTCGGCTTCAAGAACGGTTCCCACGTCTTCTCCGGCTGCGTTAGACTGGACCTCCGGCTCCCGAACGGACTCCAACTTTGGGGTTCACGCCTTGTGGAGCTTTACGGTCGTCATGATCCTCGGTGCACCTATTGCATGTATATGCACCCAATGAATTTCATGTATGCACCAAGGATAACATGATGATTTATGAACATGTATGAATGATGTGAAGATGAATGTAATGATACTGCAACATCATGAGTACAAAACCAAGTCATATGGTGCTCTATTCAAATCACTTCAGGCTTAGGTGCAAATTTCCTCTCTAGTATTAACATGTTAGAACATCCCTAAGAAATCACTAAGTGCCACAAAGTTAAGACTAAACACACACATAACCAGATTCCAGAAATTTATTATTTCCAACATATTAACAGCAGGAGCTAAGAACCTTCATAACTAGAGTTCTATAAATCCAAATGACTTGCAAGAGGATATTATGGAAAGCTTATAAAATTGTCTATATTTAATTTATAAACATCTAAGCATGATTTCATCATTTACCAGGTCGAAATAGCACACATACAGAATCTGTTCTAGAAAATAGAGAGCACTTCCAAACTGAACCCAGCTTGCAACAGCTAACATTTCTAAACTATAAGTCCAAATGCCATCAAAATTTATCAAAAACTATAAGTCCAAGCATGAAAACATCATTAACATAGCCTAATTTGCTTAACCATCAAATCTGTCCAGAAAAGGTAGATTTGTACAATTAAATATTAAGTGATGTTGAGAACATCACAAATGACCTACCCAACTTCACTAACAGTTAGATCATGTTTAAGTAACACCAAATCAAGTCATTGTAACACCCAAAAATTCTAAATTTTAGAATTAATGAGTTTCAAATAATTTAGATAACAATTAATGGGAAATTGAAATTTTGAAAACTATTTGGTGTTGCATTCATGCTGCTGCATTTATTTTCTTTTGTGTAGTGGATTTATTTTATTTTGAATTGGTTTGAAGAATTCTATTTGGAATAGTTTGAAAACAAGTAAATAAATAAAAGTAGAAAAGAAAAAAAAAAAGAAAACACTTACCTTTTTACCTGGCAGCCGTCGGCCTGCTTTCCTCCCCGCCTGGGCCGCACGGTGGGCCGCTGCCGCCTTCCCTCCTCCGCGCCCGACATCGGGTGGCCGGCCCAGTATCGGTGACGAGCCTCGCGCCCTTCTTGTTCCGCTGACCGGTGGGGCCCGGTGGTCAATCGTCTCCTACCTTCCGTGAGAGCTCCGGACTCCAAACCGGAAACGACGACGACGATCGGCTTCGTGATTCCCGGGGAATCCTACTCGAACACGGCCAATAGAAGCTATAAATAGGACGCCTTGACCTTCCTATATCCGTTTTTCATCTAAACCGTGAACTCCACCGTAAGAAATCGAGGTTAAGGGTTTGAGGTAGTTGGAGGTGTCGGTTGAACGCGGGTGGAGCCGTCGGGTGGATTCGAGGCTGATTTCATTGCGTTGGTGAGACCGCACTCTCCTACTCTTTCGTTCTATGTTTTTTCTTTTGGGTAGAGGTGGTTCTAGTCGTGATTTTGAAGCTTACCGACGGTGCGGTGATGGCGCTGCCGCCCCTTGTTGCCGCGCGTCACGTATGGTTTATCGTAGCTAGTTTTTATCGAGTATTTGAGTTCGCACAGAGCTTCTCGTTCAGGTGGATCAAATTTGGGGTCGAACGATGGTCTAGATGGGTAAATCCGCCATCTCCGGCGAGATGGAGCCCGCCGGCCATGGGGGGGCCGCCGGCTGGACTTGAGGGAGGTGACCGGTATGAGCACTGTAGACTTGATGATGAACACGAGCCGTCCAAATCGAGATCAACGGCCCAGATTAGAACTTACCCCTTCGCGGGTAAATTTGTTAAAGAGACCCTCAGCTTTTTAGTAATCAACCCGCGATCCTTAGCGCAATATCCTGAATCCGTTTTCGCGTTTTGAAAGCGTATTTTCTACCGGTTTATTCAAAAATACGTTTTTAGGTATTTACAGTTTTGCCACTAGAATTGTTTTGGTCATAAAATCTTCGTTTTAACTCCGATTTGATCCGTTCAAGTTGCGTTAGGTTTGTATTTGCGAGCTCTACATGTTGGTAGTATTGTACAGTAGGTTTGTGATAATTTATTTTTGAGTTTATATTAAAGTAATTATTTATATATAGGAAATCTTAGAAAATTCATAACTTTTACGTTTTAAATCCGAATTTGGTGATCTTTGCGTCTGTGTGATCGTAGTAACGTGTAGAAGAGTTTTATAAACTTTTATTACTGTTTTGTTATTGTTGGTGTACTGTTCTAATTGTATCTCTTTGTTTGCTTCGTGTATGTTTGATTGGATGCATGTGTGTTGTTGATTGATGATCGAGTATAGACGGTGAGCAGTTTCTTGACGATCAAGAGTATTATTTTGAGCCAGACCAGCAGTATCAACAGGAAAGCTTTGATCAAGGCAAGTATAACATGGGACCATCCTTGTTACCTATTCACTGAAATTATTATACATATGCATGTGTCTTCCTTGACAACCATAGAGATTATAATTTAGCTATTGATATCTTGTTTCCTTGTCACCTATGGGTTATGCATTTGGGTAGCTACTGCTAGCGCTTAATTATGAACAATGATCTTGTAATTTGACTAATGGATTATGCAATCAACCAATTAAGATGATGTTATTTCTGTTGAAAGGGGGCTAGAGCATGTGGGTTATTTTGATGCTCTAGTTACTCTCCATAAGGACTTACCTATAAGTGATAACCGGGACATACAGTACAGCTGTGAGGGCTATATGGCTCTGGCTCTAGTTGTTCAAGAGACCTTTTCTAGCTTGTTAGAGGTTACCTTAAATGGCGTAAGAATGGCTTGCCACGTTGGGTGTAGTGCGAGCCCCTGGCCTAGTGTGTATAGGCTGCGGTTGTTGTGCCACAGGGAAGGGGGGTTCTACATCTGCCTGCCGAGTGAATCTAATGGCCCTAACTTGTTAGACGAACTTTTGAATGGCTTTATATGGTCTCTGATGTTTTGGGCCTTGCAAACCCATGCATTTGGAAATCATGACTCACAGTGAAAGTGTACACCTCTGCGCAGAGTTAAAAACTGGTATACTAGCCGTGCTCACGGATACGAGCGGCCTTGGGGATTCTTACAGAATAGTTGATCACCATTGTTATATCATGCTTAATTATTGTTGATTATTATTATGCTCATGTTAATGCTATTCATTATCCTTATTACAATTGATCATTGATTCATTAATGGGATTGGATTACCTTGATGCTACTCAATTGCTAATTATATGATGATTAAAAGCTAAACGCAGTTAAACAGTATCTAGCCTTTTTGAGCCTCATGAACCCTGTGTTATACTTGTTGAGTTCGACATGGACTCATTCTTGCTATTTCCCCAACACTCCAGTGTGTAAAAAGATGCTACTCGAAAAAAGGACAAAGGTGTAGTGGAGTTTCCAGAAGACTAGTAGAAGTGCTAGGCATATGTTACCCCCAGTCAGCCGTCCCTGAGAAGAATGGAGCCCGAAGTTTAGTCACCGTTCCGCGATACTCTGATGTAAGTGTTAATATAGCTATGTATACGTTATATAATAACATTGTTTCTGATACTTTTTCATTCTGGCATAAGTGTGGACTTCCTGGGCACACATATGATTAGCCTGGTTTTGTTCTTTAGAAAACCGGGTGTGACAGAGTGGTATCAGAGCGGTGTTGACTGTAGGACGTATGCCAAGTAGCACTGGACGTATTCTAAAACTTATTTTACGATAAAACTATTTTGTCATCCCTTGACTCATTGATTTTGACTATTCCTCTTCCTTGTCCTGTTGTATCCTCTCCTTGATAGCTTTCCTTTGAGCTATTATTTCTTACTCCCTTGGATTTTGTTTTATGTTGTTTTTACTAAAAGTTTTCTGATCTTACCTGGTTCAAAGATTCGATGGCTTTTCATCATCCATATTTTTTCTTAGGATGACCACCATTGTTGAAGAAGCACGTGTAGTACCGATGATGTGATTGGTGCATTGTTTTGCCTGATGTGTGCTTGTATTGTTTGATGTAATGCCTATGTGTCGTCTTTGTTCTCGTGTTTCAAAGGTAGGCCTGGAAGGTATAAGTCTTGAGAAGTAGCTCGATCTTTGTTAAGTGGGGTAGTGACATCTTGTATCTTACTTATCTTTCAATCGATCCTAATTCTTGCCATTTTCTCTTACACCGTTCCTGTCTACCCTTGGTTGTCATGCTACCTTATTAATCTCATCTTAATGGATGATCAACACATGAAGGACTTATCATTAGTAGTAAGCCTTAGAGAAAGTGTTGCCTTCAATGACATCCTCAGGTGAAACAAGATCTTTGTTAAGTGGGGTAGCATCTGCTATCAACAACAGCAAGTCCTGAATATCTCAAGCGACGAGGCATGAGGAGGTACAAAGAACTCAAGATCAAACCTTATCTTTCTTGTTATCTTTTGGCTATCCTCTATCCATGTCTTATATCTCATCAACACAAAGCAAAGAAGCATGAAGACTTGAAGATTAGTGTTATCTATCTCTCTAGTGTCTTTGAATCTCGTTTATACCTTATCCTATTTTTTTATAGCAGTCTGTCTACCTTAGCTTATATCTCTATTTTTGGATGCCCAAAAATCATGGATAAATTCTGGACAATAGTAGACTTCAATATCTTTCTCTGACCGTAAGAACCACCCTGATATCTATTATGATTTGGGATTTATGAAAATCACAAGGCGACGCATCTGTGCTGTCAGTAATCTGAAATAGTTTCTGTTGTGCACAGTTTTCGACTACCTTAACTGCAGAATTTGGAGAAGAATTCTATAAGGAAGTTGTAGTAAATTTGATAAGCTTTCCAACGGTATAAGCTACAATATCATTGGATTCGTAGAACTCAAGATATAACTGTATTTCTGCACTGCTATTTCTCTGCTCGCAAGGAAGTGCAGGTTACTTGTTCTTGCATATGCTCATGAGTCTCTTTGACATGATAGAAGGACACGATAGTAGTTATCACTCAGAAACAAATGCAAGCTATCCTTTGGTGTACTCTAGTTGATCTCTTCTTAAGAGGGTTTGTCGAACTAAAAGACGATACAAGATGGAGGTTTATACGTTCTATTTTGTCACTTGGAAGCATCAGCTATCTACATGGTTGCAAAGTCACTATCAAGCGTCAGTATCTTTTCTCAGAGTGGTAATCTGTTAGAACATCTATAAGAATCATAAGGGTCTAAAGGAGACATTTATAAAGTTGGTTATGAGCTTGTGGCATCATCATTGCATAAGAGTTGCTGAAGGAAAAAAGAACTTAAGGAGCAAGCTTATAAGGAGATTGACCAATTAAGGGCGGAGTTAGGTCGTCCCAAGATTTAGTAGAAGCTTAACTAGGAAATAGGAAAAATCCCTATGTAATAAGAACGATAGTAGTTGCGAGTCAATTTTAAGTTGGATTGTTTTGAGAGTCAGTTTGTGGTGTGAACAATTGTGTGATTGATGGATTGTTAATGTGATAATGTGTGATTTGGATCTTTGTAATGTGTGCTGAAGTTTTGTAGACAGGCCTACAAGTTCCATGGTTAAGAATATTAAGTTTGATCAAAATATATTAGTTGGTTATGAGGTGAACATAGTTCTATCCTTTGCTGATTTTTGGATCAGTCTGGGATGTTTAAGAAATAACTTAAAATCCATTAATGGGAAATTTAGGAAATTATACTGAGAATAATTAGACTTCTATATCTTTCCAACCCCGCAAGAATCACTCTAATATCTATTAAGAGCTAAGAGATATATCTATTTCAAGTTGGGGTTACTGCACAGTCTGGAATTCTGAAACAGTTTCGGTTAAGTTCAGTTTTTGGCCAATTATTTGATAGATTCAGAAAAAGTGTTGTGAATAAAAGTTGTAGATAATTTTGTAAGCTTTCCAACCATATAAAGATCATCTGAATTGGACGTATGTAGCTCGAGATATGACAGTTTTACTGAGTTACTGAAATTGGAATTTGCACAGAGAAATCAGATTTTGCTTATCTATTGAATTGGAAACCACCTATTGATGTTAGCGAGATTTGTAGTTTCTTGGGATTAGCTGGATATTACAGACGGTTCATTAAAGGGTTTTCTAAACTTGCTAAACCTATGACATCTCTATTAGAGAAGAATGCCAAGTTTGTGTGGTCGGATAAATGTCAAGCTAGTTCTGAGGAATTGAAGAAGAGGTTGACTACAGCGCCTGTTTTGGTTTTGCCAGATTTGAGTAAGAAGTTTTCTATTTATTGTGATGCTTCTCATCAAGGTTTGGGATGTGTTCTTATACAAGAAGGTAGAGTTGTGGCTTATGCATCTAGGCAGTTGAGAAAGCATGAGTTGAATTATCCTACACATGATTTGGAGTTAGCAGCTGTAGTTCATGCTTTAAAGATTGGGAGACATTATTTGATTGGACATAAGAGTGATATATACACTGATCATAAGAGTTTGAAGTATATTTTCACTCAGTCAGATCTGAATTTGAGGCAACGCAGATGGTTAGAGTTGATTAAGGATTATGATATTGAGATACACTATCATCCTGGTAAGGCTAATAAAGTAGCTGATGCTCTTAGTAGGAAAAGTTATGCCAATGAGATACGGACGCTGTCTATGACTAGTGAGTTATGTGCTGAATTTGAATATTTGAATTTGGGAATTGTTACTAATACAATGGAATTAGTGATAGAGCCTACCTTAGAGCAAGAAATCTACAAGGGTCAGTTGAAGGATGAGAAACTAAAGAAGATAGCGGAAGATATAGTGATTGATAAGTCACCAGGCTTTAGAATGGATGAAAATGGGATTTTGTGGTTTGGAAAGAGGCTGTGTGTATCTGAGGATCAAGCTGTTAGACAGGCAATTCTTAGCGAAGCTCATGAGTCAGCTTATTCCATTCATCCTGGTAGTACTAAGATGTATTTGGATCTAAAACAGAAATATTAGTGGGTTGGATTAAAACGAGATGTGGCTGAGTATGTGGCATTGTGTGATACTTGTCAGAGGGTGAAAGCAGAGCATCAGAGACCTGCTGGATTGTGCAACCAATGAAGATTCCTGAATGGAAGTGGGAGGAAGTTGGTATGGACTTTATAATAGGGTTACCGCGTACTCAGAGAGGTTATGATTCTATTTGGGTGATAGTGGATAGATTGACTAAAGTTGCTCATTTTATACCAGTCAAGATTAAATTACACGGGAGTACAATTAGCTCCCTTGTATATGGAAAGAATAATATGTTTGCATGGAGTTCCAAAGAAGATTGTATCTGATCGAGGATCGCAGTTTACGTCGCACTTTTGAAAAGCTGTACATGAATCATTGGGAACAAAATTGAATTTTAGTACAGCATATCATCCACAGACAGATGGACAGACTGAAAGGACCAACCAGGTATTAGAGGATATGTTGAGAGCTTGTGCATTGCAATATGGAACTAGTTGGGATAAGAGTTTGCCTTATGCAGAATTCTCTTACAATAACAGTTATCACTGAGTCTTAAGATGGCACCGTTCGAAGCTTTGTTTGGACGTAAGTGTAGAACTCCATTGTTTTTAGATCAGACAGGTGAATCTTAGGTGTTTGGTACAGATGTTCTTAGAAACGCAGAAGATCAAGTGCGAGTGATTCGTGAGAATTTGAGAGTAGCGCAGTCTCGTCAGAAGAGTTATGCTGATAATAGGAGAAGAGATCTAGTTTTTTTAGGTAGGTGATCATGTCTATTTGAAGGTGTCACCTATGAGAAGTGTGAAGAGGTTTAACATGAAAGGCAAATTAGCACCAAGGTATGTTGGACCATTTAAAGTTATTACTAGACGTGGAGAAGTTGCTTATCAATTAGAGTTGCCTAAAAATTTATCTGGAGTACATGATGTGTTCCATGTTTCACAACTTAAGAAGTGTTTACGGGTGCCTGAGGAGCAGATACCTTTAGAAGAGTTGACTGTTAAGGAGGATCTTACTTATGAAGAATTTCCAATCAAGGTTTTAGAAACTGCTGAGAGAGTTACTCGAAGTCGGATTATTAAGATGTGCAAGGTTCAGTGGAATCGATATTCAGAGGCAGAGGCAACTTGGGAAAGAGAGGATGAATTGAGGAAATCATATCCGCAGTTGTTTGAGTAAGCAGTCCAATCTCGAGGACGAGATTCTTTTAAGGGGGGTAGAATTTGTAACACCCAAAAATTCTAAATTTTAGAATTAATGAGTTTCAAATAATTTAGATAACAATTAATGGGAAATTGAAATTTTGAAAACTATTTGGTGTTGCATTCATGCTGCTGCATTTATTTTCTTTTGTGTAGTGGATTTATTTTATTTTGAATTGGTTTGAAGAATTCTATTTGGAATAGTTTCAAAACAAGTAAATAAAGAAAAGTAGAAAAGAAAAAAAAGAAAACACTTACCTTTTTACCTGGCAGCCGCCGGCCTGCTTTCCTCCCCGCCTGGGCCGCACGGTGGGCCGCTGCCGCCTTCCCTCCTTCGCGCCCGACATCGGGTGGCCGGCCCAGTATCGGTGACGAGCCTCGCGCCCTTCTTGTTCCGCTGACCGGTGGGGCCCGGTGGTCAGTCGTCTCCTACCTTCCGTGAGAGCTCTGGACTCCAAACCGGAAACGACGACGACGATCGGCTTTGTGATTCCCGGGGAATCCTACTCGAACACGGCCAATAGAAGCTATAAATAGGACGCCTTGACCTTCCTATATCCGTTTTTCATCTAAACCGTGAACTCCACCGTAAGAAATCGAGGTTAAGGGTTTGAGGTAGTTGGAGGTGTCGGTTGAACGCGGGTGGAGCCGTCGGGTGGATTCGAGGCCGATTTCATTGCGTTGGTGAGACCGCACTCTCCTACTCTTTCGTTCTATGTTTTTTTCTTTTGAGCGGAGGTGGTTCTAGTCGTGATTTTGAAGCTTACCGACGGTGCGGTGATGGCGCCGCCGCCCCTTGTTGCCGTGCGTCACGTATGGTTTATCGTAGCTAGTTTTTATCGAGTATTTGAGTTTGCACAGAGCTTCTCGTTCAGGTGGATCAAATTTGGGGTCGAACGGTGGTCTAGATGGGTAAATCCGCCATCTCCGGCGAGATGGAGCCCGCCGTCCATGGGGGGGCCGCTGGCCAGACTTGAGGGAGGTGACCGGTATGAGCACTGTAGACTTGATGATGAACACGAGCCGTCCAAATCGAGATCAATGGCCCAGATTAGAACTTACCCCTTCGCGGGTAAATTTGTTAAAGAGACCCTCAGCTTTTTAGTAATCAACCCGCGATCCTTAGCGCAATATCCTGAATCTGTTTTCGCGTTTTGAAAGCGTATTTTCTACCGGTTTATTCAAAAATACGTTTTTAGGTATTTACAGTTTTGCCACTAGAATTGTTTTGGTCATAAAATCTTCGTTTTAACTCCGATTTGATCCGTTCAAGTTGCGTTAGGTTCGTATTTGCGAGCTCTACATGTTGGTAGTATTGTACAGTAGGTTTGTGATAATTTATTTTTGAGTTTATATTAAAGTAATTATTTATATATAGGAAATCTTAGAAAATTCATAACTTTTACGTTTTAAATCCGAATTTGGTGATCTTTGCGTCTGTGTGATCGTAGTAACGTGTAGAAGAGTTTTATAAACTTTTATTACTGTTTTGTTATTGTTGGTGTACTGTTCTAATTGTATCTCTTTGTTTGCTTCGTGTTTGTTTGATTGGATGCATGTGTGTTGTTGATTGATGATCGAGTATAGACGGTGAGCAGTTTCTTGACGATCAAGAGTATTATTTTGAGCCAGACCAGCAGTATCAATAGGAAAGCTTTGATCAAGGCAAGTATAACATGGGACCATCCTTGTTACCTATTCACTGAAATTATTATACATATGCATGTGTCTTCCTTGACAACCATAGAGATTATAATTTAGCTATTGATATCTTGTTTCCTTGTCACCTATGGGTTATGCATTTGGGTAGCTACTGCTAGCGCTTAATTATGAACAATGATCTTATAATTTGACTAATGGATTATGCAATCAACCAATTAAGATGATGTTATTTCTGTTGAAAGGGGGCTAGAGCATGTGGGTTATTTTGATGCTCTAGTTACTCTCCATAAGAACTTACCTGTAAGTGATAACCGGGACATACAGTACAGCTGTGAGGGCTATATGGCTCTGGCTCTAGTTGTTCAAGAGACCTTTTCTAGCTTGTTAGAGGTTACCTTAAATGGCGTAAGAACGGCTTGCCACGTTGGGTGTAGTGCGAGCCCCTGGCCTAGTGTGTATAGGCTGCGGTTGTTGTGCCACAGAGAAGGGGGGTTCTACATCTGCCTGCCGAGTGAATCTAATGGCCCTAACTTGTTAGACGAACTTTTGAATGGCTCTATATAGTCTCTGATGTTTTGGGCCTTGCAAACCCATGCATTTGGAAATCATGACTCACAGTGAAAGTGTACACCTCTGCGCAGAGTTAAAAACTGGTATACTAGCCGTGCTCACGGATACGAGCGGCCTTGGGGATTCTTACAGAATAGTTGATCACCATTGTTATATCAAGCTTAATTATTATTGATTATTATTATGCTCATGTTAATGCTATTCATTATCCTTATTATAATTGATCATTGATTCATTAATGGGATTGGATTACCTTGATGCTACTCAATTGCTAATTATATGATGATTAAAAGCTAAACGCAGTTAAACAGTGTCTAGCCTTTTTGAGCCTCATGAACCCTGTGTTATACTTGTTGAGTTCGACATGGACTCATTCTTGCTATTTCCCCAACACTCCAGTGTGTAAAAAGATGCTACTCGGAAAAAGGACAAAGGTGTAGTGGAGTTTCCAGAAGACTAGTAGAAGTGCTAGGCATATGTTACCCCCAGTCAGCCGTCCCTGAGAAGAATGGAGCCCGAAGTTTAGTCACCGTTCCATGATACTCTGATGTAAGTGTTAATATAGCTATGTATACGTTATATAATAACATTGTTTCTGATACTTTTTCATTCTAGCATAAGTGTGGACTTCCTGGACACACATATGATTAGCCTGGTTTTGTTCTTTAGAAAACCGGGTGTGACAGTCATGGCACTAGCATAAATATTTATCTAATCACCCTTTTCTATTTATTCAGAGTGCATAAGCGTAAATGGCATCACATATAAAATGTATCCAGAAAATTCTAATAAAATTACAAAGGCAAAAACATGCTACCAAGAGGCTACCATAAAAATTTCACCTCATTTTGATAAGCATTTAGGATCTATAGAAATAACAAAAAGATAAGTGCTAATAAAGCCTATAACAAAGAAATTTCATAACTTTAGCAAATGACCTTCAATAAGGCTGAAAATTTAACTAGAGCATCTTTATACTATGACTAGCATCTCACAAAAATTTCATGGCAATTGAATTAATACACAGAGAGATACAAATTTACTAAAAACACCTGGTTAAATAAAGTGCATCACAAGATTAATTACAAACCTCAGAAATTATTAACCAACATACCACATATTATACTTTCTAAATAAACTAGACCTCAATTAGAGCACAAGACAACTTGAACCAACTTATTTGGATCTCTAAAACAGGATATATGAATTTTCAAGGTTTAAATACAAATCATTTAAATTGAATAAAAGAAAACAAAACTCCCACACACTGCTGGGCCGGCCCGGCTTAACCGCTCGGCCCGGTAAACCTATGCGGCCCGCGATCGGCTCCCGCCCACACTGAGCACTGACGCCCGAGGCCCACTGTCGGGGAGACAGAGACAGGGGAGCGGCTCCGACCGGCGAAAACTCACCGCCGGTGACCTCCTTGGCAAGACCGAACACATCACCAAACTCCTCACCTCAACCCGCACCTAGGCATCCCCTTTCCCCTAACCCTACAGCATCGAATCTACCTCATCGCCGCTCATGGGGGACGACGGCGCTCCGATGGCGGTGCGCCGGCGAGCATGCTATGACAAAGGACCTAGTGGCTAGGTTTTCACCAACTACACGCGAAGGCGACCCTAATGCCCTAGAGGGAAGGAGTGGAGATGAGTTGTAACGTGCTGGCTATGGTGAGCTCGAGACCCCGGCGGAGTCCGGCCATGGCGATGGTGGCGAAAACGCGCGTATGCGCTCTACCTTGGTCAGCTGGCTCCAAAAACTGGACGAGGGTGGAGCATGGCTCATGGTGAGGTGATGTGCACGTGGAATCAAACTGCGAGGCGGTGGCTGCGATGCTGCCCGGCCGCGACAGCAATGGTGACTCCGCCCTCGGTGTGGGCGAGCGAGAGAAGAAGGGTGAGATGAAGGAGACGAATGAATGCAGCAACGATGCGCTGGGATGGCTCCTGGCCTTGTTCACGTGAGTGTGGGCGCAGCGTCGACACGTAGTAGCCACGCAGCAGCACCGCTCTATGGCCGGTCGGCCACGACGCTCGACTGAAGTTTCTGAATCGGAGCTCAATAGTAATGACTGACAGGGTGACTTTAGCATCCTATTGCTCCTAAACCAGGCCGATTTGGTAAGAGACGTAGTTAGCAAAATTGTAGAGGGGCATGAGATCTACAAGTTTGTCAATAGGTTCTTGGACTGATTTGGATTAGTTAGTGAGATACAGTGCCCTAAAGTGACGCACAGGGAAACTAAAACTGAGTTTCAGTTACACCCCGACTAAAACCCAATTTTCTAAGCAGTCTATCTCCTAAACCATTGAGAACTAGGTGATGGTGTTATTGACAATATTGTAGAGCTAAGTGAGTGCTACAAAAGTGTCAATATGGGTTAGAGCTGGTTCGACACGGTTTGACAGTTACAATGCTCCAAAGGTGGGCACATGAAACTGTAAATGTCATATTTCAGACTTAGAAATAATTCTAAGTGTTGGGCAGCCCTCTAACTGATTTGTGGGCCCAGTTTGAGCATGTTCCAGCCATTTTGATGAGATGGTCATATTGAGACTTTTGTTCCTTGATAAATTGGCTACAACTTTGGTAAAGGGTGCACATCCATGCAAGGTTTCTAGGTTGGACTTTTTAATCAGTCAAACAGAGTCACTCTATAGGTCATCCTAATGTCAAACCTCCCTAGAGGGCAATTTGGTCATTTTGGCCAATTTGAATAGTGTTCCATCAATCACCCTAAGTGTAGCTAAGGTGTATTAGACCATAATTAACCACTCTGCACAAGTGCTACACCCACTTCTAGGTATCACATGTGATGAAACAACAAAACATTCAATTTGCCCAAATGTTGCAAGCCCATGTTTCACATGTTTCATGACTTTGTTGCAAAACTCAAACTTGTCATGTTACACTACAATGTTGCCATGCTTCAAGATATGAGAAACCCATGTGGCATTCACATGTTGCACTAACTATATTTCATAAACACAAATTATGAAACAAGCAAAATTGAGTATGTTGCATACTTGTTTCACATGTTTCAAACGAATGTTTCAACCATTTTGACTCATCAAACATGATGCTATGCTCATGATATGAGATTAGGATGCTATGATCATGCATTATGAATGCATTATGAGGCTAACTAACACCAGGGGTGTTACATAAACTACCCAAAAAGATATTCCATCATATTTATCCCTTCCATTTTATTGCTAGCCAATAAAGCTCCAAATATTTCTGTTGCTATATATATATATATATATGAGTAGCCCAAGTCCTCCTTCAAAGTTTTCAAAGTTCAAGAGTGGTATGAATTCCATTCAAAGGAGTCTCAGTAGAATTAGGTATCCACCATCCACCATTACCATTCCTTCACCCCTTACCATCATTACTATTCTATCTACCACTTATCCACTACATACCATATATACCATACACATGCATATCTTGATTTTACTGTATGACTTGTTTCTCTGGATCTATGGTTTCATTGTGCAATAAATGTTTGCAAGTATGTTTTTCTTGTCTCCCCACCTATGAACTCTATATAAGCTTATTAGATGTAGGGTGAGAGAGAGAAGGCATAATGTTACTATATCTAAATACCAAAAATACCACATATCTTGAGAGAAGAGAGAAGGCATATACCATTAATGCCTTGGTGAGAATCCAAAAATACCACAAAGGAGAGACTTGAGAGGGTCATACATAGGAATTTCTGAGTTTTATTTGAAAATCTTGCAAAAACTCTGGAATAATAGTAGATCGAAGAGCTTGAAACATGGCGCTTGACTTGACCATTCTGTCTTTCAACTGCTCAAGACCCAAGTGACGGCCATAAGCCCCATGATAGAAGGTAATATGAGTAAGTCTATAATCAGAATAATTCATTCTAATTCAGAGGAGAGATCTTGTTTGAACGCATGTGTACTTTTGAGGCGTGGAAGCATTGTAGCAACTCCTGATCCATCACTAAGTCTATATTTGCTCAGGGACGAGCAAAAGGTAAGCTTGGGGGAGTTGTTGACGGTAGACAAGTGTCATTTTTAACTGTCAACATAGCATGAAAAAGGACCTAAATATAAATATCATCTAGTTACAGGGGTTACACTGACAGAATTCTACGAGTTTTGGTGAATATCTATTTCTACAAGGGTTATCAGGAAATGAACAAAGAAGGCCCACATGTAAGATTTACATAGAGAGAAAGACCTCACGCACAAGAATACTCTAGAAGACTATAGAAGACACCAGACTAAACCAGAGGCCGGTTGGCCACATAGGCAGGGCGCCCGCCCTATCCATGTGGACCAATTAGGTGTAGTCTCGTGGATCCTGCCCCCACCGCCTTTGAGGATAAATCTACACCATGTATCAAGGTCATTTTGATCTGATGACCGTGGTGCATTTGAGGAGGCTATATAAGCAAGGCCCCTGTCCCTAAGAGAAACCCTAATTCTAATTCAATTCATTATTCATCAAGAGATAAACCCCTGATCAAGCCCTAGAGCCACCATCTCAATTAGACCTCCATAGTCATAGCATAGCTACATAGGATTAGAACTAGAAGGAGTCAAGCTTCGCTTGGTTTCCAGATCTATCAAGAGAGTTCTTGGTAATTCTCTCCTACTTCTATATTTCATTTGTTATTCATATTGTTCATTTGCTACTATAAATATGACTTTTCTCTATTCTATTATATTGGATATGACTTTGCTCTATTTGCTTATATTCTCAATTATAATGTTCTTAGTCTACTTTTGTTATATGCTTGGTATAGTTGGATTATAATTATATTCAAGGATAGGATCGTATAGCGCTTGCTCATTGATATCATGGGTGAGTGGTAAATATTGTGTAGGCGTGGTGCCTATACCGTATTTTCCTATGATTGCATCCTATATTCTGGATCATGAGGTAGATCACGGGAGTGATAATCCTGTTGAGTCCTTTATAGTCCTCCTCCCGAGTATAGGACAGGTAGAGCACAACTATTACAGGGATGTGATTGCTATGTTCTTCATCTTCCTTCGTAATATCCCTATGCGTAGATATAACCTTGTCTTGCTATGATTGCCAAGTGTAATTGCACTAATCATTGTATGCTATGGCTTATAGTTAGAATAACTTAGGATTTATTCTTGTAGTTTGTCCTAGTTCCATGCTAGTGATATAGACTTAGAGTAATCTATTGAGATGTGCTTATCATTTATCATTTACTATTCATTATATATATATATATATATATATATATATATATATATATATATATATATATATATATATATATATATATATATATATATATATATATTATGTGACACTTACCCTGTATGAGAGATAGACAAAGACATGGTTATACTCTCCATTATCACATGCAGTGATGCTCATTGCTCATATCCTTAGCTATCCCTTCCCATGGGTAAAAATATAAATAATGATACCTGGTTTACTATTGGTTAAAATGCTACATCGGTATTATCTGTGCGCTTGCAGATTTCATATTTATTTCTAGAGGAGCATTTGCATTTATTTAATACCACATTTTTGGCGCCATGCCGGGGATGACAACCTAGCTTAAGTGACGCTAAGAAATGTCAATAATGACACTGTTGCCAATCCACAACCGTCCATGTTTCTTGCCTCCTCCCAAACTCATGACGAGCTCTGCATCAATGTCCTCATTGCTCAGATCATACTCTGGCCCATGGATCAACCTTGTCGCCGACGTGTTGTTACTAATGCGGGTGTGGACGCTCGGGTTACTGTATGCCTTGGGTGGGTCATCCTGGTTGTAGGAGACATCGCAAGTCGCCCTGCCCTTTTTGGCCATACACCATGCCTAGAAGTCCAAGCACTCTTGGCCACCATGTGATGCTGACTGCGAGAAAAACAGCAAGATGATTAGAAATCAGGAAGAATTGAGCATCAAAATACATAAATGAAATCACGTACCCATGCTTGTTTGTATGTGGCGAGGCCATGGCTACCTTGATGGTGTGTTGGACCTTGCATCGTCAAATGCCGGTCCCGGGCAGCGTTGTGCGCCTCGAGATACTCCTCCGTGAACCACTTGTCCATGATCATCGCCCAGCACTCGGGATATGCTCGGCACCACCAGGGATTAATCTACACGTCATCAAGTATTTGTCATATAAGAAGATCAAATTGAACCTACTTAATCTCAAAATGAATCAATATTAATGTTATTCATCTACCTCAAGGTACTGGTTCCGGGTCAACGTCATTAGTCTTGCGTCTTTGTTGGTGACCTTCTCTCCAAGTTTTGACCCGTGGTAAGTTACAATGGCCTAGATGCACACCTCATGATGCATGTCGGTGATGAATTTTTTATAGGCTTTGGTAGCCGCTAGATCCGCCCTGCCCTCAAATCCCTCTTTGTATCTGAAATAAGACTGCATACAAACACGATGTATCCATTCATTATTTTAAGAAAAGTCCAATGAATGTGATGTATTGAGCAATGTTGTGCAAGGGAGACTTACCCAAAACTTTGCCTTCACCCGCGCTGCCTTGTTGGGGTAATCCGCATCGAGGGCGATGGCATAGTGGCCAAACGAGTAGGCCATCTCATTCTTCCTATGGTACGCGACAAGGCCAGGGTAGTGTTGCCTGCACAGAAGACCCAGGATGCTATTGGGGGAGCATGTGCTACCACCCGACACAATCACCTAGTTCTACACAAGTGATTAAGAAAAACTATTAGTTTCTCTTTTGATTTTCAACATATCATATGAAGTAGTGGTGATAACATCTAAAGTTACTTATTCCCTTGAGGGCGAATCTGTGGGCGTTGGTGAGGAAGCGGAACCTAGGGGAGACTCGCAGGACCTCGCAAGTAGACACTCACAGGACCATGCTCCCTCCTCGTGCGACCCTCTCCCTCCTCGTCCGTATGTCGAACCAGCTCAACCTCTGATGAGGACGAGTCCACGGCCGTCACATGCTCCTCCAGCACCTCCTCACACAGCGTGGCAGTAGGAGACTACTGCCTCCTGCAGCCACTACCCCTGCTCCTCCTCCTCCTCCCGTCCGACGCCCCCTCAACTGCATCGGGATCTACAGTGCGTGCTCTTTGGTAAACCGAGTTCACATTCCTGTTTGCACGGTTGCCCCCTATCTTTGTTCAATCACCTGCAATTAAAAAGAATAAACAAGATGTATTATTACATGTATTAAAAATAGATGCAAAATAAATAAACAAAACATAATTACAAAAAACATAGTATTATATGTATTAGAAATAATCTTCATGATTGGAATTAGCTGGATCATAGGTCTCATCATCAGTATCAAAATTGTCCAAATAATCAACACTATCCGAAGGAGGAATGTTGTCTTCATCATCATTACCTAAACGTAATCGCTCAAGCATTTCTATGTCCTTGGCATTTTGCACCTCATCTCCAGTGTCCTCGTCATCAACCCTTTCATTGTCTACTTCCATTCGATCGCTTCGATTAAGTCTATCTCAAACCTCCCTTGTAGCCCATCCTCTTGAAAGAACTCTCCATCATATGTGTTTGGGTTGAAGTTGTAATCTTCATCGTTTGGGACAGGTAGTTTACCGTGTGGAGATACCTGGTGCACAATAGCACAACCCTTAAGATGCTCTTTGTCTTGGCACGCGTATGGCATATAATAAACCTGCACGGCCTGTTGAGCCACAATATAGACATCTTTTCCTGGATAGACGAAATCCTAATGAATCTTGACTAGCCCAAGGTTAGGGGTCTGTCTCGTTACTCCAGGATGAAACTAGAGGCATTTGAATATGACAGGATTAAGAGGTTTCGAACCATGAAATGAAAGTTCATAGATTTCTTCAATTCTTCCATAATAGTCGAGGTCATCAGTGCTGGGAATAAAAACTCTGCTTTGTGGTTTTTCAATTGGGCCGACTCTGCTCATAGCTTGCTATGTGAAAGTAATATCCATTCACGTCATAACCGATAAATGACTTGACCCTAACGTGATAGCCGTTTGCAACCTGTGTCAACTCGGCACTTATAAACGCGTCGGTTTGGGCCTGCAAGCTAAAGCATGAAAGATCATTATATTATTCGAACGTACGATCAACTTGGAATGTCAAACTAAGTACGAGCTAAATTGGACAGTACCTTCTGTTTGAACCAAGAAATGAAGTTGGGCCTCCCTGCTCCCGCACCTTGTGAAAGAAGGGTATCAGTTTCATGCGGGGGTAGGATTCCTTGATTCATGCTAGATTGACGAATAAATTCCCTATACCAACAAGAACAAATAGGGTTGGATGCAGAATAGTGATGGCGTATTGAAACAAGTTCGTTGAGAACTTACTTAATGAACGGCTGCATCTCGATAAGGTTGGTCAACACATATAGCATGATACAGCATCACTCTTCATTTTCCAAGTGCATAGTGGTTGATGCACTTGCGCTTCCGAGTTGCCCTTGGAAAAGGCTAAGGTTTGATTCATTTTGGCCAACATTGTAATGAGAGGGTAGATTATGCATGCTAGGAAGGTTCTGCGTGTAGTATAGCTGTGTGAAGTTTGACACCTCCTCTATAATGTATGCCTCTGCAGTGGAAGCCTCAATTTTGGCTTTATTTATACATTTTTTGTGAAGAGTCTTTAGACATCTCTCGATTGGATAGCACCAATGGGTATGCACGGCCCCCCCATATGTGCCTCATATGGGAGGTGCACTATCAGATGCTGCATCGCCAAGAAGAAGCCAGGTGGAAAGATCTTCTCCATCTTACAGAGCAACACAGGTGCCACATTTTCTAAGTCTTCAATGATGGTCCGAGATAGCTCCTTGGCACAAAGCTAGTGGAAGAAATAGCTCCGCTCTGCCAGCACTAGCCAGACATGATCAGGGACATAGCCTCGAACCATCATCGGAAGAAGCCGCTCAATCCATATGTGGTAGTCATGACTCTTCATCCCGTTGACTCGCAGAGTGCCTAAGTCACTCCCCTTCTCATATTCCCTACATACCCATCAGGGAATATTAATGCCTAAATCCATTCAAGATACTTCCCTCCTTTGATTGGATTTCAAGACGAAATCGGCCTTAGGCCTTTTCCATGTCTTGCTGCCTCTAGGAGGATATATCTCTTGATTTGGTCTATTGCATAACGTCTCCAGGTCCACTCTAGCCTTAGGATTGTCCTTAGACTTTTTAGTTTCCATGAGTGTTGTGCAAAGTGCCTCAGTGACATTCTTTTTAGTGTGCATTACATCAATGTTATGTGGCAGAAGAAGGTCATCGAAATAGGAGAGCCTCGTCAAGCCCGACTTATGAGTCCACATATGTTGCTCACCATATCCCACAAAACCACCTTCTTGATTAGGCACGAGAGCATCTATCTGAGCATGAACCTCCACACCAGTCATCATCCGCGGTTTAGGGTCTATCACTGTGACACCTTTCGTAAAGTTCTTGATGTCTTATCTGAATGGATGGTCAAGAGGGAGGAATTGATGATGTTTATCGAACAACGAATACTTGCCACCCTTCTACAACCAAATGAACCTCACACCTTCCTTGCATATTGGGCATGGGCACTTCCCGTGAACACACCAGACGCAGAATAACCCATACACCAGGAAGTCATGCAGGGAGTAGTGGTACCAAACATGCATTTTGAAGCTTGTCTTTGTAGCTCGGTCATATGTCCATAACCCTTCATCCCAAGCACAAACCAATTCATCAATCATAGGCTCCATGAACACACCCATATTACTCCCCGGGTGTCTAGGAATTATCAACGACAAGAATATGTTATGTCGTTGAAAGGAGATACTGGGAGGAGATTGAGGGGGATAACGAACATGGGCCAATAAGTGTATGGGGCAGCTGATGAGGTTGTTGTCCCGATCTTCATGATATAGGATCTTGATCTTGATAACTAGATGATAAATAGTCGATAACTTGCTGCAAGCAGCGATAACTAGTGCAACCTGACGACACACACAAGGAGCCAACCATCGTCTCTATACGGCAGCCTAAACCAAGGATTCGCCCAACCACACTCTCAAAGAAACCAACCTACGCAACCTAGAATCAATGGACTAGGAGCACGGATTGGGTGCCGATGACGCAGCCGCTTCTGTAATCTCCGCGAAGAAAAACACAAGAGCAAAGGGGTAGAGATCTCTCTCTAGTTTTTGTTAGCACACAGCTGAACAAAGTGGTATGTATTCAGATTATCAAAAAAAGTTCCCTTTTGTTTAAAAGCATAGGAGTATTTATACAAGGAACAACCCTCCTATATAGGTGTGATCACGAGATGGAAAATAAAAAGACTAGAATGTGAAAAGGCTTCCACGAAAAGAGTTTCCAGGAGTCCACGCGGCTGTCAGTTTCCAAAGCAGTCTCCACTAAAAGTGTCATAACTCCCTAGTAAGAAGTCCAAATGATGATCCATTTCTTGAGTGTGAAGCTAGACTCAATAAGCTTTCTATCCATGTATGCCATGCACCATGTAACATCGTAGACTGGTACAGTTTTGCACGGGAACTTGAACAACATGCATGCTATCGACCACCTGACCAGTCCTCACTAAATCTGGTTGGACGCTATGGGAAAATTCCAATCTGGTCGGACCTTATTGCATTGGAAAATAGACTTGATAAGCTTTCCAAAATGTCCTCATGGACCCTCATAGCTTTTGTGAATCAAGAGTTATGGCCGATTCTTTCTGCTGGTTCCGTCACGCTGGACTGGCCCGAGCTGGTGGTCGGTGGTGTGGTCCGAGTTGGTGGTCGATGGTCTGGTCCGAGCTAGTGGTCGGATTCTTCCTCCTCGTCATGTATTTTCCTAAGTACAACCAAAGTAGCATTCTTAGGTAGTACAACATTCTCACAAGTGTTAGAATTAAGATCAGTTAGGAATGAATTCACCTGCTCTTGTAGTTTCTTAGCACGACTTCTTGTAAGTGGTCCTGGATTTGTGATATTCATGTTGGATGGTGAATAATTGTTACTCAAGGAAGCACGTACGGCTGAGATGTCCTCATCATCCTTCCCCTCTTGAAAAGGAGTCGTCCTCGACTCTGATTCTTCTAGTCCGAAGAATGGTGTCAAGTCAGCAACATTGAAGGATTTGCTAACACCATAATCTTCAGGGAGATCAATCTTGTAAGCATTATCATTGATCGTGGACAGCACTTTGAATGGACCATCTCCTCGTGGCATCAACTTGGATTTGCGCTTCTCTGGAAAGCGGTCTTTGCGAAGGTGTACCCAAACTAAATCTCCAGGTTCAAATGTCACCTTTGATTCATCAACTTCAATTCCTGAACCTGAAACAACAAAACCAAGAAACATAACATGATCTGTACAAAATGTGCACTTCTCTAGGTTAGCAAATAATTTTTCTTTCCTGAGCACGTCTAACACTTGCTGAATATGATCAACATGTTCTTCCAATGTCTTGCTGTAAATTAGTATATCATCAAAGTAAACAACAACAAATTTTCCAATGAATGCTCGCAAAACATGGTTCATCATTCTCATGAATGTACTAGGTGCATTAGTCAAACCAAAAGGAATAACTAACCATTCGTATAGCCCAAACTTTGTTTTAAATGCAGTTTTTCATTCGTCTCTAATTTTCATTCTAATTTGATGGTAACCACTTCTCAAATCAATTTTAGAAAATATCATAGATCCACTCAATTCATCAAGCATATCATCTAGCCTAGGAATAGGATGATGATAATGAACAGTGATGTTATTGATGGCTCTGCAATCTACACACATCCTCCATGAACCATCTTTCTTTGCCACCAAAATCACAGGGACAGCACAAGGACTTAAACTTTCACACACATAACCTTTATCTAAAAGTGCTTGTACTTGCCTTTGAAATTCCTTGGTTTCTTCGGGGTTGGTGCGGTATGCTGGATGGTTTGGGAGTGTAGCTCCAGGGATGAAATCAATTTGATGTTCAATGCCACGCAAAGGAGCAAGTCCAGTAGGTGTTTCTTCTGGAAAAACATCTTCATATTCCTACAAAACACGTGCAACAACACTAGGGACAGAAGTTAAGTCGTTAGCTGAAAGTAACGTGTCCTTGCACACAAGTATGATTAATACTTGATATAGGTTTCTCCTCACATCTCTCAATTCAGATTTGGTGGCTATCATCACTAAGTTATCTCCCTCTCTTTTTTTGTTATCTCTCATGTTTGGCTTGTGGCTCTCACTCTCCGATTTGTGGAAGGCACTCAAATTCTTTTTCTCTCCTTCTTTTCCACTCTCATTCCTCACCACAGAGCTCTTTTGCAAGTGCTCAGCTAGGATTTGTTGTGGTGTCATGGGTTTAAGTATAAATTCCTTTCCCTTCCACTTGATGGTGTATTCATTGGTCCGACCACAATGTAGAGATGACCGATCATATTGCCATGGTCTTCCCAACTGCATATGACACACTGTCATGGGTGCCACATCACTTTCCACAGTGTCAACATATTCACCAATCTTGAAAGGAACTTTCACTCTTTGTGCAATCTTAATGGAACCCGAATTATTTAACCATTGGACATGATAGGGATGAGGATGTTTCAGCAGCTTTAGACCAAACTTGTCAACCATTTCTTTACTAGCAAGATTGTGGCAACTTCCACCATCAATGATTACCTTGCACACCTTGTCTTCAACCTTGGCTCTAGTTTGGAAAAGATTGTGCCGCTGTCCATTTTCAGCTTCACTCATTTGCACACTCAAAATTTGAGTTACAACAAGAGCAGCACCAGTTTCAAATGCACGGACTTCCTTTTCAGGATTATAATCTTCTTCAGTATCTTCATGTTCTTCATCACTAGCAGATCCATATTCTCCTTGGTCATTCACAATGATGGTTCTATTATTGGGACACTCAAGTATAACATGACCACGACCTCCACACTTGAAGCATTGAATTCCACTACTCTTGGTTGAAGAACCCACTGAAGTAGGTGATGAGATTACTGATTTGTTCTTCTCATTTGGAGCAGCCAGCTCCTTCCCACTAGAAGTACCAAAATTGTTTGATCTTGTACCACCACTTGAGTTGGAAGTTGTACCTCTGCTTGCACTACCTCTTGGTGTGAATTTGCTACCACTTGGCGTACTTCTTGTGCTGAAAGACACTCCTCTATTGGACTTCATGTCCTGCTGCAATTGACGCTCAGCCTCGCTAGCTTGATGTACCAATTTAATGAGATTACGATACTGCTGAAATTCAACAATGTGATGAATATTGCGATGCAGCCCTGACATAAAGCGTGCAATAGATTGCTCTTCATCTTCATATACATTGGCTCGAATCATTGCCTTCTCCATCTCTTTATAATACTCATCAACATTAAGGCTTCCTTGCTTCAGATTTTGCAGCTTGTCAAATAAATCACGATGGTAATGTTTGGGGACAAACCTTGCCCTCATTTTTCTTTTCATTTCAGCCCATGAACGGACTGCACCTTGCCCAGCTTCTTCTCTGTCATTGAGCATTTGTTCCCACCAGATTAGAGCATATCCATCAAACTCAAGAGCAACCATGGCCATCTTCTTTTGCTCAGAATAATTATGCAAGCGAAAAATTTTATCAACCTTCAACTCCCATGTAAGATATGCTTCAGGATCAGATCCTCCATCAAACTTGGGCATGTTGAATTTTAATTTGCCAAACCTCTCTTCATTGGGCCGATTACGCCCACGATTACCTCGGTGACGACGGCCATCATTATGGGGCTGTTCAACCTCCTCTTATTCTTCATCATCCTCTTGTTCAGTCCCACTTTCTTCTAGGCCAACACTCCCACGATCATGATCAGCACCTCTATCACCTCCTCGATGCCCTAGAGGTGGAGGCCTTCTCGCATGTACAATAGTTCGCTCTCTACGTCTCTGTTGTTCTCTTGCAAGTCGAGCAGCAGCTTCTTCTTCAGTTTCATTAGCATCTTCTCCATGGTTGCTTACACCATCACGAGGTTGGTGTTGATCTCTGATTTCAGCCATAAGAGTCTGAAAATCTCGTGACAATCGATCTTGCTTATCTTCCAAACTTTGCTTCAGCTCATTAAATTGTGCCATGGTGACACTATCCTCAATCTCAATTCCACTCATCTTCCTGAAAGGTTAGCTAGGCTAAACAACAATATATGTAGAATAGGAAATATATATATGGAATCTCTCAACCTCACCTCTCTTACCAACCGAAGCTCTTATGAATTCCTGCGGATTACAGAAGGCCAATGCGAGGTGGTAACAAGAGAGTGATGGTTAAGCGAATACAAGATCAGTTTTCCTATGACAGTGGCTTTTAGGTGGAGCTTGGTGGGGAAAAATTCACAAGGAATGCAATCTGAATTCTAGATATTGTAAAGCTAAATCATAGTCCAAACTAGAAGTTCAATGCCTAGTGCTGACCACAAGTTATGAGTGATGTAAATGGATCAAACACACGCGCAAAGAAAATTCAGATTTGATGCAAACAAGGAGTATGCTTAGGATGCAAGTGTTGCAATCAAACCCAACCAAAATTTTGCACCAAAGAAAGGATAGCTATCTGGTTGTGTAATTGATGAAAATTTCAGAACTTGTGCATATAACAAACTGATCTTTCAACTATTCTTTCACTATTTTCTCAACTCTTTTTTTTTAACTTTTCTTTCTTCTTTTTTGACACTTTTTTTATATAACTAAGAACAAGATCAGATTTAATACTTGCACACTTTTTTTTGTACAAACAAGACACAACAGTTAGCTATAACTTGATAGGATCAAAGTTAACGCGAAGGATGATACATGTTTCTGATTTTTTATATATATATGGGAAAAATTCAGAGATATATAAAACAAGAGGCACAAAGGACACATGAAGGATAATATGATCAACAACTAAAACAAAGACTCTAATGGACTGAAACTTAACAAAACTCACAAGAATAACAGATTGAAACAAAGGGCTATAGCAAAATATTTTTTCTAGCTTTTTGGTAGATAGAACGAACACGATATATATGTAGCTAAGGGTAAAGATTTCTACCGTGGCAACGAAGGCTTTGATATCAAATGATGAGGTTGTTGTCCTGATCTTCATGACGTAGGATCTTGATCTTAATAACTAGCTGATAAACAGCCGATAACTTGTTGCAAGCAGCGATAACTAGTGTAACCTGACGACATGCACAAGGAGCCAACCACCGTCTCTATACGGCAGCCTGAACCAAGGATTCGCCCAACCACACTCTCAAAGAAACCAACCTACGCAACATAGAATCAATGGACCAGGAGCACGGATTGGGTGCCAATGACGCGACCACTTCTGTAATCTCCGCGAAGGAAAACACAATAGCAAAGGGGTAGAGATCTCTCTCTAGTTTTTTTAGCACACAGCTGAGCAAAGTGGTTTGTATTCAGATTATCAAAAAAAGTTTCCTTTTGTTTACAAGCATAGGAGTATTTATACAAGGAACAACCCTCCTGTATAGGTGTGATCACAAGATGGAAAAATAAAAAGACTAGAATGTGAAAAGGCTTCCACGAAAAGAGTTTCCAGGAGTCCACGCGGCTGTCAGTTTCCAAAGCACTCTAAACTAAAAGTTTCATAACTCCCTAGTGGGAAGTCCAAATGACGATCCGTTTCTTGAGTGTGAAACTAGACTCAATAAGCTTTCCATCCATGTATGCCATGCACCATGTAACGTCGTAGACTAGTACAGTTTTGAATGGGAACTTGAACAATATGCATGCTGTCGATCACCTGACCAGTCCTCACTAAATCTGGTCGGACGCTACGGGGAAAATTCTAATCTGGTCGGGGCTTATTGCATTGGAAAATAGACTTGATAAGATTTCCAAAATGTCCCCATGGACCCTCATAGCTTCTGTGAATCAAGAGTTATGGCCGATTCTTTCTGCTGGTTCCGTCGCGTTGGACTGGCCCGAGCTAGTGGTCGGTGGTCTGGTCCGAGCTGGTGGTCAGTGGTCTGGTCCGAGCTGGTGGTAGGTGGTCTGGTCCGAGCTGGTGGTCGGATTCTTCCTCCTCGTCATGTATTTTCTTAAGTACAACCAAAGTAGCATTCTTAGGTAGTATAACATTCTCACAAGTGTTAGAATTAAGATCAGTTAGGAACGAATTCACCTGCTCTTGTAGTTTCTTAGCATGACTTCTTGTAAGTGGTCCTGGATTTGTGATATTCATGTTGGATGGTGAATGATTGTCACTCGAGGAAGCACATACGGCTGAGATGTCCTCATCAGCAGCCATCCGTCCATAAGGATTGAACCCATCTGTTGCTAGTGTGACATGTACATTATGAGCCTCAGCTGCTTTCTCATGATGTTTATTATTAAAGCGGGTCCATGCTTCACCATCGGATGGATGTACCATCTTGTCAGGATTGTATCGTGTGCTATTTTTGTGCCATGTCATCTATTTCGCGGATTCCTTGGTCATGAACAGCCGTTGGATCCTCAGTAGGAACAGAAGGTGTCGTAGGACTCTCACGGGGATCATAAGCTGACTCTTCTAGCCATCATCAGAGTCTACCTCCTAGTACCTGGAGGATTTACACTTTGGACAATACTTTGCATCCTTATGTTCTTTCCTAAATAGGACGCACCCCTTTGGACAAACATGTATCTGGTCATACGACATCTTAAGTGCACGAAGGAGTTTCTTTGCCTCGTACATATTATTTGGCAGTATGTGGCCCACCAGAAGCAGGGTGCCAATCACAGCCAACATCTTATTGAAGCCTTCTTGACTCAGGTTTAACTCGGACTTCAACCCCATTACGCGTCCAATGGTATCCAGCTGAGAAACCATTGAATGATCGTGAAGGGGTTTCTGTGCCGAGTCCATCATGCCGTAGAATGCCTCTGTGGCTACCTCCATCTCCTCCTTGTCACGTCCTTTAGTGAACTAAGCTTGGTGAACATCATCTAACATGTATGCTACCCCGACATCAGCATCATAAGCCTTGACGTGTGGTCTCACCACCTCCTCTCTCATATGATGGGCTTCACCATGGTAGACCCACCGGGTGTAGTCCGGCATAAATCAATTCTTCAAAAGATGTTTACCCATGGTGTCCTTGTTTTGCATTCTCTTGTTGTTACATTTGTTGTAGGGACACAAAACTAGAATTGGGAATTTAGAGGACTTTCCAAATGCATGCTTCAAGAAAGCATTGGTCTTGTTCATCCATTCATTGCTGAAATCACCCTGACTTCTCCGTCCCGTGTACATCCACTAACGATCCTCCATTCTCTAACGTATATATCACCGAGTAAAGTAACCATCAATTGCATCTACATGGTGTTCCTACTATCTAATAGGTGAGGATAGGTCCTAATCCTACCCGCGGATGCGTAGATGAGGTTAGTTTTCATGCTCTACTCCTATCGGAGACTGAATTTTGGTAGCACCTCTACGCTGTTCTCTAGATACACGTCCTGTCAGGGAGAGTGTGTATCCAGAGAACAACAGGGAGGTGAAGTCAAAGCTCTATCTCAAATCAGAGCAGACCATGGAAACTAACCCATCTATGCATCCATGAGCTGTCCAAAAAATGTGGACAATCCGAAACAGATATAGTCATAGATATGCAAAGATCTGCATACCTCCAACCGTATCTCTTTTGAACAGGAGACGCCTAACTGGATAACGCGATCTACGACCATGATACAGAAAGAGGGGTTATACCTAAGATGGAGGTGAAGTCTGGCTAGCGGGGCCGTGGCGTGTCAGTGCAGTGGCAAGGCGATGCGGTGCAGGTAGACCCGTAGCACCAAGGAAGATGATCGGGGTCACTGAGGTACTCCGGCTCGGCTCCTACATTCTCTTCTCTAAAAAAAGAAACATAAGACTATCAATTGAAAATTTCGGCTGAACCTCCCCTGCACGGTGAGGTTTCCAAAACCTGCAAGAAACAACAGCACGATGGCCAATAGCCACATATATATTAACGGCACGATGGTCGACAACCACATATATATTTTCAATCCATGCAGAAGAATATATCCAAGTACTACTACTACTCTACCACTACTACCACAACAACTAATAGTAATATGATGACGACGATGATGGTAGGGCATACCTAGTGGGCATCATAGGGCGGTGGTGGTGAAGGGGCCAGGGAAGGTTTCCTCATTCTCTTCCTTCTCCTCCTTCTCCTCCTCCTTCTCCTCCTTCTCTTTCTCCTCCTTCCTCCTTCTTCTTCCTCCTTCTCCTTCTTCCTCCTTCTCCTTCTCCTTCCTCCTTCTCCTCCTCCTTCTTCCTCCTCCTTCTTTGAAACATCCTTGATTTCCATGAAGGGAAATCCATAGAATTGAAGTGTAAAATGATGAAACATTCTGTCAAATTACCCAAATCTCAGTGATACACAAAGTCATACATGATTATCAAAGTACAATAGTGAGTTTTACATAAATTATTCTCCTTGCCACGTAAGGCAAAACACACTACACAACATCCTAAACAGCATCTGACAAAGATAGTAGTGGAAAACAATCTTCTCGAACCAACTTGAGTGTAGAATGAACCCCCTACTCCTCCCCGTTGTTGTCGTTGTAGTCGTACACGGGCTCAGAGCCTGCCAAAAATCTATCCGTACACTTGGTACTGGCCACGCATCGCCCACCCTATGCTTGCATTGCTTTATAGAAGGTGGAATGCATTGAGGGAAGTAGAAAGAGACCTATTTAGGTTGTGGGTTTCCTATGCAAGTAGTCAATATTTTAATAACATTGAGTTCATCAAGTTTTAACCCATCTCATCCTCACATTTTCCCATCCTATCACATACATCACATCTCATCTCACTCTCTCTCTAGGAAACAAGATCGACTCCTGCTCAGATCTTGCCTCAATGGCCTAAGCTGGAAACCAACCTGAAACCCGGGGGAAGGTAGAAAGAATTCTTCTCTCTAATCAAGTGAAGCGTAGGTCATGGGAATGTTCATATCCGCGGATGCGGCTATACATATAGATCCATCAACTCTGCAGAGCGTGTACACCTAGTAATTCACAAGATCACCATCGTTGATGATCTGGCTCATCTAGGCTGATTCCGACTGCCTCCCGACCGGTACGGTACCACCCTACCACTCAGTCCTAGGCCACCTCGGAGTCCATCAAAACACTGAGACTATGAGACGTAGTACCGGGCCCCCAAGGTCACTACGTTGTCTTAGGAGGGTGTGGGTCCCCATGCCCATACCTCCCTACACTATCACCTTACAACCTAGTAGTAATGGCACTGCCCTAGTCAGTCGGGTAATCGTCCCCCACCCATCAGGAGCGAGTGGTGTGCACGTAGGTCCCATGGTTCTGGTTCTCAAGACATACCAGTCCTTAGGGGGACTGGATAGGATATCTTCTAAAAGGGGATCACCAACTCCCCATGCCACGACAACACCTCCATTAGGGATAACCAACACCTCAGTCCACCTCTCTCATATACCCGCCACAGGTAACTCCCGTAAGGGATGCCTAGGTCACACCCCTCCAGTAAGACTTGCCCCAACGACTCGTCGTAGGATCCTATCCGATTGATTCAACCCTTACCACGCACCCAAGACACATGCCAAGATCTCCCCCTATTCATTATTCAGTTTTACCAAGTTTATGGCTCCTTGTGCCTTACGCACATACGTCTCTCCCTCACCAGCATCACATCACAGATATAATGCGAGAAAGGGTAAAGCAGTAAGTATGTAACAAGCGAGCATCTAGCCTATCAGCGGGTGTACAGGAGTAAGGTTGCAACAGGGTATAAGGCTCAAAGTAAAACTACCATGCAACCTAACATCATATTATTGCATAAAAGATGAAGCACTAGCTATTCTAGTTATAGCATGCGTAATAGGATCTACGAGATTGGGTGGCGCGTGGCACCTGGCAAGTCATCACCCAAGTTCTCATTGTAGTCAGGGTCGTACTCCTCAGTCGGCAGGTCCTTCGGCTCTAACAAACGTAAAATAGAGTCACATGAGCGGCTCCTATAGAGGTGAACAAAGAAGTGACAAAAATTCAAAAGGTCCAAATGCACTCAAACATAAGCCTATGATGTAGAGCTCTTTTTTAGAAAAATTTGGAGTCTGGTTTGGTATTTTTCCGAGATAAAATGAATTAGTTATGAATTTTTAATGATTAATTGATTATTAGAAAAAGACAAAAAAAAAGGATTTTCCACAGGCTGACACATGGCGACTGCTGATTGGCCGAGACAGGATAGGTCACTGATAGGTGGGTCCCATTGACTAGTCAACGGTCAACGATCTACGTTGACCGGGCCTTGCTGGGCCGGGCTAGGGCTGGTTACGAGCCAGGCCAGACACGTGTCGGCTCCTGGCTACGCCATGTCGCGCAAATGGATTTTGAAAACGGGCTCGAGTCGGTGGGCTTGGCTCACGGTGGTCACACGGTCAGGGTTCACGGGTGTAGGCACGATCCATGAGGACTATGTCCACTCCTCCCTCCTCCTCTCTTTGGCTCACAAGCGCCAGGTGCACCAAGCAGCGATGCTGCTCCACCTTCCTCTTCTCTCCTTCACAGCCGCGCTCCCGCCAGTGTCGAGGGACTCGTCTCGGTGCCACAGAGGCTCAGCGATGGCATCCAAGGTCTCTACGGCTTCGCACGATCACCACGAATATGACGGTGGGGTCTAGGCGGCAGATTGGATTCTCTAGCGAGGGTCTCCATGACGGCGGTGGCTCGGCTACATCGTCGAGCGGCAGTGGGGTGAAGGCGTTCCTCTCCTTCGACTACATGGCTAGGTGCGCGGGCCTTCTAGGAAGTCCATCGGCCCATCCTCGTTGAGCAAGGCAGCCAAAAAAGGCTTGGTACGCCTCCGACACGGCGACGCTCCGGCACGTGGCCCCGTCGGTGAGGCGACATGAATAGCGCCTCACCAGGCTCTTCCTCCCCCTTGCTACTCTGTGCCTCACATCTCTCCACCCCACGATGCGATCTGAGCTCCTTCACCTTCCTCTATGAGTCAGGGGTACCCCGAACGTGGTCTCGCCATGGGGAGCACCAGCCACGGCAAACACGCTCTATGTCGAGCTGCATCCTCGGTGGTCTTAGGCCCTCGAAGAGCAAAGCGGGCAGCAGCTGGGTCTGCAGGTGTGTGTGTGCGTGTGCGTGTGCAAGCAGGGTGTGGGGTCAGGGCTTCCCCTTGCTCATCCCTGGTATGGGAATGACGAGGTGGTGCCTATCAAGCACGACGGTGGTGAATAGGGAGAGGTACCGAGGGCTCACCGGTGGTGGCGACGGTAGAGGCTACTGGTGTAGGGCGAGTCGATGCCGTGTAGACACAAAGCCAGGCAGTGCAGTCCCGCGACGAAGAAGAGGAAGTCCGGCGTCGCCTTCGTCTCTAACATCCCAAATGGTGGTGGCGGCTTCACGTTCTCTGCTCCCCCCTTCTTCCCTTCTCTTCCTACCCCTTCTCTCTTCTTCGGGTCGAGGCGGATTGGCAAGGCCACCAGGTGGCGGCTAAATGGATGGGAAGGCTAGGGCTACCGCTCGGGGGTTTTTTATATCTCAAGCTCGGCCATGGAGATGGCGAGTGGCGGATGAGACTGCACGGACATGTGGAGGTGATCGAAGCGTGTGCGGTAGGGTTTTGGGGCATGGCACAATCACGAAGATGCCTTGGCACTCCTGATTTTGTGCGGAGGCTGGCCTGGCACCGTACGGTGGTGTCAGGAGGTGGTTGCGGGCACAGGCCATGGCGCTCATGTCACGGCGCGGGCGGCTCCAGCTGGGGGTAGTGCGGGGCGCTACATGTCCGTGCAGTCACAATGTAAGTATCATACGTCACAATGTGCACGAAACCTTCTCAAATTTTTATCATAGCCTCCACATACGATATCACTTCATCTCCACAAGTTTCATGATTTTCGGACTTCGTTTGCATTTTATAGATTTTAAAAACAATTCGTTCGCAAGTTCATGGTCATGTTTCATGAACAAGATGTTTGAAATTTGGGTTCTGTTCCTAGATACGGCCTCACACTACACTCAGTAACATGAATATCATTTTTTAAATCACTAAATTCTATTATTCGATGCATGTGCAGTTCAAATTTTCATTTTTCGAAAAAATTCAATTAAATAAAATAAATTAACTAAATATAGCAAAAAGGCATAAAAATGTACCAAATTGTAACATGGAGTACCTAGTACTGTAGGAGGGCTACACAAAAAATTTGGAGGCCAAAATATATATATAAAAAAGAAAAGTTTGCCGAGTGTCTGAGCTTGGCACTCGGCAAAGGGTGTCTTTGCCGAGTGCTAGGGCTAGGGGCACTCGGCAAAGTTTGACGGGGTCACGACCATTACCTGAGGGTGCCTTTGCCGAGTACCACGCTTTGTCGAGTGCCTGACTATCGGCAAATAAGTCCTTTTGCCGAGTGTCTAGCTTTGCCAAGTGCCAGACACTCGGCAAAACCTTCTTTACCGAGTGCCTCCCTTTGCCGAGTGTGGCACTTGGCAAAGTGACTCTTTGCCGAGTGCCCGATATTTGGCACTCGACAAAGCATATGACACTCGGCAAAGATGCTGTTTTCGGTAGTGAAGATAATTTCATCAGCAGCTTCTAGCAGCCGGAGACTGTCTCTTCTGTTGGTAGGTTGAACTTGGACTTTTTCAGTCATTAACGTGTTCACGTCGCCACACTTTGCCGCTGTGGCTGCCTATATAAACACAGCATCCCCATGCCCAAATCTCATCAACAGAGAGACGCAAAACTCAACAAGCAGCTCTCTATAGCAGAGTTCGAAGGGCACAATCATAAAAGCGAGCGAAAAATTAAACCAGATGGCTCCCGCCACCTACTTACTCCTCGTTTCTTTTTCTAGCATTGGTCACTTCTCAGGTCATTGCTTCTGACCCTAGCCCGCTCCAGGACTTCTGTCTAGCCGACATACACTCTCCAGGTATGCATGCACTCACTTTAAGGGCACATTTGGAAGCCCGGTATTTAGTCCAAAACACCTATAAATTACAGGCCCGTCAATTTTTCCAATGCAAGCAAAAGAATTAGTTGTTTGGATGGCCAGTGAGCACACTAATTTTACATACAGATCGAGCCAAAACCGGTGTAAAATAAAAATCACCTCCTCCGGCCCAGAAAAGAAAACGGCACGTATCGGGTGTTGGAAACTGCACAGCAGTGAACACCGGCGAGATGAACACGAGCAGCGGCAAGTAAGAACGAGGCAAGTACTCAACGCAAAAGAACTGGAACGCAGTGGATTTGGTGCTGCCTGAAAAGCGCAGCATTTCTGTTGTTAGCTTCTCCTTTTATTATGGAGTACAGTGAGCAACGCACACCACAGCGCGCACGACGCGAGACTTGTGCACGTCCATCCCCACGCACCGTGTCTGGCGGCCATGACTGCATGCTCGAGGCGGAGCGAGTCTCACTGCCACATCCCGGAGCTCGCGCGCATGCATCAAAGAAGGAAAACATGCAAAACAAAAATAGCGCCAGGCATATCTAACATTACTCCTCCTAAGCATTGCGCGGATGCTGTACATCTCGGACCCCAATCAACGAGCGCAGTTCACAGAAACGCTCTCGTGCCAGGGCCTTGGTCAGAATGTCCGCTAGCTGCTCTGTAGTTCCGATCGACTCGGTCTTCACCCTGCCATCCTCAACACACTCTCGGGTGAAATGATACCTGACATTGATGTGTTTGCTGCGGTCGTGGAACATAGGATTCTTGCTGAGCGCGATGGCGGACTCGTTGTCAATCTTCAAGCTGGTGGCACCGGCCTCTCTGCCTCTGAGTTCTGAGATCAGCCGTGCCAGCCAGATCCCCTGACAAGCAGCTGTAGTTGCAGCTATGTACTCTGCTTCACAGGACGAAAGATCTACAACCTTTTGCTTCTGAGATTGCCAGGTGACGGGGTTGTTGCCGAGGAAGAAGAGGACGCCGATAGTGCTCTTCCGCATATCAATGTCACCCGCCTGATCGCTGTCGCTGTACTGAGTAGGCAGGCCTCCTCCTTCTTCTTCCTCTGGTACTGACAGCCATAGCTGAGGGTCCCAGAGATGTACCTGAGAATCCTCTTGACTGCCCCCCAGATGCTCGGTGGTCGGGCTTTCCATGAAACGACTCACATAACCTACCAAGTATGCTAAGTCCGGCCTTGTATTCACCAAGTATCGCCACGACCCCACAATGCTTCTGTAATGAGTAGGATCAACAGCCGGGGCAGTGCTCAACTTACTGAGTTTCAGGCGCGGTTCCATGGGGGTGCAGGTTCATTTGCACCCAGTCATCCCTGCAGTTTCCAGAATCTTGGCAGCATATGCGTTCTGGCACAGGGTGATGCCCTCCTCCGATTGGGATACCTCCAGGCCGAGGTAGTAGTGGAGACGTCCCAAGTCACTCATCTTGAAAGTGGAGTGCATCTCCTGCTTGAACGTGTCGATGTCAACTGGATTGCCGCCGGCGATGATAAGATCGTCGACGTACACTCCCACCACGAGGCGGTGGTCTCCAGCACTGCGGAGGTCTGGAACCCAAGCCTGAGCAGGGACTCGTCGAGTTTGGCATACCAGGCTCGCGGAGCTTGCCGGAGCCCATAGAGTGCCTTGACGAGGTGGAGCACCTTGCATTCATGCCCCCGGAGGATGAAGCCAGGGGACTGCTCGACGTAAACATCTTCTTGCAGCTCGCCATTCAAGAACGTGGACTTTACATCCATGTGATGAACAGCCCAGCCTACGCAGGTGGCGTGCGCGAGCAACAGCCGCACGGACTTGAGGCGCGCCACGGGAGCGAAAACTTCGTCGAAGTCGATCCCTTGGCGCTGGACATAGCCCTTGGCGACCAGCCGGGCCTTATGCTTGGTGACGATCCCAGCTGCATCCTTTTTGGCCTTGTAGACCCACTTGAGGCCTATTGGCCGAGTGCGCGGCGGCGGCTCAACCAGCTCCCAGGTGCCGCTCGCCTCGATGGACGTCATCTCGTCCAGCATCACGTGGCGCCAGCACTCATGGCGCAGTGCCTCCTCCAGCGAAGTCGGCTCGGCGTCACTAGCAAGCAGCAGGCTCTCCTCCGGCTCCCGTTCAGCAAGCCCCGGCGGTGAGGCCGGCCTGATGACGTTGTCGACGTGCCGGAACCGGAGGGGTGCGTCATCATCGTGGTCGGCGTCCAACAGTTCGCTGGCTCCGGTTCCAGGCGGCGACGCGAACTCGATGTTCTGGTGTGGCTCTGAGCTCGACGTCGCAGACGCTGGGTCACTGGCTGTAGGTGTCGCCGCAGGCGTGTCCACAGCTGGTGGCGGCGATGATGCTGATGGAGGAGGTGTAGCAGAGCCTGACGTCGAGGCCTCAGCTGGAGCACTTGTTGTCAATGTACTGGTGGTGGTGCTCACAGCAGGCTCCAAGGGCTCAGACTCCTCGATGACGAAGCCGCCGGGGTCGACATCGTGTTCATTGGACCACGCCCACTGTGCCACTTCATCGAAGATCACGTCGCGGCTGATGTGGACGTGCCGGGTCGTCGGGTCGTAGATGCGGTATGCCTTGGAGCCGGGTTCGTAGCCGACGAAGATCATGCGCCGGCTGTGGTCGTCCAGCTTCTTCTGGTTCGGCGTGGTCACCTTGACGTGGGCGACACACCCGAACGTGCGCCACTACTTGATAAAAAGGATCTTGTGACTATCACTAGAAATGATCTTTCCCTCGCTTTTGGCTACTAGACTTTAGCCATCTAGGGTGCGCACCGCCGGTGCGCTCCCGGTCCACAGTTCGTACGGCATTCTTTCCCCAATGGCTTTGCACGACGACCGGTTCTAGAGGTACACAGCCGTCGCCACGGCCTCGCCCCAGAACATGCCAGGAAGGGACTTGGCCTTCAACATGCTGCGTGCCGTGCTCACGACAGTCTGATTGCGGCGCTCCATGACGCCGTTCTGTTGGGGCGTGTACGGCGCCGTGAGCTCGCGCCGGACTCCGAGGTGGGCGCAGTAGTCGATGAAGTCCGCCGCGGCGAACTCGCCCCCGCGATCGGTACGCACGGCGAGCAGCTTCTTCCCGGTCTTGCGTTCAGCTACGGCTTGGATGTTCTTGATGGTGGCAGCAGCAGCATCCTTGCTCGGCAACAGGGCGATCCACATGTAACGTGAGAAATCGTCGACGAGCAAAAGAAAATACCGATTGCCGCTTGGTGTCGCAGGCGTGATGGGGCCGCAGATGTCACCGTGAAGGAGCTGCAACACCTCTGTCGAGCGCTCAAGCGCCTTCTGAGGGAACGGTGCCCGGCGCTGCTTGCCGGCGAGACCAGCCCCTCGCGCGCCATCTTCCGCAGCGCGGCGAAGTTGGTGTGGCCGAACCGCGCGTGCCATGTCCAGGCGGCGTCGTCGGAGCGCGCAGCCAGGCAAACTAGGCGTGCTACGGTGACGTCGAGCACGTACAGTCTGCCTGGACTCCGTGGGATCTTCGCGAGCAGGCGACGCTCCTCATCCCGTATGCGCATCACGCCTTCCCCCACGAGCACCTAGAAGCCGCCTTCATCGAGTTGACCGACGGAGATGATGTTGGCGGTGAGGCACGGCAGGTAGTAGACGTTGGGGAGCGACCGGTGCTCCCTGTTCTTGCAGGTGAAGAGCACGGTGCCGCTCCCTTTGATCTGCGCGATGGAGCCATCGCCGAACCTCACGGAGCCGACGATGCCGGTGTCGAGATCGGCGAAGGCAGCCTTGGACGCGGACATGTGATTGGAAGCGCCGGTGTCCAGGATCCATTTCCGTGGGTCTGGATCCGCGTCGGAGTCGAAGGCTGCGAATACTTTCTTCTCGACGAGGTGCAGAACAGCGCCATCTTGACTCGGAGTCGGCGGCGCTTGTGCAGGCGCTGCAGGCGGCGGCTGTGCGGGCGCAGCAGGCGGAGGTGGGTGCGCGAGCGGTGGAGCGGACGGCGGCTGTGCGGGAGCTGGAGCAGGCTGCAGCGGCATGAAGGTGTGCGGCGGCGGCTGCACGGAGGATGGGAACACGGATGAGCGCTCCTGCTCGTGGGCTGTTGCCACAGCCAGCATTAGCGTTTGCTCATCGTCTTGGGCCACGTGGGCCTGCTGGGCCGGCTCCTCCTTCTTCTTATTGCGGCAATCACGGGCCCAGTGACCCTTTTGCCGCAGCGTGGACATGGATCGTCCGGAGGTGCACGGCTTGAGCTCGAACCGCTCCTGGAGTCGCCGTTGCCGTTGGCGCCGCGGCCACGGCCTCTACCACGGCCCTTTCCCCGGCCGCCGAAGCTAGAGCCATGCCGGCCGGACTCCGCGTCCTTCTTGTACTTCTCGACCCACTGCTCCTCAGTGAGAAGCAGCTTGCCGCTCGCGGTGTGTGCCGGGGCAGGCTCGACATCATCGGCCGCCTTGAGCCTTCCGGTCACCTCTTCAATCGAAAGCTGAGAGATGTCAAGCAGGGTTTCGATTGAGATTACCAGCTGCTTGTACCGCGGACGGACGACGCGCAGATACTTGGCCACCACTTTCTCGTCAGGCTCTGGGACACCGAGAGTTGCCGGACGCTGCACAATCCCCGTCAGGCGCAGGGCGAAATCCTCGATGGGCTCGCCTTCTCGGAGTGCGATGGACTCGTACTCGGCGCGGAGGTTCTGCGCCGTCGCCTTCCGCACCTGGTCGTCGCCGATGCGAAGGGTCTTGATGGCCTCCCAGGCGTCCCTCGCGGACTCCTTGGCCACCAATATGGGGACCATCTCCGCCGGGACACCGCTGCAGATCGCGTCGAGCGCGCTGCGGTCGTCGTCCTAGTGCGCGTCGTCGTACTCGACGGCGTCCCACAGATGACGCGCCAGCATCTTCAGCCTCATGCGGAGCGACCACTCGTTGTAGTTGGTCCGCGTTAGCTACGGCCAGTTGCCGGAGCTGTTGCCCTCTCGGATGATCCGCTCGATGACGACTTCCCGCGGACGGCGTGTGTCGCGGGTGCGCGAACGGCCTGCGCCGCATGTGCGTGAACGGCGAGTGGGAGAATGAGTCGGTGAAGGCGTGCACTGCGGCGTCTTGTTGCCTGAGCCGCTGGAACCGTCGTTCTTCTTCTTGGGGTCGTCCTTCTTCCCGGCCGGTGAACGGCCACGAGGTCTCGACGGAGACGTCATGGCGACGGCGAGGTCCCTCGCAAACTAGCTCCGATGCCATTTGTTGGAAACTGCACAGCAGTGAACACCGGCGAGATGAACACGAGCAGCGGCAAGTAAGAACGAGGCAAGTACTCAACGCAAAAGAACTGGAACGCAGTGGATTTGGTGCTGCCTGCAAAGCGCAGCTTTTCTGTTGTTAGCTTCTCCTTTTATTATACAATACAGTGAGCAACGCACACCACAGCGCGCACGACGCGAGACTTGTGCGCGTCCATCCCCACGCACCGCGTCTGGCGGCCATGACTGCATGCTCGAGGCGGAGCGAGTCTCACGCCACGAATCCTACGCGCGCGGCTGCCACATCCCGGAGCTCGCGCGCATGCAACAAAGAAGGAAAACATGCAAAACAAAAATAGCGCCAGGCTTATCTAACATCGGGCCGTCGCACGATCGCGCTCACGCCGCCCGTCGCTGTCACGCCCACTCCCGCAGCCCCACCCTCCTCCCCCACACGCCACTGCTTCTTCCCCTGCCGCACGAGCTTTCTTATAGTAAATTGAGGTTCAAATATTAATCGATCAAATAATAATCATTTGTCACAACAAACATTATATTTTTTATGTATGTCCTAATGTTTTCTGATCTCTGTGTACCTATTTTCCTTCATCTTTGTATATGCAGTGAAGGTGAATGGATTTGTTTGCAAGGACCCCATGGCAGTGAACGCAGATGACTTCTTCAAGGCAGCAGACCTTGACAAGCCTAGGGACACAATGAAAAGCAAGGTCGGATCCAATGTCACTTTGATCAATGTCATGCAGTTGCCCAGACTCAACACCCTAGGCATCTCGTTGGCTCACATTGACTACGCACCATTTGGTCAGAATCCGCCACACACCCACCCACGTGCCACAGAGATTCTCACCGTGCTCGAGGGTACACTCTATGTTGGATTTGTCACCTCCAACACAGACAACGGTAACAAGCTATTCGCTAAGGTTCTCAACAAGGGTGATGTGTTTGTATTCCCCCAAGGCCTCATACACTTCCAATTCAACCCTATCCATGACAAGCCTGCTGTCGCAATCGCTGCACTAAGCAGCCAGAACCCTGGGGCTATTACTATTGTCAACGCAGTCTTTGGATCAAAACCACCTATCTCAGATGATGTGTTGGCCAAGGCTTTCCAGGTGCAAAAGGGAACAATTGATTGGCTCCAAGCTCATGTTCTTTTTGAATATTTAAATTGAAGTACGTGAGGATCCGACATAATTTATTGAATATTGCTTGTATATGATATGCCGTTACATATATAAACAATATTTCTCGACAGTAATTTGGAGATGAATATTGCAAGAAGCCGTCCAAATTACTAGGCTAAACTGAACTGTCAACCCATAGATTGCCTATGTCCTTGCGTGGTTTATGTGTCCGAGCCACCGGAGAGCTACACATCAACCTCCAACGAACAAACTCGATCCTCACCGCAATTTTGAACCCACGATAACTGGCGCTAGTTTTTTCTGGAGGATAATAGGAGGATGCAAGCCCCTATTGTGCTTTTATTCAAGTACAAGACGCTAGCTATAGGACGCGTCGTGTGTGATCACCACTTTTGCGGTGGCCAGAACCACCGACACCGCCATCAAAGCTAGAGTCGCCCCCCCCAAGGACGACGTGGTCTTCTTCGGCAAGGTCATCACGGCTGGTGGAACCTTTACCCACTATACCGGACAGAGGAGCTTTGCCGAGGGCCTACATATTTTCCGAGAGTCAAATATCGGGCGCTCGGCAAAGAATCCTTTGCCGAGAGCCAGCGCTCGGCAAAGCTTGGCTCTCGGCAAATCCTGGTTTGCCGAGAGCTCGACTCTCAGTACAAACAGGACCTCGGCAAAGCCTCAGCTCCACAAACGGCCCACGTACGCCGTCATCTTTGCCGAGAGCCGGCTATTAGGCTCTCGGCAAAATATCAAAAAAAAATTTTGGATTTTTGCTCCTATTTTTTTTGTGGAGCCTTGCTACAGTACTAAAAGCCAAGATTTGAAATTTGGTGTATTTTCCATCCCTCTTGCTATATTTCGTGTATTTTGTTCATTTTCTTTGAATTTTTCCACAAGATGCACATTTGAACTGCAGGTGCATGAAATAATGAATCTCAGTGATTCAATAAATGATATTCATTCTTCCGAGGGTATTTCGACGCCATATCCAGGGACAGACGCGAAAACTCCACCATCTCGTGCACGCGACATGGCGACCATATTGCGTGAGATTTGATTTGAAAATATATAAAATGCGAACGGAGTCGGAAAAAACATGAAAATGGACGGGAGGGCTTGACATCGCATGTAGAGGCTATAAAAATTTTTGGAAATGTTTGAAGCAAGTTGTGCCGCAAGATGGTTGAAACCTGAGATCTCCGTATGTGATATCTTGTTATCACATGTGGAGATCTCAGGGTTTCAACCATGTTGTGCCACAACTTTCTCCAAACATTCCTAATTTTTTTTCATAGACTCTACGTGTCCTGTCAAGGCCTCGGTCTACTTTCATGATTTTTCGACTCTGTTTGCATTTTATATAATTTTAACTCAAATCTTACACAACTTGGTCGCCATGTCTCGTGCACGAGATGGTCGAGTTTCCGTGTTTGTCCCTGGATACGGTGTCGAAATACCCTCGGAAGCATGAATATCATTTTTTGAATCGCTGAGATTCATTATTTCATGCACCTGCAGTTCAAATGTGTGTCTTGCGGAAAAAATAAAGAAAATAAAGAAAATGCATGAAATATAGCCAGAGGAATGGAAAATACACCAAATTTCAAACATGGCCTACTAGTACTGTATCAAGCTGTAGGAAAAAAATTAGGAGCAAAAATCCAAAAAAAATATTTTACCGAGAGCCTCCTAAAGCTCTCGGCAAAGTGCCTCTTTGCCTAGAGCCTGGGCTGGGCTCTCGGCAAAGAAAACAAAAAAAATAAAAACTCTTTGCCGAGAGCTGCCTGACCTAGCTCTCGGCAAAGAAAAACTCTTTTTTGGTAGAATATATACGATGACTTAGTTAAGAAATTTTTAAAAAATATATATATTTTGCCGAGAGCCTTCTAAAGCTCTCGGCAAAGAGCCTCTTTGCCGAGAGCCTGGGCTGGGGCTCTCGGCAAAGAAAATCAAAAAAAAAGAAGAAAAACTCTTTGCCAAGAGCCGTCTGATCTAGCTCTCGGCAAAGGGTATCTGAATCAAAACGAGCACCCGTGCCCCTCACCCCTCACAACGCACCCACGCGCCTCACACTGCCGCCGCCGCCAACCACCGACCGGACGCGCCTTCGCCCGCACCGCCCCCGCCCGGCCGTGCCCCCGCCCCCGCGCCAGCGCCGCCGCCCGGCCGCGTCCTCGCCCCGGCCCGACCGCGCCCCCGCACGGCCGCGCCCCCGCCCCCGCGGCGCCGCCGGCCGCCGCCGCTGCCATCCACGGAGGGGAAGCCAGGGAGGGCCCGACGGGAGGAGCGACCCGGCGTGTTCAGATACTTCCTCCCTCTCCCTCCCTCCCTCCTTCCCTGCGAGTAGTTCCAGGGCTCTCATGCAGCTTTTTCAATCGAGGAATTGAGCATGGCAGCAGTTTCATCCTGGCCTTGGCCTTCACTGCCAGCCAGCTCACTTGTGCTTGGATGGTTGATTTAATGCACGGTTAACTTTATGTGTGATTTGCTTGATGATGGATTGAATATCTGCTCATCAGTAGTGCCATGGCAGCAGTTTGATTAGAAGGGAAACAGAGGCAAAGAGAAAAAGATGAGCTAAGATAGGCAACACCACTGCATTTTCTTGCCTTTGCCTGGCGACGCTGAGCAATCTTGCCAAACTAACCTAGGCAGGCAAAAGAACCAAGCAAGCTGGTCTGTATAGCTAGTAGCAGAACGTATATAACTCTTCCATATATATGTGAACCCAATATTGCCAGGCATACCAATCCAAGCCACAGCATATATATAGTACACTGGAAATTGAATCAAGTAATAACTAGACATGCATGAAAGATGAAATTAAAATGGATGTCTGACTAAATAAATCATTGTTAGTTTCAATGTAAAATGCTTCACTTCCGACCATTCTTTTTCAGTTCAAGTACAGCCATGCATGTAGTAGACCCCGACCATTCTAACTTGGCATATGCCCTGAATAACTTTTCAGTTAAAAGGAACATAATACCCTTCTATGTCTTGTCCATTATCATTTTTGGAACGATACATCTTGCCCATTTATTTGTCTTTACAATCCATGCCGCATTAAAGTGTTAAAGACATGCACTTGTTTGCCATATTTTGAGCTAATTTTCAGAACTTAGTATACTGTATACACACATTCCTTTCAGAAAGGCTCATGTTTTTTCAAAAACCTCAAGGCGGTGGTGTTTGGATGGGGATGGGGATGAGGATAGTGAAGCATGTCTCTACTGCACTCATTTCCTTTAAAATGACAGATGCATCATACAGTTTATGAGAACTGAGCAGAATATTCTTACACTGTCCAGAATTCCAAGTCCACTCGATGCTAACTGTCTCCTTGTGATAGCACATGCAAATATCTTATTTTGCTAGAGAAGTATGTATGTTGCTAGTTGTAACCTCTGCAGAAGGTATATAAATTATTGAACTGAACTAATTGCTTGTTTTGGTTTAGTCAGGACTTAGTATTTCTGTAAGGTCAGCGATGCCCCTTCTGCTTATTCTGACTGATTAAGCAGGTTTTTGAATTTTGATACTAGCCACTCATTAAAGAAATGCTATCTTCCTGTGACATGAGGTCAATATTACAGCTTGCGTCTAGTTGGTGACCGTATTACTGACGTGTGGACTAACGTAAGGCCGTAAGGGAATCATCCCTATCCATGTGGACTACAAACTGCCTGAAATAGCTAGTTACTTTCTTGAACTGTTAATTTTGTAGTTCACACCCTTAGCACTAAGCTGTTATGTTCTACTAGTTGCTGTTTAATCCCCTGCATTTCATTACTACAAGGAGCATAATGGCACAAAAATTCGGATTTTTCTTTTCTGCTTAAACAAGGTATATGCATACATGTGTTTCAACTTGCTTGCTGACAAGCAATTGCATTGCAGGTTTTACCTAAATTTTGATATGTTCTGCTATACAAACTAAATAGGTATAAATAACACATCTCACTTGTTTTGCTACATTATATGTAGTTGCAGGATCGTCCATTGCGGGTCTGCCTGCACCGCTTCGCCTCGCCACTGCACCGACTCGTCACTGCGCCGCTAGCCTGACTCCACCGCCACCCTAGGTATAAATAACATCTCCTCCCGGATAAGAGTCGTAGGTCATGAACCTAGTTAGGCGTCTCCCGTCCGAAAGAGATACGGTTGGAGGTATGCAGATCTCTGCATGTCGATAACTGTATCTGTTTCGGATTGTCCACGTTACATGGACAGCCCGCCGATGCGTAGATGAGGCTAGTTCCCATGGTCTGCCCTGATTCGAGACGGAGTTTCGGCATCACCTCCCTGTTGTTCTCTGGATACACACTCTCCCTACAGGGACGTGTATCGGGAGAACAGCGGGGAGGAGCAAAAATCCAAAAACCTCAAGTCTTGGGTTGGGGCAGACAATAGGAACTAGCCTCGTCTACACATCCGCGGGTGGGATTAGGACCTATCCTCACCTATTAGATGACAATAGGATGTAAGTACTTGGATATAGATGTAAGTACTCGGATGGATGATAGTATGATGGATGACCGTCAGTGGATGTACTCAGGCCGTAGAAGCAGGAGGATGAGCCGTCGGCCGAGGTGGACGAGGGTTCGACTGCCTCAGGGGCGTCCACGCCCTACTTGTGAGGTCCCGCCAGCCTCCTGGCGCGACCGATACCATGTCACCAATGCCCAGTGATCCGCCCCGTTGGATAAAGGTACATGTTCTAACTACTCGTTCATATGATATGTTCAAAATTGAAATAGAAACTAATAATCTTTCTGAATCACTTGTGCATGCATTGGGAGTTTGTGGAGGGTCGCGGCCACAAACCCAACGGCATCCTGGATCTCTTGTGCCGCGAGCACTACCCCGGCATAGTACAGTATGCCACAGAGCCAGCCTACATCTTTGACCACTACACCGTCGCCCTAGACCCGGACTACCCCAACAAGGCGGCGAGGGTCAGAGCAGAGCTGTGGGTAAGTCTTCGTCACACAACATCGCATTCATCATACTTTTCTTGAATTACTTAGAGTTTGTATTGCGTCTATATACAGGACTTCTATAGGTGCGAGCAGGGGAAGGAGGCATAGGCGGAGGTGGTGAGTACCAGGGCCTGCAAGAAGCTCGTCACCGACATCATCTATGAGGCGAGACTTTAGGCCATCTTCAACTACAACGCCACGGTTGAAGGACGGAGGGTGTCGAAGGTCGAGGCGAGAGGCATGATGCTGAGTCGGGCGCAGTACATTCAGGTAAGTGATTCCTTTTGAGATTAAGCTATGCACATTTCATCTAATGCTTATATGTGAAATACTTGATGATATGCAGATGGTCCCCCAATGGTGCCAGTCGTTTCCCGAGTGCTCGGAGATAATCGTGGACCGGTGGCTATCCGAAGAGTGGACAGCCCAGCACGCCGAGGCCCGGGAGGCGCGTCTGCAGATGTCAGGTGTACCACACCACCAGGGCAACTGCAACCTCGCCGAGTACGCACAAGCTTAGGTACGTAAAACACTTTATGTATTCTAACGCTCAAATGTTGCCTGATTACTAATCATCTTGTTGTCTTCCTCGCAGACGGCGTCACACGGTGGCCAGCCTTGCAGCACGTTCACGGCATACGCCATGTCCCACAAGGGCAAGGCCACCGCACCGAGACCTCCTACAACCCCGACAACCCCCCGAGGCGTACTCCAACTCCAGCGTCCACACCCGCCTCACTGACTACACAGAGGCGGCAAGGGCGGTCCATGGGGCCGACTTTGATCCAGCCAGCGAGGACCTGGACGGAAGCATCGTGATGAGGGTCAGAGGAGGCAAGAAGCACGGGCGGTATTGGCTTGGCGACGATGTCATCGACTCGTCCTCCACTCCGACTCTGGCCCAGCTCCGAAAACAGACCACGAGCAGGAGCGTCCCCATATGCCCACGCCCATCGCCTTCGCAGTCGCGGGTCGCCGAGCTCGAGGTTATTTTTGTTTTACTCGTCGTACATTGATGTTTAAATGTTTGCATTGTTCTAACATTTCCTTTGTATTATCACAGGCCCGCCTGGAAACAGAAAGGGAGGAGCGCCAGCAGATGGAGGCCCAGATGCGGTCCCAGATGGAGGCTTGGTTGGAGGCCCAAGCTAAGCAGATGGCAGACCTCATCGTGTTCATGGCCTCCCAGGCCATGCAGGTGCCAGCGGCGCTCATGGCTCCTCCATCGCCGTCTCAGAACGCGGATGCTACTCCTGTGAGTATCGATTCCTCAGTGTTTCGTTTCTGCATTTGCTTGTCTGACATAGACATCTACTTTTTGCAGTCTCCGTCGGCGGGTTCGAACAACCCGCAAGCGCCTAGATGGAACACGCCCGGGGGTCAAGGCGGCACTACTTCTCCGGGTTGGCCAGGGCAAGGTTGGCCACGAGTGTGTTTAGAGTGTCGGCTCTAGTAGATTGTAAACTTTAGATTGAAAACTTATCATGTTTCGATGATAACTTGTGATGGCCTTTCGTTTGGTTTAAATATTGTGATCAATGTGCTATATGTGTGGCGTATGTGAACGTGACATATATGTAATGAATGTGATATGTACATGTGATATATGTGCTATATGTGATGAATGTGTTTTGTATGTGTAATGAAATGGAAAATTAAAAGAAAAAAACAAAATTTCCCACTTTGCCGAGGGTTGCTCTCGGCAAAGCTGAGAAACAAGGCTGCCAGAATAGCCATGTCCCAGCTTTGCCGACTGTAATGACCGTTGCACTCGGCAAAGGCTAACATTTGCCCAGAGTCTGGCCAAACTGGCTCTCGGCAAAGATTTTTTTAAAAAAAAGAAAAGAAATTGCCGAGAGCTAGGCCAGCAAGACTCTCGGCAAAAAAAAGAAAAACGTTTGCCGAGAGCATGGCCAGACTGGCTCTCGGCAAAGAGTTTTTTCAAAAAAAAGGAAAACTCTTTGCCGAGAGCCAGCTAGATGGGCTCTCGGCAAAGAAAGCGTCAACGGCAGGGGGCCGTTAACGGCGCCTTTTCGTTGCCGAGAGCCGCGCGGGTATACATTGTAACGGTTGTGAGATGTGTTGTAGCGGCTTACGGCTCCCACCACGTCCCACCTCTGTAATTTATGGTTTCCCCGTGCCTTCGTTTTCATTATTAAAAACAAAAACTTCCCCACGGCCGCCACCACCCAGATGCGATTAGCTAGGGCTAGACAATTCGATTGGCCATGAAAACTCCGTTCTCGGCGAGAACTTCTCGCTGCAGGTATCCGGACTGGACGCCCAGTGCCATGGCGGCCGTCCTCCACGACGCCGGCCGTCGTATTATGCCCCCATCTTCCTCCCATCGTCTCTCTCTCCTTCGAGCCACGGCAACGACCACAGAGGAATCAATTCGACAGATGCAGAGGGGTACACGAGCTGCCTTCACGACCCTCAGCGCTCGCAGCTTTCTCCCTCTGAAAATGGGATCGCAATCGGTGATGATCTAACCCAGGTCTGCAGTAGCATCGCTACAGTTCATCCTCTCCCAACGTCTTCCAACTATCTGGCCTGGGCGTGACTCAGGTTTGGTCTCCTCCCTTCTCTTTTTTTGCCTATGCTTTGCCATGTGGAAGCAGATCAGTAGATGGATATTTTTTATCATAATCAGTAGATGGATTTAAGTAGATAGTTCATGGTCGTATGACTTCTGTCAATGATCAGTTTTGTTGCACAGAACTACAGATCCAATCGGCAGTTGCAGACCATCATAATATTCTAGTGTTTTCCATGCCGGTAAGGTGTTTGCTAATTGCTAAAATGGGTTTTGTATCGGAATAGAGTCTTTTCTTTCTATTCCATACTACAATATTCATTGGATCACTACATCGAGATGTTTACTATACAAATTCCAAGAGCAAATTATTAATACCTCAAAAATATCTTTATGGGTTGTCAGATTATTTTTAGAAAAGCGTGTGATTCTGTCATTTGTTTTTCTTAAAGTAAGATTCTGTCATATGGTTACTGATATTACTTCAGAGATAAGCATATTATCAGCCATTTGTTATGGGAGAAAATTCATGCTGCAGACCTGCTACTTCAAGATCTATGGTCATCAGGTAAGTGAGTAGTCAGCTGAACCATGAAACTAATATGTAATATTTTTTCTTTATATCTGATTCGTCTTTTTTACTACAGCTAATCCTTGTACCAATATTACTTTAATTATCACCATCGTAACTGCTAACATGTATCAGTTAATTCTTTTTTTAGAACATACTGAATAATGAAGTGTCAGCAGCGTTTGGTACTATATCTCTGAATATCTGGGATCTGGGCATCCTGAGAATATCTGGTACATTAAAAGAACACTGCCCTCTTCAGTTTTTGGGAGATAATGTACAAAAATCTGAGTATGTCAAGTCAAGAGTACAGAAACCTCTACGAATAATGTATAGGTTGGAACAGCACTTGTATTGTAATTCTTATCTATCCGTTTTCATATATTTCTGCAGGTTCAACAGTATTCACTTCACCATTTTCACTGTTCCAGAAATAGTGATCCAATTCGCTTTACCATTTCACTCTCCTGGAAATAATGAGCCTTCCTTGCTTCTCAGGTACATAATAACATTCTTTTTTGATATGGTTTTTAGCACATTTTGTACTTTGATCACTCAGGATAACTTCAGAGATTAATAACTAGCCTACTTCAGAGAAACTATGCAAGAATCTGTTCCATCTAGTAGCACACATAACTTCCTCAGCATGTGTTGGGTAAAATACTAGAGACTAATTTTTTTTCTTCACTAATCTTTGACGAGCAATGGGCTTCTGCTCTAAACATATTTGCAAATTGCAGTATGACTCCAATATGCTAAGGTTGAGATAGTCTAACTCTGCAAGTCAAAGCATAGTATATATACCATTTTTGTGAATTAGATTCCTGCACACGCCCCACCTGTGTTGTGGGATTTGGGGAGGGGGGGTTTGCACCTGCTAGTGAAGTTCTTGATGAGTAATATTTTAGTTTCTTTTATTTAGGTGGATCAAGCAAATGCGATCATATCCAGGATCGGTAAAGCTAGATCGACACAGGTAGTAGCTATTTACTATCTTAGGTTTATTAATTTTCTATGGGCTAACCATTCCTGTGGTCTAGATAAAAATTTCTGGATGTTTTCTTTCTTGATCAGATTACATCACTTTGGACTATTATGGCGAGATGACATGCCAATTCAATAAGGGGACATATTTGAATTTTTCTATGGGCACCATCATAAAATTTTATTTTATTTGATATCCCGGTTTTGATTGTGTACTATGAGCACTATATATGGTTTGCTCTATCAATGAAATTAATTGAGACTTTTGGATTGACTATCTGTTATTTTATAGCCTAATATTGCTAAAGAATTGTGTTGCAGACCTGCTGCTGCTACCAATCTGCATCCATGGTTTGTCAATAGGATCTCAAGGATGTGAACTTTCAATTTTACAAGTAGATTTAAGATATGATTTTTTTGTTTACACAGATCTCATTTTTTATCCACTAGTATTCAGTTAATTCAGTTTTTTTTTTTGGCAGAACCTATTGAATGTCTGAATGTTATGGAATCGACAGTTTTTGACCTTCTGAAACCATGGCATCCTCAGTTTAGGTGGTACCAGGAAGGATGGCTGCTGGCATTCTAAGAGGGATCTTGTTATGATTTATATTATACTCCCATAGGAACTTGTAATCTATTGTATCACGAATTTTGTGGATGGTACTCATTGTAAACAACATATTTTTTATACCATATGGCTGTGTATATATTTTCTATGTGTGGCATGGTCTTGCATTTCTTGTTAAAAATTATATAGGCAATATTTCTATATTTGACTCAATAAATAAATAATTATTATATTAATGGTTGAATGGTTTATTCCTTACAACATAAATAAGTGTTGCAACAAACTAAATATATATGTTGCAACAAGCCACAAAAGTCATTCGCTCATGGTTTGTACAAACATATATATGCGTTGCCATAACCCAACATTGCAACGGTTATTAGTACAGGTTACCAACACATAAATAAGTATTGCAATAGATCCTTGCAACGCCACTTTAGGCAACACATATTAGATGCGTTGGTATAGACCCTACCAACGTATATATGAACTTTTAGCAACGCATATTTGTGTTGCAAAAAGGGGTGTCATTTTGTAGTGCCACCGTGAGAAACATAGCCGCGTGGAGGCCCTCGACGTATTGTGCTTCCCCATGCAGCATACAACATGGAAACCACAGGCTGCCGTCTCAGTGACATCTTTGACACGCCAGACCCGAGGACCAATGAGAAGCTTCGGGAGGCTTGACGTCTTCTCCACATCGATCTCAAATAGTAGGCAGAAAGCTCAGCATCCCATCCCCGCAACGTTGCCTCAAAGCTGTCCCAGCCCGATGCCAACCATTGATGACGGTCACTCTGACGTGCATTGCCCACAACAAAATGGTAGTAGCAGTGATAGCACCAAAAACAGCTCCGAACGACCGAGGATGAGAGTTGCCAAACCTCAGCAGAAGCAAAGGGTCGAACCCAGCTCACGCGACCTCCTGTAAATGACCGGATCGAAGAAGATCGGGACATGTGGGACATTGTTGTGTGTTAATAACAGCGACAAGCATCGTGGATGTTTGTTAGAAGTCGATGTGTGGGACTCGCTTGGCTTAGACACTCAAGACATGGAAGGAACACAACTCGATTTATCCTGGTTCGGGCTTGTGAGCCCAATGTCTAGTAGTATAGTGATCTTCATGGTAGGATGCCCAATCAGGTGTTACCATGGTAGAAATCGAGAGAGACTAGAAACGCGGGCATGCCTTCCCTTCCGATTGGGCCAGTGGCAATAAGAATATAGCTATAGTGATGAGAAACTCAGCAATTTTTTTCATTTTATGATTTTTATGTATTTTTGAGACTTTGTCATCATGAAGGTATAATTTTATTTGTATATTATTTTGGGTATTCAAATGGAACTATCATATCTTTTTTACTATATTTGTCGTGGAGAAAGAAGGGGCTAAATTATTTATTAACGAGTGAGGAGCATAAGTTGGCAGAAGGTTGATGTAATTGTGAAATGAGCAGAATTCGACCTCGAATTATGAAATTTGCCAATACATAGCCTTGATAGTATTTTCTTTAATGAAGTAGTGGGGTAGAGCTAGTACGTAAAGATGTAGGAGAACATTGGTTTTTTATAGCAAAATATGATGTTAAGGTTGTGTTGGTACTTTCTTTATGGTAGTAGTTTTAGTATTTAAAATAATGCATTGCTATAATAACTGTCGATATGATTTTAACCCTAAAAAGCATAGGTAAATTTTTTTATGAAAAAATTTCTACTAAGACATGTCATATTATGGATGCGTTGCATAGATCTACTTGTGTGGATTTTAGATTAACTTTTTTTTTCTAATTTATGATTTTTCTGTGATTTACTACACATTTTTAAAGTTTCAGTCTATATGATTTTACCCCCAAAAAGTATAGGTAAAAATTTATATGAAAAAAATTCTTACAAAAACATGAGATATTATGGATGCACTGCATAGATCTACTCGTGAGGATTTCAGATCAACTTGATTTTCTAATTTATGATTTTTCTGTGATTTACTATGTAATTTTAAAGTTTTAGCTAATTTATTTTTTTTTTTGAAAAAAGAGATATAATGAAAGGTGGATTGCGTGTTGATTTGAGAAAAATCTGAGGAGGTTTTCGCAAAAAATTTGGAGAGGGTCGCTGGAGCGCGAGTTGATTTTTCGATAAAGGAAAGGTCTTGTTCGCAAAAAACCTGAAGCCCATCTGATCTAGACTGTGGGTTGGTTTCGAAAAATTCTGAGGTTGTTTTCGCACAATATACTAAGAGGGCCTCTGGAGCGCGGGTTGATATTCAAAAAATAGATGGGTTTTTTCTGCAAAATGACCACGGCTCGATCGATCTGGGCTATCCGTGCGCCCAATCGAACGGCCGCGAAAAGCGGGTGACATGGCCACGTTGGCCGGCCAGCTTTTGGAGGCAGGATTCATATGGAAAAGATTGGTGGGGATCACTCGGTGCTATCCTAGAGTTCTCCCATCTTCTTCCCCGAATGAGCAAGAAGCTGCTCTCTCACTGAGTTAATTGGGTTTGACCTGTCAAGCTACCTTCTTGTTCGTTCGTCTATTAGACATTTAGTCTGGTTCCGTCTCTTTGTTTCTCCCTCTCTTCTCTCGGTGAGCTGCGCCTCCCTTTATATTCTCAGGAGGACACAGTGTACAAGTCGGTTTGGTTCTAGTCTATAGTCTATGCACCGAGTGAGTCCTCCGCTTTGGCGTTGGTGGATGCAACTTTGTCGCGTAGGGAGGAGCTAATAGTGCCACAACTGCCTCCTGACATCACTGCCACCGTTCTAGCGCTTGACCGTCAGGAGCTGCCAGCTGCGGAGTTGCCTCCCTGGGTGATCCTTTTCGATACTTTCTTGGCTAGCAAGGAGCCCTCGCCTGGAGAGGCTGACGAGTGGACCTTGGAGCCCTTCACCCCTGGAATTGGTGAAGTCCCTTGTCCTATTGTGTCATGCAGGTTGCATGACCCTGCCGAGAGAGTGGCACACAGGGCTTGGTGCCCTTTCAACGAACAGACGGTGTGGCCTCTCCATACCTGTCTGGCATCAGATGTCTGTACAGCTCCTGAACCAGGACCTGACCTATGGCTCGGGACGCCGGTTGTTGCTCGGGCGCGGGTCGAGGTGTGCACAGGGTAGGAGTCAGGCTCGGGACGCCACCGCTGAGCAGTTAGAGGCCGTGACGAGCCCCGGAGCCCCGGGCAACAGCTACGGTCATGCTCGGACTCTCCATGACTCCTTCCAAAGGGTGCGTGTGAGCCTACCCAATGGGTATAGCCCCCAAGCCCCCATATGATCTGTGAGATCGGTCGAGTGGTCCATTGGTTGGTTTCCTCTTCCCCAGGGACTTGACATGCCCCTATGTTGGACTCTCGTCAAACAACATCGAGGTAAGGCGACACGCCTGAGCCTAGTCGCTAAGCCCCGACCAATGAGAGGGTAGTCGCTAAGCCCCGACCAGGATATGGGTGGCTTGCTACCCCAAGTGCTTCCAACCATCAGCCCTCACATCGGCAAAAATGACGGGGAGACCAAATTAACCCAACCACCGGCTCTAGGATTACGATGCGTGATGAGGGCTGGGGGTCAGATGCCAACTTTGCATTTGTTGAAGGCCACCTAAGGACCAAGATGCATGCATCGGGTGCCTATTGCCCATGGCCCTAGTACTACTGGCCGCCGCCATAGCGGCGGTTGCCCTCATTACGGTGGTTCTGGTGACTGCCACCATCGGTGCGGTCACCAGCGGAGGATGCAAGCGGTGCGACAGGAGTATGCAAGTAGCACATCCTCCAAAGGAGCTGGCGGTGACAAGGAAGGACTAGTAGGTCACCTTTGAATCATTGACGAGTCATATTTCATTTAGGATGAGCAATGTGAATTAAACATATATAAATGTCTAATAATAACCTTGTGGGAACATGGTTATGCGCGTCGGAGAGGCCCAAAACAATTCGTTTGTATAAATTTAATTTCGTCTTAGTTTACATCACTAAATCCCAATGCACCAGCACCTTATATGTGTATTAGCTAGTGACTATGTCTGAATATTTACAGAACGGAATCCACTCGGATGTCGGAACCAATAATGGTGATGAAATGCAACAAATTAAGAAAACTCGCCAGACCAAAAGCTAGTAAATTAAATATCAAGCAACAAAGTAAAGATTGACAAGGAAAAAACTGGTATTTATTTTATATGAGTTCTCTTTTAAATCATGCATGCTAAACCATCCCTATACTTCACGTACGTATTAGTGTAAAGCTACTAAGAAGCAATCAAGTGCTTGGTCTAGTAAAGCGTGTACGACACATGCTCGTTTGGTGTGGAACTGACAGATATTTTGCACAAGCAAAAAAAGTGGCGGTGACCAAGTAAACATTGGTAACATTAATCTGCTATGACTCTTTCAAGTGGTCACGAATGGCAATATGGAGATTGTTGGATAGTTATAATTATATGAGGTGGAAAAAGTAATTAAAGATATTGTACGATGGTCATGCATTATCGCATTGTTGACTATTTCTATATTACTCTTATAATATACGTTTGTTAGCACAAGCATAGGTTGGTCAATGAACCATATTTCTTGTTTACGCAACTATCGCTGTCCACCATCTGCAACGCCCTTATACATATGTCTGCGACAGGGGTAGAAATGGATGTCCAATTATCTGTTTTCTTCAAATTCATATCCATTGATAAATCCTTCATTTTTGCGGTATACTTCCAAACATTTCAAAATTTGGATGACTATGTGATTAATTACTATAAATCTTCATTTTACGTTTACTTCCAAACACTCTAAAATTTATTTTTAAAATGATAGTTCGCTTGAACCCAGCCACCCCAAAACACAGAAATGAAAAGAAAGAATGCACTTTCTTTAATGCTGTGCTAGAAGAAAAGAGACCATGCACGCTGAAGTTGTTAGTCGTATGGTGCGTGTGAAAATATTAAAAGCAAGGTAGGTTTGAAAAGTTGATAAGATAACTGTATTGTTTCATCAGCAGGTTGAAGCTGCCAGAGACTGTTTCTTCAGTTATGCTGATGGGTTCAACTTAAGACTTATTCAGCCATTAATACGTACACGTCGCCATCCCCATGCCGAAAGCATCAACAAGACAAACACAAACACAACAAGCTAAGAAGCACCACAGCTGAATTCTGAGAGCACAAACACAAAAGCGAGTGCAAAACCAAATGGCTGCCTCCACCTACTTCCTTATTGCTTTTCTAGCATTGCTCACATCCCAGGCCATTGCTTCTGACCCTAGCCCGCTCCAGGACTTCTGTGTTGCCGACATACACTCTCCAGGTATGCATGCACTCTCTTTAAATAATGCACAATATTCTTGTACTAAATTACAGATCAAATCAGAATTATTTGTCAGCACAAACACCATATTTTTATGTATGTGCGTCCTAGTGATTTTCTGATCGCTGTGTACCTGTTTTTCTTTGTCTTTGTATATGCAGTGAAGGTGAATGGATTTGTCTGCAAGGACCCCATGGCCGTGAATGCAGATGACTTTTTCAAGGCAGCAAACCTTGACAAGCCTAGGGACACAATGAAAAGCAAGGTCGGATCCAATGTCACTTTGATCAATGTCATGCAGTTGCCTGGACTCAACACCCTGGGCATCTCGTTGGCTCGCATTGACTATGCACCATTAGGTCAGAATCCGCCACACACCCACCCACGTGCAACAGAGATTCTCACCGTGCTTGAGGGTACACTCTATGTTGGATTTGTCACCTCCAACACAGACAACGGTAACAAGCTATTCGCCAAGGTTCTCAACAAGGGTGACGTGTTTGTATTCCCCCAAGGGCTCATCCACTTGCAATTCAATCCGGTCCACGACAAGCCAGCAGTCGCCATCGCGGCACTAAGTAGCCAGAACCCTGGGGCTATTACTATTGCCAACGCAGTCTTTGGATCAAAGCCACCGATCTCAGATGATGTTTTGGCCAAGGCCTTCCAGGTGCAAAAGGGGACAATTGATTGGCTTCAAGCTCAGTTCTGGGAGAACAACCACAACTAAATAAATCATGTTTGGGCATTGTATGAGTTCTGGAATAATTTGTATGGGAATGTAGAGCTTTATTTGCACTTCACATACTACTGTATGTGTCACACCCATTTATCAACCAAATGGAATGCATACCCTTATGTGCGCCCAGAGATCAATCACACATAAGTTCACAAATTATAACAGAAGTATCATCACAAATGTTATTACATCACGATATTTAAACACATAGTCATAACACAAACGTAGCGGAAGTATAAATAGAAATCTCTCGTGGTAGCTCCAGTCACAGGTACATTGACTGGTTGACAGCAAGACTAGTAATCTTCAGGGAAGTAGGCGTAGTAGTCACTATTACCTCCATCTGTTACCCATCCGGGATTTTTATCCAAGTAAGAGAAATAAACAAGCGTAAGTACATCTCGTACTCAACAAGTGTAACATGGGGTTCATGAGGCTCAAAAAGGCATATTCATTGGTTTATCAGCATGTAGCTTTTAGTTAGCATGATTTTAGCATAACAATAGCATCAAAATGTCTCAATATAAACATTAAACATATGATCCATGTGAAATGATTAATGAATAGCAAAAACATAATTATAAACAATTATTCAACTATTCCATAAGGGTCCAAGGCCACTCGTGACCGTGAGCACGGCTGTTATAACAGTTTTACACTCTGCAGAGGTTGTACACTTTCACTGTGAGTCGTGTTACCCAAATGTCCGGGTTAATTACTCCCAAAACACTACCAAGGTGAGCAGGCAGGGTAAACACTATGAAGTCTTTCGAAGGTTCGTCTAACAAGTTAGGGCCATTAGATTTCACTCGGCAAACAGATGTAGAGCCCCCCTTCCTGATGGCACAATAACACGCAGCCTATACACATGAGGACAGAGGCCGCACTATACCCGATTCGTCAAGCCATTCTTACGCCATAAAGGAATACCACTAACAAGCTAGAAAAGGTCCTTCTATATGACTAAAGCCAGAGCCATATAGCCCCCACAGTTGTACTGTAAATCCCGGATTGTCGCTTATAGATGAGTCCTTATGGAGAGCAAATAGAGCATCAAAAGTAACCCCCAAGCTCTAATCCCCTTTAAACATTAATCAAAATCATCTTTTAATGTTTGTTGCATATTCCTCTAATCAATTTACATGATCATAGTCCATGTTTAAGCACTAGCCACACTACTCAATGCAATATAATAGGTACCAAGGTAAAGGATCAATCGCTAAGTCATCCTTAACAAGGAATAAATGCATAATGATATTAATTGCATAAGGTGAATAGGACAACAAGGATTATCCCATGCTATACTTTCCTTGCTCAAACTGGTCCTGAAGATCTTGCTCGTAGTAAGGCTCTTGATCTCCAACGAATTTCTCACCGTCTATACTCGATCAACCAATATCAACAACACACATCCAGAGGAAATCATGCATAGACAAACAAGACTATAATTAGAACAATACACCAACAGTAAGAAAATAAAATAAAAAGTCTTTAAAATGAATCTACAACTTGCTAGGATCACACAGACGCGAAGATCACGAAAATCGGAGCTAAAACGACAAAGTTATGAATTTCTAAAGATTTCCTATAGAAAAATAAATACTTTAATAAAAACTCGAAAATAAATTAATCCAAACCTACTGTACAGTTGTATAATTACATAGAGTTCACAAATATGAATCTAACGAAATTTGAATGGACCAAATCGGTGCTAAAACGAAAATTCTACAACTAAAACAATCTGAATGGCAAAACTGTAAATATCAGAAAACGTATTTTTCAATTACCGAGACGAAATACGCTTTCAACAGATCAAAACGAACGCGGGATAATACGTTTTGGACTGCGGGTTTACAACTTAAATCTTACAGGGACTCTTTAGCAAAATTTCCAGCCGAAGGGGTATCTTTAAATAACGGCTGTCCGATTTAAAATGAACGGCCTAGATCTAATCGGGGAGGAGGCCGGCGGCGCTCCGGCCGGAATCGGGCCCGACGGCGACTCTCCGCGGCGGCGCCATGGCCGGGAAACGCCATTTTGCTCTACGGTGCACGAAAACACGAACGGAGAGCACCTGCGGGTAGATAACTCGAATGCGAACTCACCTAGAGTAAAACCGTAGGCGAGGACGAAACGAGAAACGCGTGCGGCGCGGAGGGGCGGACGGTGGAGGCGGTGCTTCAACGGTGGCGGCGCTAGGCGATTGCGGCTGCTCCAAAAGGATGGGATGGGAGCGGAATAGTGTGGGGTCCCGTTTTTATAGCCCGAAGGCGGCCTCAAGAGAGGAAATAGGGAGATTGAGCCGCGGATTCGATCGGTGGAAGAAGGAAAGCGACGGTGTTCGTTTTTGGAAAGCACCGGAGGAAGGAGAAGGAAAGGGGAAAGTGTCGCTGACCGGTGGGACCCACAAGTCAGCGGCTCGGGCGGAAAACGCGGCCGCTGCGGGACGCAGGCGCACGCGCGCGATACTGGGCCAGCGGCTGCGGCTGGGCTCAGCCCATGCGGGAGAATGCGGGCGCGGGGAGGTAAGCGGGCTGCGGCAAGGCAGGCCGAGGCGGCGGGCTGAAATCCGGAATAAGCCGACTTTTCTTTTCTTTTTTTTTCTTTTTCCAATTTTTCAAAGCAAATTTTCAAATAATTTTCAAATCAAATTTGAATTTGATTGAAACCACACAATACAAAACTTCAAATGCAGCAGCATGAATGCACAAACATGTTTCTACACTTATATTTGATTTTAAATTTATAAAAATTATTATTATTCTAAATTTGCATGCTCACAAATATATACATAAAAATCATATTTTCCTATTTTTCTTCTTTTCAAATTTTTAGGGTGTTACAATTCTACCCCCTTAAGATGAATCTCGTCCCGAGATTCGACCGATGCTTACTCAAACAATTGCGGGTAGGTTTTTCTCAGATCCTCTTCTCGTTCCCAAGTAGCCTCTTCTGCTGTGTACCGATTCCATTGTACTTTACACATTTTGATTGTTCTACTTCTTGTGACTCTGTCCGCAGTCTCTAAAATTTTAACCGGAAACTCTTCATATGTAAGATCCTCCTTAACAGTAAGTTCCTCTAATGGAATCTGCTCCTCTGGTACTCGTAAACATTTCTTCAATTGAGACACATGGAACACATCATGTACACCTGCCAAACTTTCAGGTAATTCCAACTGATATGCCACTTCACCACGTCTCTCTATAATCTTGAAAGGTCCAATATATCTTGGTGCCAATTTACCCTTCATGTTGAACCTCTTCACACTCCTCATGGGTGACACTTTCAAGTATACATAATCCCCTACCTCAAAGGTCAACTCCCTTCTACGAGTATCAGCATAGCTTTTCTGTCTGGACTGTGCTATTTTTAGATTATCTCTAATCATTCTCACTTTCTTTTCAGCATCCTTTAATACATCAGGCCCATACACTTGACTCTCCCCTGTCTGATTCCAGAACAACGGGGTCCTACATTTTCGTCCATACAGAGCCTCAAACGGTGCCATTTGAAGACTCTTCTGATAACTATTGTTATAAGAGAACTCTGCGTAAGGCAAACTTTTATCCCAGCTAGTACCATATTGTAAAGCACAAGCTCTCAACATATCTTCCAATATCTGATTAATTCTCTCCATTTGACCATCTGTCTGAGGATGATAAGCTGTACTAAAATTTAGTTTGGTCCCCAATGATTCATGTATCTTTTGCCAATAATGAGATGTAAACTGAGTACCTCGATCAGACACAATCTTCTTAGGTACTCCATGTAGACTCACTATTCTTTCCATATACAACTCTGCCAACTTCGCACTGCTATATGTAGTCTTCACAGGCAGAAAATGAGCAACCTTAGTCAGACGATCCACTATCACCCAAATTGAATCATATCCTCTTTGAGTCCGTGGCAACCCAACTATAAAATCCATACCAACCTCTTCCCATTTCCACTCGGGTATCTGCATAGGCTGTAACAATCCTGCAGGTCTCTGATGTTCCGCTTTCACCCTTTGACAAGTGTCACACAAAGCAACATACTCAGCAACATCTCTCTTTAAACCGTACCACCAATATCTCTCTTTCAGATCCAAGTACATCTTAGTACTCCCCGGATGTATGGAATAAGCTGACTCATGAGCTTCACGCAGAATTGCCATTCTGATATCCTTATCTTCGGGCACACACAGCCTTTTTCCAAACCATAGCGTACCATTATCATCCTTACGGAATCCTGGAGATTTACCTTTCGCTATGTTTTCAGCTATCTCTCTCAACTTTTCATCCTTCTGCTGACCTTTACGGATCTCTTGCTCTAGAGTAGGCTCTAATACTAATTCCACTGCATTGATAGTAAATCCTAAGTTCAGATGCTTGCACTCGGCACACAATTCCTTTGGCATAGGCATTACTTGTATTTCATTTGCATAACTTTTCCTACTAAGAGCATCAGCAACAACGTTGGCCTTTCCTGGATGATAATGCACCTCTAGATCATAGTCTTTTATCAGCTCCAGCCATCTACGCTGCCTCAAGTTCAGATCCGTTTGAGTGAAGATATATCTTAGACTCTTGTGATCAGTGTATATATCACTCTTGTGTCCAATCAAATAATGTCTCCATATCTTTAATGCATGAACTACTGCAGCTAATTCCAAATCATGAGTAGGGTAATTTAACTCATGCTTTCTCAACTGCCTCGATGCATATGCCACAACTCTACCTTCTTGCATCAGTACACATCCCAAACCCAATCGAGATGCATCACAATAGATAGAGAAAGGTTTACTCAGATCTGGCAAAACTAAGACGGGTGCAGTCGTCAATCTCTTCTTTAGTTCCTCAAAATTAGCCTGACACTTCTCGGACCACACAAACTTGGCATTCTTCTCCAATAATGCAGTCATTGGTTTTGCAAGCTTTGAAAATCCCTCTATAAATCTCCTATAATAACCAGCTAATCCCAAGAAGCTACGGATCTCACTCACATTGATGGGTGGTTTCCAATTCAATACATCTTTCACCTTGCCAGGATCTACTGATATTCCTCCATTAGAGACAATATGACCCAGAAAAGAAACTTCCTTCAACCAAAACTCACAATTACTCCTCTTTGCATATAGTTGGTGTTCTCTGAGCTTCTGCAAGACCAACCTCAAATGTTCAGCATGTTCTTCCTTAGTTTTGGAAAATACTAGAATATCATCAATGAATACCACTACAAACTTGTCTAGATATTCCATGAATACCTTATTCATCAAATACATAAAGTATGTAGGAGCATTAGTCAGACCAAAAGACATCACTGTATACTCATACAACCCATACCGTGTGGTAAAAGCTGTCTTTGGTACATCACTAGCACGAATCTTCAACTGATGATATCCAGAACGAAGATCAATCTTGGAAAATACACAAGCTCCTCTCAACTGATCAAACAGGTCATCAATCCTAGGCAATGGGTACTTGTTCTTAATAGTAACCTCATTAAGAGACCGATAATCTACACACATCCTCTGAGTTCCATCTTTCTTATCCACAAAAATCACTGGTGCTCCCCATGGTGAAGAACTAGGACGAATAAAACCCTTATCCTGCAACTCCTTAATTTGTTTCTTAAGTTCTTCTAATTCATTTACTCCCATTCTATATGGACGCTTAGCTATAGGTGCAGTTCCAGGTAATAATTCAATAATAAATTCAATGTCACGGTCTGGTGGCATACCTGGCAATTCCTCTGGAAACACATCCGGGAACTCCTCCACAACTGGATCTCCCTGGTTGGCACCATCATTGAGCTGGTTCACTGTAGCGGTCTCTTGTTTTTGCACTTTTACTTCAACCCTGATTCTATCACCCTTTGGTGTTATCAGTACAACTGATTTATCCTTACACTGAATCTCTGCTTGTTGTTGCATCATCCAATCCATTCCCAATATAAGATCAATCCCAGCTGTTCTCAATACTATAGGGCTAACTGTAAACTCTACCCCCCTTAAGTTGAGACTAATCGGAAGACAGCGATAAGATGCTGGCATGCTTTCACCAGGTGAGTTTACTAAGATAGGGTTCTTCATGGCACACAAATGGATTCTATGTATTCTAACAAATGATTGTGATATGAAAGAATGTGATGCTCCAGAATCAAAAAGAACAGTGGCGGGAGTAGAGTGGACATCGAACGTACCAAGCATAACTTCTGGCTCCTCCACTGCAGTTTCCTGGGACAAGTGATTCACCCTTCCTGAGTTAAGTGCGGGCTTCTGGTGGCTGCTCTGTTTCTGGGGAGTCTGCTGGTTGGGCTTCTCTGGGCAATTGTAAGACAAGTGACCTTCTTTTCCACATCGGAAACACCTGTTGGGAGTATTGGGAGCACTAGTCTTTGTAGGAGTGTTATTGGAAGGACCCTGACGATGCGCTTGATTTCCATTCTGCTGCGGTGGACGTTGGTTGCTATTCTGTGGCTGGAATGGGGGACGTTGCGGGAACTGTCCATGGAATGGGGCCTGACCACGATTCCACTGTCCAGAGGGAGGCCTCTGCTGAGTATTCTGCTGAAAGCCAGTACGCGGACGGGTGTTGCTATTGGAGGCTTGTCCCTGTAACCTCTTCCTCTTTGCATCCATTTCCTTGCGCTTGCTATCCACCACGATAGCGCGGTTCACAAGCGTCTGAAAGTTAGGGTAGGTATTGGACATCAACTGCAACTGTAGTCCATCATATAATCCCTTCAAAAAGCGGCGCTGCTTATCATTGTCATTGGCCACCTCATGTGGAGCATATCGTGACAATTGAGCAAACTTGTCACGGTACTCAGCTACAGTCATTGACCCTTGGGTCAGGTTCCTGAATTCCTCCGCCTTCAACTCTATCATTCCTTCAGGTATATGGTAAGCCCTGAAGTTCTCCCTAAACTCCTGCCAGGTGACTGCAGGAGCATTGGCAGGACGACCATACTCATATGACTCCCACCAATCCTGAGCTTCTCCCTGAAGTTGCCCAGAAGCAAACAACACCTTCTGTCGGTCATCACATTGGGCAATAGTGAGTTGTTTCTCCACAGCACGAAGCCAATCATCGGCCTCCAAAGGATCAGCAGCATGTGTGAACACTGGGGGACGACCCTTCAAAAACTCACCACGCTTATCACGTGGTTGAGCCCCAGCAACTGGCTGATTTTGCTGATTTTGCACTAGTTGCTGCATCAACTGCGTCTGTACCGCCAACAGTTGCTCGATAGTTGGTGGCGGTGGTGGTGGTGGATTTGGGGGAATGTTTTCACGACCTCTGCCTCTTCCTCTTCCGGCCATCTGCCACCCATAAACATGCAAACTTTAAGAATTCCATGATTTCAACAACTTATAAGATTAAGAATGAGATCTGAAAGTGTTCTGGACGAGTAGCAATGTTGACAGTTCAGTATTTCAATCATATCTCGAGTTACAGAAATCCAAAAGAGGCGTGCCTTATATGGTTGGAAAGCTTATGAAATTATCCACAATTTCTATTCAGACCTCAAGATCAGATTCTGTCGTTAAGTCTATGAAAAATAAGGCGTAACAGAAACTGTTCCAGATTCTAGACTGTGCAGAAACTTTAACTTGTAAAAATTATATCTCTCGAACCAGATCAGATAAAAAGGTGATTCCAGTGGCATTTAAAAGATGCTTGAGTCTAGTTGCTCTCATAAAAAATTTATAAATGTTGCATGAACCGTTTTTAAACTATAGCAGAAACATTGAAGACTGCTCCAGAAAACAGCAAGGACAGAAACGTGATAATATCAAACCCAACTATTATTCCTTGACTATTAAACTTATTATTCTTAAGAATGGAACTTGTAGACATGCCTACAAGTCCCGACACTCAAACAAAGATCCAACTCACACATAAGCATAATAATAAAGCAACTAGCACACCAAGGTTCAAACCACACGACAGACTCGACTGACTCAACTGACGTTACTAAGAACGTTCTTATTACATAAAGGACTCCTACTTCCTAAGGAAGTGGCTCATGCTCTAATGTCTCATAAATCTTGGGCATGCCTTGGTTTGCTCGGAGCTCATCAATAGTTGCTTGGCACCTCTTGATAGTCTTCCCTTGTGCCTTCACCATCTCTTCTAGCTGCAGCTTCCTATCCATCATATCATAGACAAAGTTCACCATCACCCGAGGTAGTGGCTCTAGCTGCACTGGATCTGTCATAGCCCATCCAAGTTCGGGGTGTGCACGAGGAAAGAAGCGATGAATGTCATGCTTCATAAGGTTAAAGCGAAGATAGCGGAGACCCATACATGCTTCAAAAGCAGCATCTTCAATGCTATCCTCTATAGTAGCTCGATGTCCCACGTGAGAGAACATCCTGTCCAGCTGATATGCCCCCTTGTCTTGCTTATGGGCAAAGATGCTTGCCCTTGCCTTCCAGTACGTGTCCTCCAGTGGATGAGTGTACTCCCAGCAGACGTACTCCACAGCTGGATGCCAATCAGCGAAGTAAGCAGTGAGCATCCCCACTAGGCGAAGATGAGAGACAGCATTCCCTCCATTCCTGTGGTAGATCCTCACAGTCCACCCCATTGGAGCAGGTGGCATATCTTCAGGAGCTTCATGTGGTGGAGGCAGGGGTTGTACTCCTCCATTGGCTTCCTCTTCATCATCTTCAATCTCGACGATTTCTGGATCTTCTTCAGGCTCAGGCTCTTCCTGGGGAGGTGCTGGTGCTTGGACTGGTACTACAGGAGTCTGCTCCTGTTCCTGAGGTTCTGGCTCTTATGGCTCTTCAGTTGCATGCAGGGCACGAGGTGGGTAGTATCCTCCAGAGCTAATGCGGGCAGTCTTACGGTCACGGGCCATCTACAGAATTTTTAGATGAAGTTAGAATAGAGGCAAAATTTCGTAATAGAATGTGACATAAGAAGCATAAAAATTTATCAAATAACAAGAGCAAGATAGTGAGCATAAAAATAATGTAAAGATGATACTAAATCGACCATTCCTAGCTAGGCTTGCGTCCTACAGTCAACAAGAGCTCTGATACCAATTTGTCACACCCATTTATCAACTAAATGGAATGCATACCCTTATGTGCGCCCAGAGATCAATCACACATAAGTTCATAAATTATAACAGAAGTATCATCACAAATATTATTACATCACGATATTTAAACACATAGTCATAACACAAACGTAGCGGAAGTATAAATAGAAATCTCTCGTGGTAGCTCTAGTCACAGGTACATTGACTGGTTGACAGCAAGACTAGTAATCTTCAGGGAAGTAGGCGTAGTAGTCACTATTACCTCCATCTGTTACCCATCCGGGATTTTTATCCAAGTAAGAGAAATAAACAAGCGTAAGTACATCTCGTACTCAACAAGTGTAACATGGGGTTCATGAGGCTCAAAAAGGCATATTCATTGGTTTATCAGCATGTAGCTTTTAGTTAGCATGATTTTAGCATAACAATAGCATCAAAATGTCTCAATATAAACATTAAACATATGATCCATGTGAAATGATTAATGAATAGCAAAAACATAATTATAAACAATTATTCAACTATTCCATAAGGGTCCAAGGCCACTCGTGACCGTGAGCACGGCTGTTATAACAGTTTTACACTCTGCAGAGCTTGTACACTTTTACTGTGAGTCGTGTTACCCAAATGCCCGGGTTAATTACTCCCAAAACACTACCAAGGTGAGCAGGCAGGGTAAATACTATGAAGTCTTTCGAAGGTTCGTCTAACAAGTTAGGGCCATTTGATTTCACTCGGCAAACAGATGTAGAGCCCCCCTTTCTGATGGCACAATAACACGCAGCCTATACACATGAGGACAGAGGCCGCACTATACCCGATTCGTCAAGCCATTCTTACGCCATAAAGGAATACCACTAACAAGCTAGAAAAGGTCCTTCTATATGACTAAAGCCAGAGCCATATAGCCCCCACAGTTGTACTGTAAATCCTGGATTGTCGCTTATAGATGAGTCCTTATGGAGAGCAATTAGAGCATCAAAAGTAACCCCAAGCTCTAATCCCCTTTAAACATTAATCAAAATCATCTTTTAATGTTTGTTGCATATTCCTCTAATCAATTTACATGATCATAGTCCATGTTTAAGCACTAGCCACACTACTCAATGCAATATAATAGGTACCAAGGTAAAGGATCAATCGCTAAGTCATCCTTAACAAGGAATAAATGCATAATGATATTAATTGCATAAGGTGAATAGGACAACAAGGATTATCCCATGCTATACTTGCCTTGCTCAAACTGGTCCTGAAGATCTTGCTCGTAGTAAGGCTCTTGATCTCCAACGAATTTCTCACCGTCTATACTCGATCAACCAATATCAACAACACACATCCAGAGGAAATCATGCATAGACAAACAAGACTATAATTAGAACAATACACCAACAGTAAGAAAATAAAATAAAAAGTCTTTAAAATGAATCTACAACTTGCTAGGATCACACAGACGCGAAGATCACGAAAATCGGAGCTAAAACGACAAAGTTATGAATTTCCAAAGATTTCCTATAGAAAAATAAATACATTAATAAAAACTCAAAAATAAATTAATCCAAACCTAGAGTTCGCAAATATGAATCTAACGAAATTTGAATGGACCAAATCGGAGCTAAAACGAAAATTCTACAACTAAAACAATCTGAAAGGCAAAACTGTAAATATCAGAAAACGTATTTTTCAATTACCGAGACGAAATACGCTTTCAACAGATCAAAACGAACGCGGGATAATACGTTTTGGACTGCGGGTTTACAACTTAAATCTTACAGGGACTCTTTAGCAAAATTTCCAGCCGAAGGGGTATCTTTAAATAACGGTCGTCCGATTTAAAATGAACGGCCTAGATCTAATCGGGGAGGAGGCCGGCGGCGCTCCGGCCGGAATCGGGCCCGACGGCGACTCTCCGCGGCGGCGCCATGGCCGGGAAACGCCATTTTGCTCTACGGTGCACGAAAACACGAACGGAGAGCACCTGCGGGTAGACAACTCGAATGCGAACTCACCTAGAGTAAAACCGTAGGCGAGGACGAAACGAGAAACGCGTGCGGCGCGGAGGGGCGGACGGTGGAGGCGGTGCTTCAACGGTGGCGGCGCTAGGCGATTGCGGCTGCTCCAAAAGGATGGGATGGGAGCGGAATAGTGCGGGGGTTCCGTTTTTATAGCCCGAAGGCGGCCTCAAGAGAGGAAATAGGGAGATTGAGCCGCGGATTCGATCGGTGGAAGAAGGAAAGCGACGGTGTTCGTTTTTGGAAAGCGCCGGAGGAAGGAGAAGGAAAGGGGAAAGTGTCGCTGACCGGTGGGACCCACAAGTCAGCGGCTCGGGCGGAAAACGCGGCCGCTGCGGGACGCAGGCGCACGCGCGCGATACTGGGCCAGCGGCTGCGGCTGGGCTCGGCCCATGCGGGAGAATGCGGGCGCGGGGAGGTAAGCGGGCCGCGGCAAGGCAGGCCGAGGCGGCGGGCTGAAATCCGGAATAAGCCGACTTTTCTTTTCTTTTTTTTTTCTTTTTCCAATTTTTCAAAGCAAATTTTCAAATAATTTTCAAATCAAATTTGAATTTGATTGAAACCACACAATACAAAACTTCAAATGCAGCAGCATGAATGCACAAACATGTTTCTACACTTATATTTGATTTTAAATTTATAAAAATTATTATTATTCTAAATTTGCATGCTCACAAATATATACATAAAAATCATATTTTCCTATTTTTCTTCTTTTCAAATTTTTAGGGTGTTACAGTATGTATTCATTATTTCTATGCTACTACTGATAATAATAAATGGTCAGTATTTCTCTACTATAATTGTAATAGGGTCCCTGTTGCGGCTCTACAACCGTGACCTTAATAAAAAAATTAATGTAATCTACATGACACTCGGCCATCTCCCATTTTATATGGACAGTTCATATAGTAAACCAACTCAAGAATTTTTATAGTCACAAGTCATGTGATTTTTCGTGCGAAACACACATCCTTCACGGCCGCTGGCGCACGAACCGACGACCTTAGGCTCCGCGCATGTTCGTCCCATAACCACTCCACCCGTAAGACACTTGTGTGCATTTGGGATATTCGTCCTACCTATTTTATGTTTATCTGGTTTGAAATGAGTATTTGGGACACTAAACGAATTCAAATGAAAAGTTGTCAACTACAAGAATTTGTAACTTTTTGAGATTTAGATCTTTGATTTTGATCATTTCTCCATCCGAGGTAGTTTGAAGAATTTTAATTTCAAATATGTGAACATTCAAACGTAATTTTCCTTAGATAGATGATTTTAAATGAAAACGTTGTCAAATACAAAGTTGCGTAACTTGTTGGGATCTACAACTTTTATTTTGGTCATTTCTCCATCTGAGATCGTTCCCAACCACTACACACTTACTTGTGACTAGAGAGCATATGGATTCCTTTGGTATTAACTCTATACAATTGTGAATCAATTTTTTCGGCATCAAAACGACTTGAAATAAAAAAGTTGTGAACTATAAAGTTGCATAACTTTTCGAGATTTACAACTTTTGTTTTGGTTGTTTCCTCATCTGACATCCTTGCCTACCACTACAAACTCACTTGTAAATATACAACAAGGATTACATTCGTATTAGCTCTATACAATCACTCGTCACTCATCACACATGGGCAATTTTACTGCCACATATTGCCAACCGGTAACACGCACCGGCGGTGATTCTTTGCCCCCAACCCAAATTTTTGTATCAACACAAATAAGCGTGGCGGGGGCACTGGCGCAGTCCTGGTGTTTTTCCTTTTTTTATATATATTTTGAAGTAGACGTCACAGCAGCAAAACGCTAACATCAACACTGCCGGTTACTCACTACCAGATCGAGATCCGTTGATGATAGCTGATTTCGACCCAACAGTGGCTACCGGTTATATGGGGTATATATAGTGAGCAGCCAAATGCTTGATCGATCCAAAAAAGGTCAAAACCAGATGCAGCAGGGCATTAATGAAGTGCGGATATCCTATACAAAAAAGTCAGGGATCAGGAGAATAGAAAAATAACATTTTGCTAATCTTCTGGCAATAGCCGTCTGCAGGCTTATGGAAAGACCTCACTGGTAGATAGAAGCTTCACCTGATTAACTCAAAACTAAAGCGTGTGCGGTGGCTACCCTTTAAGGCCCCTTTCGGTTGCTTGGGAACGATTCCTAGCCGGGCACTTGCTTCAATAATTTATATAACGCCGGAACGTTTCCACGCTAGGAATGGCCCGATCCGGGCTAACCGAATGGGGCCAGCTTTTGCCAGTTCATCCCTGCCTTGCTACCTATGGAAGCATTCCACTCAATTAATTCATGCATGTTAGCTTCCGAAAAAATGGTGACCAAGTAAACATCGGAAACATGAATCTGCTATGACTCAAGTGGTCACGACTGACGACATGGAGATTGTTAAATACTTATATACTAGAGGTGCAAAGTAAAGATATTATACGTGATGAGGATGCATGTGGTAATAAGTATATATAGAGAGAGGGGGGTGTGGCTTCCGTGCTGTTGACTCTTTCCATCTTTTGTTAGCGAGTAGTTGACCCTTTCTAATTTCGATAGGTATGTGAGCACAAGCATAAATGTGGACCTTTTGAACCATTTTTCTTGTATACGCAACTATCATCATCCATATCAACAATAGTACCATACCATTTTTCTTGCTTAGTATGGACGCATTAGAAAACGAATCATCTCTCCATATCAACAATTAATAGTACCTTTTACCCAGCAACAACTAACAAACCACACCGTAAACAAGGACTCATCTATCTGTGTTAAAATTTAGAAAAATAAAGTAATTGCTAGGAATAACTATTTTATGTTTTACTTCGTAATATTTTTAGAAGTAATTTTTAAAAGGATAATAAGCATGACCCTTTCCGTACAAAAACACAAAACAAAAGAAAAAATACACATTCCAAAGAGGATTGGTTAGTGTAATGAGTGTGAAATTAAAAGCAAGGTAGGTTTGCAAGGTTGATATAGTAATAATATAATGGGGCTTAAGCATTTCTACCCTTGTTTTGAAGCGTAATGGTGATTTTGTCCTCATTTTTTTAACATTGTGATTTTACTCCAGTGATTTCAAAACAAAGGAAGACTTTACCCCGGCTCTGTGTAGCCCCCTCTAATGGTGTTAACTTTTGAATAAAAGGACAACTTTGCCCATGCATTTTTACCCGTGTTTTATTTTGATATTTGTGTTTTTTCATCTATTTTCAGATCTGCAATTTGGCAATTATATGATATGGAATTATACAATTCTATCGGTGCAAAACTAAACAATTTTTAGAAAAATTTGACAGCATTTCAGCTAACAATCTATATAAACAGAGTTTAAGACACAACAAATTAATATCACACATATTTCATTAGTTGAATTAATAGCAGTGTCAACCTTTGATACATGAGATGCATATAAAAACAAGCCAATTTTGCAGCCAGTAGTCAAGAACAATCTGTTCTTCTCCAACGAGTAGTAAATCCGATCCACAAAATGATCGGATCAGACACACGCCAGGGAACCGAAAGGCCCCCTCTTCCTTTTTTTTTTTGTTGATATAATATCTATAGCAGTACAGCCTCTACCACTTGGATTAGCAGCGCGAATGGAAAAGCAAACGATTGCCCCCTGTTCCCGTTGGCGATCAAGAACAGCAGTTAGCGCATACCAATCCGTTCTTGTTGCACTCGCTGCAGCAGACAATGCGGCCCTCCTCCTCAACGAACACCTTGTGGCTGCCGCCGCAGCCGTTGCACGGGACCAACTCGCAGACAAAGGTCGGGTCCTGCCCGGCCGCGCCATCGAGGAGGCGCCGCAGCTGGCCGGTCTCATTCTCGGCTGCTGGACCTCGTCCGCACCGCCGACGAGGCAGCCGGGCGCTTGGAGCTCCCGGCGGAGCGCAGAGCCTAGGGGATGGTTGGGGCTAAGGCCGCTTGGGGAACCCGCGCGGCGTCCTTGCCAGCGTCGGCGCGAGCCCGGGGGGCGGCCGGACAAGGAGGGCGACGGCTAGGGGCAAAAGAGCGCCTCCTGCCTAGGTCCACGCCGTCAGCCACTGCGCCTGCGCAGCCAAGCTGCAAACCGCCCACACCCTGCTGGCCTCCAACAGCTGCCGCGTCGCCATACGCCCACCGCCTAGCGGTCTGGGTCGAGCTAGGGTGGGATTGGACTCGTCTGATTTGGGGAAAGTGAACCGATTGGGACGTGCGGAGGTGAGGGTAGTTTTTCCTTTTCGCTTATGGATATCTTTTTTCTTTTTTTGTCATTTAATTTACCCACACTAAACATCGTTACAAACCAGGGGCAAACAGCGACTTCGATTCAAAATCGTGAGGACAAAATCACAAAGTTAAAACAGTAGGGGTAAAATCACCATTGCATCCTGTGGCAGGGGTAGAAACACCAAATTCCCTTACATAATTGTGTTGTTTCATCTGCAGGTTCTAGCATGGCAGGACGGATCATTTCACATCATTAAGATCTATTAGTATTGTCTTTGGTACTGCTGAAAACTTTTCTATAAATACACGAGTGAACGCACCTTGATTTGTTTCTTTGTTTGGCCCAGCTTGATAACGGCTTCATCCAAGAAGCCGGAGAAACCACGTTTAGGGGGCATCACCCATAAAGTAAAAAAACTGCTTCTCCCCTTCTACTCAATATTTTCACACGTAAATGATCTTAAATGGATAAATTTTCGACTACAAAAGTTTAGATCATGTCGAGCACTACAGCATCGATATAGGGCGTGTCTCCATCCAAGGACATTGAAAAATTCAAAAATTTGAAACTCAAAAGATGAGAAATTAATTTATATATTTGGAACAGTAAATGATCTCAAACAAAAAAATTTATTAACTACAGAGTTTTAGATCTCCTCAAGCTCTACAATTTGGATATAAATTTTGTCTTCATTCGACATCATTTGAAAAAAAATATGAATTTATTTGTGCTACAACTATTTTTAAGGAAGTTTGACTTAGTAAACCGTCCTTCAAAACCATTTTTTTGGGATAGCAGACTTAACAAAACCGCTTTTAGAAATCAACTATTTTCAGAGGCTGTTAACATAAGCAACCATCCTTGAAAATCTTATTTTCAGAGGCGGTTGACGTAAGCAACCATCCTTGAAAATCTTATTTTCAGAGACGGTTCTTTTAAGCTGACCGTCCCTAAAAATAGGTCTATTTTCAGTGACGGTTTACTTAACAAAACCGCCCCTAGAAATTGTCCTCCCCGCCAAGGCTACAAGTGGTTTCATTAGTCGTCCGTCTCTAATAGAAATGGGAGCCGTCTGTAAAAATTATTTCTGTAATATTGTCTTGTGGCAATAGCAGGTTTCAAGCTTACGGGTGGCCTCACTGGTAAAGCACAAGGACAGATGATGGCTTGGTCTTGTACGGATAGATAGAAGCTTCGCCTGATTAACTCAAAAGGAAAGCGTGCGAGCGCGGTAGCTACCCTTTTACCAGGCCAGTTCGTCTCCAGCTTGATACGGAAGCAGTCCACTCGATTAATTCATGTATGTTAGCTCTCGGAAAAATGGTTACCAAGTAAACATTGGAAATATGAATCTGCTATGACTCAACTAGTAGTCACGAATGACGACACGGCACATTGATATTGTTAAATAATACTTATATAATCGACGTGCAAGCTGCAAAGTAATGATATTAATTATACATGACGATGCATGTGTTAATATATATAGAAAGGCTTCCGCACAGTTGACTCTTTCCATCTTTCGTTAGCGTGACACTTTCTAATTTCTATAAGTATGTGAGCGAAGGATGATGGATGCACCTTTTGAACCAATTTTCTTATTTCTTGTTTAGTACGGATGTATTAGAAAACGAATCTCATCTCCATATCAACAATAGTATAGCTTACCGGGCAAGAATTAACAAACCACACCGTCCAAAAGGACTCATTTACCTGTGTTAAAATTTAGATAAATATAGTAATTATTATTTTAGAATTATTTTTAAAAGGATAATAAGCATGATCCTTCCACCCAAAAACACAAATGAAAAGAAAGAATACAAATTCCTAAGAGATCACATTTGATTTGGTGTAATGCGTGTGAAAATATATATTAAAACCAAGGTAGGTTTGAAAAGATTGAGAAATATTGTAAGATAATTGCGTTGTTTCATCAGCAGGTTCTAGCAGCCGGAGACTGTTTCTTCAGTTGGTAGGTTGAACTTGGACTTTTTCAGTCATTAACGTGTTCACGTCGCCACACTTGCCACTGTGGCTGCCTATATAAACACACCATCCCCATGCCCAAAGCATCAACAGAGAGACGCAAACTCAACAAGCAGCTCTCTATAGCTGAGTTCGAAGTGCACAATCATAAAAGCGAGCGAAAAATTAAACCAGATGGCTCCCGCCACCAGCTTACTCCTCGTTTCTTTTCTAGCATTGGTCACTTCTCAGGCCATTGCTTCTGACCCTAGCCCGCTCCAGGACTTCTGTGTAGCCGACATACACTCTCCAGGTATGCATGCACTCACTTTAAGGGCACGTTTGGAAGCCCGGTATTTAGTCCGAAACACCTATAAATTACAGGCCCGTCAATGTTTCCAATGCAAGCAAAAGAATTAGTTGTTTGGATGGCCAGTGAGCACACTAATTTTACATACGGATTGAGCCAAAACCGGTGTAAAATAAAAATCACCTCCTCCGGCCCAGAAAAGAAAACGGCATGTATCAGGCCATCGCACGATCGTGCTCACGCCTCCCGTCGCTGTCACGCCCACTGCCGCAGCCCCACCCTCCTCCCCCACACGCCACTGCTTCTTCCCCTGCCGCACGAGCTTTCTTATACGTTTATATGCATTTTGCATACTCCTGTGTGTATTCAATTACGACATGCTACAGCCGAGATATAATATATAGAATAAATGGGAAGTATTTGTAACCAAATACTGTTTTTGTGTCCCTGCTGCAAACTATACCACCACATGTTCTTTTTGAATATTTAAATTGAAGTACGTGAGGATCCGACATAATTTATTGAATATTGCTTGTATATGATATGCCGTTACTTATATAAACAATATTTCTCGACAGTAATTTAGAGATGAATATTGCATGGAGCCGTCCAAATTACTAGGCTAAACTGAACTATCAACGGGTAGATCGCCTATGTCCTTGCATGGTTTATGTGTCCGAGCCACCGGAGAGCCACACATCAACCTCCAACGAACAAACTCGATCCTCACCGCAATTTGGAACCCACGATAACTGGCGCTAGTTTTTTTTCTGGAGGATAACAGGAGGCTGCAAGCCCCTATTGTGCTTTTATTCAAGTACAAGACGCCAGTACAGGACGCGTCATGTGTGATCACCACTTTGCGGTGGCCAGAACCACCGACACCGCCGTCAAAGCCAGAGTCGCCCCCCAAGGACGACGTGGTCTTCTTCGGCAAGATCGTCACCGCTGGTGGAACCTTTACCCTCGGCCAAGCCCTTAGCTTTGGGAGCTTAGACTACATCGCTGACCACAGAGGTGAACTCCGCCTCTTTAAGGAGACTTCGTCGGAGGACAACAAGTCCCCGACGTCGTACCCTCCGTTGGGCTTCCTAGGTGCCGACCTAGAGGTGTTGGCCTAGCAGATCCGCCCTTGGTTTGGGCCCAAACCCCATCATGTCGGACCGCCGTTGGATGTTATACACAATGGAGAGAGTCCATCCCTAGACCATCACTAGAAATGGGCTACCACCTCCCCACCATTTCTGGAATGTCCTTCCCAACCTCCCATACGGCATCCAGAATATCGCGGTGCCATTCTAGCCGGAACTGGAGCTCCTCCTTAGCTGAGGGCCGCCGACATCATCCTCTCAAGTGCAGAGGGGGTCAATGTCCCCTTGCTGGGCAATTTTCTAGAGATACTCTCGAGGCTCGGTCTAGAGTATGACTACGAGACTGATAACTATTCCCCAACATGCAAGTGCTTCTACATCGATGAGGATCCAGCAGCCGGCGATGCCCCTGAGCTCACACCCCTAGCCTAAGTCCGACCACCCGTGCCACCTACCTCAAGGAGAAGGTCGAGCGCCTCAAGGCCCGATGACCTAGAGGATAACCATGATGAGCTCGGGAGGAGAAGGGAGGAGGTCAAGCACCAGTGGGCCATCCACCGTGAGAAACATAGCCACGTGGAGTCCCTCGACGTATTGTGCTTCCCCATGCAGCATACAACATGGAAACCGTAGGCTGCCATCTCAGCGACATCTTTGACACACCAGACCCGAGGACCAATGAGAAGCTTCGGGAGGCTTGACGTCTTCTCCACATCGATCTCAAATAGTAGGCAGAAAGCTCAGCATCCCATCCCCGCAATGTTGCCTCAAAGCTGTCCCAGCCTGATGCCAACCATTGATGACGGTCACTCTGACGTGCATTGCCCGCAACAAAATGGCAGTAGCAGTGATAGCACCAAAAACAGCTCCGAACGACCGAGGATGAGAGTTGCCAAACCTCAGCAGAAGCAAAGGGTCGAACCCGGCTCACGCCGACCTCCTGTAAATGACCGGATCGAAGAAGATCGGGACATGCGGGACATTGTTGTGTGTTCATAACAGCGGCAAGCATCGCGGATGTTTGTTAGAAGTCGATGTGTGGGACTCGCTTGGCTTAGACACTCAAGACATGGAAGGAACACAACTCGATTTATCCTGTTTCGGGCTTCTGAGCCCAATGCCTAGTAGTATGGTGATCTTCATGCTAGGATGCCCAATCAGGTGTTACCATGGTGCAAATCGAGAGAGACTAGAAACGCGGGCGTGGCTTTGCCGCGCCTTCCCTTCCGATTGGGCCAATGGCAATAAGAATATAGGTGTAGTGATGAGAAACTCAGCAATATTTTTTTCATTTTATGTTTTTTATGTATTTTCGAGACTTTGTCATCGTAAAGGTATAATTTTATTTATATATTATTTTGGGTATTGAAATAGAATTATCATATCTTTTTTACTATATTTGTCGTAGAGAAAGAAGGGGTCAAATTATTTATTAACGAGTGAGAAGCATAAGTTGGCAAAAGGTTGATGTAATTGTGAAATGAGGAGAATTCGACCTCGAATTATGAAATTTACCAATACATAGCCTTGATAGTATTTTCCTAATGAAGTAGTGGTGTAGAGCCAGTACGTAAAGATGTAGGAGAACATTGGTTTTTCATAGCAAAATATGATGTTAAGGTTGTGTTGGTACTTTCTTTATGGTAGTAGTTTTAGTATTGAAAATAATGCATTGCTGTAATAACTGTCGATATGATTTTAACCCTAAAAAGCATAGGTAAAAATTTTTATGAAAAAAATCCTATGTGTTGCATAGATCTTCTCTTGTGGATTTTAGATTAACTTGTTTTTCTATTTTACGATTTTTCTGTGATTTACTACGCATTTTTAAAGTTTCAGTCTATATGATTTTACCCCTAAAAAGTATACGTAAAAGTTTATATGAAAAAATTCTTACTAAAACATGAGATATTATGGATGCACTGCATAGATCTACTCGTGAGGATTTCAGATCAACTTGATTTTCTAATTTATGATTTTTGTGTGATTTACTATGTAATTTTAAAGTTTCAGCTAATTTATTTTTTTTTGAAAAAAGAAATATAATGAAAGGTGGATTGCGTGTTTATTTGAGAAAAATATGAGGAGGTTTTCGCAAAAAAATTTGGAGAGGGTCTCTGGAGCGCGGGTTGATTTTCCATAAAGGAAAGGTCTTGTTTGCAAAAAAACCCGGAGCCCATCTGATCTGGACTGCGGGTTGATTTCGAAAAATTCTGAGGTTGTTTTCACAAAATATATTAAGAGGGCCTCCGGAACGCGGTTTGATTTTTGAAAAATAGAAGGTTTTTTTTTTCCAAAATGACCACGGATCGAATGATCTGGGTTGTCCGCACGCCCAATCGAACGGCCGCGAAAAGCGGGTGACGTGGCCACGCTGGCCGACAAGCTTTTGGAGCCAGGATTCATATGGAAAAGATTGTTGGGGGATCACTCGGTGCTATCCTAGAGTTCTCCCATCTTCTATCCCGAATAAGCAAGAAGCTGCTCTCTCACTGAGTTAATTGGGTTTGACCTATCAAGCTACCTTCTTGTCCGTCCATCTATCAGACATTTAGTCTAGTTCCGTCTCTTTGTTTCTTTCTCTCTTCTCTCGGTGAGCTGCGCCTCCCTTTATATTCTGAGGAGGACACAGTGTACAAGTCGGTTTCATTGCAGTCTACGGTATATGCACCGAGTGGGTCCTCCGCTTTGGCGTTGGTGGACACAACTTTGTCGCGTAGGGAGGAGCTGATAGTGCCACAACTGCCTCCTGACATCACTGCCACCATTCATGCAGGTTGCGTGACCCTGTCGAGAGAGTGGCAGACAGGGCTTGGTGCCCTTTCAACGAACAGACGGCGTGGCCTCTCCATACCTGTCAGGCATCATATGTCTGTACAGTTCCTGAACCAGGACATGACCTATGGCTCGCGATGTCGGTTGTTGCTCGGGCGCTGGTCGAGGTGTGCACAGGGTAGGAGTCAGGCTCGGGACGCCACCGCTGAGCAGTTAGAGGCCGTGACGAGCCCGGGAGCCCCGGGCAACAGCTACGGTCATGCTCGGACTTTCCATGACTCCTTCCAAAGGGTGTGTGTGAGCCTACCCAATGGGTATAGCCCCCAAGCCCCCAAACGATCTGTGAGATCGGTCGAGTGGTCCATTGGTTGGTTTCCTCTTCCCAGGGACTTGACATGCCCCTATGTTGGACTCTCGTCAAACAACATCGAGGCAAGGCGACACGCCTGAGCCTAGTTGCTAAGCCCCGACCAATGAGAGGGTAGTCCGAGCCAGGACCGCTTTGGCCCGCATGCGTTCGGGACCAGGATATGGGTGGCTTGCTACCCCAAGTGCTTCCAACCATCAGCCCACACATCGGCAAAAATGACGGGGAGACCAAATTAACCCAACCACCGGCTCTAGGACTACCATGCGTGATGAGGGCTGGGGCTCAGATGGCAACTTTGCATTTGTTGAAGGCCACCTAAGGACCAAGATGCATGCATCGGGTGCCTATTGCCCATGGCCCTAGTACTACTGGCCGCCGCCACAGCGGCGGTTGCCCTCATTACGGTGGTTCTGGTGACTGCCACCATCGGTGCGGTCACCAGCGGAGGATGCAAGCGGTGCGACAGGAGTATGAAAGTAGCAGATCCTCCAAAGGAGCTGGCGGTGACAAGGAAGGGCTAGTAGGAGACCTTTGAATCATTGACGAGTCATATTTCATTTAGGATGAGCAATGTGAATTAAACATATATAAATGTCTAATAATAACCTTGTGGGAACATGGTTATGCGCGTCGGAGAGGCCCAAAACAATTCATTTTTATAAATTTAATTTCGTCTTAGTTTACACCACTAAATCCCAATGCACCAGCACCTTATATGTGTATTAGCTAGTGACTGTGTCTAAATATTTACAGAACGGAATCCACTCGGATGTCGGAACCAATAATTGTGATGAAATGCAACAAATTAAGAAAACTCGCCAGACCAAATGCAACAAAGTAAAGATTGACAACGAAAAAACTGGTCTTTATTTTATATGAGTTCTCTTTTAAATCATGCATGCTAAACCATCCCTATACTTCACGTACGTATTAGTGTAAAGCTACTAAGAAGCAATCAAGTGCTTGGTCTAGTAAAGCGTGCTTGTTTGGTGTGGAACTGATAGATATTTTGCACAAGCAAAAAAAGTGGCGGTGACCAAGTAAACATTGGTAACATTAATCTGCTATGACTCTTTCAAGTGGTCACGAATGGCAATATGGAGATTGTTGGATAGTTATAATTATATGAGGTGGAAAAAGTAATTAAAGATATTGTACGATGGTCATGCATTATCGCATTGTTGACTATTTCTATATTTTTTTGACTTGACTCTTTCAATATACGTTTGTTAGCACATGCATAGGTTGATCAATGAACCATATTTCTTGTTTACGCAACTATCGCTGTCCACCATCTGCAACGCCCTTATACATATGTCTTGTCATCTGCGACGGGGGTAGAAATGGATGTCCAATTATCTGTTTTCTTCAAATTCATATCCATTGATGAATCCTTCATTTTTACGGTATACTTCCAAACATTTCAAAATTTGGATGACTATGTGATTAATTACTATAAATATTCATTTTACGGTTACTTCCAAACATTCTAAAATTTATTTTTAAAATGATAGTTCGCTTGAACCCAGCCACCCCAAAACACAGAAATGAAAAGAAAGAATGCACTTTCTTTAATGCTGTGCTAGAAGAAAAGAGACCATGCACGCTGAAGTTGTTAGTCGTATGGTGCCTGTGAAAATATTAAAAGCAAGGTAGGTTTGAAAAGTTGATAAGATAACTGTAATTGTTTCATCAGCAGGTTCAAGCTGCCAGAGACTGTTTCTTCAGTTCTGCTGATGGGTTCAACTTAAGACTTATTCAGCCATTAATACGTACACGTCGCCACAAGCGCTGTGGCAGGCTATATAATCTCACCATCCCCATGCCGAGAGCATCAACAAGACAAACACAAACACAACAAGCTAAGAAGCACCACAGCCGAATTCTGAGAGCACAAACACAAAAGCGAGTGCAAAACCAAATGGCTGCCTCCACCTACTTCCTTATTGCTTTTCTAGCATTGCTCACATCCCAGGCCATTGCTTCTGACCCTAGCCCGCTCCAGGACTTCTGTGTTGCCGACATACACTCTCCAGGTATGCATGCACTCTCTTTAAATAATGCGCAATATTCTTGTACTAAATTACAGATCAAATCAGAATTATTTGTCAGAACAAACACCATATTTTTATGTATGTGCGTCCTAGTGATTTCTGATCGCTGTGTACCTGTTTTTCTTTGTCTTTGTATATGCAGTAAAGGTGAATGGATTTGTCTGCAAGGACCCCATGGCCGTGAATGCAGATGACTTTTTCAAGGCAGCAAACCTTGACAAGCCTAGGGACACAATGAAAAGCAAGGTCGGATCCAATGTCACTTTGATCAATGTCATGCAGTTGCCTGGACTCAACACCCTGGGCATCTCGTTGGCTCGCATTGACTACGCACCATTAGGTCAGAATCCGCCACACACCCACCCACGTGCAACAGAGATTCTCACCGTGCTTGAGGGTACACTCTATGTTGGATTTGTCACCTCCAACACAGACAACGGTAACAAGCTATTCGCCAAGGTTCTCAACAAGGGTGACGTGTTTGTATTCCCCCAAGGGCTCATCCACTTCCAATTCAATCCGGTTCACGACAAGCCAGCAGTCGCGATCGCAGCACTAAGTAGCCAGAACCCTGGGGCTATTACTATTGCCAACGCAGTCTTTGGATCAAAGCCACCGATCTCAGATGATGTCTTGGCCAAGGCCTTCCAGGTGCAAAAGGGGACAATTGATTGGCTTCAAGCTCAGTTCTGGGAGAACAACCACAACTAAATAAATCATGTTTGGGCATTGTATGAGTTCTGGAATAATTTGTATGGGAATGTAGAGCTTTATTTGCACTTCACATACTACTGTATGTATTCATTATTTCTATGCTACTACTGATAATAATAAATGGTCAGTATTTCTCTACTATAATTGTAATAGGGTCCCTGTTGCGGCTCTACCACCGTGACCTTAATAAAAAAAATTAATGTAATCTACATGACACTCGGCCATCTCCCATTTTATATGGACAGTTCATATAGTAAACCAACTCAAGAATTTTTATAGTCACAAGTCATGTGATTTTTCGTGCCAAACACACATCCTTCACGGCCGCCGGCGCACGAACTGACGACCTTAGGCTCCGCGCATGTTCGTCCCATAACCACTCCACCCGTAAGACACTTGTGTGCATTTGGGATATTCGTCCTACCTATTTTATGTTTATCTGGTTTGAAATGAGTATTTGGGACACTAAACGAATTCAAATGAAAAGTTGTCAACTACAAGAATTTGTAACTTTTTGAGATTTAGAACTTTGATTTTGATCATTTCTCCATCCGAGGTAGTTTGAAGAATTTTAATTTCAAATATGTGAACATTCAAACGTAATTTTCCTTAGATAGATGATTTTAAATGAAAACGTTGTCAAATACAAAGTTGTGTAACTTGTTGGGATCTACAACTTTTGTTTTGGTCATTTCTCCATCTGAGATCGTTCCCAACCACTACACACTTACTTGTGACTAGAGAGCATATGGATTTCTTTGGTACTAACTCTATACAATCTTGTGAATCAAATTTTTCGGCATCAAAATTACTTGAAATAAAAAAGTTGTGAACTACAAAGTTGCATAACTTTTCGAGATTTACAACTTTTGTTTTGGTTGTTTCTTCATCTGACATCCTTGCCTACCACTACAAACTCACTTGTAACTATACAACAAGGATTACATTGGTATTAGCTCTATACAATCACTCGTCACTCATCACACATGGCCAATTTTACAGCCACATATTGCCAACCGGTAACACGCACCGGCGGTGATTCTTTGCCCCCAACCCGAATTTTTGTATCAACACAAATAAGCGTGGTGGGGGGCACTGGTGCAGTCCTGGTGTTTTTCCTTTTTTAAATATATTTTGAAGTAGACCTCACAGCAGCAAAACGCTAACATCAACACTGCCGGTTACTCACTACCAGATCGAGATCCATTGATGATAGCTGATTTCGACCCAACAGTGGCTACCGGTTATATGGGGTATATATAGTGAGCAGCCAAATGCTTGATCGATCCAAAAAGGTCAAAACCAGATGCAGCAGGGCATTAATGAAGTGCGGATATCCTATACAAAAAAGTCAGGGATCAGGAGAATAGAAAAATAACATTTTGCTAATCTTCTGGCAATAGCCGTCTGCAGGCTTATGGAAAGACCTCACTAGATAGAAGCTTCACCTGATTAACTCAAAACTAAAGCGTGTGCGGTGGCTACCCTTTAAGACCCCTTTCGGTTGGTTGGGAACGATTCCTAGCCGGACGCTTGCTTCAATAATTTATATAACGCCGGAACGGTTCCACGCTAGGAATGGCCCGATCCGGGCTAACCGAATGGGGCCAGCTTTTGCCAGTTCATCCCTGCCTTGCTACCTATGGAAGCATTCCACTCCATTAATTCATGCATGTTAGCTTCCGAAAAAATGGTGACCAAGTAAACATTGGAAACATGAATCTGCTATGACTCAAGTGGTCACGACTGACGACATGGAGATTGTTAAATACTTATATACTGGAGGTGCAAAGTAAAGATATTATACGTGAGGATGCATGTGGTAATAAGTATATATAGAGAGAGGGGGGTGTGGCTTCTGTGCTGTTGACTCTTTCTATCTTTTGTTAGCGAGTAGTTGGCCCTTTCTAATTTCGATAGGTATGTGAGCACAAGCATGAATGTGGACCTTTTGAACCATTTTTCTTGTATACGCAACTATCATCATCCATATCAACAATAGTACCATACCATTTTTCTTGCTTAGTATGGACGCATTAGAAAACGAATCATCTCTCCATATCAACAATTAATAGTACCTTTTACCCAGCAACAACTAACAAACCACACCGTAAACAAGGACTCATCTATCTGTGTTAAAATTTAGAAAAATAAAGTAATTGCTAGGAATAACTATTTTATGTTTTACTTCCTAATATTTTTAGAAGTAATTTTTAAAACGATAATAAGCATGACCCTTCCGTACAAAGACACAAAACAAAAGAAAGAATACACATTCCAAAGAGGATTGGTTAGTGTAATGAGTGTGAAATTAAAAGCAAGGTAGGTTTGCAAGGTTGATATAGTAATAATATAATGTGGCTTAAGCATTTCTACCCCTATTTTGAAGCGTAATGGTGATTTTGTCCTCATTTTTTTAACTTTGTGATTTTACTCCAGTGATTTCAAAACAAAGGAAGACTTTACCCCTGCTCTGTGTAGCCCCCTCTAATGGTGTTAACTTTTAAATAAAAGGACAACTTTGCCCATGCGTTTTGACCCCTGTTTTATTTTGATATTTGTGTTTTTACCTCTATTTTCAGATCTGCAGTTTGGCAATTATATGATATGGAATTATACAATTCTATCAGTGCAAAACTAAACAATTTTTAGAAAAAAAATTGACAGCATTTCAGCTAACAATCCATATAAACAGAGTTTAAGACACAACAAATTAATATCACACATATTTCATTAGTTGAACTAATAGCAGTGTCAACCTTTGATACATGAGATGCATATAAAAACAAGCCAATTTTGCAGCCAGTAGTCAAGAACAATCTGTTCTTCTCCAACGAGTAGTAAATCCGATCCACAAAATGATCGGATCAGACACACGCCGGGGAACCGAAAGGCCCCCTCTTCCTTTTTTTTTTGTTGATATAATATCTATAGCAGTACAGCCTCTACCACTTGGATTAGCAGCGCGAATGGAAAATCAAACGATTGCCGCCTATCCCCGTTGGCGATCAAGAACAGCAGTTAGCGCATACCAATCCGTTCTTGTTGCACTCGCTGCAGCAGACAATGCGGCCCTCCTCCTCAACGAACACCTTGTGGCTGCCGCCGCAGCCGTTGCACGGGACCAACTCGCAGACAAAGGTCGGGTCCTGCCCGGCCGCACCATCGAGGAGGCGCCCCAGCTGGCCGATCTCATTCTCAGCTGCTGGACCTCATCCGCACCACCGACGAGGCAGCCGGGCGCTTGGAGCTCCCGGCGGAGCGCAGAGCCTAGGGGATGGTTGGGGCTAAGGCCGCTTGGGGAACCCGCGCGGCGCCCCTGCCACCGTGGGCGCGAGCCCAGGGGGCGGCCGGACAAGGAGGGTGACGGCTAGGGGCAAAAGAGCGCCTCCTGCCTAGGTTCACGCCGTCAGCCACTGTGCCTGCGCAGCCAAGCTGCAAACCGCCCACACCCTGCCGGCCTCCAACAGCTGCCGCGTTGCCATACGGCCACCGCCTGGCGGTCTGGGTCGAGCTAGGGTTGGATTGGACTCGTCTGATTTGGGGAAAGTGAACGGATTGGGACGTGCGGAGGTGAGGGTAGTTTTTCCTTTTCGCTTATGGATATCTTTTTTCTTTTTTTGTCATTTAATTTACCCACACTAAACATCGTTACAAACCAGGGGCAAACAGCGACTTCGATTCAAAATCGTGAGGACAAAATCACAAAGTTAAAACAGTAGGGTAAAATCACCATTGCATCCTGTGGCAGGGGTAGAAACACCAAATTACCTTACATAATTGTGTTGTTTCATCTGCAGGTTCTAGCATGGCAGGACGGATCATTTCACATCATTAAGATCTATTAGTATTGTCTTTGGTACTGCTGAAAATTTTTCTATAAATACACGAGTGAACGCACCTAGATTTGTTTCTTTGTTTGGCCCTCCTTGATGACGGCTTCATCTAAGAAGCCGGAGAAACCACGTTTAGGGGGCTTCACCCTTCAAGTTAAAAAACTGCTTCTCCCCTTCTACTCAATATTTTCACACGTAAATGATCTTAAATGGATAAATTTTCGACTACAAAAGTTTAGATCACGTCGAGCACTACAACATCGATATTGGGCGTGTCTCCATCCAAGGACATTGAAAAATTCAAAAATTTGAAACTCAAAAGCTGAGAAATTAATTTATATATTTCGAACAGTAAATTATCCCAAACAAAAAATTATTAACTACAGAGTTTTAGATCTCCTCAATGTCTACAATTTGGATATAAGTCTTGTCTTCATTCGACATCATTTGAAAAAAATATGAATTTATTTGTGGTACAACTATTTTTAAGGAAGTTTGACTTAGTAAACCGTCCTTCAAAACCATTTTTTTGGGATAGCAGACTTAACAAAACAGCTTTTATAAATCAACTATTTTCAGAGGTTGTTAACATAAGCAACCACCATTGAAAATCTTATTTTCAGAGGCGGTTGACATAAGCCACCATCCTTGAAAATCTTATTTTCAGAGACAGTTCTTTTAAGCTGACCGTCCCTAAAAATAGGTCTATTTTCAGTGACGGTTTACTTAACAAAACCGCCCCTAGAAATTGTCCTCCCCGCCAAGGCTACAAGTGGTTTCATTAGTCGTCCGTCTCTAATAGAAATGGGAGCCATCTGTAAAAATTATTTCTGTAATATTGTCTTGTGGCAATAGCAGGTTGCAAGCTTACGGTTGGCCTCACTGGTAAAGCACAAGGACAGATGATGGCTTGGTCTTGTACGGATAGATAGAAGCTTCGCCTGATTAACTCAAAAGGAAAGCGTGCGAGCGCGGTAGCTACCCTTTTACCAGGCCAGTTCGTCTCCACCTTGGTACGGAAGCAGTCCACTCGACTAATTCATGTATGTTAGCTCTCGGAAAAATGGTGACCAAGTAAACATTGGAAATATGAATCTGCTATGACTCAACTAGTAGTCGCGAATGACGACACGGCACATTGATATTGTTAAATAATACTTATATAATCGACGTGCAAGCTGCAAAGTAATGATATTAATTATACATGACGACGCATGTGTTAATATATATAGAAAGGCTTCCGCACAGTTGACTCTTTCCATCTTTCGTTAGCATGACACTTTCTAATTTCTATACGTATGTGAGCGAAGGATGATGGATGCACCTTTTGAACCAATTTTCTTGTGTATTACGCAGCTATATCACCGTCCATACCAACAATAGTAACCTTACCATATTTCTTGTTTAGTACGGATGTATTAGAAAACGAATCTCATCTCTCCATATCAACAATATTATAGCTTACCGGGCAAGAATTAACAAACCACACCGTCCAAAAGGACTCATTTACCTGTGTTAAAATTTAGATAAATATAGTAATTATTACCCATTTTATGGTTTACTTCCTATTATTTTAGAATTATTTTTAAAAGGATAATAAGCATGATCCTTCCACCCAAAAACACAAATGAAAAGAAAGAATACAAATTCCTAAGAGATCACATTGGATTTGGTGTAATGCGTGTGAAAATATATATATTAAAACCAAGGTAGGTTTGAAAAGATTGAGAAATATAGTAAGATAATTGCGTTGTTTCATCAGCAGGTTCTAGCAGCCGGAGACTGTTTCTTCAGTTGGTAGGTTGAACTTGGACTTTTTCAGTCATTAACGTGTTCACGTCGCCACACTTGCCACAGTGGCTGCCTATATAAACACACCATCCCCATGCCCAAAGCATCAAGAGAGAGACGCAAACTCAACAAGCAGCTCTCTATAGCTGAGTTCGAAGAGCACAATCATAAAAGCGAGCGAAAAATTAAACCAGATGGCTCCCGCCACCTGCTTACTCCTCGTTTCTTTTCTAGCATTGGCCACTTCTCAGGCCATTGCTTCTGACCCTAGCCCGCTCCAGGACTTCTGTGTAGCCGACATATACTCTCCAGGTATGCATGCACTCACTTTAAGGGCACGTTTGGAAGCCCGGTATTTAGTCCGAAACACCTATAAATTACAGGCCCGTCAATTTTTCCAATGCAAAAAAAAGAATTAGTTGTTTGGATGGCCAGTGAGCACACTAATTTTACATACGGATTGAGCCAAAACCGGTGTAAAATAAAAATCACCTCCTCCGGCCCAGAAAAGAAAACGGCACGTATCGGGCCGTCGCACGATCGTGCTCACGCCTCCCGTCGCTGTCACGCCCACTCCCGGAGCCCAACCCTCCTCCCCCACACGCCACTGCTTCTTCCCCTGCCGCACGAGCTTTCTTATAGTAAATTGAGGATCAAATAATAATCATTTGTCACAACAAACATTATATTTTTTATGTATGTCCTAATGTTTTCTGATATCTGTGTACCTATTTTCCTTCATCTTTGTATATGCAGTGAAGGTGAATGGATTTGTTTGCAAGGACCCCATGGCCGTGAACGCAGATGACTTCTTCAAGGCAGCAAACCTTGACAAGCCTAGGGACACAATGAAAAGCAAGGTCGGATCCAATGTCACTTTGATCAATGTCATGCAGTTGCCCGGACTCAACACCCTAGGCATCTCGTTGGCTCGCATTGACTACGCACCATTAGGTCAGAATCCGCCACACACCCACCCACGTGCCACAGAGATTCTCACCGTGCTCGAGGGTACACTCTATGTTGGATTTGTCACCTCCAACACAGACAACGGTAACAAGCTATTCGCCAAGGTTCTCAACAAGGGTGACGTGTTTGTATTCCCCCAAGGGCTCGTACACTTCCAATTCAACCCTATCCATGACAAGCCTGCTGTCGCAATCGCTGCACTAAGCAGCCAGAACCCCGGGGCTATTACTATTGCCAACGCAGTCTTTGGATCAAAACCGCCGATCTCAGATGATGTGTTGGCCAAGGCTTTCCAGGTGCAAAAGGGAACAATTGATTGGCTCCAAGCTCAATTCTGGGAGAACAACCACTACTAAGTAAATTGAGACTCACTTCATTGTACGAAGATACGTTTATATGCATTTTGCATACTCCTGTGTGTATTCAATTACGACATGCTACAGCCGAGATATAATATATAGAATAAATGGGAAGTATTTGTAACCAAATACTGTTTTTGTGTCCCTGCTGCAAACTATACCACCACATGTTCTTTTTGAATATTTAAATTGAAGTACGTGAGGATCCGACATAATTTATTGAATATTGCTTGTATATGATATGCCGTTACATATATAAACAATATTTCTCGACAGTAATTTGGAGATGAATATTGCATGAAGCCGTCCAAATTACTAGGCTAAACTGAACTGTCAACCGGTAGATCGCCTATGTCCTTGCATGGTTTATGTGTCCGAGCCACCGGAGAGCCACACATCAACCTCCAACGAACAAACTCGATCCTCACCGCAATTTTGAACCCACGATAACTGGCGCTAGTTTTTTTCTGGAGGATAACAGGAGGATGCAAGCCCCTATTGTGCTTTTATTCAAGTACAAGACGCCAGGTATAGGACGCGTCGTGTGTGATCACCACTTTGCGGTGGCCAGAACCACCGACACCGCCATCAAAGCCAGAGTCGCTCCCCCCCCAAGGACGACGTGGTCTTCTTCGGCAAGATCGTCACTATTGGTGGAACCTTTACCCCCGGCCAAGCCCGTAGCTTTGGGAGCCTAGACTACATCACTGACCATAGCGGCGAACTCTGCCTCTTTAAGAAGACTACGTTGTACCCTCCGTTGGGCTTCCTAGGTGACGACCTAGAGGTGTTGGCCTAGTAGATTCGCCCTTGGTTTGGGCCCAAACCCCATAATGTCGGACCGCTGTTGGATGTTATACACAATGGAGAGAGTCTATCCCTTGACCGTCGCTAGAAATGGGCTACCACCTCCCCACCATTTCTGGAATGTCCTTCCCGACCTCCCATACCGCATCTAGAATGTCACGGTGCCGTTCTAGCTAGAACTGCAGCTCCTCGTTAGCTGAGGGCCACCGGCATCATCCTCTCAAGTGCAGAGGGGGTCGATGTCCCCTCACTGTGCAACTTTCTAGAGATACACTCGAGGCTCGGTCTAGAGTATGACTCCAACGAGACTGATAACTATTCCCCAGCATGCGAGTGCTTCTACATCTATGAGGATCCGGCAACCGGCGATGCCCCTGAGCTCACACCCCTAGCCTAAGTCCGACCACCCATGCCTCCTACCTCAAGGAGAAGGTCGAGCGCCTCAAGGCCCGATGACCTAGAGGATAACCATGATGAGCTCGGGAGGAGAAGAGAGGAGGTCAAGCACCAGTGGGCCATCCACCGTGAAAAACATAGTCGCGTGGAGGCCCTCGATGTATTGTGCTTCCCTATGCAGCATACATGGAAACCGTAGGCTGCTGTCTCAGCGACATCTTTGACACGCCAGACCCGAGGACCAATGAGAAGCTTCGGGAGGCTTGACGTCTTCTCCACATCGATCTCAAATAGTAGGCAGAAAGCTCAGCATCCCATCCCTGCAACGTTGCCTCAAAGCTGTCCCAGCCCGATGCCAACCATTGATGACGGTCACTCTAACGTGCATTGCCCGCAACAAAATGGCAGTAGCAGTGATAGCACCAAAAACAGCTCCAAACGACCGAGGATGAGAGTTGCCAAACCTCAGCGGAAGCAAAGGGTCGAACCCAGCTCACGGCGACCTCCTGTAAATGACCGGATCGAAGAAAATCAGGACATGCGGGACATTGTTGTGTGTTCATAACAGCGGCAAGCATCGTGGATGGTTGTTAGAAGTCGATGTGTGGGACTCGCTTGGCTTAGACACTCAAGACATGGAAGGAAAACACAACTCGATTTATCCTGGTTCGGGCTTCTGAGCTCAATGTCTAGTAGTATAGTGATCTTCATGCTAGGATGCCCAATCAGGTGTTACCATGGTAGAAATCGAGAGAGACTAGAAACGCGGGCGCGGCTTTGCCGCGCCTTCCCTTCCGATTGGGCCAGTGGCAATAAGAATATAGCTGTAATGATGAGAAACTCGGCAATTTTTTCATTTTATGATTTTTATGTATTTTTGAGACTTTGTCATCGTGAAGGTATAATTTTATTTATATATTATTTTGGGTATTGAAATGGAACTATCATATCTTTTTTACTATATTTGTCGTGGAGAAAGAAGGGGTTAAATTATTTATTAACGAGTGAGGAGCATAAGTTGGCAGAAGGTTGATGTAATTGTGAAATGAGCATAATTCGACCTCGAATTATGAAATTTGCCAATACATAGCCTTGATAGTATTTTCTTTAATGAAGTAGTGGTGTAGAGCTAGTAGTAAAGATGTAGGAGAACATTGGTTTTCTATAGCAAAATATGATGTTAAGGTTGTGTTGGTACTTTCTTTACGGTAGTAGTTTTAGTATTTAAAATAACGCATTGCTATAATAACTGTCGATATGATTTTAACCCTAAAAAGCATAGGTAAAAATTCTTATGAAAATTTTTCTACTAAGACATATCATATTATGGATGCATTGCATAGATCTACTCGTGTGGATTTTAGAATAACTTGTTTTTTCTAATTTACGATTTTTCTATGATTTACTACGCATTTTTAATGTTTCAGTCTATATGATTTTACCCCCAAAAGTATAGGTAAAAATTTATTTGAAAAAATTCTTAAACATGAGATATTATGGATGCACTGCATAGATCTACTCGTGAGGATTTCAGTTCAGCTTGATTTTCAAATTTATGATTTTTCTGTGATTTACTATGTAATTTTAAAGTTTTAGCTAATTTATTTTTTTTGAAAAAAGAGATATAATGAAAGGTGGATTGCGTGTTGATTTGAGAAAAATCTGAGGAGGTTTTCGCAAAAATTTTGGAGAGGGTCTCTGAAGCGCGAGTTGATTTTTCGATAAAGGAAAGGTCTTGTTTGAAAAAAAACCTGAAGCCCATCTGATCTGGACTGCGGGTTGGTTTCGAAAAATTCTGAGGTTGTTTTCACAAAATATACTAAGAGGGCCTCTGGAGTGCGGTTTGATTTTTAAAAAATAGAAGGTTTTTTTTTGCAAAATGACCACGGCTCGATCGATCTGGGCTGTCCGCGCGCCCAATCGAATGGCCGCGAAAAGCGGGTGACATGGCCACGCTGGCCGGCCAGCTTTTGGAGGCAGGATTCATATGGAAAAGATTGGTGGGGATCACTCGGTGCTATCATAGAGTTCTCCCATCTTCTTCCCCAAATGAGCAAGAAGCTGCTCTCTCACTGAGTTAATTGGGTTTGACCTGTCAAGCTACCTTCTTGTCCGTCCGTCTATCAGACATTTAGTCTGGTTCCGTCTCTTTGTTTCTCCCTCTCCTCTCTCGGTGAGCTGCGCCTCCCTTTATATTCTCAAGAGGACACAGTGTATAAGTCGGTTTGGTTCTAGTCTATGGTCTATGCACCGAGTGAGTCCTCCGCTTTGGCGTTGGTGAACGCACCTTTGTCGCGTAGGGAGGAGCTGATAGTGCACAACTGCCTCCTGACATCACTGCCACCGTTCTAGCGCTTGACCGTCAGGGGCTGCCAGCTACGGAGCTGCCTCCCTGGGTGATCCTTCTCGATACTTTCTTGGCTAGCAAGGAGCCCTCGCCTGGAGAGGCTGACGAGTGGGCCCTAGAGCCCTTCACCCCTGGAGTTGGTGAAGTCTCTTGTCATGTTGTGTCATGCAGGTTGTGTGACCCTGCCGAGAGAGTGGCAGACAGCGCTTGGTGCCCTTTCAACGAACATACGGTGTGGCCTCTCCATACCTGTCAGGCATCAGATGTCTGTACAGTTCCAGAACCAGGACCTGACCTATGGCACGGGACATCGGTTGTTGCTCGGGCGCTGGTCGAGGTGTGCACAGGGTTGGAGTCAGGCTCGGGATGCCACCGCTGAGCAGTTAGAGGCCGTGACGAGCCCCGGAGCCCCGAGCAACAGCTACGGTCATGCTCGGACTCTCCATGACTCCTTCCAAAGGGTGTGTGTGAGCCTACCCAATGGGTATAGCCCCCAAGCCCCCAGACGATCTGTGAGATCGATCGAGTGGTCCATTGGTTGGTTTCCTCTTCCCCAGGGACTTGACATGTCCCTATGTTGGACTCTCGTCAAACAACATCGAGGCAAGGCGACATGCCTGAGCCTAGTCGCTAAGCCCCCGACCAATGAGAGGGTAGTCCGAGCCAGGACCGCTTTGGCCCGCAGGCGTTCGGGACCAGGATATGGGTGGCTTGCTACCCCAAGTGCTTCCAACCATCAGCCCACACATCGGCAAAAATGACGGGGAGACCAAATTAACCCAACCACCGGCTCTAGGACTACCATGCGTGATGAGGGCTGGGGGTCAGATGGCAACTTTTCATTTGTTGAAGGCCACCTAAGGACCAAGATGCATGCATCGGGTGCCTATTGCCCATGGCCCTAGTACTACTGGCCGCCGCCATAGCGGCGGTTGCCCTCGTTACGGTGGTTCTGGTGACTGCCACCATCGGTGCGGTCACCAGCGGAGGATGCAAGCGGTGCGACAGGAGTATGCAAGTAGCACATCCTCCAAAGGAGCTGGCGGTGACAAGGAAGGACTAGTAGGAGACCTTTGAATCATTGACGAGTCATATTTCATTTAGGATGAGCAATGTGAATTAAACATATATAAATGTCTAATAATAACCTTGTGGGAACATGGTTATGCGGGTCGGAGAGGCCCAAAACAATTCGTTTTTATAAATTTAATTTCGTCTTAGTTTACATCACTAAATCCCAATGCACCAGCACCTTATATGTGTATTAGCTAGTGACTGTGTCTAAATATTTACAGAACGGAATCCACTTGGATGTCGGAACCAATAATGGTGATCAAATGCAACAAATTAAAAAAAACTCGTCAGACCATAAGCTAGTAAATTAAATATCAAGCAACAAAGTAAAGATTGACAAGGAAAAAACTGGTCTTTATTTTATAGGACTTCTCTTTTTAATCATGCATGCTAAACCATCCCTATACTTCACGTACGTATTAGTGTAAAGCTACTAAGAAGCAATCAAGTGCTTGATCTAGTAAAGCGTGTACGACACATGCTCGTTTGGTGTGGAACTGACAGATATTTTGCACAAGCAAAAAAAGTGGCGGTGACCAAGTAAACATTGGAAACATTAATCTGCTATGACTCTTTCAAGTGGTCACGCAATATGGAGATTGTTGGATAGTTATAATTATATGAGGTGGAAAAAGTAATTAAAGATATTGTACGATGGTCATGCATTATCGCATTGTTGACTATTTCTATATTTTTTGACTTGACACTTTCAATATACGTTTGTTAGCACAGGCATGGGTTGGTCAATGAACCATATTTCTTGTTTACGCAACTATCGCTGTCCACCATCTGCAACGCCCTTATACATATGTCTTGTCATCTGCGACAGGGGTAGAAATGGATGTCCAATTATCTGTTTTCTTCAAATTCATATCCATTGATGAATCCTTCATTTTTGCGGTATACTTCCAAACATTTCAAAATTTGGATGACTATGTGATTAATTACTATAAATCTTCATTTTACGGTTACTTCCAAACATTGTAAAAATTATTTTTAAAATGATAGTTCGCTTGAACCCAGCCACCCCAAAACATAGAAATGAAAAGAAAGAATGCACTTTCTTTAATGCTGTGCTAGAAGAAAATAGACCATGCACGCTGAAGTTGTTAGTCGTATGGTGCCTGTGAAAATATTAAAAGCAAGGTAGGTTTGAAAAGTTGATAAGATAACTGTATTGTTTCATCAGCAGGTTCAAGCTGCCAGAGACTGTTTCTTCAGTTCTGCTGATAGGTTCAACTTAACACTTATTCAGCCATTAATACGTACACGTCACCACAAGCTCTGTGGCAGGCTATATAATCTCACCATCCCCATGCCGAGAGCATCAACAAGACAAACACAAACACAACAAGCTAAGAAGCACCACAGCTGAATTCTGAGAGCACAAACACAAAAGCGAGTGCAAAACCAAATGGCTGCCTCCACCTACTTCCTTATTGCTTTTCTAGCATTGCTCACATCCCAGGCCATTGCTTCTGACCCTAGCCCGCTCCAGGACTTCTGTGTTGCCGACATACACTCTCCAGGTATGCATGCACTTTCTTTAAATAATGCGCAATATTCTTGTACTAAATTACAGATCAAATCAGAATTATTTGTCAGAACAAACACCATATTTTATGTATGTGCGTCCTAGTGATTTCTGATCGCTGTGTACCTGTTTTTCTTTGTCTTTGTATATGCAGTGAAGGTGAATGGATTTGTCTGCAAGGACCCCATGGCCGTGAATGCAGATGACTTTTTCAAGGCAGCAAACCTTGACAAGCCTATGGACACAATGAAAAGCAAGGTCGGATCCAATGTCACTTTGATCAATGTCATGCAGTTGCCTGGACTCAACACCCTGGGCATCTCGTTGGCTCGCATTGACTACGCACCATTAGGTCAGAATCCGCCACACACCCACCCACGTGCAACAGAGATTCTCACCGTGCTTGAGGGTACACTCTATGTTGGATTTGTCACCTCCAACACAGACAACGGTAACAAGCTATTCGCCAAGGTTCTCAACAAGGGTGACGTTTTTGTATTCCCCCAAGGGCTCATCCACTTCCAATTCAATCCGGTCCACGACAAGCCAGCAGTCGCGATCGCGGCACTAAGTAGCCAGAACCCTGGGGCTATTACTATTGCCAACGCAGTCTTTGGATCAAAGCCACCGATCTCAGATGATGTCTTGGCCAAGGCCTTCCAGGTGCAAAAGGGGACAATTGATTGGCTTCAAGCTCAGTTCTGGGAGAACAACCACAACTAAATAAATCATGTTTGGGCATTGTATGAGTTCTAGAATAATTTGTATGGGAGTGTAGAGCTTTATTTGCACTTCACATACTACTGTATGTATTCATTATTTCTATGCAACTACTGATAATAATAAATGGTCTGTATTTCTCTACTATAATTGTAATAATAGGGTCCCTGTTGCGGCTCTACCACCGTGACCTTAATAAAAAAAATTAATGTAATCTACATGACACTCGGCCATCTCCCATTTTATATGGACAGTTCATATAGTAAACCAACTCAAGAATTTTTATAGTCTCAAGTCATGTGATTTCTCGTGTGAAACACACATGCTTCACGGCCGCCGGCGCTCGAACCGACGACCTTAGGCTCCGCGCATGTTCGTCCCTCCACCCGTAAGACACTTGTGTGCATTTGGGATATTCATCCTACCTATTTTATGTTTATCTGGTTTGAAATGAGTATTTGAGACACTAAACGAATTCAAATGAAAAGTTGTCAACTACAAGAATTTGTAACTTTTTGGGATTTACAACTTTGATTTTTATCATTTCTCCATCAGAGCTAGTTTGAAGAATTTTAATTTCAAATATGTGAAAATTCAAACGTAATTTTCCTTAGATAGATGATTTTAAATGAAAACGTTGTCAAATACAAAGTTGTGTAACTTTTTGGGATCTACAACTTTTGTTTTCGTCAGTTCTCCATCCGAGATCGTGCCCTACCACTACACACTCACTTGTGACTATAGAGCATATGGATTCCTTTGGTATTAACTCTATACAATTTTGTGAATCAAATTTTTCGTCATCAAAACAACTTGAAATAAAAAAGTTGTGAACTACAAAGTTGCATAACTTTTTGAGATTTACAACTTTTGTTTTGGTTGTTTCTCCATCTGACATCCTTGCCTACCACTACAAACTCACTTGTAACTATACAACAAGGATTACATTGGTATTAGCTCTATACAATCACTCGTCACTCATCACACATGGGCAATTTTGCTGCCAAATATTGCCAACCGGTAACACGCACCGGCGGTGATTCTTTGCCCCCGACCCGAATTTTTGTATCAACACAAATAAGCGTGGCGGGGGCAGTGGCGCAGTCCTGGTGTTTTCCTTTTTTATATATATTTTGAAGTAGACCTCACAGCAGCAAAACGCTAACTTCAACACTGCCGGTTACTCACTACCAGATCGAGATCCGTTGATGATAGCTGATTTCGACCCAACAGTGGCTACCGGTTATATGGGGTATATATAGTGAGCAGCCAAATGCTTGATCGATCCAAAAAAAGGTCAAAACCAGATGCAGCAGGGCATTAATGAAGTGCGGATATCCTATACAAAAAAGTCAGGGATCAGGAGAATAGAAAAATAACATTTTGCTAATCTTCTGGCAATAGCCGTCTGCAGGCTTATGGAAAGACCTCACTGGTAGATAGAAGCTTCACCTGATTAACTCAAAACTAAAGCGTGTGCGGTGGCTACCCTTTAAGGCCCCTTTCGGTTGGTTGGGAACGATTCCTAGCCGGGCACTCGCTTCAATAATTTATATAACGCCGGAATGGTTCCACGCTAGGAATGGCCCGATCCGGGCTAACCGAATGGGGCCAGCTTTTGCCAGTTCATCCCTGCCTTGCTACCTATGGAAGCATTCCACTCAATTAATTCATGCATGTTAGCTTCCGAAAAAATGGTGACCAAGTAAACATTGGAAACATGAATCTGCTATGACTCAAGTGGTCACGACTGACGACATGGAGATTGTTAAATACTTATATACTGGAGGTGCAAAGTAAAGATATTATACGTGAGGATGCATGTGGTAATAAGTATATATAGAGAGAGGGGGGTGTGGCTTCCGTGCTGTTGACTCTTTCTATCTTTTGTTAGCGATTAGTTGACCCTTTCTAATTTCGATAGGTATGTGAGCACAAGCATGAATGTGGACCTTTTGAACCATTTTTCTTGTATACGCAACTATCATCATCAATATCAACAATAGTACCATACCATTTTTCTTGCTTAGTATGGACGCATTAGAAAACGAATCATCTCTCCATATCAACAATTAATAGTACCTTTTACCCAGCAACAACTAACAAACCACACCGTAAACAAGGACTCATCTATCTGTGTTAAAATTTAGAAAAATAAAGTAATTGCTAGGAATAACTATTTTATGTTTTACTTCCTAATATTTTTAGAAGTAATTTTTAAAAGGATAATAAGCATGACCCTTTCCGTACAAAAACACAAAACAAAAGAAAGAATACACATTCCAAAGAGGATTGGTTAGTGTAATGAGTGTGAAATTAAAAGCAAGGTAGGTTTGCAAGGTTGATATAGTAATAATATAATGGGGCTTAAGCATTTCTACCCTTGTTTTGAAGCGTAATGGTGATTTTGTCCTCATTTTTTTAACATTGTGATTTTACTCCAGTGATTTCAAAACAAAGGAAGACTTTACCCCGGCTCTGTGTAGCCCCCTCTAATGGTGTTAACTTTTGAATAAAAGGACAACTTTGCCCATGCATTTTTACCCGTGTTTTATTTTGATATTTGTGTTTTTTCATCTATTTTCAGATCTGCAATTTGGCAATTATATGATATGGAATTATACAATTCTATCGGTGCAAAACTAAACAATTTTTAGAAAAATTTGACAGCATTTCAGCTAACAATCTATATAAACAGAGTTTAAGACACAACAAATTAATATCACACATATTTCATTAGTTGAATTAATAGCAGTGTCAACCTTTGATACATGAGATGCATATAAAAACAAGCCAATTTTGCAGCCAGTAGTCAAGAACAATCTGTTCTTCTCCAACGAGTAGTAAATCCGATCCACAAAATGATCGGATCAGACACACGCCAGGGAACCGAAAGGCCCCCTCTTCCTTTTTTTTTGTTGATATAATATCTATAGCAGTACAGCCTCTACCACTTGGATTAGCAGCGCGAATGGAAAAGCAAACGATTGCCCCCTGTTCCCGTTGGCGATCAAGAACAGCAGTTAGCGCATACCAATCCGTTCTTGTTGCACTCGCTGCAGCAGACAATGCGGCCCTCCTCCTCAACGAACACCTTGTGGCTGCCGCCGCAGCCGTTGCACGGGACCAACTCGCAGACAAAGGTCGGGTCCTGCCCGGCCGCGCCATCGAGGAGGCGCCGCAGCTGGCCGGTCTCATTCTCGGCTGCTGGACCTCGTCCGCACCGCCGACGAGGCAGCCGGGCGCTTGGAGCTCCCGGCGGAGCGCAGAGCCTAGGGGATGGTTGGGGCTAAGGCCGCTTGGGGAACCCGCGCGGCGTCCTTGCCAGCGTCGGCGCGAGCCCGGGGGGCGGCCGGACAAGGAGGGCGACGGCTAGGGGCAAAAGAGCGCCTCCTGCCTAGGTCCACGCCGTCAGCCACTGCGCCTGCGCAGCCAAGCTGCAAACCGCCCACACCCTGCTGGCCTCCAACAGCTGCCGCGTCGCCATACGCCCACCGCCTAGCGGTCTGGGTCGAGCTAGGGTGGGATTGGACACGTCTGATTTGGGGAAAGTGAACGGATTGGGACGTGCGGAGGTGAGGGTAGTTTTTCCTTTTCGCTTATGGATATCTTTTTTCTTTTTTGTCATTTAATTTACCCACACTAAACATCGTTACAAACCAGGGGCAAACAGCGACTTCGATTCAAAATCGTGAGGACAAAATCACAAAGTTAAAACAGTAGGGGTAAAATCACCATTGCATCCTGTGGCAGGGGTAGAAACACCAAATTCCCTTACATAATTGTGTTGTTTCATCTGCAGGTTCTAGCATGGCAGGACGGATCATTTCACATCATTAAGATCTATTAGTATTGTCTTTGGTACTGCTGAAAACTTTTCTATAAATACACGAGTGAACGCACCTTGATTTGTTTCTTTGTTTGGCCCAGCTTGATAACGGCTTCATCCAAGAAGCCGGAGAAACCACGTTTAGGGGGCATCACCCATAAAGTAAAAAAACTGCTTCTCCCCTTCTACTCAATATTTTCACACGTAAATGATCTTAAATGGATAAATTTTTGACTACAAAATTTTAGATCATGTCGAGCACTACAGCATCGATATAGGGCGTGTCTCCATCCAAGGACATTGAAAAATTCAAAAATTTGAAACTCAAAAGATGAGAAATTAATTTATATATTTGGAACAGTAAATGATCTCAAACAAAAAAATTATTAACTATAGAGTTTTAGATCTCCTCAAGCTCTACAATTTGGATATAAATTTTGTCTTCATTCGACATCATTTGAAAAAAATATGAATTTATTTGTGCTACAACTATTTTTAAGGAAGTTTGACTTAGTAAACCGTCCTTCAAAACCATTTTTTTTGGGATAGCAGACTTAACAAAACCGCTTTTAGAAATCAACTATTTTCAGAGGCTGTTAACATAAGCAACCATCCTTGAAAATCTTATTTTCAGAGGCGGTTGACGTAAGCAACCATCCTTGAAAATCTTATTTTCAGAGACGGTTCTTTTAAGCTGACCGTCCCTAAAAATAGGTCTATTTTCAGTGACGGTTTACTTAACAAAACCGCCCCTAGAAATTGTCCTCCCCGCCAAGGCTACAAGTGGTTTCATTAGTCGTCCGTCTCTAATAGAAATGGAAGCCGTCTGTAAAAATTATTTCTGTAATATTGTCTTGTGGCAATAGCAGGTTTCAAGCTTACGGGTGGCCTCACTGGTAAAGCACAAGGACAGATGATGGCTTGGTCTTGTACGGATAGATAGAAGCTTCGCCTGATTAACTCAAAAGGAAAGCGTGCGAGCGCGGTAGCTACCCTTTTACCAGGCCAGTTCGTCTCCAGCTTGATACGGAAGCAGTCCACTCGATTAATTCATGTATGTTAGCTCTCGGAAAAATGGTTACCAAGTAAACATTGGAAATATGAATCTGCTATGACTCAACTAGTAGTCACGAATGACGACACGGCACATTGATATTGTTAAATAATACTTATATAATCGACGTGCAAGCTGCAAAGTAATGATATTAATTATACATGACGATGCATGTGTTAATATATATAGAAAGGCTTCCGCACAGTTGACTCTTTCCATCTTTCGTTAGCGTGACACTTTCTAATTTCTATAAGTATGTGAGCGAAGGATGATGGATGCACCTTTTGAACCAATTTTCTTATTTCTTGTTTAGTACGGATGTATTAGAAAACGAATCTCATCTCCATATCAACAATAGTATAGCTTACCGGGCAAGAATTAACAAACCACACCGTCCAAAAGGACTCATTTACCTGTGTTAAAATTTAGATAAATATAGTAATTATTATTTTAGAATTATTTTTAAAAGGATAATAAGCATGATCCTTCCACCCAAAAACACAAATGAAAAGAAAGAATACAAATTCCTAAGAGATCACATTTGATTTGGTGTAATGCGTGTGAAAATATATATTAAAACCAAGGTAGGTTTGAAAAGATTGAGAAATATTGTAAGATAATTGCGTTGTTTCATCAGCAGGTTCTAGCAGCCGGAGACTGTTTCTTCAGTTGGTAGGTTGAACTTGGACTTTTTCAGTCATTAACGTGTTCACGTCGCCACACTTGCCACTGTGGCTGCCTATATAAACACACCATCCCCATGCCCAAAGCATCAACAGAGAGACGCAAACTCAACAAGCAGCTCTCTATAGCTGAGTTCGAAGAGCACAATCATAAAAGCGAGCGAAAAATTAAACCAGATGGCTCCCGCCACCAGCTTACTCCTCGTTTCTTTTCTAGCATTGGTCACTTCTCAGGCCATTGCTTCTGACCCTAGCCCGCTCCAGGACTTCTGTGTAGCCGACATACACTCTCCAGGTATGCATGCACTCACTTTAAGGGCACGTTTGGAAGCCCGGTATTTAGTCCGAAACACCTATAAATTACAGGCCCGTCAATGTTTCCAATGCAAGCAAAAGAATTAGTTGTTTGGATGGCCAGTGAGCACACTAATTTTACATACGGATTGAGCCAAAACCGGTGTAAAATAAAAATCACCTCCTCCGGCCCAGAAAAGAAAACGGCATGTATCAGGCCATCGCACGATCGTGCTCACGCCTCCCGTCGCTGTCACGCCCACTGCCGCAGCCCCACCCTCCTCCCCCACACGCCACTGCTTCTTCCCCTGCCGCACGAGCTTTCTTATAGTAAATTAAGGATCAAATAATAATCATTTGTCACAACAAACATTATATTTTTATGTATGTCCTAATGTTTTCTGATCTCTGTGTACCTATTTTCCTTCATCTTTGTATATGCAGTGAAGGTGAATGGATTTGTTTGCAAGGACCCCATGGCCGTGAACGCAGATGACTTCTTCAAGGCAGCAAACCTTGACAAGCCTAGGGACACAATGAAAAGCAAGGTCGGATCCAATGTCACTTTGATCAATGTCATGCAGTTGCCCGGACTCAACACCCTAGGCATCTCGTTGGCTCGCATTGACTACGCACCATTAGGTCAGAATCCGCCACACACCCACCCACGTGCCACAGAGATTCTCACCGTGCTCGAGGGTACACTCTATGTTGGATTTGTCACCTCCAACACAGACAATGGTAACAAGCTATTCGCCAAGGTTCTCAACAAGGGTGACGTGTTTGTATTCCCCCAAGGGCTCATACACTTCCAATTCAACCCTATCCATGACAAGCCTGCTGTCGCAATCGCTGCACTAAGCAGCCAGAACCCCGGGGCTATTACTATTGCCAATGCAGTCTTTGGATCAAAACCACCGATCTCAGATGATGTGTTGGCCAAGGCTTTCCAGGTGCAAAAGGGAACAATTGATTGGCTCCAAGCTCAATTCTGGGAGAACAACCACTACTAAGTAAATTGAGACTCACTTCATTGTACGAAGATACGTTTATATGCATTTTGCATACTCATGTGTGTATTCAATTACGACATGCTACAGCCGAGATATAATATATAGAATAAATGGGAAGTATTTGTAACCAAATACTGTTTTTGTGTCCCTGCTGCAAACTATACCACCACATGTTCTTTTTGAATATTTAAATTGAAGTACGTGAGGATCCGACATAATTTATTGAATATTGCTTGTATATGATATGCCGTTACTTATATAAACAATATTTCTCGACAGTAATTTAGAGATGAATATTGCATGGAGCCGTCCAAATTACTAGGCTAAACTGAACTATCAACGGGAAGATCGCCTATGTCCTTGCATGGTTTATGTGTCCGAGCCACCGGAGAGCCACACATCAACCTCCAACGAACAAACTCGATCCTCACCGCAATTTGGAACCCACGATAACTGGCGCTAGTTTTTTTTTCTGGAGGATAACAGGAGGCTGCAAGCCCCTATTGTGCTTTTATTCAAGTACAAGACGCCAGTACAGGACGCGTCATGTGTGATCACCACTTTGCGGTGGCCAGAACCACCGACACCGCCGTCAAAGCCAGAGTCGCCCCCCAAGGACGACGTGGTCTTCTTCGGCAAGATCGTCACCGCTGGTGGAACCTTTACCCTCGGCCAAGCCCTTAGCTTTGGGAGCTTAGACTACATCGCTGACCACAGAGGTGAACTCCGCCTCTTTAAGGAGACTTCGTCGGAGGACAACAAGTCCCCGACGTCGTACCCTCCGTTGGGCTTCCTAGGTGCCGACCTAGAGGTGTTGGCCTAGCAGATCCGCCCTTGGTTTGGGCCCAAACCCCATCATGTCGGACCGCCGTTGGATGTTATACACAATGGAGAGAGTCCATCCCTAGACCATCACTAGAAATGGGCTACCACCTCCCCACCATTTCTGGAATGTCCTTCCCAACCTCCCATACGGCATCCAGAATATCGCGGTGCCGTTCTAGCCGGAACTGGAGCTCCTCAGCTGAGGGCCGCCGACATCATCCTCTCAAGTGCAGAGGGGGTCAATGTCCCCTTGCTGGGCAATTTTCTAGAGATACTCTCGAGGCTCGGTCTAGAGTATGACTACGAGACTGATAACTATTCCCCAACATGCAAGTGCTTCTACATCGATGAGGATCCAGCAGCCGGCGATGCCCCTGAGCTCACACCCCTAGCCTAAGTCCGACCACCCGTGCCACCTACCTCAAGGAGAAGGTCGAGCGCCTCAAGGCCCGATGACCTAGAGGATAACCATGATGAGCTCGGGAGGAGAAGGGAGGAGGTCAAGCACCAGTGGGCCATCCACCGTGAGAAACATAGCCGCGTGGAGTCCCTCGACGTATTGTGCTTCCCCATGCAGCATACAACATGGAAACCGTAGGCTGCCATCTCAGCAACATCTTTGACACACCAGACCTGAGGACCAATGAGAAGCTTCGGGAGGCTTGACGTCTTCTCCACATCGATCTCAAATAGTAGGCAGAAAGCTCAGCATCCCATCCCCGCAACGTTGCCTCAAAGCTGTCCCAGCCTGATGCCAACCATTGATGACGGTCACTCTGACGTGCATTGCCCGCAACAAAATGGCAGTAGCAGTGATAGCACCAAAAACAGCTCCGAACGACCGAGGATGAGAGTTGCCAAACCTCAGCAGAAGCAAAGGGTCGAACCCGGCTCACGCCGACCTCCTGTAAATGACCGGATCGAAGAAGATCGGGACATGCGGGACATTGTTGTGTGTTCATAACAGCGGCAAGCATCGCGGATGTTTGTTAGAAGTCGATGTGTGGGACTCGCTTGGCTTAGACACTCAAGACATGGAAGGAACACAACTCGATTTATCCTGTTTCGGGCTTCTGAGCCCAATGCCTAGTAGTATGGTGATCTTCATGCTAGGATGCCCAATCAGGTGTTACCATGGTGCAAATCGAGAGAGACTAGAAACGCGGGCGTGGCTTTGCCGCGCCTTCCCTTCCGATTGGGCCAATGGCAATAAGAATATAGGTGTAGTGATGAGAAACTCAGCAATATTTTTTTCATTTTATGTTTTTTATGTATTTTCGAGACTTTGTCATCGTAAAGGTATAATTTTATTTATATATTATTTTGGGTATTGAAATAGAATTATCATATCTTTTTTACTATATTTGTCGTAGAGAAAGAAGGGGTCAAATTATTTATTAACGAGTGAGAAGCATAAGTTGGCAAAAGGTTGATGTAATTGTGAAATGAGGAGAATTCGACCTCGAATTATGAAATTTACCAATACATAGCCTTGATAGTATTTTCCTAATGAAGTAGTGGTGTAGAGCCAGTACGTAAAGATGTAGGAGAACATTGGTTTTTCATAGCAAAATATGATGTTAAGGTTGTGTTGGTACTTTCTTTATGGTAGTAGTTTTAGTATTTAAAATAATGCATTGCTGTAATAACTGTCGATATGATTTTAACCCTAAAAAGCATAGGTAAAAATTTTTATGAAAAAAATCCTATGCGTTGCATAGATCTTCTCTTGTGGATTTTAGATTAACTTGTTTTTTCTATTTTACGATTTTTCTGTGATTTACTACGCATTTTTAAAGTTTCAGTCTATATGATTTTACCCCTAAAAAGTATACGTAAAAGTTTATATGAAAAAATTCTTACTAAAACATGAGATATTATGGATGCACTGCATAGATCTACTCGTGAGGATTTCAGATCAACTTGATTTTCTAATTTATGATTTTTGTGTGATTTACTATGTAATTTTAAAGTTTCAGCTAATTTATTTTTTTTTGAAAAAAGAAATATAATGAAAGGTGGATTGCGTGTTTATTTGAGAAAAATATGAGGAGGTTTTCGCAAAAATTTTGGAGAGGGTCTCTGGAGCGCGGGTTGATTTTCCATAAAGGAAAGGTCTTGTTTGCAAAAAAACCCGGAGCCCATCTGATCTGGACTGCGGGTTGATTTTGAAAAATTCTGAGGTTGTTTTCACAAAATATATTAAGAGGGCCTCCGGAACGCGGGTTGATTTTTGAAAAATAGAAGGGTTTTTTTTTTCCAAAATGACCACGGATCGAATGATCTGGGTTGTCCGCACGCCCAATCGAACGGCCGCGAAAAGCGGGTGACGTGGCCACGCTGGCCGACAAGCTTTTGGAGCCAGGATTCATATGGAAAAGATTGTTGGGGGATCACTCGGTGCTATCCTAGAGTTCTCCCATCTTCTATCCCGAATAAGCAAGAAGCTGCTCTCTCACTGAGTTAATTGGGTTTGACCTATCAAGCTACCTTCTTGTCCGTCCATCTATCAGACATTTAGTCTAGTTCCGTCTCTTTGTTTCTTTCTCTCTTCTCTTGGTGAGCTGCGCCTCCCTTTATATTCTGAGGAGGACACAGTGTACAAGTCGGTTTCATTGTAGTCTACGGTATATGCACCGAGTGGGTCCTCCGCTTTGGCGTTGGTGGACACAACTTTGTCGCGTAGGGAGGAGCTGATAGTGCCACAACTGCCTCCTGACATCACTGCCACCATTCATGCAGGTTGCGTGACCCTGTCGAGAGAGTGGCAGACAGGGCTTGGTGCCCTTTCAACGAACAGACGGCGTGGCCTCTCCATACCTGTCAGGCATCATATGTCTGTACAGTTCCTGAACCAGGACATGACCTATGGCTCGGGATGTCGGTTGTTGCTCGGGCGCTGGTCGAGGTGTGCACAGGGTAGGAGTCAGGCTCGGGACGCCACCGCTGAGCAGTTAGAGGCCGTGACGAGCCCGGGAGCCCCGGGCAACAGCTACGGTCATGCTCGGACTTTCCATGACTCCTTCCAAAGGGTGTGTGTGAGCCTACCCAATGGGTATAGCCCCCAAGCCCCCAAACGATCTGTGAGATCGGTCGAGTGGTCCATTGGTTGGTTTCCTCTTCCCAGGGACTTGACATGCCCCTATGTTGGACTCTCGTCAAACAACATCGAGGCAAGGCGACACGCCTGAGCCTAGTCGCTAAGCCCCGACCAATGAGAGGGTAGTCCGAGCCAGGACCGCTTTGGCCCGCATGCGTTCGGGACCAGGATATGGGTGGCTTGCTACCCCAAGTGCTTCCAACCATCAGCCCACACATCGGCAAAAATGACGGGGAGACCAAATTAACCCAACCACCGGCTCTAGGACTACCATGCGTGATGAGGGCTGGGGCTCAGATGGCAACTTTGCATTTGTTGAAGGCCACCTAAGGACCAAGATGCATGCATCGGGTGCCTATTGCCCATGGCCCTAGTACTACTGGCCGCCGCCATAGCGGCAGTTGCCCTCATTACGGTGGTTCTGGTGACTGCCACCATCGGTGCGGTGACCAGCGGAGGATGCAAGCGGTGCGACAGGAGTATGCAAGTAGCACATCCTCCAAAGGAGCTGGCGGTGACAAGGACTAGTAGGAGACCTTTGAATCATTGACGAGTCATATTTCATTTAGGATGAGCAATGTGAATTAAACATATATAAATGTCTAATAATAACCTTGTGGGAACATGGTTATGCGCGTCGGAGAGGCCCAAAACAATTCGTTTTTATAAATTTAATTTCGTCTTAGTTTACATCACTAAATCCCAATGCACCAGCACCTTGTATGTGTATTAGCTAGAGACTGTGTCTAAATATTTACAGAACGGAATCCACTCGGATGTCGGAACCAATAATGGTGATGAAATGCAACAAATTAAGAAAACTCGTCAGACCATAAGCTAGTAAATTAAATATCAAGCAACAAATTAGTAAAGATTGACAAGGAAAAACTGGTCTTTATTTTATAGTTCTCTTTTAAATCATGCATGCTAAACCATCCCAATACTTCACGTACGTATTAGTGTAAAGCTACTAAGAAGCAATCAAGTGCTTGATCTAGTAAAGCGTGTACGACACATGCTCGTTTGGTGTGGAACTGACAGATATTTTGCACAAGCAAAAAAAGTGGCGGTGACCAAGTAAACATTGGAAACATTAATCTGCTATGACTCTTTCAAGTGGTCACGAATGGCAATATGGAGATTATTGGATAGTTATAATTATATGAGGTGGAAAAAGTAATTAAAGATATTGTACGATGGTCATGCATTATCGCATTGTTGACTATTTCTATATTTTTTTGACTTGACTCTTTCAATATACGTTTGTTAGCACATGCATAGGTTGGTCAATGAACCATATTTCTTGTTTACGCAACTATCGCTGTCCACCATCTGCAACGCCCTTATACATATGTCTTGTCATCTGCGACAGGGTAGAAATGGATGTCCAATTATCGGTTTTCTTCAAATTCATATCCATTGATGAATCCTTCATTTTTGCGGTATACTTCCAAACATTTCAAAATTTGGATGACTATGTGATTAATTACTATAAATCTTCATTTTATGGTTACTTCCAAACATTCTAAAATTTATTTTTAAAATGATAGTTCGCTTGAACCCAGCCACCCCAAAACACAGAAATGAAAAGAAAGAATGCACTTTCTTTAATGCTGTGCTAGAAGAAAAGAGACCATGCACGCTGAAGTTGTTAGTCGTATGGTGCCTGTGAAAATATTAAAAGCAAGGTAGGTTTGAAAAGTTGATAAGATAACTGTATTGTTTCATCAGCAGGTTCAAGCTGCCAGAGACTGTTTCTTCAGTTCTGCTGATAGGTTCAACTTAACACTTATTCTGCCATTAATACGTACGCGTCACCACAAGCGCTGTGGCAGGCTATATAATCTCAACATCCCCATGCCGAGAGCATCAACAAGACAAAAACAAACACAAACACAACAAGCTAAGAAGCACCACAGCAGAATTCTGAGGGCACAAACACAAAAGCGAGTGCAAAACCAAATGGCTGCCTCCACCTACTTCCTTCTTATTGCTTTTCTAGCATTGGTCACATCCCAGGCCATTGCTTCTGACCCTAGCCCGCTCCAGGACTTCTGTGTTGCCGACATACACTCTCCAGGTATGCATGCACTCTCTTTAAATAATGCGCTATATTCTTGTACTAAATTACAGATCAAATCAGAATTATATGTCAGGACAAACAATATATTATTATGTATGTACGTCCTAGTGATTTCTGATCGCTGTGTACCTGTTTTTCTTTGTCTCTGTATATGCAGTGAAGGTGAATGGATTTGTCTGCAAGGACCCCATGGCCGTGAATGCAGATGACTTTTTCAAGGCAGCAAACCTTGACAAGCCTAGGGACACAATGAAAAGCAAGGTCGGATCCAATGTCACTTTGATCAATGTCATGCAGTTGCCTGGACTCAACACCCTGGGCATCTCATTGGCTCGCATTGACTACGCACCATTAGGTCAGAATCCGCCACACACCCACCCACGTGCAACAGAGATTCTCACCGTGCTTGAGGGTACACTCTATGTTGGATTTGTCACCTCCAACACAGACAACGGTAACAAGCTATTCGCCAAGGTTCTCAACAAGGGTGACGTGTTTGTATTCCCCCAAGGGCTCATCCACTTCCAATTCAATCCGGTCCACGACAAGCCAGCAGTCGCGATCGCGGCACTAAGTAGCCAGAACCCTGGGGCTATTACTATTGCCAACGCAGTCTTTGGATCAAGGCCACCGATCTCAGATGATGTCTTGGCCAAGGCCTTCCAGGTGCAAAAGGGGACAATTGATTGGCTTCAAGCTCAGTTCTGGGAGAACAACCACAACTAAATAAATCATGTTTGGGCATTGTATGAGTTCTGGAATAATTTGTATGGGAATGTAGAGCTTTATTTGCACTTCACATACTACTGTATGTATTCACTATTTCTATGCTACTACTGATAATAATAAATGGTCAGTATTTCTCTACTATAATTGTAATTGGGTCCCTGTTGCGGCTCTACCACCATGACCTTAATAAAAAAAATTAATGTAATCTACATGACACTCGGCCATCTCCCATTTTATATGGACAGTTCATATAGTAAACCAACTCAAGAATTTTTATATTCACAAGTCATGTGATTTTTCGTGCCAAACACACATCCTTCACGGCCGCCGGCGCACGAACCGATGACCTTAGGCTCCGCGCATGTTCGTCCCATAACCACTCCACCCGTAAGACACTTGTGTGCATTTGGGATATTCGTCCTACCTATTTTAATGTTATCTGGTTTGAAATGATTATTTGGGACACTAAACGAATTCAAATGAAAAGTTGTCAACTACAAGAATTTGTAACTTTTTGAGATTTACAACTTTGATTTTGATCATTTCTCCATCCGAGGTAGTTTGAAGAATTTTAATTTCAAATATGTGAACATTCAAATGTAATTTTCCTTAGATAGATGATTTTAAATGAAAACGTTGTCAAATACAAAGTTGCATAACTTTTTGGGATCTACAACTTTTGTTTTGGTCATTTCTCCATCTGAGATCGTTCCCAACCACTACACACTTACTTGTGACTAGAGAGCATATGGATTCCTTTGGTATTAACTCTATACAATCTTGTGAATCAAATTTTTCGGCATCAAAACGACTTGAAATAAAAAAGTTGTGAACTACAAAGTTGCATAACTTTTCGAGATTTACAACTTTTGTTTTTGTTGTTTCTCCATCTGACATCCTTGCCTACCACTACAAACTCACTTGTAACTATACAACAAGGATTACATTGGTATTAGCTCTATACAATCACTCGCCACTCATCACACATGGGCAATTTTACTGCCAGATATTGCCAACCGGTAACACGCACCAGCGGTGATTCTTTGCCCCCAACCCGAATTTTTGTATCAACACAAATAAGCATGGCGTGTCACACCCTAAGATTTACTATTTTGGGTTGTGCATGAAAAACACTAAATAAAATAAATAATTTCAATATTTGAATAAATTTATTAGATAAGTTAAGTTGCTGCTAATTTAAATATATAAAATTGTGGTTTTAAACTTTTTCATATTAATTTGATAATGTGGTGTTTGTGTGATGCTTGTCTTTGGTGTTGGTGAGTGCTATTATTTTCAAAATACCATAGGACAACGTTTACTTCTCATCGGAAAATTTTTTGGTATTTTTTGGATTTAAAATTTTAATTTCCGTGAGCTTAATCTTTTTCCTTGATCTCTTCATCAATCTTTTCATGAGCCCAAACCTATTTACTTAAGTTCCTTATCTCCCCAAGAGTCTCCAGGATTGTTTTCGTGATTTTTCTGAGCTCTGGGCTATTTTTCGTGGCTTAAAAGGTAATTCTAGATTTTCAGGCATTATTTTTATTCGTGGAATTAAAATAATCCCAAAATTAAGAAAATCCGAAAAGTTTCCAAACCCTACGACTATATATATGCCGGCGTAGCCCTCGACGCCCTGGTTTCAGAAGTACAACCCTTATCGCGAGCCGCCGCTCGTAGCTCCCTCCACCCCTCGCCGAAGTTCTTCATCTACATCTTGCGTTCCGACGAACTCTCCGACGAGCTTTTCCGGCCAAACCGTCGCGTCCCGACGCTAGCCACAACCACCCAGAGGCAGCCCTCATCGTTCTCTACACCGTGGTATATCCGTTTGCACGAATCCATCGCCGTTTCATCGAGTTCCCTTCTTATCTTACTTCTCTCCGGCGAGGTTCCAGCATGGCTGACTGGAGCTCCTCCAAGCCCAAGGTAGAAGATGTCATATTTACAGTTTTGCCATCCATAGTTTTTCCTCCGCTGTTTATTCGTTTTAACTCCGATTTGACCCGTTCAAGTTGCGTTAGATTCGTATTTACGAGCTCTACATGTTAGTGTTATTATATAGTAGGTTTGAAAATTTTAATTTTCGAGTTTATATTAAAGTAATTATTTATCTATAGAAAATCTTAGAAAATTCATAACTTTCACGTTTTAAATCCGAATTTTGTGATCTTTACGTTTGTGTGATCGTAGTAACGTGTAGAAGAGTTTTACAAACTTTTTATACTGTTTTGCTACTGTTGGTGTACTGTTTTAATTATGTCTCCTTGTTTGCTTTGTGTATATTGCTCAGATGATTGTGTGTTGATGCTTGATGATCGAGTATAGACGGTGAGCAGTTTCTTGACGATCCGGAGTATTATTTTGAGCTAGATCAGCAGTATCATCAGGAAAGCTTTGATGAAGGCAAGTATAACACGGGACCATCCTTGTTACCTATTCACTGAAATTATCATACATATGTATGTGTCTTCCTTGACAACCATAGAGATTATAACTTAGCTATTAATATCTTGTTTCCTTGTCACCTATGGATTGTGCATTTGGGTAGCTATAGCTAGTGCTTAATTATGAACAATGATCTTGTAATTTGATTAACGGATTAAGCGACCAACCATGAAGATGATTTTATTACTGTTGAAAGGGGGCTAGAGCAAGGGGTTATATTGTTGCTCTAGTTACTCTCCGTAAGGACTTACCTATAAGTGATAACTGGGACATACAGTACAGCTGTGAGGGCTATATGGCTCTGGCTCTAGCTGTTTAAGAGATCTTTTCTAGCTTGTTAGAAGTTATCCTTGTGGCGCAAATGGGGAAAAGTAGACTGTGGATCCCTGGAACTGGTTGTATCACAGAGACTGACTGATAAAACCTAGCGGCCCTAACTTGTTAGACGAACTTTTAAATGGCTTTATATGATTTCTGGTGTTTTGGGAATGGCCTCCCCATGCATTTGGAAGCCATGACTCATAGTGAAAGTATACACCTCTGCGCAGAGTTAAAAACTGGTATACTAGCCGTGCTCACGGATACGAGCGGACTTGGGGATTCTTACAGAATAGTTGATCACCATTGTTATATCATGCTTAATTACTATTGATTATTATTATGCTTGTGTTAATGCTATTCATTATCCTTATTACAATTGATCATTGATTCATTAATGGGAATTGGTTCATCTTGATGCTACTCAATTGCTAATTATATGATGATTAAAAGCTAAACGTAGTCAAACAGTGTCTAGCATTTTTGAGCCTCATGAACCCTACGTTATACTTGTTGAGTTCGACATGGACTCACTCTTGCTATTTCCCCACACCCCAGTGTATAGTAAGGTGTTGCTCAGAAGAAGGATAAAGATGTAAAGGAGTTTTCAGAAGTCTTTTAGAAAAGCTTGGCATACGGAGCCACCAGTCAGCCGTCCCTGAGAAGAATGGAGCCTGAAGTTTAGTCACCGTTCCGCGATACTCTGATGTAAGTGTTAATATAGCTATGTATACGTTATATACTAACATTATTTCTGATACTTTTTCATTCTGACATATGTGTGGACTTCCTGGGCACACATATGATTATCCTGATTTTGTTCTTTTGAAAACGGGGTGTGACATGGCGGGGGCTGTAGCGCAGTCCCGGTGTTTTTCATTTTTTATATATATTTTGAAGTAGACATCACAGCAGCAAAACACTAACATCAACACTGCCGGTTACTCACTGCCGGATCGAGATCCGTTGATGATAGCTGATTTCGACCCAACAGTGGTACCGGTTATATGGGGTATATATAGTGAGCAGCCAAATGCTTGATCGATCCAAAAAAGCTCAAAACCTGATGCAGCAGGGCGTTGATGAAGTGCGGATATCCTATGCAAAAAAGTCAGGGATCAGGATAATAGAACCGGTGTTTTGCTAATCTTCTGGCAATAGCCGGCTGCAGGCTTATGGAATGACCTCACTGGTAGATAGCAGCTTCACCTGATTAACTCAAAACTAAAGCGTGTGCGGTGGCTACCCTTTAAGGCCCCTTTCGGTTGGTTGGGAACGATTCCTAGACGGACGCTTGCTTCAATAATTTATATAACGCCGGAACGGTTCCACGTTAGGAACGCCCGATCCGGGCTAACCGAATGGGGCCAGCTTTTGCTAGTTCGTCCCTCCCTTGTTACCTATGGAAGCATTCCACTCAATTAATTCATGCATGTTAGCTTCCGAAAAAATGGTGACCTAGTAAACATTGGAAACATGAATCTGCTATGACTCAAGTGGTCACGACTGACCACATGGAGATTGTTAAATACTAATATACTGGAGGTGCAAAGTAAAGATATTATACGTGAGGATGCATGTGGTAATAAGTATATATAGAGAGAGGGGGGTGTGGCTTCCGTGCTGTTGACTCTTTTTATCTTTTGTTAGCGAGGAGTTGACCCTTTCTAATTTCGATAGGTATGTGAGCACAAGCATGAATGTGGACCTTTTGAACCATTTTTCTTGTTGTTGACACCAGATTTTGGTAAAGGGATTTTGCGACTATGGGCCTAGGTGTCAGGTCTAGAAAAAGCTGATTTGAGGGATCGATTAATGCAGATAAAACCGATCAAGATAGACTACGTCGACCAAAGTTATTCGTGCCAAGATCGGAGGAGCCAAAACACATCGAACTCTATCAAAGAAGAGAAAGATTAGAGTCTAAGTTATCTTTTTCCTATTTTCTTTTCTAAGTAAGTCGTGTCCAATTAGGACTCATGTCAAGGTTTCAGGCTATAAATATTAAAGCCTCGACTATTGTAAAGATATACAATCAATCAATACAATCAACCCTTTTTGACTCCAGCCAAACCCTTAGGAGTAGGAGTAGAGTAGATTCCAGCGAAATCTTCAAACAAACAAGGTTGCATCGGTTGGGTCTGACCCCCAGTTTGCTTGTAAGTATTGCCACGGTTTATATCTTTGTTTGTAAGGCTGCATCGATTAGGTTCGAACTCGTGCAAGCTTGGTATAAGCTAGTTATCGGTTTAGATTCTATTTGTAAGACTGCATTGGTTAGGTCCAACCTCTTATAGATAGTCGATCTAAGTTAGTTATCGGCTCTATTAGATTTGGCAATCTAGTAGGTTCATTAAGTTATCGATATTGTTTATTCAAATTGATCTATTTATTATAACAATATCATTGTCCAATCAAGATTGATGGATTGCTAGCTTCTAATATCATTAAAATCCACTATTTTAGATGCTTTTATGCTCATCTCTGTCAAAACAGTCGATTTCGGTTTATATCGGTAAATCTGTCGATCTTGATTGTTACGTATTGTGCGTTCGAGCTAGCTGTGTGATTATAGATTAATTTGAGATTAAAGTAGACTTGACTTGATAGCTTGTTATGGCTGTATCTTCGGACCTCACTGTCAAGTTTATTATACCAAGGTTGCTTTGATCTTAGATCTTTTTATGATTGAATTGATAGATCTCATTCGTGCTTCATGGACCCTGTATCGGCTAATTAGCCAATCAAGTTGCGCTTTCACCAGTAGCATGTATGCGTAGCTCGACTAGCTGCTGATTACTCTTTTATACTCGTTTTATATACTTAGAACACATCGTTATTAAGGTTGTATCGTCGGGATCCCCACTATTAGCGATGTTCTGAATATATCTAGCAAGTGTAGGAGGTTAATTAGTGCTTGACCGCTATTCGTACATGTTACATATTTTTGAATATATCTATCAATGCGTATCGACTAAGTTAGACCGGCTGTTTATATATTATATTTGATGATTACTTTAAAAAGTCGTTCTGATCTTATTATTATTATTGCAAGCTTTATTGTTAGGAGTTGACTTTGTAGTCAATTTCCTTTGACCACTGGCTATCTTATGGCCGCATATTTTGGAACTGTCTGGGAATAAACCAGCAGGTTCCATAATTTCTCAATTACAGGTCAAATTGACTGGCACGCCTTGGTTCATTCTCATCCAGACCAGCTTGTTGAGGCTTAGGGAATCTCGAAGACTCTTGCTTCACACAATCCTACAGGCCTCCCAAGTGTGTTGGCATAGGAACACATTTTTATGTCAAAACACTTTTTTGGCGCACCTGGTGGGACCACAATCATCATCATGTCTACATCCGTCGGTAGTGAAGCTATTATCAATGTGACTTTTGAGAAACTTCCTGAAGAGTGGCGTAATACTATTGAAAGTGCAATGCAACAGTTCAAGGATAAATGTATGTTATCATATGCCAAAGACCATGAAGAGAAGATATACCAGAAGACCTATTTGCCTAGAGTACTCCTTGACGGACAACCAGATCCAAATGATGCTGCAGCTCGTCATGCGATGTATGAGACCATCACCCGAGCTATGAGCATAACACTTGCCGATCATAATGATATATTCTTGGCAAGCTTGACAAATTCTTTGAATGAGTCTTTGGGTGCGGGCGTACAATCCCGAGGACCAGCATATTCTAATCATAATACGGGTCCTAAAAGAAATGATGCAACGACAACAAATGTTACCCTAGGTCTCAATGGTCAAGCATCAGGAGGGGTACCCATATAGCAAGGAGGTGTATCTGCTCAACAAGGAGGAAACGAGCAGCACTCTATGCAATAGCTGATGGTCGACTACAGTGTTTGTCAATTGGCTGTAAAAATTGCTCCTGGGTACAGGAGAATTGTTAGGGATTTTAATGCTCCACCTTACCAAGGAAAAGTTGCACCAGGAGAAATCCCTCCTGGGTATCATTATGCTAGTGATTTTTATACTCTAAATGCTATTGAGAATCCTAGGTATTAGAATGTTCCTCAAGGAACCCACGGCTCTGGACAGCAAAGCCAGGGTAATACAAGTACACAAAATTTTGCGGTGGCCTAGGTGGATGAGTTGATGGGTAAGGTGACTGAGATAATTTAGAGGCAGTTTGGTTTGAAGCCAAAGAATTCAACAATTACTTATAGGAAGTCATATCCATCATGGTATGATCAAGTGGTGTTACATCCACGATACAGGATTCCTGATTTTGTCAAATTCACTGAGACTGGATCTACCTCGATTATGGAGCATATTAGACAATATTTAGCTCAGCTTGGGGAATTATCTGATAAACCAGCGTTCAGAGTACGATTTTTTTCCTCTGTCTCTATCTGGTCCTGCCTTCTCGTCGTTTGCATCTTTACCATATGATTCTATTGTGGGATGGGAAGATCTGGAATCACAATTCCATCAATACTTTGATTCAGGAGTTACAGAAAAAGGGATTGCAGACTTAGTCGATGTCAGGCAGGGAAGCAGCGAATCTGAAAGCCATTACATTCAAAGGTTTAGAGATGTCAGAAACCAGTGCTACTCACTGATGCAAAGTTGGTTGGTATTGCAATTCAAGGTTTATTGCCAGCACTTAAAGAAAAGATTGGCGGTGATTATCCAAATCTTGCAGCATTGGCCAAGAAATTGGCTGCCTGGATACTCAATACAAATATTTAAGATTTGATAAATCTCAGAAAGCTGCAAATGCCGGTTTTAACTTTGATCCAGTCTTCCAAGAAGTTGGTAGTGAAAGTGAGAGTGAGGATGAAGCCAACGAAGTTGTTGCCGTTGATTGGGCTTGGAAGCATGCAGAGGACATGCCTTGGGCTAAGTCTAAAATAGTTGATAATGAAGATGACAAGACATAGTTTTGATATTACTAAAGCCGATAAGATTTTTGATTACCTGCTTGAGAAAGGTCAGATTAAGTTAACAGGTAGTCATAAAATACCTTCGGCTGAAGAACTTAAGAAAAGAAGATATTGCAAATATCATAATTCTTCCACTCACACCACCAATGATTGCAAAGTTTTTAGAGAGCTAATTCAGAAAGCCATTGAAAAGGGCAGGATTGGGCTTGAAAAGAAGAAAGGTAGCAGTATGGGTATTGAAGGCCATCATTTTCCCCACAAATATGGTTCCTCCATCTTTTTCACAAGGGAATTTCAAAGTACTTACCTCAAAAAGAGCCAAGGAAGCTAGGACTGTTGATTCTGAGAAACAGATATCGGCTAAAACAAGATAGTCGATAAAAACAAAGGTAAGCAATCGGCTATGATAGGAGCAACATTCATGTTACCTGCTGAATTTAGAGCTGCAGAGGAAGAAATTGAGGATTCAGATGATGATGTAGCTATAGCTCAGTGGATTTATCAAGTACAGAGTGCTACATTTGAAAAGCCAAAAAGATATTTGCATTTAAAGGCTCTCTATTTAAAAGGATTCTTTGATGGTAAACCTATGACCAAAATGTTAGTTGATGGTGGTGTTGCTGTAATCTAATGCCATATACAACTTTTAGGAAGCCCGGTAAAAAGCTTGAAGATTTGTGCTCAACAGATATGAAGCTGACAAATTTCAGGGGGAAGGCATCAATGACTAAGGGGGCAATCTGTGTGGAATTAACAATTGGAAGCAAAAGTTTGCCGACTACTTTCTTCGTCTTTGATGCAAAAGGATCATATAGTATACTCCTTGGCCGGGACTGGATTCATGCTAACTGTTGTATTCCTTCTACAATGCACCAGAGCTTAATCCAATGGATTGGTGATACAGTTGAAGTAGTTCCATGGGATTCATCAGTTAGTGTCACCTATGTTAGTCCAAATGAATGAAATTTTGAGGGAGTAGAATATTTTTCTAGAAAGATTTATGAAGGAGACATCATCAAAGTGTTTGATGATGATCAATAGCTGATACAAGCAATCGGCTCTGAGAGTTTTTATTAATGGATTCCCGATTGAAGATGATATGGGCAAGATGGGCAAAGGTTTCATGTTGGCCAATGAATTAGAAGCAGTAGATATTGGGCCTGGTGATAGGCCAAGGCTGACATATATTAGTGCCAAATTGGATCCTGAGTACAAGAAAGAGTTTATAGATTTATTAAAAGAATATAAAGATTGCTTTACTTGGGAATATTATGAAATTCCCAATCTTGATCGAAAATTAGTGGAACATCGTTTGCCAATCAAACCTGGATATCGGCCGTTCAAACAAGCTCTAAGGAGGCTGAAGCTGAAGTTATAGAAGATGTGAAAAAAGAAATCACTAAATTGTATAAAGAAAAATTTATACGATAGTGCCGATATGCAGAGTGGATTTCAAGTGTTGTCCCCGTATACAAGAACAATGGAAAGATGAGAGTATGCATTGATTTCAGGGACTTAAATAAAGCTACCCCTATGGATGGATATCTGATGCCAGTTGCTGACATGTTAGTCGATGCGGCTACAGGACACAAGGTGATTAGTTTTATGGATGGTAATGCAGGATATAATCAAATCTTTATGGCAGAAGAAGATATTCACAAAACTACTTTTAGATGTCCTAGCGCCTTAAGATTATATGAGTGGGTAGCGATGACTTTTGGTCTTAAAAATGCCGGTGCAACTTATCAAAGAGCTATGAATTATATCTTTCACGGGTTGATCGGCAAAATAGTTGAGATTTATATTGATGATGTGGTGGTAAAGTCTAAGGGGTATCAGGAACATCTTCAAGATCTTAGAGCAGCTCTGGATATGCAAAGAGGAATGGGCTAAGGATGAACCCTCACAAATGTGCATTTGGGGTTTCAGCTGCTCAGTTCTTGGGGTTCATGGTGCATGAAAAAGGAATTTAAGTTGGCCACAAAAGTTTTGATGCTGTCGACAAAGCAGTACTACCCACTACCAAGACTGAGCTACAATCTTTAATCGGTAAAATAAATTTTATTAGAAGGTTCATATCAAACCTATCGGTTAGGATTTTTCCATTCTCCGCATTGTTAAAGTTGAAAAGTGATCAAGAATTCAGACGGAGTAACGAACAACAAAAGGCATTCAAGGAAATTAAGGAATATATGAAGGCTCCACCATTATTGGTTCCTCCTCAAAAGGGTAAGCCTTTTAAGTTGTACATATCGGCTGATAGCCATACAATTGGATCGGCCTTAATGTAAGAATTTAAAGGAAAGGAAAGGGTAATTTATTATATAAGTAGAAAGCTCTTAGATCCAGAAACTAGATATTCTCCTATTGAAAAGTTGTGCTTATGCTTATATTTTTCTTGCACCAAGCTTAGGTATTATTTGTTATGTTCTGAATGCACTGTGGTGTCTAAACATGATGTGATTAAGCATATGTTATCAATGCCTATTTTGAATGGGAGAATTGGAAAGTGGATTCTTGCATCATTAGAATTTGATTTGAGGTATGAATCGGCTAAAGTAGTCAAAGGGCAAGTGATAGCTGATTTTGTCACTCATCATTATGAAAAGAAGGATGTTGTGTTGGTGGAGTTGATTCCTTGGACTTTATTCTTTGATGGGTCAACCTGTAAACAAGGTAGTGGAATTGGCATTGTTCTCATATCACCTCAAGGAGTAAGATTTGAATTTGCCTTTCCCATAGGACCAATGTCCACTAATAACCAGGCTGAGTATGAGGCTATTCTTAAAGAGCTTCAACTTTTATATGAAATGAAGGCCGAGGCTATTGAGACCTTTGGAGATTCCCAATTAATTATTAATTAATTGCTCGGCCTATATGAATGCAAAGATAATATTTTAAGAAAATATTATGAAGATTGCTGTAAGTTGCTTGATTATTTTTCTTCTTGGTAATTGAGCATGTTCCTAGGAGTCACAATCAAGAAGCTAATAGATTGGCTCAAAGTGCTTCTGGGTATCAGCAAATTCCTGAAGTGCTAAACAATCATCTCGCTGATGGAGTTGAAGATTGGAGAGTTGAAATTGTTAAATATTTAAAAGATCCATCTCAGCGGGTATCTAAGAAGTTAAGGTATAAGGCTATTAAATTTGTTCTTCTTGATGATCAGCTATACTATAAAACAGTCGATGGTGTATTGCTTAAATGTCTAAATCAAGAAGAAGCTAAGGTGGTGATGGGGGAAATACATGAAGGTGTTTGTGGTGCACATCAATCAGCTCACAAGATGAAATGGATGATCAGAAGAGCAGGATATTTGTGGCCGACTATGTTGGAAGATTGTTTGAGATATTATAAGGGTTGTCAAGATTGTCAAAGGTTTGGCAATGTGCAGAAATCACCAGCATCGGTTATGAATCCAATTGTGAAGCCGTGGCCATTTAGAGGTTGGGGAATAGATCTGATCGGCCAAATTTACCCCCATCAAGCAAAGGACATAAGTTCATTCTGGTAGCAACAGATTATTTTACTAAGTGGGTTGAAGCCATACCTTTGAAGATAGCATCATCGGCTAATATGATTGAGTTTATTAAAGAGCACATTATTTACAGATTTGGAATTCCTCAATCTATAACAACTGATCAAGGGAAAATGTTTACTTCTCAAGAGTTTGAGGATTTTGCTACCAGTATAGGTTTTAAGTTGTTGAATTTGTCTCCTTATTATGCTCAAGCTAATGGATAAGCAGAAGCATCAAATCAAATTTTTAATCAAATTGATCAAGAAGAAGATCAGAGAAAATCTAAAGAAGTGGCATACAATTCTTAGTGAGACTCTTTGGTCTTATAGGATGGTTTGTCATGGATCTACTAAGTGTTCACCTTATGAATTAGTCTATGGGCACCAAGCTATTTTACCTTGGGAAATTAATATTAGTTCAAGACGACTGTTACATCAAGATGAGTTGAGAGCCGATGATTACAGAAAACTTATGATGGATAATTTAGATGATTTGAACCTTCATCGGCTAAAAGATTTACAGAATATTGAGGCTCAGAAGTTCAGAGTTGCCAAGTATTACAATCAAAAAGTAAGAGAAAAGAAAATCATTGAAGGGGAATTAGTTTGGAAAGTGATATGGCCAACTGGGACCAAAGACAACAAGTATGGAAAATGGTCACCAAATTGGAAAGGGCCCTATCGGATTATTCGAAGTGCTCCTAGTAATGCTTATTTCTACGAGACATTAGAAGGAGAAAAATTTCCTAGAGCAATCAATGGGAAGTATTTCAAAATGTATTATCCTAGTATATGGGTAGACTTGTTATAGCCGATCATAGTATTGCATCAGGCTCTAATAGCCGATATGACAGTATCGCCTCTAGTGGAAAAAGAAACAAAGGTAGCTCTGATAAAAAACAACAGCCGATGCGATATGCATCGCCTTTAGAGCAAAAACAAAAACACCATACTAGTTAAGATCAATGTCTCCAAAATATTATAAGAAGTTTCAGCAGATTACTCTTGTCACATCAGTTTCTACCCTATTATAAGTTAATCTTTAAAAACTTTGTTCACAATATCTTCGGCAGGGGTGACGTCAGCAACGGTGTTCGCACAATCGGCAAATTCCTTCACCAGTTGGTTGAAACCTTCGTCCATGCACTCCTCGATGAAGGTTGGGGTGAGGGTGTCTGCCAGTTGCACCCCATGGCGGAGTTGGGCCGCCGCCAGTGCTGCTGCTGCTCCGGCACGGACGCCATGAAGGGCGATCTCCATGGCATGGGGGGCAATGTCGTTGAGGCGCTCCACCACTGTGTCACCGCACTGGTGGGATTGGCAATGGCAGGGTGGAGTTCATCAAGCTACGCTCGGAGACCTGCATAATTGAAGCCGATTCAGAATTATGAACAAGAATGTTGAAGGTTGATCGGCTAAAACAGGGATCAGCAGACATGATGGATGGTACCTAATGCTGGTTGAAATTTGAATAAGGTATAAAGGACTGATCCCAATCTACAAGAGTACTCAATCCAGTCGTGCTATGGCAGACATTCCAAGAAAATCGAATTAGATCTATTGGATTCAGAGTCGGAGTCTCTGCTATGAAACGGATTTGGTGCAAAGGAACTAGTTTTCGGCAAAAGGAAAGACGGTTACCGGCAATCATGGAGTCTGAATCCACCAGTTGCTGCTTGACTCCGGCAAGTGCGTCCTCGGTGCCTTGGAGCACTGCCTCCGTAGCCACCAACCGCTCCCCAAGGGCCATGAGTTTTCTTGTACTCCTCGCCGTAGTCCTCCATGGTTTTCTTCCAATTATTGAGGAAGCGCCAGGCGTCATCACGGCCAAAGTCGTCCCAGGGGTCTTCAGGAGACAATTTGGCATCGGCGTAATTCACCGCCACCCCGCCTCCACCGGAGGGTGGGTGCTATCAGAAGCAACCCGCACTGGCTTGCTTGGCCCTGCTTCATCAACTTGGGGAGCACTGTTGCAAGGAGTTAAGGTTGAGAAAACATGAATCAAAGAAACAAGATGGAATTGCAGCAATGGTCTTACCTGATACGGAGGCACTGGGATGGCTGGTTGACCTCCTCGGAGAGGTTCTCCATTGGACGCTTGCCACGGCTGTCTTGACCTGCCATTGCAAGGGTTTCTTAAGGGAGCAGAGGTGGTTGCGGCTCTGGAAGTAGAAAGGTTGGAAGCGAAGTGCAAATGAAAGCGTGGATTTTCCTTGGAACCATCAGTCACGTTTATAGATTCATAAGTTGAAAAGGCAAGGCCAGCGGTGTGTTCTGACTGGGTGTGTTGAAACAGTACGGACGTGAAGTTTTTATTAACTGAGGATTTGAAATTTCTCCTGAGGTAACATAAGGTGGATCAGCTAAGTTTGCTAATAAGAATGTTGCCAATACTATGTAAGGGTTATCAGTGATGGCCTAAGTTTGATCGGCTAAAGTTGCTGATACAAATATAAACAGAGACAAGAAAGTTTGGAGGTGTGATCAACAAATGACAGTAAGGTTGACAGTTCCATTCTGTGATAATTTCAACAAGGAGAGATCTTTCAAATTGAAAAATTCTATTGAACTCTAACCCTGAGTTACTGCCTCCCTTGGTTTAAGCTTATCAGCAAAGAAGACACATGGAGGGAGCTCACCAAATCCCATCTGCCTAGCAGATATTGAAGGATTATAAAATTCATAACAAATTGGAGGCTTCTCTCTGCCATGTCTGACTTCTGTTGGTAGCAAGTATGATTTGATCATGCAGTTCAAGATTTTCAAAGATTATTCATCATTGTATTCAGATTGAAATCTGAAGGAGAAAGGTTGTTCAAATTCTGGGATATCAGAGTATATAAACCATTCCAAGATGTCCTCTGGAAGACCTTTGTAAAACAACTTGAAGAAAATGGCCAACAGAGCTAGTGATCGTAATTACTGATGCTGCCTCCCCAAAAGACATGCATCAGCTGGTCTTGTGGTTTTCTGACAGTTGCCCTTCTTCTTCCTTGAAGTTGAGGGATGGGAACTTTAGTGACCTCAAATCTCTAACCACATATTTCTGCAACTACAGATTAAGCCAGAGTTGTAGCAGCCACCAAGGGCCAGTGATTGTTGGGATTGTCTCATTCTTTATCAAGTGTTGAGAAACTTGGTTCATCAAATGATAAAGAGCACCCAACAGATATTTGCCGAGGATGATCTCTGAATTCACTGATATTTTCTCTATAAGTACTTGATAATTGAATGTTGGGGTGCAGGATTGCCCATAGAAGAGATACCTATACAGCTACATGTTTAAGAAAGCTACATGCTCCCTCTCAATCATATTTTTCTGAGTAGTGTTGTGAGTAGCAATATAGTTGGACCAACCCCCCAATTCTTGTGCTTTCAAGCCTGTGGAAAGCTTTGACCATCAGATTATGAGGATTGAACTGTCCTGTGATATTGAGGCTAGTAAGCATGTGTATATTAGCCAAGTTTGGAGTTGCTGGTCCGTGGCCAAAAAGGAAAGCACTGTAAGTGCTGGACCAAAAGTAAGAAGCAGCTTTCCACAGAGGCTCATTTTTCTTCATGGTGGATAAGGAAAGAGAAATGCACTGGTCCGGATTGCGGAGAGTCCAATCTGTTCGCTTCTTAGTTGCAACTTTTATCAACCAATTTCTCCAGCCTTGGATCTTGGATGGCCAATTTCTGAAAGTTCTATTGTCCCAAATATCTGGATCCATGGTGGATTGCTTGAAGGGGGTTCTGTTGGTCTCGGCAATAATGACCTCAGATGGATCCGGGTTGCCCATTGGACCCAAGAAAAAGCTAGTTGGGTTGTTCGAACCGACGACCTTAGGCTCCGCGCATGTTCGTCCCTCCACCCGTAAGACACTTGTGTGCATTTGGGATATTCATCCTACCTATTTTATGTTTATCTGGTTTGAAATGAGTATTTGAGACACTAAACGAATTCAAATGAAAAGTTGTCAACTACAAGAATTTGTAACTTTTTGGGATTTACAACTTTGATTTTTATCATTTCTCCATCAGAGCTAGTTTGAAGAATTTTAATTTCAAATATGTGAAAATTCAAACGTAATTTTCCTTAGATAGATGATTTTAAATGAAAACGTTGTCAAATACAAAGTTGTGTAACTTTTTGGGATCTACAACTTTTGTTTTCGTCAGTTCTCCATCCGAGATCGTGCCCTACCACTACACACTCACTTGTGACTATAGAGCATATGGATTCCTTTGGTATTAACTCTATACAATTTTGTGAATCAAATTTTTCGTCATCAAAACAACTTGAAATAAAAAAGTTGTGAACTACAAAGTTGCATAACTTTTTGAGATTTACAACTTTTGTTTTGGTTGTTTCTCCATCTGACATCCTTGCCTACCACTACAAACTCACTTGTAACTATACAACAAGGATTACATTGGTATTAGCTCTATACAATCACTCGTCACTCATCACACATGGGCAATTTTGCTGCCAAATATTGCCAACCGGTAACACGCACCGGCGGTGATTCTTTGCCCCCGACCCGAATTTTTGTATCAACACAAATAAGCGTGGCGGGGGCAGTGGCGCAGTCCTGGTGTTTTCCTTTTTTATATATATTTTGAAGTAGACCTCACAGCAGCAAAACGCTAACTTCAACACTGCCGGTTACTCACTACCAGATCGAGATCCGTTGATGATAGCTGATTTCGACCCAACAGTGGCTACCGGTTATATGGGGTATATATAGTGAGCAGCCAAATGCTTGATCGATCCAAAAAAAGGTCAAAACCAGATGCAGCAGGGCATTAATGAAGTGCGGATATCCTATACAAAAAAGTCAGGGATCAGGAGAATAGAAAAATAACATTTTGCTAATCTTCTGGCAATAGCCGTCTGCAGGCTTATGGAAAGACCTCACTGGTAGATAGAAGCTTCACCTGATTAACTCAAAACTAAAGCGTGTGCGGTGGCTACCCTTTAAGGCCCCTTTCGGTTGGTTGGGAACGATTCCTAGCCGGGCACTCGCTTCAATAATTTATATAACGCCGGAATGGTTCCACGCTAGGAATGGCCCGATCCGGGCTAACCGAATGGGGCCAGCTTTTGCCAGTTCATCCCTGCCTTGCTACCTATGGAAGCATTCCACTCAATTAATTCATGCATGTTAGCTTCCGAAAAAATGGTGACCAAGTAAACATTGGAAACATGAATCTGCTATGACTCAAGTGGTCACGACTGACGACATGGAGATTGTTAAATACTTATATACTGGAGGTGCAAAGTAAAGATATTATACGTGAGGATGCATGTGGTAATAAGTATATATAGAGAGAGGGGGTGTGGCTTCCGTGCTGTTGACTCTTTCTATCTTTTGTTAGCGATTAGTTGACCCTTTCTAATTTCGATAGGTATGTGAGCACAAGCATGAATGTGGACCTTTTGAACCATTTTTCTTGTATACGCAACTATCATCATCAATATCAACAATAGTACCATACCATTTTTCTTGCTTAGTATGGACGCATTAGAAAACGAATCATCTCTCCATATCAACAATTAATAGTACCTTTTACCCAGCAACAACTAACAAACCACACCGTAAACAAGGACTCATCTATCTGTGTTAAAATTTAGAAAAATAAAGTAATTGCTAGGAATAACTATTTTATGTTTTACTTCCTAATATTTTAGAAGTAATTTTTAAAAGGATAATAAGCATGACCCTTTCCGTACAAAAACACAAAACAAAAGAAAGAATACACATTCCAAAGAAGATTGGTTAGTGTAATGAGTGTGAAATTAAAAGCAAGGTAGGTTTGCAAGGTTGATATAGTAATAATATAATGGGGCTTAAGCATTTCTACCCTTGTTTTGAAGCGTAATGGTGATTTTGTCCTCATTTTTTTAACATTGTGATTTTACTCCAGTGATTTCAAAACAAAGGAAGACTTTACCCCCGGCTCTGTGTAGCCCCCTCTAATGGTGTTAACTTTTGAATAAAAGGACAACTTTGCCCATGCATTTTTACCCGTGTTTTATTTTGATATTTGTGTTTTTTCATCTATTTTCAGATCTGCAATTTGGCAATTATATGATATGGAATTATACAATTCTATCGGTGCAAAACTAAACAATTTTTAGAAAAATTTGACAGCATTTCAGCTAACAATCTATATAAACAGAGTTTAAGACACAACAAATTAATATCACACATATTTCATTAGTTGAATTAATAGCAGTGTCAACCTTTGATACATGAGATGCATATAAAAACAAGCCAATTTTGCAGCCAGTAGTCAAGAACAATCTGTTCTTCTCCAACGAGTAGTAAATCCGATCCACAAAATGATCGGATCAGACACACGCCAGGGAACCGAAAGGCCCCCTCTTCCTTTTTTTTTGTTGATATAATATCTATAGCAGTACAGCCTCTACCACTTGGATTAGCAGCGCGAATGGAAAAGCAAACGATTGCCCCCTGTTCCCGTTGGCGATCAAGAACAGCAGTTAGCGCATACCAATCCGTTCTTGTTGCACTCGCTGCAGCAGACAATGCGGCCCTCCTCCTCAACGAACACCTTGTGGCTGCCGCCGCAGCCGTTGCACGGGACCAACTCGCAGACAAAGGTCGGGTCCTGCCCGGCCGCGCCATCGAGGAGGCGCCGCAGCTGGCCGGTCTCATTCTCGGCTGCTGGACCTCGTCCGCACCGCCGACGAGGCAGCCGGGCGCTTGGAGCTCCCGGCGGAGCGCAGAGCCTAGGGGATGGTTGGGGCTAAGGCCGCTTGGGGAACCCGCGCGGCGTCCTTGCCAGCGTCGGCGCGAGCCCGGGGGGCGGCCGGACAAGGAGGGCGACGGCTAGGGGCAAAAGAGCGCCTCCTGCCTAGGTCCACGCCGTCAGCCACTGCGCCTGCGCAGCCAAGCTGCAAACCGCCCACACCCTGCTGGCCTCCAACAGCTGCCGCGTCGCCATACGCCCACCGCCTAGCGGTCTGGGTCGAGCTAGGGTGGGATTGGACACGTCTGATTTGGGGAAAGTGAACGGATTGGGACGTGCGGAGGTGAGGGTAGTTTTTCCTTTTCGCTTATGGATATCTTTTTTCTTTTTTGTCATTTAATTTACCCACACTAAACATCGTTACAAACCAGGGGCAAACAGCGACTTCGATTCAAAATCGTGAGGACAAAATCACAAAGTTAAAACAGTAGGGGTAAAATCACCATTGCATCCTGTGGCAGGGGTAGAAACACCAAATTCCCTTACATAATTGTGTTGTTTCATCTGCAGGTTCTAGCATGGCAGGACGGATCATTTCACATCATTAAGATCTATTAGTATTGTCTTTGGTACTGCTGAAAACTTTTCTATAAATACACGAGTGAACGCACCTTGATTTGTTTCTTTGTTTGGCCCAGCTTGATAACGGCTTCATCCAAGAAGCCGGAGAAACCACGTTTAGGGGGCATCACCCATAAAGTAAAAAAAACTGCTTCTCCCCTTCTACTCAATATTTTCACACGTAAATGATCTTAAATGGATAAATTTTTGACTACAAAAGTTTAGATCATGTCGAGCACTACAGCATCGATATAGGGCGTGTCTCCATCCAAGGACATTGAAAAATTCAAAAATTTGAAACTCAAAAGATGAGAAATTAATTTATATATTTGGAACAGTAAATGATCTCAAACAAAAAAATTATTAACTACAGAGTTTTAGATCTCCTCAAGCTCTACAATTTGGATATAAATTTTGTCTTCATTCGACATCATTTGAAAAAAATATGAATTTATTTGTGCTACAACTATTTTTAAGGAAGTTTGACTTAGTAAACCGTCCTTCAAAACCATTTTTTTTGGGATAGCAGACTTAACAAAACCGCTTTTAGAAATCAACTATTTTCAGAGGCTGTTAACATAAGCAACCATCCTTGAAAATCTTATTTTCAGAGGCGGTTGACGTAAGCAACCATCCTTGAAAATCTTATTTTCAGAGACGGTTCTTTTAAGCTGACCGTCCCTAAAAATAGGTCTATTTTCAGTGACGGTTTACTTAACAAAACCGCCCCTAGAAATTGTCCTCCCCGCCAAGGCTACAAGTGGTTTCATTAGTCGTCCGTCTCTAATAGAAATGGAAGCCGTCTGTAAAAATTATTTCTGTAATATTGTCTTGTGGCAATAGCAGGTTTCAAGCTTACGGGTGGCCTCACTGGTAAAGCACAAGGACAGATGATGGCTTGGTCTTGTACGGATAGATAGAAGCTTCGCCTGATTAACTCAAAAGGAAAGCGTGCGAGCGCGGTAGCTACCCTTTTACCAGGCCAGTTCGTCTCCAGCTTGATACGGAAGCAGTCCACTCGATTAATTCATGTATGTTAGCTCTCGGAAAAATGGTTACCAAGTAAACATTGGAAATATGAATCTGCTATGACTCAACTAGTAGTCACGAATGACGACACGGCACATTGATATTGTTAAATAATACTTATATAATCGACGTGCAAGCTGCAAAGTAATGATATTAATTATACATGACGATGCATGTGTTAATATATATAGAAAGGCTTCCGCACAGTTGACTCTTTCCATCTTTCGTTAGCGTGACACTTTCTAATTTCTATAAGTATGTGAGCGAAGGATGATGGATGCACCTTTTGAACCAATTTTCTTATTTCTTGTTTAGTACGGATGTATTAGAAAACGAATCTCATCTCCATATCAACAATAGTATAGCTTACCGGGCAAGAATTAACAAACCACACCGTCCAAAAGGACTCATTTACCTGTGTTAAAATTTAGATAAATATAGTAATTATTATTTTAGAATTATTTTTAAAAGGATAATAAGCATGATCCTTCCACCCAAAAACACAAATGAAAAGAAAGAATACAAATTCCTAAGAGATCACATTTGATTTGGTGTAATGCGTGTGAAAATATATATTAAAACCAAGGTAGGTTTGAAAAGATTGAGAAATATTGTAAGATAATTGCGTTGTTTCATCAGCAGGTTCTAGCAGCCGGAGACTGTTTCTTCAGTTGGTAGGTTGAACTTGGACTTTTTCAGTCATTAACGTGTTCACGTCGCCACACTTGCCACTGTGGCTGCCTATATAAACACACCATCCCCATGCCCAAAGCATCAACAGAGAGACGCAAACTCAACAAGCAGCTCTCTATAGCTGAGTTCGAAGAGCACAATCATAAAAGCGAGCGAAAAATTAAACCAGAAGGCTCCCGCCACCAGCTTACTCCTCGTTTCTTTTCTAGCATTGGTCACTTCTCAGGCCATTGCTTCTGACCCTAGCCCGCTCCAGGACTTCTGTGTAGCCGACATACACTCTCCAGGTATGCATGCACTCACTTTAAGGGCACGTTTGGAAGCCCGGTATTTAGTCCGAAACACCTATAAATTACAGGCCCGTCAATGTTTCCAATGCAAGCAAAAGAATTAGTTGTTTGGATGGCCAGTGAGCACACTAATTTTACATACGGATTGAGCCAAAACCGGTGTAAAATAAAAATCACCTCCTCCGGCCCAGAAAAGAAAACGGCATGTATCAGGCCATCGCACGATCGTGCTCACGCCTCCCGTCGCTGTCACGCCCACTGCCGCAGCCCCACCCTCCTCCCCCACACGCCACTGCTTCTTCCCCTGCCGCACGAGCTTTCTTATAGTAAATTAAGGATCAAATAATAATCATTTGTCACAACAAACATTATATTTTTATGTATGTCCTAATGTTTTCTGATCTCTGTGTACCTATTTTCCTTCATCTTTGTATATGCAGTGAAGGTGAATGGATTTGTTTGCAAGGACCCCATGGCCGTGAACGCAGATGACTTCTTCAAGGCAGCAAACCTTGACAAGCCTAGGGACACAATGAAAAGCAAGGTCGGATCCAATGTCACTTTGATCAATGTCATGCAGTTGCCCGGACTCAACACCCTAGGCATCTCGTTGGCTCGCATTGACTACGCACCATTAGGTCAGAATCCGCCACACACCCACCCACGTGCCACAGAGATTCTCACCGTGCTCGAGGGTACACTCTATGTTGGATTTGTCACCTCCAACACAGACAATGGTAACAAGCTATTCGCCAAGGTTCTCAACAAGGGTGACGTGTTTGTATTCCCCCAAGGGCTCATACACTTCCAATTCAACCCTATCCATGACAAGCCTGCTGTCGCAATCGCTGCACTAAGCAGCCAGAACCCCGGGGCTATTACTATTGCCAATGCAGTCTTTGGATCAAAACCACCGATCTCAGATGATGTGTTGGCCAAGGCTTTCCAGGTGCAAAAGGGAACAATTGATTGGCTCCAAGCTCAATTCTGGAGAACAACCACTACTAAGTAAATTGAGACTCACTTCATTGTACGAAGATACGTTTATATGCATTTTGCATACTCATGTGTGTATTCAATTACGACATGCTACAGCCGAGATATAATATATAGAATAAATGGGAAGTATTTGTAACCAAATACTGTTTTTGTGTCCCTGCTGCAAACTATACCACCACATGTTCTTTTTGAATATTTAAATTGAAGTACGTGAGGATCCGACATAATTTATTGAATATTGCTTGTATATGATATGCCGTTACTTATATAAACAATATTTCTCGACAGTAATTTAGAGATGAATATTGCATGGAGCCGTCCAAATTACTAGGCTAAACTGAACTATCAACGGGAAGATCGCCTATGTCCTTGCATGGTTTATGTGTCCGAGCCACCGGAGAGCCACACATCAACCTCCAACGAACAAACTCGATCCTCACCGCAATTTGGAACCCACGATAACTGGCGCTAGTTTTTTTTTTCTGGAGGATAACAGGAGGCTGCAAGCCCCTATTGTGCTTTTATTCAAGTACAAGACGCCAGTACAGGACGCGTCATGTGTGATCACCACTTTGCGGTGGCCAGAACCACCGACACCGCCGTCAAAGCCAGAGTCGCCCCCCAAGGACGACGTGGTCTTCTTCGGCAAGATCGTCACCGCTGGTGGAACCTTTACCCTCGGCCAAGCCCTTAGCTTTGGGAGCTTAGACTACATCGCTGACCACAGAGGTGAACTCCGCCTCTTTAAGGAGACTTCGTCGGAGGACAACAAGTCCCCGACGTCGTACCCTCCGTTGGGCTTCCTAGGTGCCGACCTAGAGGTGTTGGCCTAGCAGATCCGCCCTTGGTTTGGGCCCAAACCCCATCATGTCGGACCGCCGTTGGATGTTATACACAATGGAGAGAGTCCATCCCTAGACCATCACTAGAAATGGGCTACCACCTCCCCACCATTTCTGGAATGTCCTTCCCAACCTCCCATACGGCATCCAGAATATCGCGGTGCCGTTCTAGCCGGAACTGGAGCTCCTCCTTAGCTGAGGGCCGCCGACATCATCCTCTCAAGTGCAGAGGGGGTCAATGTCCCCTTGCTGGGCAATTTTCTAGAGATACTCTCGAGGCTCGGTCTAGAGTATGACTACGAGACTGATAACTATTCCCCAACATGCAAGTGCTTCTACATCGATGAGGATCCAGCAGCCGGCGATGCCCCTGAGCTCACACCCCTAGCCTAAGTCCGACCACCCGTGCCACCTACCTCAAGGAGAAGGTCGAGCGCCTCAAGGCCCGATGACCTAGAGGATAACCATGATGAGCTCGGGAGGAGAAGGGAGGAGGTCAAGCACCAGTGGCCATCCACCGTGAGAAACATAGCCGCGTGGAGTCCCTCGACGTATTGTGCTTCCCCATGCAGCATACAACATGGAAACCGTAGGCTGCCATCTCAGCAACATCTTTGACACACCAGACCCGAGGACCAATGAGAAGCTTCGGGAGGCTTGACGTCTTCTCCACATCGATCTCAAATAGTAGGCAGAAAGCTCAGCATCCCATCCCCGCAACGTTGCCTCAAAGCTGTCCCAGCCTGATGCCAACCATTGATGACGGTCACTCTGACGTGCATTGCCCGCAACAAAAATGGCAGTAGCAGTGATAGCACCAAAAACAGCTCCGAACGACCGAGGATGAGAGTTGCCAAACCTCAGCAGAAGCAAAGGGTCGAACCCGGCTCACGCCGACCTCCTGTAAATGACCGGATCGAAGAAGATCGGGACATGCGGGACATTGTTGTGTGTTCATAACAGCGGCAAGCATCGCGGATGTTTGTTAGAAGTCGATGTGTGGGACTCGCTTGGCTTAGACACTCAAGACATGGAAGGAACACAACTCGATTTATCCTGTTTCGGGCTTCTGAGCCCAATGCCTAGTAGTATGGTGATCTTCATGCTAGGATGCCCAATCAGGTGTTACCACGGTGCAAATCGAGAGAGACTAGAAACGCGGGCGTGGCTTTGCCGCGCCTTCCCTTCCGATTGGGCCAATGGCAATAAGAATATAGGTGTAGTGATGAGAAACTCAGCAATATTTTTTTCATTTTATGTTTTTTATGTATTTTCGAGACTTTGTCATCGTAAAGGTATAATTTTATTTATATATTATTTTGGGTATTGAAATAGAATTATCATATCTTTTTTACTATATTTGTCGTAGAGAAAGAAGGGGTCAAATTATTTATTAACGAGTGAGAAGCATAAGTTGGCAAAAGGTTGATGTAATTGTGAAATGAGGAGAATTCGACCTCGAATTATGAAATTTACCAATACATAGCCTTGATAGTATTTTCCTAATGAAGTAGTGGTGTAGAGCCAGTACGTAAAGATGTAGGAGAACATTGGTTTTTCATAGCAAAATATGATGTTAAGGTTGTGTTGGTACTTTCTTTATGGTAGTAGTTTTAGTATTTAAAATAATGCATTGCTGTAATAACTGTCGATATGATTTTAACCCTAAAAAGCATAGGTAAAAATTTTTATGAAAAAAATCCTATGCGTTGCATAGATCTTCTCTTGTGGATTTTAGATTAACTTGTTTTTCTATTTTACGATTTTTCTGTGATTTACTACGCATTTTTAAAGTTTCAGTCTATATGATTTTACCCCTAAAAAGTATACGTAAAAGTTTATATGAAAAAATTCTTACTAAAACATGAGATATTATGGATGCACTGCATAGATCTACTCGTGAGGATTTCAGATCAACTTGATTTTCTAATTTATGATTTTTGTGTGATTTACTATGTAATTTTAAAGTTTCAGCTAATTTATTTTTTTTTTGAAAAAAGAAATATAATGAAAGGTGGATTGCGTGTTTATTTGAGAAAAATATGAGGAGGTTTTCGCAAAAATTTTGGAGAGGGTCTCTGGAGCGCGGGTTGATTTTCCATAAAGGAAAGGTCTTGTTTGCAAAAAAACCCGGAGCCCATCTGATCTGGACTGCGGGTTGATTTTGAAAAATTCTGAGGTTGTTTTCACAAAATATATTAAGAGGGCCTCCGGAACGCGGGTTGATTTTGAAAAATAGAAGGGTTTTTTTTTCCAAAATGACCACGGATCGAATGATCTGGGTTGTCCGCACGCCCAATCGAACGGCCGCGAAAAGCGGGTGACGTGGCCACGCTGGCCGACAAGCTTTTGGAGCCAGGATTCATATGGAAAAGATTGTTGGGGGATCACTCGGTGCTATCCTAGAGTTCTCCCATCTTCTATCCCGAATAAGCAAGAAGCTGCTCTCTCACTGAGTTAATTGGGTTTGACCTATCAAGCTACCTTCTTGTCCGTCCATCTATCAGACATTTAGTCTAGTTCCGTCTCTTTGTTTCTTTCTCTCTTCTCTTGGTGAGCTGCGCCTCCCTTTATATTCTGAGGAGGACACAGTGTACAAGTCGGTTTCATTGTAGTCTACGGTATATGCACCGAGTGGGTCCTCCGCTTTGGCGTTGGTGGACACAACTTTGTCGCGTAGGGAGGAGCTGATAGTGCCACAACTGCCTCCTGACATCACTGCCACCATTCATGCAGGTTGCGTGACCCTGTCGAGAGAGTGGCAGACAGGGCTTGGTGCCCTTTCAACGAACAGACGGCGTGGCCTCTCCATACCTGTCAGGCATCATATGTCTGTACAGTTCCTGAACCAGGACATGACCTATGGCTCGGGATGTCGGTTGTTGCTCGGGCGCTGGTCGAGGTGTGCACAGGGTAGGAGTCAGGCTCGGGACGCCACCGCTGAGCAGTTAGAGGCCGTGACGAGCCCGGGAGCCCCGGGCAACAGCTACGGTCATGCTCGGACTTTCCATGACTCCTTCCAAAGGGTGTGTGTGAGCCTACCCAATGGGTATAGCCCCCAAGCCCCCAAACGATCTGTGAGATCGGTCGAGTGGTCCATTGGTTGGTTTCCTCTTCCCAGGGACTTGACATGCCCCTATGTTGGACTCTCGTCAAACAACATCGAGGCAAGGCGACACGCCTGAGCCTAGTCGCTAAGCCCCGACCAATGAGAGGGTAGTCCGAGCCAGGACCGCTTTGGCCCGCATGCGTTCGGGACCAGGATATGGGTGGCTTGCTACCCCAAGTGCTTCCAACCATCAGCCCACACATCGGCAAAAATGACGGGGAGACCAAATTAACCCAACCACCGGCTCTAGGACTACCATGCGTGATGAGGGCTGGGGCTCAGATGGCAACTTTGCATTTGTTGAAGGCCACCTAAGGACCAAGATGCATGCATCGGGTGCCTATTGCCCATGGCCCTAGTACTACTGGCCGCCGCCATAGCGGCAGTTGCCCTCATTACGGTGGTTCTGGTGACTGCCACCATCGGTGCGGTGACCAGCGGAGGATGCAAGCGGTGCGACAGGAGTATGCAAGTAGCACATCCTCCAAAGGAGCTGGCGGTGACAAGGACTAGTAGGAGACCTTTGAATCATTGACGAGTCATATTTCATTTAGGATGAGCAATGTGAATTAAACATATATAAATGTCTAATAATAACCTTGTGGGAACATGGTTATGCGCGTCGGAGAGGCCCAAAACAATTCGTTTTTATAAATTTAATTTCGTCTTAGTTTACATCACTAAATCCCAATGCACCAGCACCTTGTATGTGTATTAGCTAGAGACTGTGTCTAAATATTTACAGAACGGAATCCACTCGGATGTCGGAACCAATAATGGTGATGAAATGCAACAAATTAAGAAAACTCGTCAGACCATAAGCTAGTAAATTAAATATCAAGCAACAAATTAGTAAAGATTGACAAGGAAAAACTGGTCTTTATTTTATAGTTCTCTTTTAAATCATGCATGCTAAACCATCCCAATACTTCACGTACGTATTAGTGTAAAGCTACTAAGAAGCAATCAAGTGCTTGATCTAGTAAAGCGTGTACGACACATGCTCGTTTGGTGTGGAACTGACAGATATTTTGCACAAGCAAAAAAGTGGCGGTGACCAAGTAAACATTGGAAACATTAATCTGCTATGACTCTTTCAAGTGGTCACGAATGGCAATATGGAGATTATTGGATAGTTATAATTATATGAGGTGGAAAAAGTAATTAAAGATATTGTACGATGGTCATGCATTATCGCATTGTTGACTATTTCTATATTTTTTTGACTTGACTCTTTCAATATACGTTTGTTAGCACATGCATAGGTTGGTCAATGAACCATATTTCTTGTTTACGCAACTATCGCTGTCCACCATCTGCAACGCCCTTATACATATATATGTCTTGTCATCTGCGACAGGGTAGAAATGGATGTCCAATTATCGGTTTTCTTCAAATTCATATCCATTGATGAATCCTTCATTTTTGCGGTATACTTCCAAACATTTCAAAATTTGGATGACTATGTGATTAATTACTATAAATCTTCATTTTATGGTTACTTCCAAACATTCTAAAATTTATTTTTAAAATGATAGTTCGCTTGAACCCAGCCACCCCAAAACACAGAAATGAAAAGAAAGAATGCACTTTCTTTAATGCTGTGCTAGAAGAAAAGAGACCATGCACGCTGAAGTTGTTAGTCGTATGGTGCCTGTGAAAATATTAAAAGCAAGGTAGGTTTGAAAAGTTGATAAGATAACTGTATTGTTTCATCAGCAGGTTCAAGCTGCCAGAGACTGTTTCTTCAGTTCTGCTGATAGGTTCAACTTAACACTTATTCTGCCATTAATACGTACGCGTCACCACAAGCGCTGTGGCAGGCTATATAATCTCAACATCCCCATGCCGAGAGCATCAACAAGACAAAAACAAACACAAACACAACAAGCTAAGAAGCACCACAGCAGAATTCTGAGGGCACAAACACAAAAGCGAGTGCAAAACCAAATGGCTGCCTCCACCTACTTCCTTCTTATTGCTTTTCTAGCATTGGTCACATCCCAGGCCATTGCTTCTGACCCTAGCCCGCTCCAGGACTTCTGTGTTGCCGACATACACTCTCCAGGTATGCATGCACTCTCTTTAAATAATGCGCTATATTCTTGTACTAAATTACAGATCAAATCAGAATTATATGTCAGGACAAACAATATATTATTATGTATGTACGTCCTAGTGATTTCTGATCGCTGTGTACCTGTTTTTCTTTGTCTCTGTATATGCAGTGAAGGTGAATGGATTTGTCTGCAAGGACCCCATGGCCGTGAATGCAGATGACTTTTTCAAGGCAGCAAACCTTGACAAGCCTAGGGACACAATGAAAAGCAAGGTCGGATCCAATGTCACTTTGATCAATGTCATGCAGTTGCCTGGACTCAACACCCTGGGCATCTCATTGGCTCGCATTGACTACGCACCATTAGGTCAGAATCCGCCACACACCCACCCACGTGCAACAGAGATTCTCACCGTGCTTGAGGGTACACTCTATGTTGGATTTGTCACCTCCAACACAGACAACGGTAACAAGCTATTCGCCAAGGTTCTCAACAAGGGTGACGTGTTTGTATTCCCCCAAGGGTTCATCCACTTCCAATTCAATCCGGTCCACGACAAGCCAGCAGTCGCGATCGCGGCACTAAGTAGCCAGAACCCTGGGGCTATTACTATTGCCAACGCAGTCTTTGGATCAAGGCCACCGATCTCAGATGATGTCTTGGCCAAGGCCTTCCAGGTGCAAAAGGGGACAATTGATTGGCTTCAAGCTCAGTTCTGGGAGAACAACCACAACTAAATAAATCATGTTTGGGCATTGTATGAGTTCTGGAATAATTTGTATGGGAATGTAGAGCTTTATTTGCACTTCACATACTACTGTATGTATTCACTATTTCTATGCTACTACTGATAATAATAAATGGTCAGTATTTCTCTACTATAATTGTAATTGGGTCCCTGTTGCGGCTCTACCACCATGACCTTAATAAAAAAAATTAATGTAATCTACATGACACTCGGCCATCTCCCATTTTATATGGACAGTTCATATAGTAAACCAACTCAAGAATTTTTATATTCACAAGTCATGTGATTTTTCGTGCCAAACACACATCCTTCACGGCCGCCGGCGCACGAACCGATGACCTTAGGCTCCGCGCATGTTCGTCCCATAACCACTCCACCCGTAAGACACTTGTGTGCATTTGGGATATTCGTCCTACCTATTTTAATGTTATCTGGTTTGAAATGATTATTTGGGACACTAAACGAATTCAAATGAAAAGTTGTCAACTACAAGAATTTGTAACTTTTTGAGATTTACAACTTTGATTTTGATCATTTCTCCATCCGAGGTAGTTTGAAGAATTTTAATTTCAAATATGTGAACATTCAAATGTAATTTTCCTTAGATAGATGATTTTAAATGAAAACGTTGTCAAATACAAAGTTGCATAACTTTTTGGGATCTACAACTTTTGTTTTGGTCATTTCTCCATCTGAGATCGTTCCCAACCACTACACACTTACTTGTGACTAGAGAGCATATGGATTCCTTTGGTATTAACTCTATACAATCTTGTGAATCAAATTTTTCGGCATCAAAACGACTTGAAATAAAAAAGTTGTGAACTACAAAGTTGCATAACTTTTCGAGATTTACAACTTTTGTTTTTGTTGTTTCTCCATCTGACATCCTTGCCTACCACTACAAACTCACTTGTAACTATACAACAAGGATTACATTGGTATTAGCTCTATACAATCACTCGCCACTCATCACACATGGGCAATTTTACTGCCAGATATTGCCAACCGGTAACACGCACCAGCGGTGATTCTTTGCCCCCAACCCGAATTTTTGTATCAACACAAATAAGCATGGCGTGTCACACCCTAAGATTTACTATTTTGGGTTGTGCATGAAAAACACTAAATAAAATAAATAATTTCAATATTTGAATAAATTTATTAGATAAGTTAAGTTGCTGCTAATTTAAATATATAAAATTGTGGTTTTAAACTTTTTCATATTAATTTGATAATGTGGTGTTTGTGTGATGCTTGTCTTTGGTGTTGGTGAGTGCTATTATTTTCAAAATACCATAGGACAACGTTTACTTCTCATCGGAAAATTTTTTGGTATTTTTTGGATTTAAAATTTTAATTTCCGTGAGCTTAATCTTTTTCCTTGATCTCTTCATCAATCTTTTCATGAGCCCAAACCTATTTACTTAAGTTCCTTATCTCCCCAAGAGTCTCCAGGATTGTTTTCGTGATTTTTCTGAGCTCTGGGCTATTTTTCGTGGCTTAAAAGGTAATTCTAGATTTTCAGGCATTATTTTTATTCGTGGAATTAAAATAATCCCAAAATTAAGAAAATCCGAAAAGTTTCCAAACCCTACGACTATATATATGCCGGCGTAGCCCTCGACGCCCTGGTTTCAGAAGTACAACCCTTATCGCGAGCCGCCGCTCGTAGCTCCCTCCACCCCTCGCCGAAGTTCTTCATCTACATCTTGCGTTCCGACGAACTCTCCGACGAGCTTTTCCGGCCAAACCGTCGCGTCCCGACGCTAGCCACAACCACCCAGAGGCAGCCCTCATCGTTCTCTACACCGTGGTATATCCGTTTGCACGAATCCATCGCCGTTTCATCGAGTTCCCTTCTTATCTTACTTCTCTCCGGCGAGGTTCCAGCATGGCTGACTGGAGCTCCTCCAAGCCCAAGGTAGAAGATGTCATATTTACAGTTTTGCCATCCATAGTTTTTCCTCCGCTGTTTATTCGTTTTAACTCCGATTTGACCCGTTCAAGTTGCGTTAGATTCGTATTTACGAGCTCTACATGTTAGTGTTATTATATAGTAGGTTTGAAAATTTTAATTTTCGAGTTTATATTAAAGTAATTATTTATCTATAGAAAATCTTAGAAAATTCATAACTTTCACGTTTTAAATCCGAATTTTGTGATCTTTACGTTTGTGTGATCGTAGTAACGTGTAGAAGAGTTTTACAAACTTTTTATACTGTTTTGCTACTGTTGGTGTACTGTTTTAATTATGTCTCCTTGTTTGCTTTGTGTATATTGCTCAGATGATTGTGTGTTGATGCTTGATGATCGAGTATAGACGGTGAGCAGTTTCTTGACGATCCGGAGTATTATTTTGAGCTAGATCAGCAGTATCATCAGGAAAGCTTTGATGAAGGCAAGTATAACACGGGACCATCCTTGTTACCTATTCACTGAAATTATCATACATATGTATGTGTCTTCCTTGACAACCATAGAGATTATAACTTAGCTATTAATATCTTGTTTCCTTGTCACCTATGGATTGTGCATTTGGGTAGCTATAGCTAGTGCTTAATTATGAACAATGATCTTGTAATTTGATTAACGGATTAAGCGACCAACCATGAAGATGATTTTATTACTGTTGAAAGGGGGCTAGAGCAAGGGGTTATATTGTTGCTCTAGTTACTCTCCGTAAGGACTTACCTATAAGTGATAACTGGGACATACAGTACAGCTGTGAGGGCTATATGGCTCTGGCTCTAGCTGTTTAAGAGATCTTTTCTAGCTTGTTAGAAGTTATCCTTGTGGCGCAAATGGGGAAAAGTAGACTGTGGATCCCTGGAACTGGTTGTATCACAGAGACTGACTGATAAAACCTAGCGGCCCTAACTTGTTAGACGAACTTTTAAATGGCTTTATATGATTTCCGGTGTTTTGGGAATGGCCTCCCCATGCATTTGGAAGCCATGACTCATAGTGAAAGTATACACCTCTGCGCAGAGTTAAAAACTGGTATACTAGCCGTGCTCACGGATACGAGCGGACTTGGGGATTCTTACAGAATAGTTGATCACCATTGTTATATCATGCTTAATTACTATTGATTATTATTATGCTTGTGTTAATGCTATTCATTATCCTTATTACAATTGATCATTGGTTCATTAATGGGAATTGGTTCATCTTGATGCTACTCAATTGCTAATTATATGATGATTAAAAGCTAAACGTAGTCAAACAGTGTCTAGCATTTTTGAGCCTCATGAACCCTACGTTATACTTGTTGAGTTCGACATGGACTCACTCTTGCTATTTCCCCACACCCCAGTGTATAGTAAGGTGTTACTCAGAAGAAGGATAAAGATGTAAAGGAGTTTTCAGAAGTCTTTTAGAAAAGCTTGGCATACGGAGCCACCAGTCAGCCGTCCCTGAGAAGAATGGAGCCTGAAGTTTAGTCACCGTTCCGCGATACTCTGATGTAAGTGTTAATATAGCTATGTATACGTTATATACTAACATTATTTCTGATACTTTTTCATTCTGACATATGTGTGGACTTCCTGGGCACACATATGATTATCCTGGTTTTGTTCTTTTGAAAACGGGGTGTGACATGGCGGGGGCTGTAGCGCAGTCCCGGTGTTTTTCATTTTTTATATATATTTTGAAGTAGACATCACAGCAGCAAAACACTAACATCAACACTGCCGGTTACTCACTGCCGGATCGAGATCCGTTGATGATAGCTGATTTCGACCCAACAGTGGTACCGGTTATATGGGGTATATATAGTGAGCAGCCAAATGCTTGATCGATCCAAAAAAGCTCAAAACCTGATGCAGCAGGGCGTTGATGAAGTGCGGATATCCTATGCAAAAAAGTCAGGGATCAGGATAATAGAACCGGTGTTTTGCTAATCTTCTGGCAATAGCCGGCTGCAGGCTTATGGAATGACCTCACTGGTAGATAGCAGCTTCACCTGATTAACTCAAAACTAAAGCGTGTGCGGTGGCTACCCTTTAAGGCCCCTTTCGGTTGGTTGGGAACGATTCCTAGACGGACGCTTGCTTCAATAATTTATATAACGCCGGAACGGTTCCACGTTAGGAACGCCCGATCCGGGCTAACCGAATGGGGCCAGCTTTTGCTAGTTCGTCCCTCCCTTGTTACCTATGGAAGCATTCCACTCAATTAATTCATGCATGTTAGCTTCCGAAAAAATGGTGACCTAGTAAACATTGGAAACATGAATCTGCTATGACTCAAGTGGTCACGACTGACCACATGGAGATTGTTAAATACTAATATACTGGAGGTGCAAAGTAAAGATATTATACGTGAGGATGCATGTGGTAATAAGTATATATAGAGAGAGGGGGGTGTGGCTTCCGTGCTGTTGACTCTTTTTATCTTTTGTTAGCGAGGAGTTGACCCTTTCTAATTTCGATAGGTATGTGAGCACAAGCATGAATGTGGACCTTTTGAACCATTTTTCTTGTTGTTGACACCAGATTTTGGTAAAGGGATTTTGCGACTATGGGCCTAGGTGTCAGGTCTAGAAAAAGCTGATTTGAGGGATCGATTAATGCAGATAAAACCGATCAAGATAGACTACGTCGACCAAAGTTATTCGTGCCAAGATCGGAGGAGCCAAAACACATCGAACTCTATCAAAGAAGAGAAAGATTAGAGTCTAAGTTATCTTTTTCCTATTTTCTTTTCTAAGTAAGTCGTGTCCAATTAGGACTCATGTCAAGGTTTCAGGCTATAAATATTAAAGCCTCGACTATTGTAAAGATATACAATCAATCAATACAATCAACCCTTTTTGACTCCAGCCAAACCCTTAGGAGTAGGAGTAGAGTAGATTCCAGCGAAATCTTCAAACAAACAAGGTTGCATCGGTTGGGTCTGACCCCCAGTTTGCTTGTAAGTATTGCCACGGTTTATATCTTTGTTTGTAAGGCTGCATCGATTAGGTTCGAACTCGTGCAAGCTTGGTATAAGCTAGTTATCGGTTTAGATTCTATTTGTAAGACTGCATTGGTTAGGTCCAACCTCTTATAGATAGTCGATCTAAGTTAGTTATCGGCTCTATTAGATTTGGCAATCTAGTAGGTTCATTAAGTTATCGATATTGTTTATTCAAATTGATCTATTTATTATAACAATATCATTGTCCAATCAAGATTGATGGATTGCTAGCTTCTAATATCATTAAAATCCACTATTTTAGATGCTTTTATGCTCATCTCTGTCAAAACAGTCGATTTCGGTTTATATCGGTAAATCTGTCGATCTTGATTGTTACGTATTGTGCGTTCGAGCTAGCTGTGTGATTATAGATTAATTTGAGATTAAAGTAGACTTGACTTGATAGCTTGTTATGGCTGTATCTTCGGACCTCACTGTCAAGTTTATTATACCAAGGTTGCTTTGATCTTAGATCTTTTTATGATTGAATTGATAGATCTCATTCGTGCTTCATGGACCCTGTATCGGCTAATTAGCCAATCAAGTTGCGCTTTCACCAGTAGCATGTATGCGTAGCTCGACTAGCTGCTGATTACTCTTTTATACTCGTTTTATATACTTAGAACACATCGTTATTAAGGTTGTATCGTCGGGATCCCCACTATTAGCGATGTTCTGAATATATCTAGCAAGTGTAGGAGGTTAATTAGTGCTTGACCGCTATTCGTACATGTTACATATTTTTGAATATATCTATCAATGCGTATCGACTAAGTTAGACCGGCTGTTTATATATTATATTTGATGATTACTTTAAAAAGTCGTTCTGATCTTATTATTATTATTGCAAGCTTTATTGTTAGGAGTTGACTTTGTAGTCAATTTCCTTTGACCACTGGCTATCTTATGGCCGCATATTTTGGAACTGTCTGGGAATAAACCAGCAGGTTCCATAATTTCTCAATTACAGGTCAAATTGACTGGCACGCCTTGGTTCATTCTCATCCAGACCAGCTTGTTGAGGCTTAGGGAATCTCGAAGACTCTTGCTTCACACAATCCTACAGGCCTCCCAAGTGTGTTGGCATAGGAACACATTTTTATGTCAAAACACTTTTTTGGCGCACCTGGTGGGACCACAATCATCATCATGTCTACATCCGTCGGTAGTGAAGCTATTATCAATGTGACTTTTGAGAAACTTCCTGAAGAGTGGCGTAATACTATTGAAAGTGCAATGCAACAGTTCAAGGATAAATGTATGTTATCATATGCCAAAGACCATGAAGAGAAGATATACCAGAAGACCTATTTGCCTAGAGTACTCCTTGACGGACAACCAGATCCAAATGATGCTGCAGCTCGTCATGCGATGTATGAGACCATCACCCGAGCTATGAGCACAACACTTGCCGATCATAATGATATATTCTTGGCAAGCTTGACAAATTCTTTGAATGAGTCTTTGGGTGCGGGCGTACAATCCCGAGGACCAGCATATTCTAATCATAATACGGGTCCTAAAAGAAATGATGCAACGACAACAAATGTTACCCTAGGTCTCAATGGTCAAGCATCAGGAGGGGTACCCATATAGCAAGGAGGTGTATCTGCTCAACAAGGAGGAAACGAGCAGCACTCTATGCAATAGCTGATGGTCGACTACAGTGTTTGTCAATTGGCTGTAAAAATTGCTCCTGGGTACAGGAGAATTGTTAGGGATTTTAATGCTCCACCTTACCAAGGAAAAGTTGCACCAGGAGAAATCCCTCCTGGGTATCATTATGCTAGTGATTTTTATACTCTAAATGCTATTGAGAATCCTAGGTATTAGAATGTTCCTCAAGGAACCCACGGCTCTGGACAGCAAAGCCAGGGTAATACAAGTACACAAAATTTTGCGGTGGCCTAGGTGGATGAGTTGATGGGTAAGGTGACTGAGATAATTTAGAGGCAGTTTGGTTTGAAGCCAAAGAATTCAACAATTACTTATAGGAAGTCATATCCATCATGGTATGATCAAGTGGTGTTACATCCACGATACAGGATTCCTGATTTTGTCAAATTCACTGAGACTGGATCTACCTCGATTATGGAGCATATTAGACAATATTTAGCTCAGCTTGGGGAATTATCTGATAAACCAGCGTTCAGAGTACGATTTTTTTCCTCTGTCTCTATCTGGTCCTGCCTTCTCGTCGTTTGCATCTTTACCATATGATTCTATTGTGGGATGGGAAGATCTGGAATCACAATTCCATCAATACTTTGATTCAGGAGTTACAGAAAAAGGGATTGCAGACTTAGTCGATGTCAGGCAGGGAAGCAGCGAATCTGAAAGCCATTACATTCAAAGGTTTAGAGATGTCAGAAACCAGTGCTACTCACTGATGCAAAGTTGGTTGGTATTGCAATTCAAGGTTTATTGCCAGCACTTAAAGAAAAGATTGGCGGTGATTATCCAAATCTTGCAGCATTGGCCAAGAAATTGGCTGCCTGGATACTCAATACAAATATTTAAGATTTGATAAATCTCAGAAAGCTGCAAATGCCGGTTTTAACTTTGATCCAGTCTTCCAAGAAGTTGGTAGTGAAAGTGAGAGTGAGGATGAAGCCAACGAAGTTGTTGCCGTTGATTGGGCTTGGAAGCATGCAGAGGACATGCCTTGGGCTAAGTCTAAAATAGTTGATAATGAAGATGACAAGACATAGTTTTGATATTACTAAAGCCGATAAGATTTTTGATTACCTGCTTGAGAAAGGTCAGATTAAGTTAACAGGTAGTCATAAAATACCTTCGGCTGAAGAACTTAAGAAAAGAAGATATTGCAAATATCATAATTCTTCCACTCACACCACCAATGATTGCAAAGTTTTTAGAGAGCTAATTCAGAAAGCCATTGAAAAGGGCAGGATTGGGCTTGAAAAGAAGAAAGGTAGCAGTATGGGTATTGAAGGCCATCATTTTCCCACAAATATGGTTCCTCCATCTTTTTCACAAGGGAATTTCAAAGTACTTACCTCAAAAAGAGCCAAGGAAGCTAGGACTGTTGATTCTGAGAAACAGATATCGGCTAAAACAAGATAGTCGATAAAAACAAAGGTAAGCAATCGGCTATGATAGGAGCAACATTCATGTTACCTGCTGAATTTAGAGCTGCAGAGGAAGAAATTGAGGATTCAGATGATGATGTAGCTATAGCTCAGTGGATTTATCAAGTACAGAGTGCTACATTTGAAAAGCCAAAAAGATATTTGCATTTAAAGGCTCTCTATTTAAAAGGATTCTTTGATGGTAAACCTATGACCAAAATGTTAGTTGATGGTGGTGTTGCTGTAATCTAATGCCATATACAACTTTTAGGAAGCCCGGTAAAAAGCTTGAAGATTTGTGCTCAACAGATATGAAGCTGACAAATTTCAGGGGGAAGGCATCAATGACTAAGGGGGCAATCTGTGTGGAATTAACAATTGGAAGCAAAAGTTTGCCGACTACTTTCTTCGTCTTTGATGCAAAAGGATCATATAGTATACTCCTTGGCCGGGACTGGATTCATGCTAACTGTTGTATTCCTTCTACAATGCACCAGAGCTTAATCCAATGGATTGGTGATACAGTTGAAGTAGTTCCATGGGATTCATCAGTTAGTGTCACCTATGTTAGTCCAAATGAATGAAATTTTGAGGGAGTAGAATATTTTTCTAGAAAGATTTATGAAGGAGACATCATCAAAGTGTTTGATGATGATCAATAGCTGATACAAGCAATCGGCTCTGAGAGTTTTTATTAATGGATTCCCGATTGAAGATGATATGGGCAAGATGGGCAAAGGTTTCATGTTGGCCAATGAATTAGAAGCAGTAGATATTGGGCCTGGTGATAGGCCAAGGCTGACATATATTAGTGCCAAATTGGATCCTGAGTACAAGAAAGAGTTTATAGATTTATTAAAAGAATATAAAGATTGCTTTACTTGGGAATATTATGAAATTCCCAATCTTGATCGAAAATTAGTGGAACATCGTTTGCCAATCAAACCTGGATATCGGCCGTTCAAACAAGCTCTAAGGAGGCTGAAAGCTGAAGTTATAGAAGATGTGAAAAAAGAAATCACTAAATTGTATAAAGAAAAATTTATACGATAGTGCCGATATGCAGAGTGGATTTCAAGTGTTGTCCCCGTATACAAGAACAATGGAAAGATGAGAGTATGCATTGATTTCAGGGACTTAAATAAAGCTACCCCTATGGATGGATATCTGATGCCAGTTGCTGACATGTTAGTCGATGCGGCTACAGGACACAAGGTGATTAGTTTTATGGATGGTAATGCAGGATATAATCAAATCTTTATGGCAGAAGAAGATATTCACAAAACTACTTTTAGATGTCCTAGCGCCTTAAGATTATATGAGTGGGTAGCGATGACTTTTGGTCTTAAAAATGCCGGTGCAACTTATCAAAGAGCTATGAATTATATCTTTCACGGGTTGATCGGCAAAATAGTTGAGATTTATATTGATGATGTGGTGGTAAAGTCTAAGGGGTATCAGGAACATCTTCAAGATCTTAGAGCAGCTCTGGAATATGCAAAGAGGAATGGGCTAAGGATGAACCCTCACAAATGTGCATTTGGGGTTTCAGCTGCTCAGTTCTTGGGGTTCATGGTGCATGAAAAAGGAATTTAAGTTGGCCACAAAAGTTTTGATGCTGTCGACAAAGCAGTACTACCCACTACCAAGACTGAGCTACAATCTTTAATCGGTAAAATAAATTTTATTAGAAGGTTCATATCAAACCTATCAGTTAGGATTTTTCCATTCTCCGCATTGTTAAAGTTGAAAAGTGATCAAGAATTCAGACGGAGTAACGAACAACAAAAGGCATTCAAGGAAATTAAGGAATATATGAAGGCTCCACCATTATTGGTTCCTCCTCAAAAGGGTAAGCCTTTTAAGTTGTACATATCGGCTGATAGCCATACAATTGGATCGGCCTTAATGTAAGAATTTAAAGGAAAGGAAAGGGTAATTTATTATATAAGTAGAAAGCTCTTAGATCCAGAAACTAGATATTCTCCTATTGAAAAGTTGTGCTTATGCTTATATTTTTCTTGCACCAAGCTTAGGTATTATTTGTTATGTTCTGAATGCACTGTGGTGTCTAAACATGATGTGATTAAGCATATGTTATCAATGCCTATTTTGAATGGGAGAATTGGAAAGTGGATTCTTGCATCATTAGAATTTGATTTGAGGTATGAATCGGCTAAAGTAGTCAAAGGGCAAGTGATAGCTGATTTTGTCACTCATCATTATGAAAAGAAGGATGTTGTGTTGGTGGAGTTGATTCCTTGGACTTTATTCTTTGATGGGTCAACCTGTAAACAAGGTAGTGGAATTGGCATTGTTCTCATATCACCTCAAGGAGTAAGATTTGAATTTGCCTTTCCCATAGGACCAATGTCCACTAATAACCAGGCTGAGTATGAGGCTATTCTTAAAGAGCTTCAACTTTTATATGAAATGAAGGCCGAGGCTATTGAGACCTTTGGAGATTCCCAATTAATTATTAATTAATTGCTCGGCCTATATGAATGCAAAGATAATATTTTAAGAAAATATTATGAAGATTGCTGTAAGTTGCTTGATTATTTTTCTTCTTGGTAATTGAGCATGTTCCTAGGAGTCACAATCAAGAAGCTAATAGATTGGCTCAAAGTGCTTCTGGGTATCAGCAAATTCCTGAAGTGCTAAACAATCATCTCGCTGATGGAGTTGAAGATTGGAGAGTTGAAATTGTTAAATATTTAAAAGATCCATCTCAGCGGGTATCTAAGAAGTTAAGGTATAAGGCTATTAAATTTGTTCTTCTTGATGATCAGCTATACTATAAAACAGTCGATGGTGTATTGCTTAAATGTCTAAATCAAGAAGAAGCTAAGGTGGTGATGGGGGAAATACATGAAGGTGTTTGTGGTGCACATCAATCAGCTCACAAGATGAAATGGATGATCAGAAGAGCAGGATATTTGTGGCCGACTATGTTGGAAGATTGTTTGAGATATTATAAGGGTTGTCAAGATTGTCAAAGGTTTGGCAATGTGCAGAAATCACCAGCATCGGTTATGAATCCAATTGTGAAGCCGTGGCCATTTAGAGGTTGGGGAATAGATCTGATCGGCCAAATTTACCCCCATCAAGCAAAGGACATAAGTTCATTCTGGTAGCAACAGATTATTTTACTAAGTGGGTTGAAGCCATACCTTTGAAGATAGCATCATCGGCTAATATGATTGAGTTTATTAAAGAGCACATTATTTACAGATTTGGAATTCCTCAATCTATAACAACTGATCAAGGGAAAATGTTTACTTCTCAAGAGTTTGAGGATTTTGCTACCAGTATAGGTTTTAAGTTGTTGAATTTGTCTCCTTATTATGCTCAAGCTAATGGATAAGCAGAAGCATCAAATCAAATTTTTAATCAAATTGATCAAGAAGAAGATCAGAGAAAATCTAAAGAAGTGGCATACAATTCTTAGTGAGACTCTTTGGTCTTATAGGATGGTTTGTCATGGATCTACTAAGTGTTCACCTTATGAATTAGTCTATGGGCACCAAGCTATTTTACCTTGGGAAATTAATATTAGTTCAAGACGACTGTTACATCAAGATGAGTTGAGAGCCGATGATTACAGAAAACTTATGATGGATAATTTAGATGATTTGAACCTTCATCGGCTAAAAGATTTACAGAATATTGAGGCTCAGAAGTTCAGAGTTGCCAAGTATTACAATCAAAAAGTAAGAGAAAAGAAAATCATTGAAGGGGAATTAGTTTGGAAAGTGATATGGCCAACTGGGACCAAAGACAACAAGTATGGAAAATGGTCACCAAATTGGAAAGGGCCCTATCGGATTATTCGAAGTGCTCCTAGTAATGCTTATTTCTACGAGACATTAGAAGGAGAAAAATTTCCTAGAGCAATCAATGGGAAGTATTTCAAAATGTATTATCCTAGTATATGGGTAGACTTGTTATAGCCGATCATAGTATTGCATCAGGCTCTAATAGCCGATATGACAGTATCGCCTCTAGTGGAAAAAGAAACAAAGGTAGCTCTGATAAAAAACAACAGCCGATGCGATATGCATCGCCTTTAGAGCAAAAACAAAAACACCATACTAGTTAAGATCAATGTCTCCAAAATATTATAAGAAGTTTCAGCAGATTACTCTTGTCACATCAGTTTCTACCCTATTATAAGTTAATCTTTAAAAACTTTGTTCACAATATCTTCGGCAGGGGTGACGTCAGCAACGGTGTTCGCACAATCGGCAAATTCCTTCACCAGTTGGTTGAAACCTTCGTCCATGCACTCCTCGATGAAGGTTGGGGTGAGGGTGTCTGCCAGTTGCACCCCATGGCGGAGTTGGGCCGCCGCCAGTGCTGCTGCTGCTCCGGCACGGACGCCATGAAGGGCGATCTCCATGGCATGGGGGGCAATGTCGTTGAGGCGCTCCACCACTGTGTCACCGCACTGGTGGGATTGGCAATGGCAGGGTGGAGTTCATCAAGCTACGCTCGGAGACCTGCATAATTGAAGCCGATTCAGAATTATGAACAAGAATGTTGAAGGTTGATCGGCTAAAACAGGGATCAGCAGACATGATGGATGGTACCTAATGCTGGTTGAAATTTGAATAGGGTATAAAGGACTGATCCCAATCTACAAGAGTACTCAATCCAGTCGTGCTATGGCAAGACATTCCAAGAAAATCGAATTAGATCTATTGGATTCAGAGTCGGAGTCTCTGCTATGAAACGGATTTGGTGCAAAGGAACTAGTTTTCGGCAAAAGGAAAGACGGTTACCGGCAATCATGGAGTCTGAATCCACCAGTTGCTGCTTGACTCCGGCAAGTGCGTCCTCGGTGCCTTGGAGCACTGCCTCCGTAGCCACCAACCGCTCCCCAAGGCCATGAGTTTTCTTGTACTCCTCGCCGTAGTCCTCCATGGTTTTCTTCCAATTATTGAGGAAGCGCCAGGCGTCATCACGGCCAAAGTCGTCCCAGGGGTCTTCAGGAGACAATTTGGCATCGGCGTAATTCACCGCCACCGCCTCCACCGGAGGGTGGGTGCTATCAGAAGCAACCCGCACTGGCTTGCTTGGCCCTGCTTCATCAACTTGGGGAGCACTGTTGCAAGGAGTTAAGGTTGAGAAAACATGAATCAAAGAAACAAGATGGAATTGCAGCAATGGTCTTACCCGATACGGAGGCACTGGGATGGCTGGTTGACCTCCTCGGAGAGGTTCTCCATTGGACGCTTGCCACGGCTGTCTTGACCTGCCATTGCAAGGGTTTCTTAAGGGAGCAGAGGTGGTTGCGGCTCTGGAAGTAGAAAGGTTGGAAGCGAAGTGCAAATGAAAGCGTGGATTTTCCTTGGAACCATCAGTCACGTTTATAGATTCATAAGTTGAAAAGGCAAGGCCAGCGGTGTGTTCTGACTGGGTGTGTTGAAACAGTACGGACGTGAAGTTTTTATTAACTGAGGATTTGAAATTTCTCCTGAGGTAACATAAGGTGGATCAGCTAAGTTTGCTAATAAGAATGTTGCCAATACTATGTAAGGGTTATCAGTGATGGCCTAAGTTTGATCGGCTAAAGTTGCTGATACAAATATAAACAGAGACAAGAAAGTTTGGAGGTGTGATCAACAAATGACAGTAAGGTTGACAGTTCCATTCTGTGATAATTTCAACAAGGAGAGATCTTTCAAATTGCAAAATTCTATTGAACTCTAACCCTGAGTTTACTGCCTCCCTTGGTTTAAGCTTATCAGCAAAGAAGACACATGGAGGGAGCTCACCAAATCCCATCTGCCTAGCAGATATTGAAGGATTATAAAATTCATAACAAATTGGAGGCTTCTCTCTGCCATGTCTGACTTCTGTTGGTAGCAAGTATGATTTGATCATGCAGTTCAAGATTTTCAAAGATTATTCATCATTGTATTCAGATTGAAATCTGAAGGAGAAAGGTTGTTCAAATTCTGGGATATCAGAGTATATAAACCATTCCAAGATGTCCTCTGGAAGACCTTTGTAAAACAACTTGAAGAAAATGGCCAACAGAGCTAGTGATCGTAATTACTGATGCTGCCTCCCCAAAAGACATGCATCAGCTGGTCTTGTGGTTTTCTGACAGTTGCCCTTCTTCTTCCTTGAAGTTGAGGGATGGGAACTTTAGTGACCTCAAATCTCTAACCACATATTTCTGCAACTACAGATTAAGCCAGAGTTGTAGCAGCCACCAAGGGCCAGTGATTGTTGGGATTGTCTCATTCTTTATCAAGTGTTGAGAAACTTGGTTCATCAAATGATAAAGAGCACCCAACAGATATTTGCCGAGGATGATCTCTGAATTCACTGATATTTTCTCTATAAGTACTTGATAATTGAATGTTGGGGTGCAGGATTGCCCATAGAAGAGATACCTATACAGCTACATGTTTAAGAAAGCTACATGCTCCCTCTCAATCATATTTTTCTGAGTAGTGTTGTGAGTAGCAATATAGTTGGACCAACCCCCAATTCTTGTGCTTTCAAGCCTGTGGAAAGCTTTGACCATCAGATTATGAGGATTGAACTGTCCTGTGATATTGAGGCTAGTAAGCATGTGTATATTAGCCAAGTTTGGAGTTGCTGGTCCGTGGCCAAAAAGGAAAGCACTGTAAGTGCTGGACCAAAAGTAAGAAGCAGCTTTCCACAGAGGCTCATTTTTCTTCATGGTGGATAAGGAAAGAGAAATGCACTGGTCCGGATTGCGGAGAGTCCAATCTGTTCGCTTCTTAGTTGCAACTTTTATCAACCAATTTCTCCAGCCTTGGATCTTGGATGGCCAATTTCTGAAAGTTCTATTGTCCCAAATATCTGGATCCATGGTGGATTGCTTGAAGGGGGTTCTGTTGG